>CM076608.1:19557448-20301240 GCA_038502775.1 Hippodamia convergens
CAGAACATTTTAGGTTCACTCATTCTGAGTATGAACCGTCGTTGCCGAGCTGTAATCAACGCAAGGGGTGGAAATACCAAGTATTAAATCACTTATCAACATTTCAGTATTTTGAAAATTGTACATTTCTCTTTTTTCACATAAGATTCGGTGAAATCCAGAATTTTTCTTCCATTCAATGTCACTTGGTTCGTTCAAAACCTTCCCGAGAGAACATTAAAAATAAATTATAAAGTCAATGTAGAGTTAACTTTCATTAAAATTGAGATTTTCAGAATGTGCGTTAATTTTTTCGCGCAGTGTATATTATAGAGTTCTCTGCATTAAAAAAAATTTTTTTAAAGCTTTCTTTCCTAGTCTCTGGTACAAAGAACAATTAGAAACATGTTTAAATGGAAAAAGCTGCTAAAGCTTGTGCACTTATTGCTCAGAACCACAAGTCGCTAAGGTTTCATGCTACAGGGTGATTTCGGAATTTGGCCAATTATTATAATTGGCTATAATTTCCGCAGTATTTCATCAACGCTCTCGGTATAAAAACATCTTTAGGAAAGTTTCTCGAAAAAGAAAACATGACATGTCTATTACCTTTTTCTATCTCCCTCAATTAAGAAGATGTACTCGTAAAACATCGAAATCTGACTACCCTGTACAGGGTGTCCCAAATTGCTTGATTTTGACTGTTTCTGGTACTTCTAGACTAAATAGGTAAAAACGTTGAAAGGAGTCCTGGGCTCGATTTTCGGGAAAACTGCAATAATGAAAACCGATTCAGGATATCTTCATTTGTTTTTATGTTTTGAAGATATAACAAACATTTTGAAGTTTTTTCGATTCCGAAGATGCGCCATAACTTTTTCATTTTCGAAAATACCTGAGAAAGATAAAAACTTTCAACAAGCACTTTTCCACTGGAAATGAGACATTATTTTAAATTTTTTTATCTCTGAATTTTTTTCATGAAATGAAATGAAGAAAAAAATGCGTTCGTATTTAATATAAAAAAATTTTCCCACGAGAAAAAAATATAGATTCTAGAAAGTTTTAATCGTTTTCAGATATTTTCGTAAATGAAAAAGTTATGGCACATTTTTGAAATCAAAATTAAAAAAAAAAATGACGATGTCGTGAAACGGTTTTCACTAATGGGGTTTTCACAAAAAACGAGCCCAGGACACCTTTTGAAGTTTTTACCTATCTAGTCCAGAAGTACCTAAAACAGCCAAAATCAAGCAATTTGGGATAAACTGTACATTCATGAATTATTTCTTTCCCACAGGTTCATCCTCAAATGAGCCCTCCCGAAAAATCCAGTATCATTTTTTTGGTTACAAAAGTTATTGGCCTTGGTTAATTATAACTAATCTTGATGTTGAGCGGACGACATACCAAGCTTTATTTTATAACTAAAAAAATTTTGAAAGGTTCCAAAACTCCCCATTCGCAACCCTTTTACCGTGGAATGAGTCAGAATTCCAACGCCAACAGACTGTTTTTATAAAAGCCAATAGAAGTAAGGGGATCGTGACTGGAAGGTTGAATGTCACGCGTTAAATCCGTTCACCTATATCAATTTTCGCGTTGGAAGGATCCGAATAAAAGATAAGAAATCTGGGACAAATTAGATTGTTAACCTGAAACGGAATGAACGCTTATTACTCGAGAATGTGGTGGGTAGCACGAGCTCTCCTATAAAACGGGGTTTCCTTATCACAGGCATCGTCCTTTGTGAATTTCCCTAGGGAAATTGAGACTTGAATGTGGCTATATATGATGCAATTCAGTCATTTTCTTCCGGAGGAATAAGAATGTGGCACAATGTGTGCTCCATCTCTGCTATATTGGAAGTTTGGATGGGTATTCGATGAAAGAACTCGGTGGTTCAGTTGTTATACTGACAATTTTTATTGATTGCTGAAGCTTTCGTACGTACGAATGAACTGCTCCACATGAGTTAGGGATATTGACTGAAATTGCAAAAAAAATATAGTTTAAATGAAATTTTGTGATGAAAATTCATATTGATATGATTTCAACTTGCAGGAAATAAAATTAATTTTAGCCTGAAGGTCTGCAGCGTATACGGTTAAAAAAAATCGAGTGAAATAACGAAATTTTATTCCCAGAGAATTCAAGCATTTTAAGACTATCAAAACATTGTATGGCCTCCACGGGCATCAATAACAGCTTGACATCTTCTCTGCATCCTACACACGAGGTTGTTGAACATTTCTTGAGGAATTTTGTTCCATAAACGGGGCAGAAGGTCTCTCAGATCATTCGAGGATTCTGGGGTAGGTTGATGATTATCAAATCTTCTTTGGAGCAAATCTCTTGCATGTTCTATGCAATTCAAATCTGTAGACTGCGGAAGTATTAGTAAATGTGGAATACCAAGCTCGCATCTTCAACTATGGCTGCACGGAGCGGTCTAGCGTTATCGTCTTGAAATTGAAAAGTTTTACCAATAGCAGCGTGAAAATTTGGCAAAACATTGTCAATGACAAGTGCCCTATAGTGTAAGGCGGTCATAGTCCCAGGACAAATGTGTAGATCTGTGCACCCGTTGAAACATATCCCGGCCGATACTATAACACTACTTCTTCGGAATGGATGTACTTCTTGGACATAGCGACGATTACGGGGTATGCGTGGGATTGTCCATACCCTCATTCTTCGAGAATCTGTAGCTTATGGCCACATGTTAATGGAACTCCTCTTAATGTACGTCTAGAACCTAGATTCACCTTTCTCAAACGTCGTCTGATTCTTTCGATGAAAATTTGGACCCCATCTGAATTTTGAAGAGTATTCCGTAGCATTCTACACGTAGGTGTAGGCTTTCTTCTCGCCGAAATGGTGATGAAACGATCCTGAGCAGGTGTTATTTTTCGTCGCTCACCAAGCCTTGATATTTTCAATACGGAACCTGCCTCCCTGAACCTATTTCAGAGTCGACATATCACACTTTGACTGAATTGGAGCCTTTCCGCTACAACAACTTGAGTTAGGCCACCTTGTAGCATTCCGATAGCTCTATTAGCCTCAGCGATTGTAAATTTACGTCTTGGCATTTTCAGAAAACTCCTTTGAAATCAAAGCCCTTGATAAACTGACTCCATTTCAAAATAAGAACATTCATGAAGCATATACAAAGAACCAAACTTCAGAAAAAAGGCGACCAGATTGACGAAATGTCTCATACTGATTTTGATTGGAACGATTCAAGTTGTTATTGAGTTTTGAATGATTTTACAGTGATTTTCTCGAAGATAACATACTTTTCAAAACGATTGAATATGATATTCCTTACTCTTGTGGAGCAGTCTAGGACCTGGTCTCTAGGATGAGTGGAAAGCTGGCAAATAATTGGGGATTGCTGAGCAGAGAATTTCCGTTGTCCTATCCGTATTGAATATAGAGGGCTTCAAAAAAACAAAAATCAAGCACATTTTTTAAGATTCTGCCGAAAGGCCTAGCAAAATTGTAATAATGAATCTCGAAATTAAAGGATTTAAACACAATAAACTGTCCGTAAACCCAGTGATTAGTTGAAGAAAATGACAATAGAAAACGAAACATGGATAAAAATTTGATAATGAATGCATTTGAAAATTGAAATAATACCGTTTTCGGTAATTGGACTTTTCGTCTTTGAAAATGCAAAATCTCCATAGTTTTCATCATTCCGAATTCGCTTTCCTGCATATGAAAACAGAAAGTTCAAAGTATTTTTTTTATGTGCAATCACGAGAGAATATGGGCGCCTTTGACCTTCAATACGAGCTTGATTTTTTTCTGAACGAGGCGCACGCTGCTCGAATGACGTCCTCAATTGCAATGTTTTGAGTTCTCGAGACTAATTTTTTTTATCGCTGAACCTTGAGCTTCTTCTTCAATATGTCATGAACGCTGTAGTTGCTCACATTGAGATCCTAGGTGAGCTGTTGTGCTGAGCATACCGAACTTCTCTAAAATCGGTAACGCATCCTTTCAATGACTGCTGGCGCCGTTGTAGTACAGCGTTTTCCACCACCATAGCGTTTCCTAATGCTTCCAGTCACAATATATCCTTCGATGAACAAATTTCTCATCCAATTGTAGATATGACAGCGGTCGACGATTTTCGATATTAGCTTTTCCTTTCAAATAAAACCAATCACCGCATTTCGTTCCAAACTCAAGAATGTCTTTATCTCATTGTATGATAACTACTTTAAGAGTTGAGATATAACATGTTGAAGAAAGCGCTGTCAAATTTTTACTGCGTTCGATTGAATGTTTATGAAAGGAAGGTTAAAAACAGATTTTACGAATTTTATTCTGCCAAACAATTTTCTGTTCATTCTCATCTTCAAAATCATTCAGCTGCAGATAATTTCTTCGTATGTTGATTGTTGTTAAAAGAAATGGGCTTATGGTAGAGAACTGCCGGAAAATTCAAACCGGGAAAATATACAATAGAACGAATCAATTATTGTGGTGTCCAACGCGAACGATGTTTTTGACAGTCAAATGTTCATGCAATATTGAGTGTATGCTGGTCCCACTAATACCTGAGATTGTATTAATCTCACGATAGATTTCAATAACAGTTCTTGCACGGTATTAATGGTTTCCAGAACAACCACTGATTTTTGACAACCTTCACGAACTAACTACGACCTCTATTGAATTCTCCATACCGAAGGTCACTGGTACTCGATGCGGTCTCAACGCCCAAAAATGAATCAAATTCATCAATGCACTGCTGCTGAGTCAATCCACGTCGAAAATTGTAAAAGAAATCGTACGACATAAAATAAAAGCCCACGATTTAATTCCTTGTTATAGAAAACAACACAAATTTCGCTCGTATGTCAAAACCTCTGAAATGTCAAATTTTACGATTGAGCTGTCAGTTGCCAAATTGCAGCGAAAGAGATGTCCAACCGCGGAGCATAAAAGGCAATATTTCTGCTGCATGAACGTCCATAACACTGAAACTATGAATATTTCCGGAATTTCTCCGGAACGATAACAGAGGTTCATTATACAAAATAATAAACTGAAATACTGCAGCGGTAATGGAAATTATTCTTTCAGAACGGGATGTCAGGAAATTTCCAATTTCATTGTACGGCATAACGTTTTTCATGGATCTCTCGGATAGGAAATTAATTTACTCCGTCCTGTGAATGTACTGTAATTGGATTTCTTCAGTAAACAACAAAAAATGAGGAAGTATTCATTTCAATCAACAATGGAAAGGAAAATAGAGAAATAGGACGGAGCGAACAGAGAGAGCCGACAGACGAAGGAAATGTGAATGCTGATAAAGCCAGAGGATTTAATTTGCAGAAGAAAAACTTGATCTCTTCGAAGAAAAATGTATTTGAACATTTTCTCCCTGAGTTGAATTTTATGTTGGTTCATAGGATATATCATGAAAAAAAAGGAGGCGCACATCCTTACTATAGAGTGTTTTCAGAGGTAAAGCTTTTTCTCACAAGTAAAAGAAGTTATCCAAATATACTGCGCGAAAAAATTAACGCTCATTCTGAAAATCTCAATTTTAATGAAAGTCAACTTTACATTGACTTTATAACTTATTTTTTATGTTGTCTCGGAAAGGTTTTGAACGAAACAAGACACATTAAATGGAAGAAAAATTCAGGATTTCACCGAATCTTATGTCAAAGAAGAGAAATTAACAATTTTCAAAATACTGAAATGCTGATAAGTGATTTAATATTTGGTATTTCCACCCCTTGTGTTAATTACATCTCGGCAACAACGGTTCATAATAAAAATGAGTGATCTTTAAATGTTCTGATTAAATCCTTCCCAGATTTCTCCTAGTTGGATTCCTAAGTCATTAACACTGAGTTGCAGGAACGCCCATTAAAATTTAATGCCGCCTTAATTCTCCCTTAAACGGAATATCCATAGACTTTAGCCATGGATCTCCGTTTAATGGAGAATTGAGGCAGCATTGAATTTAATGGGGGCCTGCAACTCAGGGTAAGAGCAGCTGGATGATTTTCTGAACTTCTCAGTCTTCTATTGAGGTTGTCCCAAACCTGCTCAATCGGATTGAGATCTGGACTTCTTGCTGGCCATTCCATTCGAGAGACTTCAACCTCTTCAAGGTACTCCTGAACGATGCGCGCACGATGGTGTCTGGCATTATCGTCCATAAAAATGAAATTTTCACCAATGTATGGGGCAAATGGCACTACATGCTCTCCAAGAATGTTCCTTACATACTTATCAGCATATATAGCTCCATTATCCATTTGACTGTGCGAGCAGTCAAAGATAATCCACCCCATACCATAATCGATCCTGCCCCAAAACCAGTAGTATTCAGGAAATTGCACTGAGCATATCCTTCATGTGGACGTCTGTAAACAAGGGAACATCGATCACAATGGTAGAGGCAGACTCTAGACTCATCTGTGAAGAGAACTCTTTCCCAATCGGCCTCTTCCCAATAGATATGCTCTCTCGCAAAATCCAAACGCGCCCTTCGATGGGCTAGGGTAAGAGCTGGGCCTCTTGCCGCGACACAAGGCCTTAAATCATCTTCTCTGAGGCGATTTCTTATTGTCTGAGTGCTAATTTGCACCCCATCAGTTTGCTCAAGCTGATTTTGAAGGAGGCGAGCGGTTGCAAACCGTTGTCTCAACGAAGAAACTCTCAAGTAACGTTCTTGAATGGCATTTGTTACCACTGGTCTACCCTGTCCTGGTCTTCGGACATTCATACCCGTCTCCCTGAATCGCTGCAACATTCTGGATACACTTGTATGGGAAACTCCAAACCTTTCTGCAATTCTTGTGTATGTCCACCCTTCTTCTCGCAAAACTACCACTTGGGCACATTCCTCTTGGGTCAAATTGCGTGTTTCGCTTTGCATAGCGATCGAGTGTAGAAAATCAAACGGAAGAAAAACTATTGATCGCTAGAATTGATCGAGAACAACTGATTTCAGAATGGAGCCAATACATTAAAAATCTGATAATAGCATCTTTTTCTATTCCTGCTGAGAAAAAACATCTGTATTGAAGAAAAACGTTGAAAGTGGATAACATATGCATGCATAATTCTGATAAAAATAATTATCATTGAGAACACCTTCAGTTGTAGAATAAATTTGAGATTTCCATAATGTGCGTTAATTTTTTTTCGCAGTGTAAGTCAGTGCACCAGAAATTGTTTATATGGAACATTGACCTGCGTGGAAAAAATCAAAATTACCGGTGAAATTGAAAAATCCTAAGTCTGAATCTGTTTTATATCGAGATTCTCGTATTTGTTCATTGTTTCCTCATTGAGTAACTGTAATTATTTAAAATGTTAGCTCAAATTTGCAAAACATAGGGTGTTTATCATGAATTATGTATATAAAATGTATCGAGAGATATTGAATGAATAATAATTAACCTCTCAGTATATAATGAAGTATCAAAATTTCCATCGCACTGAGCAACACTGTTTTGTTAGCAGTAAAGGACTTTTTCAACAGTCTGGATGTTTGTTTTTGATCGCTGATGTCATGCCATACTTAAAAAAATTCGCTATGGCCGGATAAACTGAATAAACATGAGAATGTATGTCATGAATAACAATGTATTCAGACCCATCCTTCTTGACATATGTAACTGATTTTCATCTGCTTTAATTACTCTTGAAAAAAATTGACGTTTCGCTGATAGACAGCATATCTGGCAGATATATGCATGCTTTTTTGTGTACGTATATTGTGATGGAAGTGAGTTGGCTGCAAAACAAGAGTATGGCATCGCGGATTACTTAATCGCGGATTATTTTCGAGGATGCATTGAAAATTTTCACCGGGATCCAGGTCAGGGCTCAGGGCTTCAGGAGACAATAGTCCTTGTGAAAATTCTCGGAAAAAATTCAATTGTTCGTTCTGAAGGCTGCTATGTTTTTGAATTGTTTGATCACGATCTAAAGTAATCCGAGATTTGAATAATCATAGCGAAGCAAAATCCAGTATTTTTAAAACATGAATGAATCAAAGATAGTAATAATCGAAATCCCCAATTCAGAAGCTTACAGATTTTTCATCATGCGGACTGAAGAAATGAAATTTGATTTCACTGAGAGAATAGATAGACCGGTTTCGGCCTTGTTCGGCCTCATCAGTAGCCTAAATCTCTCATAGACAAAATCTTCATGAAAAATTATACCTTCAAATCCTTTTGTGATGTTATTTCGAATATGTATGTATATTCTGGGCTTAACAATATGCAATCTACAATACATATCATCAAGAAACAGCTTAATGCCGTATACCCAGTTCTCTTCATCAAGCCTTTCAATCCTTTGTTTTTCTCCGAACTGCCCTTCTAATTCATTTTCAATCTTCAATCCAACTCTTACGTTAACAAACAACTCCAGCAATAATAATCTCCTGGTGCTCAATAGTCCGTGTACATTTCAAGTAATCATTCTCATACTTAGTTCATTCCCTCGTTCTTCGTTGAATAATACCAGTCCTATTCCGAGGCTTGTTGAATGAGAAATTCAGCAACATTGTGAACTTATTTGGTGTTGGGTTGCTGGCCCAACGACCAAACCTCCATCTTTGGAGGAGCTAGAAATTTTGTTGTTTGATTTCGAAAATTGTCAAAATGACTATTTATTTCGAATAACTTATTGAAAATAGATTTACTAGCTCACGTCTGTATTGATTTTATCGATGCCATTATACTGAAAATTATCCGAGAGAATGTAGGATTTTGGTGATTTTTCTGAATATGAATTCCGATTTGAAAAGTGACTCTATTGATTTGATTTTGATTGATTGTGATGTGAATAGTGCTAAGAACTAGGACAACAAATTGAAAATGCTCGTGAAATGAGTATTCTTGAGCACATCAAACAAATAACCATTACCTCGACCAAGTTCTCCAAACAATTTGGATCATTTTTTCCATTAATGATCCTTTTTATTTTGAAAGCTGGTGTCTTAAATTTGCGATGAGAATGTGCGAATGGACGAATAACTCAAGATCACGCCAGCAGATTCCGATGATCTTTTTTTTATTGAAAAGATTGGACACCAAGATTAGTTGAAAAAGAGTTTGGTAGTGTTTTGATTATGAGATCAATGACAAAAAACGGAGCTCTTCAAGTTAGGAGAAAATTAACAATACTCGGCCGAATCATTCATGAAGTAGGATTCGGATATTGGAGCCAATTACCGTAACGTCGTTGTGATCAAGTATTCGAATATAGTGTTGCCAGATGAATGAAACGAAATTATGGCAACAGATTGCCAAAATAATCCGACTTGCCGGGAAATTAAGTTTGAAAAATATTAATGATGAGGTAGAAAAATGGGTTATACTTGATGAGCATGACCAAATGTGTCTCGGACATTCATATTGGAATATCTTTCATAAAGTTCATTTCAACTTCGCTGTCTCATAACTTATTCGTAATTCACTGAATATCGAAATATTATTAAAAATTAAACTAAAAAAAATCTACAGCATAAATATGCACTAAGAAGTGAAGAAACAATCACGTTTTTAGCAAAGCAAATAGGTAGGTGGATACTAATAATTATTGCCATTTTTGGAGTCAGAGTCAGCCAACTATGAACAGGGTATCCAAAATTGCTTGATTTTGGTTTTTAAGAAAAAGAATAAAACGGTAAACAAAAAATTCTTTGCCTTCACGGAGGCCACACCGAATTTTTTTTTTGTTTACCGTTTTATTCTTTTTCTTAAAAACACTTGGCTTCACGGTCGCGAAAAGAATTGGGCGTTTTCATCACTCGGAGAAACCTGCATGAGGGCCCTGATTTAGGGCCACTGCTAAAATCTCATTGAATGAAAGAGGATGTACAGAGTTCTTTTTTCGCATGTCATTGGAGATATGAAACTTCAGTTTAACGCATTTGGATGTCACTGCTTTGTAATTTTTGCTCAGTAAATCGCATCCGATTGCTTCAAATATCGAAGTTTTTCATGAAGATTTTGTCTCTGAGATGTATGCGGTACTGATGAGGCCAAACAAGGCCGAAACCGGTATATCGCTCATCTCGGTGACAAAATCTAATATCATTTCTCCAACCTCATGATAAAAGATCTCTGAGCCTGGGAATTGAAAATGGTATCATTTCGATGATTACTATTTTGAATTCATCTATGTTTCGAAAATTGATTTTGGTTGTTTCTGGTACTTCTAGATTAGATAGGTGGAAACGTTGAAAGGAGTACTGTGCTCGAATTCCGTGAAAACACCTGTAGTGAAAATCGTTTCACGATTTGTTTTGAAGATATATCAAAATTTTTATATTTTTTCGATTTCGAAGATGTGCCACAACTTTTTCATTTTTGAAAATATCTGAAGAAGATGAAAACTTTCAACAAGC
Organism: Hippodamia convergens; assembly: GCA_038502775.1. NCBI lineage: Eukaryota > Metazoa > Arthropoda > Insecta > Coleoptera > Coccinellidae > Hippodamia > Hippodamia convergens. The sequence continues at coordinate 19,567,842 of CM076608.1, forward strand.
ACTGTTTCACTAGGAATAAGACATTATTTAAAATTTTTTATCTTCAATTTTTTTTATGATATAAGAAAAAAAAAATGAATTCGTATTTGAAATAAAATTGTGGTTGTTTTCCACGAGAAAGAAAAATGAATATAGTTCATTATTTGTGGCTTGAAAGCGCTTCTAGAAAATTTTAATCATTTACAGATATTTTCGTGAATAAAAATGTTATTGTACATTTTCGAAATCGATAATATTTCAAAAAAAAAGGTGAAATGGTTTTCACTAATGGTATTTTAGGATAATCGAGGACATCTTTCGAAGTTTTCACCTATCTAGTCCAGAAGTACCTGAAACAGTCAAAATCAAGCAATTTGGGATACCCTCTATAGGGTGGGCAAAATTGGTGATACTTGAACTACAACTTTTTAACCGTGAGAGATAGAGGAAAATGAATGACACGTTACGGTGGTCTTTTTTATAGAAACTGATAATGCCATCAACTGCTTTCCTTCATCTTCTTTTGTTTTCGAGTTATAGGGCAAAATTCAACTTTGGTCATTATCTTCGTTTCTGTTTATGCTAGGATGTTGAAATCAAAACATAATTCGGACACTTTTTTCATAGCAAACCAGAAGCGTAATATCTTTTTTCTCAAGAAGTTTCTTTGCTGAGCTAAAATTATAACAAAAATTCGTGTTTTTTCCTTCCTCTTGTGAAAAAACATAGAACGCTACAGGATTGCTATGGAAAAAGTGTCCGGATAACGTTTTTCATTTCATTGTTGGGTAAACAATTAACAATGCTGTGCCTAAGGTGGCGTCGGGACACAGTAACAAAGCCTACACAGAACACACCCATGATTCTAACTCGCACAAGCTTTAATGCATGGAAATACATACATACATACATACATTATCCTAGCATGAACAGAAATGAAGATAATGACGAACAAAAGAAGAAAGAAATGCTGTTGATGGCATTATCAGTTTCTCTAAAAAAGACTACCGTAATGTTTCATTCATTTTCTTATGCATCTTTCCCCTTCCGGTGAAAAAGTTGTAATTCTGGTATCTCCAATTTTGCCCACCCTGTATGTACTAAAAACTCCAAAATTTACAATATAATTTTTAGTATCCACCTACTTTTTTTCTGGTGAAAATGCAATTATTTCTTTTACTTTTTAGTACACATTAGTTTGTTGAGTCGACTATTTTTGTTAAAATTTTTATTCCTTCATATTGAATAACAAGTTGAAATTATTTATTTTTATGAGTTTCACCACCTACGAAAAATTTAACCTTTGAAACCACTCTGTATGAACAAGGGAAACGAAAAGCTATATAATTCAAGCACGCTCTGCCACTGACGTGAGTCAGCAGTCCATATAAGTTTCTCCACTCGGTCAACAGATGGCGCATGCATCGGAATTCCCCGATACGCGGACACGGGCTGGCCCGATACTCCACGTTCGTATGAAAATTGATGTTTCAAACTTTTACCCGCCGAAATATCTCCTGGGCACAAAACACCGAGTGAATCTTCATTATTCTCCCCATATTTATGTATTAAGATAAACGTCCGGCTGGGGAGCACGAACTTCTCTAAGACGGATTTGATGATCTAGTGTACGTCGGAGTATCTCCGAGCAGCAACTCCAGCCCTAAGTACCTGATATTCCCATCAGGGCGCTGTCATACCCAACTTTGTTATGATGGAGTTAGTTCCGTCCTTACAGAAGGATTATTTTTCGACTTCGATTTTATTAATGACTGGTGTCGGGAGGGGCATTAGCAGAAATTAATGGCGTTATTAAATGGTCTGAGCGAGAGATGGCCAGGGAAAGGAGAGGGTTTTTGGAGCTGTAGCGTATTGAATAAGTTCATCGATCAGCTGGGATGCTGGGTATGAATGCTTTATGAGATGGGCGAGGTAGGTTTGTGAGTCTTGAAGAGGACCGGAAATTAGCTGTGGGAAGGGTTCAAGAATATTTGAGTGAGATTTCATTCGAGACAATAACGCTCGGTGAGTTGAAAATAGTATATTATAAAACAAGGAGCAGAATGAGCTTCTATTCCAACACGAATGCAAAATTCGAAAACGAGGGACAAAGGAGCGAGTTTTCGAAAGCATGAGCCTTGAAATTGCCCTCTGCAAAGATATTAGACGAAATTTTTTCTATTTCAGTCAAGTTTTGTGAAAAACTTTCGAAATTCAATGAAAAATTCCATCCTATGGACTTTTGTATTGTGTCAAGGCAGTTGGTGTGACTTACGGAATTCCACAGATTAGGGAATTTGAATTGATTTGATTTTAAAATTGATAGTATCATCACTAGTATCATACGATACTATACAGCCAGGGGAAAAAACCTCAGCCGAAAATACCTGTCTCCCCGTTAAAAAAATAAAATAAAATTGTTGTATCTGAATATTCTATATAGAAGGACATCACGATTAGCAGAACGGCTCTTCGGAGGAAGGATTTCCAAACACAAACTCCAACCTGAAAATAAAAAAAGACAGAACAGCAAGAGAATTCAATTTATACTTCATCAAATTGATCTAAAATTTTCAACCCATTGCAAAAATGAGTAATAATAATGTATAATAATGAAGCGATGAAAAAAATACACTTTTGCTGGAAATTGAATTGCCTTTCCAACAAGGTGGTGCTCTACTCCTTTTCCCTATTCAAAAATGAGAGCTGTGAAGACTTGCGGCTAGAGGAATGGTGATATCAAACTCATTTGAAAACCCTCATCTGTCATCCTTTCAACAAAATTTGAACTGTCCGAGCGTTTTTTCGTTATTCCATCCCAAAGCTCAAAATTCGGGGTGAAAATTTATAGATGGCCCACCCTGTATATTTCGAAAATGTTTTCAATATGGCCTCCGTATAGGCAAAGAAAATTTTTGTTTCTCTCTTTGTTTGTTGAAAATTGAGCATTGCACCTCTCTGACCTCATCCGCAGCTACGCCTATGGTTACATGGCAGCGCCACGCCCACTCCAGCAAGTACAGCTCTATGGTGACCGCTCGCGTCAAATAAGTCGCCTTTATGTATTAATGTTCATTATTGAAATAATCGTTCTTTTTTGTAATCCAGCTCTGCCTGTGAATAGACCTACTCCTGTGATACTCTTATAACTAAGAATTTTCAAAAAGTCACCTCGCCTAATAACTGATCATCCTATTCATTTCTTGAAGTATCCTCAAAAAAGTGAGTGAATTCTCAGAATCCTTAATTGTTGTATATTCCATGTTATTTTCCTGCTTTTCATAAAGTTCGAAAAGTTGTCCACGTTTCAAATCATGAAAATATATAAAAATATTGGTAATCCTCTCTTACTTTATACTAATGAGATCTCTATTGCGTTAAACTAATGCATTGGACTTCTCTAAGATATATAATTTGGCATATTTTTGCAGTCCTCATAGTTTTTCAGATATCTCTAGACTCCTCACATGGAAGTGATTACTTGCTCCAAGAATGAACATTCTCTGTGGTAATAAATACTGACTCGTTATATTCTCATGTGCATCTCATTATCTCAATCGATTCATCTCATTTCTAAACTATTCACTTCTCATAACACTTGCTAATTATTGTTCTCGAGTTTCAGATGAATGAAAATCCTCAAACGCAAGGGTGAATCATGGAATCAGTCTTCTCCCTCAATAAAACCAATTGAACCTTTCTGAAGTATTTGAACGAGCAAGTAGCTCAAACTTTGAACCTGATTAACAGTCTCTATCCTTGCTTCACCTTGAGTGGTCTCCTCAAATATTGATAAAACCATTCAACTGGTATGATCCCCTCATTATACATAAGAAATTCTCAATTTCATTCATCTGAAGCACTTAGCAAGTAAGATCTCAAGCCTTTCTGCTTTCTCGAACCAAAGGGTTGGTCGTTTCAATTCATAGATAGAACTCTCATGTTGTAATCCTCATAATTGTCAATTATAGCCTCTATTTTCCTGATGAACACTAACCCTGCTTACTGAAAGCAGTTTGTCACTGTAAATGTCGTCTCAATTGAATAATTAGCATTTTCCTTATAGACCAACGTTATAGATCATAAATATTGATTTCTCAATTATGATATCATGTAATAATCTCAATGAAGAACAGACTTAGACTACTAAGCTTTCAATACACGTATCTTCTCCTCTAAGGTCTGATCCTAATTTTATCACTTTTATCTTCTGATGAAATAAAGAGGCCCTCTCAATCAATTTTAATTGCATCATCTCTGAGAACGCTGTGTTTAATTTTGAATCAATGGAATTATCTCAAAGTCTAAGTCTGACTTCATCTTACCCCATCATTTTGAACATCTCTAGAATACCTCTTTTTTCAGTTGAATGGTTCACTCTGAGTTTATAGATGACTTTAATATTTGTATTTTTCACTGTATTAATTTCATGCGGGTGACTTATTCATTTTATGATTGTGAATGATGTCAATAAATGTTTTTACACTACCATCTCCAACTCGATGATGTGGATACAATCCTTCACAGTAATTTGACAAAATCAGAACAACCCCGATTTTAACATTGTTGGTTTCCCTAAAAATAGTAAGGAACAGTTTTGCATCCTTAGACGATACAGCTTCGCTTTTTTCTTCAGAATATCCTTTCAGCTCCAGAACTGAATTTCAGTATTGTTTTTGTTTTTAATATTCTAAACACCTGAATAAAAAGTTCTTAATGCGCAATGAACAGAGTGTTTTTTTTGCAACCTTGATAATTATTCTGGAACGATCGTGTATTTTGAAAAACCCATTCCAATTAATATATGTAGGTACCCATTGATCTTGTACCACACTGAAAATTTTATCAAAATTACGTGATCCATAACAAACTTAGCAGTTCTCACCTTTTCTCCCCTGGAATCCTTATAGACGATCCATTGGTTCAGCGCAGGCCTCCAATACTCTACCAGGAAGGCCTCTGCAAATTCTTGACCCTGTCCATTTCCAAATCTACCCTGTGTTTCAGTCCACGTGATCAAGTGGTTTCTTGTCAAATCTACCTCGAGGTACTCTTTGATATCGCTGCTTATCTGCGCTTTCGGACACCAGGCTCCGCCATTCTTTTCTTGTCGTATCCTGAAAAAGAGACCACGAATCAGAACATCAATCTCTAAAACCCACAAGGAATGATATTGTAAACAATATTTGAAAAAAATCGCGATTTTTAGGAATATTTCGACAATTTGGCAACCCTGGGACGTAGGTCGGAAGTAAAATGGTTATTATGTGAGTGCTTCATTTGCTAATATTCCCCAGAAATTGATCGATTGTTGACGAAGGTTGAACAAAATACTGAAAATTTCATTCATGCGTACTCTTTTAATTGATCAGAAGGTCCAGAAGAATATTATCGAGTGAATAATGAAGACCCATCAAAATCGGTTAACACAGTCGTAAGTACTGGGATAACAAGCATGAAAAAATTACAGTCGAACTGTGTCGGTTGAAACTATAAGTGAACTTTTTAATTTTTCTTTTTTTTGGATCAGCTTTCCTCATGAAAGTCTTTGTGATCTTTCATCATTTAATCTCCAATATTGAAGTACACAAGATCTACTCATATCTCTATTTGTACTGTTATATTTATGATCACCTTTGCCACCTCTGAAGGTAATGATGTCTCTCCTGTATATGTTAGATACAGAAAGTGTGAAAAAAGGAATATTTTCTTAGTGTATGATTGAAGTTTCAACGACACATCAAATTTTGATAGAAGTTGGTTGATGAGATTTGGCGAGAACAATAGTATATAACATTACTAGCAAGGTGAGAGGGTTTTTACTGGCGAATGGAGGATATAACTGACGAGCCGCAGGCGAGTCAGTTACCTCTTTGAGCCAGTAAAACCCGTTACCTTGCGTGTATTGCTTTACATTTTATTTGTTTCTCATTTGTAAAAAGGTTAGATAAATTCCAAAAAAATCTCAATAATTTGTCGCAAATGTCGTAAGCTATGGAAGCGTTGCCATGAACATGTCTGTTTATTTTTCTCTACATTTGTTTTGGCAAAAGCGAAAATGAATGTACCAAAAGAAATTATTGAGGCAGCCAGCAGTGTAGCATCAAGTTTATTACCTGCAAAATCAGCTTCAAGGTACGAGCGAGAATACGACGACTTCAAAAAGTGGCAAAACAAAAATAGTGTGATTGGGGTAACTGAAGATGTTTGGTTGGTCTACTTGAATCAACTATCAGCTAGATTCAGCCCTAATACTTTATGGGCAAAATGGTCTATGCTGAAAAGCTGTTTGGAAATGAAAGAAAATGCCCATGTTATTCAAAAATATGACGTTTAGTTGTCATTTGCAGATTTCAAAAGGTAATAGCGTTTCTGAAACGAAAAATTGAGCGTTATATGCCAAAAAAGGCCAAGGTATAAAGTAAAGAAGAGGCTGAACAATTTCTTTCACATGCTCCTGATGACCAGTGGTTGCTGGCGAAAATTGTAACAATATCTGGGATTTTTGAATTTTGTCGATGTGACGAAATTCTCTCCTTAAACATGAATGATGTAGAATATATGGAAAAATACGTTATTGTGACATTGCGACAAACAAAAAATTTAACAACAAGAAGATTCACCATAACCGATGATGGCTGCAGCTTCAAGCTCTGCATGTTATACAGAAAATATGTAAATCTTCGGCCTCCTGGAACAGAAAGCCTAAGATTTTTTTTGACATACCGACATGGAAAGTGCATTTCCCTTAATGCTGGCCAGCACACTATTGGTGGTGTCCCAAAGCAAGTAGCGAAATATTTAGGTTTGAAAGACCCAGTGTTATACACCGGCCACTCTTTTCGCAGAACTGGAGCCACTTTGGTTGCGGATTCGGGTGGAGATATTTTAGCACTAAAGCGTGCAGGAGGGTGGAAGAGACCGGTGTGAAGTTAACGGCCACTTTTCACGGAGATAGCGGCCGTTTCACCAGTGGCGTCGGGTGAAATAAAATGTATCACAACTTTTTACTGGAACCAAGTAGCGATCTGAAATTTATAAGATATCTTTTTCGAGTAATTTCCAATATTATACCCAAAAATTAGATTTTTTTTTCACTCGGAACAATAAAAAAAAAACCCTCAAAAAAACCAAAAATTATGATTAATTAGAAATAACCGAAGAAAATGGCCTCTACAGATGAAACTCACAGAATAGGTTTTTTATGATGTGAAGAACTAGTGTTATCAATTTCATTTCCTTCGGAAGGGGCTGAGGGGTGGAAATCGACACCGCCTCCAACAATCCTATTGTCATCAGGGAAATACCGAAGAAAATGGCCTCTACAAATGAAACTTTCAGGAAACGTTTATTATGATCTAAGAAACGAGTGATATCAATTTCATTTCCTTCGGAAGGGGCTGAGGGGTGGAAATCGACACCGCCGCCTCCAACAATCCTATTATCATCAGGGAAATACCGAAGAAAATGGCCTCTACAGATGAAACTCACAGAATAGGTTCTTTATGATCTGAAGAACCAGTGTTATTAATTACATTTCCTTCGGAAGGGGCTGAGGGGTGGATATCGACACCGCCGCCTCCAACAATCATATTGTCATCAGGGAAATACCGAATAAAATGACCTCTACAAATGAAACTTTCAGAAAACGTTCATTATGATCTAAGGAACGAGTGATATCAATTTCATTTCCTTCGGAAGGGGCTGAGGGGTGGAAATCGACACCGCCTCCAACAATCCTATTGTCATCAGGGAAATACCGAATAAAATGACCTCTACAAATGAAACTTTCAGAAAACGTTCATTATGATCTAAGGAACGAGGGATATCAATTTCATTTCCTTCGGAAGGGGCTGAGGGGTGGAAATCGACACCGCCTCCAACAATCCTATTGTCATCAGGGAAATACCGAAGAAAATGGCCTCTACAAATGAAACTTTCAGGAAACGTTTATTATGATCTAAGGAACGAGTGATATCAATTTCATTTCCTTCGGAAGGGGCTGAGAGGTGGAAATCGACACCGCCGCCTCCAACAATCCTATTATCATCAGAGAAATACCGAAGAAAATGGCCTCTACAGATGAAACTCACAGAATAGTTTTTTTATGATCTGAAGAACCAGTGTTATTAATTTCATTTCCTTCGGAAGGGGCTGAGGGGTGGAAATCGACACCGCCGCCTCCAACAATCTTATTGTCATCAGGGAAATACCGAAGAAAATATCCTCTACAAATGAATCTTTCAGGAAACGTTTATTATGATCTAAGGAACGAGTGATATCAATTTCATTCCCTTCGGAAGGGGCTGAGGGGTGGAAATCGACACCGCCGCCTCCAACAATCCTATTATCATCAGAGAAATACCGAAGAAAATGGCCTCTACAGATGAAACTCACAGAATAGGTTCTTTATGATCTGAAGAACCAGTGTTATTAATTTCATTTCCTTCGGAAGGGGCTGAGGGGTGGAAATCGACACCGCCGCCTCCAACAATCCTATTGTCATCAGGGAAATACCGAAGAAAATATCTTCTACAAATGAAACTTTCAGGAAACGTTTATTATGATCTAAGGAACGAGTAATATCAATTTCATTTCCTTCGAAGGGGCTGAGGGGTGGAAATCGACACCACCGCCTCCAACAATCCTATTATCATCAGAGAAATACCGAAGAAAATGGCCTCTACAGATGAAACTCACAGAATAGGTTCTTTATGATCTGAAGAACCAGTGTAATTAATTTCATTTCCTTCGGAAGGGGCTGAGGGGTGGAAATCGACACCGCCTCCAACAATCCTATTGTCATCAGGGAAATACCGAAGAAAATGGCCTCTACAAATGAAACTTTCAGGAAACGTTTATTATGATCTAAGGAACGAGTGATATCAATTTCATTTCCTTCGGAAGGGGCTGAGGGGTGGAAATCGACACCGCCGCCTCCAACAATCCTATTATCATCAGAGAAATACCGAAGAAAATGGCCTCTACAGATGAAACTCACAGAATAGGTTCTTTATGATCTGAAGAACCAGTGTTATTAATTTCATTTCCTTCGGAAGGGGCTGAGGGGTGGAAATCGACACCGCCGCCTCCAACAATCCTATTGTCATCAGGGAAATACCGAAGAAAATATCCTCTACAAATGAATCTTTCAGGAAACGTTTATTATGATCTAAGGAACGAGTGATATCAATTTCATTTCCTTCGGAAGGGGCTGGGGGGTGGAAATCGACACCGCCTCCAACAATCCTATTGTCATCAGGGAAATACCGAAGAAAATGGCCTCTACAAATGAAACTTTCAGGAAACGTTTATTATGATCTGAGGAACGAGTGATATCAATTTCATTTCCTTCGGTAGGGGCTGAGGGGTGGAAATCGACACCGCCTCCAACAATCCTATTGTCATCAGGGAAATACCGAAGCAAATGGCCTCTACAAATGAAACTTTCAGGAAACGTTTATTATGATCTAAGGAACGAGTGATATCAATTTCATTCAATTCGGAAGGGGCTGAGGAGTGGAAATCGATACCGCCTCCAACAATCCTATTGTCATCAGGGAAATACAGAAGAAAATGGCGAAAATGGCCTCTACAAATGAAACTTTCAGGAAACGTTTATTATGATCTAAGGAACGAGTGATATAAATTTCATTTCCTTCGGAAGGGGCTGAGGGGTGGAAATCGACACCGCCGCCTCCAACAATCCTATTATCATCAGAGAAATACCGAAGAAAATGGCCTCTACAGATGAAACTCACAGAATAGGTTCTTTATGATCTGAAGAACCAGTGTTATTAATTTCATCTCCTTCGGAAGGGGCTGAGGGGTGGAAATCGACACCGCCTCCAACAATCCTATTGTCATCAGGGAAATACCGAAGAAAATGGCCTCTACAAATGAAACTTTCAGGAAACGTTTATTATGATCTGAGGAACGAGTGATATCAATTTCATTTCCTTCGGTAGGGGCTGAGGGGTGGAAATCGACACCGCCTCCAACAATCCTATTGTCATCAGGGAAATACCGAAGAAAATGGCCTCTACAAATGAAACTTTCAGGAAACGTTTATTATGATCTAAGGAACGAGTGATATCAATTTCATTCAATTCGGAAGGGGCTCAGGAGTGGAAATCGATACCGCCTCCAACAATCCTATTGTCATCAGGGAAATACAGAAGAAAATGGCGAAAATGGCCTCTACAAATGAAACTTTCAGGAAACGTTTATTATGATCTAAGGAACGAGTGATATAAATTTCATTTCCTTCGGAAGGGGCTGAGGGGTGGAAATCGACACCGCCGCCTCCAACAATCCTATTATCATCAGAGAAATACCGAAGAAAATGGCCTATACAGATGAAACTCACAGAATAGGTTCTTTATGATCTGAAGAACCAGTGTTATTAATTTCATCTCCTTCGGAAGGGGCTGAGGGGTGGAAATCGATACCGCCTCCAACAATCCTATTGCCATCAGGGAAATACCGAAGAAAATGGCCTCTACAAATGAAACTTTCAGGAAACGTTTATTATGATCTAAGGAACGAGTGATATCAATTTCATATCCTTCGGAAGGGGCTGAGGGGTGGAAATCGATACCGCCTCCAACAATCCTATTGTCATCAGCGAAATACAGAAGAAAATGGCCTCTACAAATGAAACTTTCAGGAAACGTTTATTATGATCTAAGGAACGAGTGATATCAATTTCATTTCCTTCGGAAGGGGCTGAGGGGTGGATATCGACACCGCCGCCTCCAACAATCGTTTTGAGCACTCATTATAATATATATAATTTGGGTGTTGTTTTTTTAAGTCTGCCTATTGCCAACCCCATATTATACCTAACAAATTCATCCTGCTAATTCTATTTTCTTTGGTGATTTCAAAATGACAATAAGACTCTTCAAGGCGGTGTCGGTATCCACCCCTCAGCCCCTCTCGAAGGAAATGAAATTGATAACACTGGTTCTTCAGATTATAAAGAACCTATTCTGTGATTTTCATTTGTAGAGGCCATTTTCTTCGGTATTTCCCTGATGATAATAGGATTGTTGGAGGCGGTGTCGATTTCCACCCCTCAGCCCCTTCCGAAGGAAATGAAATTGATATCACTCGTTCCTTAGATCATAATAAACGTTTCCTGAAAGTTTCATTTGTAGAGGCCATTTTCTTCGGTATTTCCCTGATGATAATAGGATTGTTGGAGGCGGCGGTGTCGATATCAACCTCCCAGCCCCTTCCGAAGGAAATGAAATTGATATCACTCGTTCCTTAGATCATAATAAACGTTTCCTGAAAGTTTCATTTGTAGAGGCCATTTTCTTCATTATTTCCCTGTTGACAATAGGATTGTTGGAGGCGGTGTCGATTTCCACCCCTCAGCCCCTTCCGAAGGAAATTAAATTGATATCACTCGTTCCTTAGATCATAATAAACGTTTCCTGAAAGTTTCATTTGTAGAGGCCATTTTTTTCGGTATTTCCCTGATGACAATAGGATTGTTGGAGGCGGTGTCGATTTCCACCCCTCAGCCCCTTCCGAAGGAAATGAAATTGATATCACTCGTTCCTTAGATCATAATAAACGTTTCCTGAAAGTTTCATTTGTAGAGGCCATTTTCTTCGGTATTTCCCTGATGATAATAGGATTGTTGGAGGCGGTGTCGATTTCCACCCCTCAGCCCCTTCCGAAGGAAATGAAATTAATAACACTGGTTCTTCAGATCATAAAGAACCTATTCTGTGAGTTTCATCTGTAGAGGCCATTTTCTTCGGTATTTCTCTGATGATAATAGGATTGTTGGAGGCGGCGGTGCCGATTTCCACCCCTCAGCCCCTTCCGAAGGAAATGAAATTGATATTACTCGTTCCTTAGATCATAATAAACGTTTCCTGAAAGTTTCATTTGTAGAGGCCATTTTCTTCGGTATTTCCCTGATGACAATAGGATTGTTGGAGGCGGTGTCGATTTCCACCCCTCAACCCCTTCCGAAGGAAATGAAATTAATAACACTGGTTCTTCAGATCATAAAGAACCTATTCTGTGAGTTTCATCTGTAGAGGCCATTTGCTTCGGTATTTCTCTGATGATAATAGGATTGTTGGAGGCGGCGGTGTCGATATCCACCCCTCAGCCCCTTCCGAAGGAAATGAAATTAATAACACTGGTTCTTCAGATCACAAAGAACCTATTTTGTGAGTTTCATCTGAAGAGGCCTTGTTCTTCGGTATTTCCCTGATCATAATAAGATTGTTGGAGGCGGCGGTGTCGATTTCCAGCCCTCAGCCCCTTCCGAAGGAAATGAAATTTATATCACTCGTTTCTTAGATCATAGTAAACGTTTCCTGAAAGTTTCATTTGTAGAGGCCATTTTCTTCTGTATTTCCCTGATGACAATAGGATTGTTGGAGGCGGTATCGATTTCCACCCCTCAGCCCCTTCCGAAGGATATGAAATTGATATCACTCGTTCCTTAGATCATAATAAACGTTTCCTGAAAGTTTCATTTGTAGAGGCCATTTTCTTCGGTATTTCCCTGATGACAATAGGATTGTTGGAGGCGGTGTCGATTTCCACCCCTCAACCCCTTCCGAAGGAAATGAAATTAATAACACTGGTTCTTCAGATCATAAAGAACCTATTCTGTGAGTTTCATTTGTAGAGGCCATTTTCTTCTGTATTTCCCTGATGACAATAGGATTGTTGGAGGCGGTATCGATTTCCACCCCTCAGCCCCTTCCGAAGGATATGAAATTGATATCACTCGTTCCTTAGATCATAATAAACGTTTCCTGAAAGTTTCATTTGTAGAGGCCATTTTCTTCGGTATTTCCCTGATGACAATAGGATTGTTGGAGGCGGTGTCGATTTCCACCCCTCAACCCCTTCCGAAGGAAATGAAATTAATAACACTGGTTCTTCAGATCATAAAGAACCTATTCTGTGAGTTTCATCTGTAGAGGCCATTTTCTTCGGTATTTCTCTGATGATAATAGGATTGTTGGAGGCGGCGGTGTCGATATCCACCCCTCAGCCCCTTCCGAAGGAAATGAAATTAATAACACTGGTTCTTCAGATCACAAAGAACCTATTTTGTGAGTTTCATCTGAAGAGGCCTTGTTCTTCGGTATTTCCCTGATCATAATAAGATTGTTGGAGGCGGCGGTGTCGATTTCCAGCCCTCAGCCCCTTCCGAAGGAAATGAAATTTATATCACTCGTTTCTTAGATCATAGTAAACGTTTCCTGAAAGTTTCATTTGTAGAGGCCATTTTCTTCGGTATTTCCCTGATGACAATAAAATTGTTGGAGGCGGTGTCGATTTCCACCCCTCAGCCCCTTCCGAAGGAAATGAAATTGATATCACTAGTTCTTCACATCATAAAAAACCTATTCTGTGAGTTTCATCTGTAGAGGCCATTTTCTTCGGTTATTTCTAATTAATCATAATTTTTGGTTTTTTTGAGGGTTTTTTTTTTATTGTTCCGAGTGAAAAAAAAATTTAATTTTTTGGTATAATATTGGAAATTACTCGAAAAAGATATCTTATAAAAATCAGATCGCTACTTGGTTCCAGTAAAAAGTTGAGATACATTTTATTTCACCCGACGCCACTGGTGAAACGGCCGCTATCTCCGTGAAAAGTGGCCGCTAACTTCACACCGGTGTGGAAGAGCACCGAAATTGCCATGAGTTATGTCGATGATTCGGTCAACAAAAAAATCGAAATGTCTAGCAAATTATTTCGTAGTAAGGAGAGTACAAATGTTCTGCAGTCCTCGAGTTCAGCAGTTTCTGAGTCAACAGATGGTTCGTCATCATCAGTATCAACTCTTTCATCATCTAAAATCTGTTTTACTGGAAATAACAATTGTACCATGATTTTCAACATATATGACGATAAAACAAAATTTTCTTATGTAAATAATACTACTAACTTGTGAAAATTAGTAACTTGATAAAATAAACTTTCTTGATTTATATTGTGTTTTTGGAAACTGACGTTTACAAATGAGAAACAAATACATTTTTTCACCTATTGTCTTCCACCATAGTTTTCTATGTGAATTGTTTCGGTAAAAAAGAACAATTCTGTTGTCAAGTGAAAAACATCATTAAGCATACCACATTCAGATAGAAACAAAGTTGCTGAAACCAAAATTAATAAAATTTCGAGGAGGGTGATTTACAGTTTGACAACTCAACAGCATACTGTCGATAAGGTTGTTGGAGTGGCCTTGCTAGCAAATCTGCAAATTTAATAGATAAGAATTATCGCAATTCTCCCCACGGGAACCGCCAAACCATTGCGCCATTATTAATTCGGGAAAATACGCACGCCGATGACGTAGTGGAAGAATCAGGTTGGTTGGAGGCATTCTTAAAGCTTCGACATCAGCGGTTGCTTTCACGCGAACAACCTTTATTCCGAGCATCTGTGGCCCGTATCTGGAAAATATACTTTCATAATATCCGCGCTGATATTTCACTCTAATGGAAGGTTCGGCAGAGAGCAGATGTTTAGATGTGAAGTGTTCCAGGCGATATGATTTTGGAAAGGATTTTCTGTCTCATTATCGATGGCATGATATTAGTTTTCAGAGAGTACTCAGTTATTCTTTGTGATTTCTAGGTTTATGGGCTGCGTTCAGCTAATATCATTGCGAATTTGGCATAGAATTGCTATTAGTCGACAGGAGAGGGGGTGGACAAAGGAGATACCCGGGGCCTGGGGTCCTCGAGTTACTAACATCCAGCGATCCAACACCACCAGAGTGTTTGACTTCTGGCTATGTCCTTTTCCAGAAACTCCTTCTCATAGGTGCATTTTCCTATACCACAAAAAAAGAATACAGGTCAGTGAGCGGCTTCCGTGCATCCTTTTCTGCAAGTGTATTAGCTTTTTCTTTTGATTTCCGAATGACCAGGAATCTAGATTAAAGGGACCTTATGTTTCTTCTTTTCCTATTGAGTTTGCTCCGGCACTCCCAAATCAACTCTGAGTCGATGACATAGAAGCTCAGTGCGTTAAAAGCAGCTTGCTCACATATGGCTTCAGTCCCGTAAATGTCAGCGCCAGCTCCTGTATTGGTTTCGGACCCAAAAGTATACATTCAAGATTGTGGTCGGTGTTGTAACCTGGGATCTCACTCGGGAACCAACTACAATTTCCTAATGAAAAGGGGGAAATAGCAAACCCACCAAGGCAGCTACTAGCCGAAGAAGGGTTCCGTGTTTCAGAATTTATTTAATTCCAATAAGAATAACATACATACAGGTGTCCCATAATTAATTCGACAAACTTCTATATGATGTTCTAGACATTATTTGAGACGCTTTCGACCCAAACCATATAGTACAAAAATGCTTCGTTAAGTGCTAGATGACTTCCAGGCAACACTTTTTGTCAGATATTTTCAAAACTGCTTCACCTATAGTGTTGAAATTTCACATATTGGCACTATCAAGAATACGCATCGAATGGTTCTAGTGAATTTTTTTTCATCGCCATCATAAGCGTATCATTCTTTGGCAGACTTTTTCATCTTTCATTATTTTACATCAAAATCATGAACTTTGATATTTTTTTCTTGGAAAAATCTGCTCTTGTTTGACATGGCCTAGTTGCACCGGTTTTGAGAAAAATTGATTTACTCATTATTACTCCATTCCTTACTCAATGTTCGTTATGTGAAGAATAATAATGAAGTGAGAGAAATATCAATTTATTGTACTTGATTTCAATAATTTATGAGAGCTTTGCCTCATAAAACAATCATAATATGAAATCATTTGATTCGCTTAAAGTTTATTTTTTAAAGAGCTACTGAGAGTTATTTGTCCTTACCTACCTAAATGATGAAGACAGAAAATTCCAAATCAATTTTTCTCAAAACCGGTACAACTATGCGATGCCAAACAGTAGCACCTTTTTTCAAAAAAAAATATCAAAGTTGATGGATTTGATTTAAAACTTGTAAAATCATGAAATTTAAAATAGTTGTCACTAGGAATACTCCTCGCCTCCACAGAATGATGCGCTCATGATTGGGATGAAAAAAATTCACTAGAACCATTCGATGGGTATTTTCGATAGAAGCCAATGTGTGAAATTTCAACACTTTAGGTGACGCAGTTTTGGAGATATCTGATCAAAAGTGTTGTCTGGAAGTCATCTTCAGAGGGCCCTAGCACCTGAACGAAGCATTTTTGTACTATATGATTTTGGTCGGATTTCACCGAATCTTATGTGAAAGAAGAGAAATGAACAATTTTCAAAATATTGAAATGCTGATGAGCGATTTAATACTTGGTATTTCCACCCCTTGCGTTAATTACAGCTCGGCAACGACAGTTCATATTCAATATGAGTGATCTTAAAATGTTCTGATCTAATCCTTCCCAGATTTTTCCGAGTTGGATTCCTAAGTCATTAAGAGAAGCTGGATGATTTTCTGAACTTCTCAGCCTTCTATTGAGGTTGTCCCAAACCTGCTCAATCGGATTGAGATCTGGACTTCTTGCTGGCCATTCCATTCGAGAGACTTCAACCTCTTCAAGGTACTCCTGAACGATGCGCGCACGATGGGGTCTGGCATTATCGTCCATAAAAATGAAATTTTCACCAATGTATGGGGCGAATGGCTCTTCAAGAATGTTTCTTTATATACTTATCAGCATTCATAGCTCCATTATCAACGACCACTAGGTCTGTCCGAGCAGTCAAAGATATTCCACCCCATACCATAATCGATCCTCCTTCGAAACCAGTAGTATTAAGGAAATTTCACTGAGCATATTTTTCATGTGGACGTCTGTATACAACGTCGATCACAATGGTAGGGGCAGAATCTAGACTCATTTGTGAAGAGAACTCTTTCCCAATCGGCCTCTTCCCAATGGATATGCTTTCTCGCAAAATCCAAACGTGCCGTTCGATGGGCTTTGGTAAGAGCTGGGCCTCTTGCAGCGACACGAGGCCTTAAATCATATTCTCTGAGGCGATTTCTTATTGTCTGAGTGCTAATTTACTCAAGCTGATTTTGAAAGAGGCGAGCGGTTGCAAACCGTTGTCTCAACGAAGAAACTCGCAAGTAACGTTCTTGAATGGCAGTTGTTACCCGTGGTCCACCCTGTCCTGGTCTTCGGATATTCATACCTGTCTCCCTGAATCGCTGCAACAATCTGGACACACATGTATGGGAAACTCCAAACCTTTCTGCAATTCTTGTGTATGTTCACCCTTCTTCTCGCAAAACTACCGCTTGGGCACATTCCTCTTGGGTCAAATTGCTTGTTTCGAGTTGCAAAGCGATCGAGTGTAGAAAATCAAACGGAAGAAAAATGATTGATCACTAGAATTGATCGAGAACAACTGATTTCAGAATGGGGCCAATACATTCAAAATCTGATAATATCATCTTTTTTTATTCCTGCTGGGAAAAAAACATCTGTATTGGAGAAAAACGTTGAAAGTGGATAACATATGTATGCATAATTCTGATAAAAATAATTATCATTGAGAACAACTTCAGTTGTAGAATTAATTTGAGATTTCCATAATATGCGTTAATTTTTTTGCGCATTGTAGTGTGGCCTGCCGAATAACGTCCAAATCAGCGGTAGTCAAACAACCAAAACAATGAATTCCCGGTGATATTAATCCACACATGTCCCGGCAATCGAATTAACATAATGCACCGCTCTCTAAGCATCATTCGCCGATATCAATCCAATCGCATCGGCACAAGTGCCCATCTGGCATCTGACGTAACCGATAGTCGCGTTGCTCGCGCTCGCTGCGCTCAAAACTTGCCGCTCTTTCCCGCGAGACCGCTCTGCGACGTTATTCAATCAAACATCGATGCGAGCGTGCCACGACTCATTAAATATTGCTTTCTGCGTAATTGCCGCAATATATCATTGATCTCCCAGAGGGCGCGATGGTCGGTAATTACTTTCGAGTAAAATATTCGGATAAGCGACGGCCCCGTTTTTCATTCGAATGTTGCGAAATGAGTTTCTCAATGAAGATTGGCAGGCCCGAAACACGGGCGTGCGGGGGATGATTGATTGTCTCGGAAATACTTTGAGGGGTAAATCTCGACTCGCACGCGGAATTTTTCCTCGGGACGTTCCCCGTGTTTCTTATGATTCGGGAATATCGGATGATCGCCGGAACATTTATCAGATTGATCAGGGCGACGTCTGAACGGAGATTTATGCTGACTTTGAAGCGGGAAAGGGATTGTGTATCGGAACTCACGTTCACGGTATCTGACGGGGGAGTTTTTTTTGTTCGAGTCTGGAGTAGTTTCTACGTGTTAAGCAGCAGAACCAACAATTATTCTTAAAATTACTTATTGTTGACTGTTGATGAAGAGTATACAGGGTGGCCATTTGAAAACGAAACAGACGAGATTACAGACGAAATAAATTTTTTCGATAGATATGCTCGGACAGGTCGATTTCTGTTTCGAGGGGGACAACTTAAGATGTAGGTTACGGACGCATAGCGCTTCAACCCTTGCTACTACAACCCTCACCCCCAATTTTTGAATAGGGAAGATGGGGTGAGTGATACCTCATTTTAAAGGTTTTTCACAAAAAAACACTACAAGTGCCATGAGAACACCACTTCATTTTCAAATGCTAAGTCAAGAATATTTCGAGAACTAATGCATAAAATGAAAAAACAATTACTGTGCTGAAATCAGTATAAAAATATCTTTCAAATGAGGTATCACTCACCCCATCTTCCCTATTCAAAATTGGGGGTGAGGGTTGTAGTAGCAAGGGTTGAAGCGCTATGCGTCCGTAACCTACATCTTAAGTTGTCCCCCTCGAAGCAGAAATCGACCTGTCCGAGCATTTCTATCGAAAAAATTTATTTCGTCTGGAACCTCGTCTGTTTCGTTTTCAAATGGCCACCCTGTATTTCGCAATTAATTGTGAAAAATACACAATGAAGAAAAAACTACTTGTATCTTTTGCGAGTTGGATTTTGAATAGTTATTTATATTATAAGGGCTGTAACATTTACCAGTCGAGGTCGAGTTTGGCAAGAAAGTTCGAGACTGGTTAATGTATTTACAGATCATATAGTAAATAACAATTTTTTCCCTCGCTAAATAATATTTTTTCAAGAACATGCTGGATATATTGTTGGATTTTCATAATTATTACCTTCAATAGCATTCTCATTAAATTATGGCATCTGCGGCAACCTTGATCCGTTGCTGGAGCAACATGAGCAGTTTTTATTTTATCAACAACGCCAAGTTGGGAATTCGTAGCGAAAAGTTTTAAGAAGTCGAATTGTTTGATTCTTTGTGGTCAAAATGGATGTTTCAGATATGGAAGTATCTGGGAATATTTCTTGTTGATCTCTACCCTGAAGTCTACCCTTTTTATATAAGAAAAAATAGATATTTTTGAGTTTCTAAAACTTCGATCATTTTTGACTAGAAAAAATGAGGGTTGTAGCCCTCGATGAAATATACTTATTGATGAAGGTCGTAATTGTAATGGGAGTTGCTCGGGCATGCCGTTGTAAGGATTTCTGTGAAATGAAAATGAACCATGTTGAAATAAGTCGAGGAGTCATAATTGTGACCATTACTGACTCCAAACATGGAATGTCAACTACACCCACACAACTACACGAAATTCAGGGTTATCATTTCAAAATAATTCAAATGTACATTGATAGAAGATCCCACATGACGACTATTAATCCGCATTTCTTCATGCGATATCAAAATACACTGCGCAAAAAAATTAACGCACATTCTGAAAATCTCAATTTTAATGAAAGTTAACTCTACATTGACTTTATAACTTATTTTTTATGTTCTCTAGGGAAGGATTTGAACGAAACAAGACACATTAAATAGAAGAAAAATTCAGGATTTCACCGAATCTTATGTGAAAGAAAATAAATGAACAATTTTCAGAATACTGAAATGCTGATAAGTGATTTAATACTTGGTATTTCCACCCCTTGCGTTAATTACAGCTCGGCAACGACGGTTCATACTCAAAATGAGTGATCTTAAAATGTTCTGATCTTATCCTTCCCAGATTTCTCCGAGTTGGATTTCTTAGTCATTAAGAGTAGCTGGATGATTTTCTGAACTTCTCAGTCTTCTATTGAGGTTGTCTCAAACCTGCTTAATCGGATTGAGATCTGGACTTCTTGCTGGCCATTCCATTCGAGAGAATTCAATCTCATCAAGGTACTTCTCAATGATGCGCGCACGATGGGGACTGGCATTATCGTCCATAAAAATGACATTTTCACCAATGTATGGGGCAAATGGCCCTTCATGCTCTTCAAGAATGTTTCTTTTATACTCATCAGCATTCATAGCTCCATTATCAACGACCACTAGGTCTGTGCGAGCAGTCAAAGATATTCCACCGCATACTATAATCGATCCTCCCCCGAAACCAGTAGTATTCAGGAAATTGCACTGAGCATATCTTTCATGTGGACATACGAGGAAACGTCGATCACAATGATAGAGGCAGAATCTAGACTCATCTGTGAAGAGAACTCTTTCCCAATCGGCCTCTTCCCAATGGATATGCTCTCTCGCAAAATCCAAACGCGTCCTTCGATGGGCTGGGGTAAGAGCTGGGCCTCTTGTCGCGACACGAGGCCTTAAATCATATTCTCTGAGGCGATGTCTTATTGTCTGAGTGCTAATTTGCACCCCATGAGTTTGCTCAAGCTGATTTTGGAGGAGGCGAGAGGTTGCCAACCGTTGTCTCAACGAAGAAACTCTCAAGTAACGTTCTTGAATGGCAGTTGTTACCCGTAGTCTACCCTGTCCTGGACTTTGGACATTCATACCTGTCTCCCTGAATCGCTGCAACATTCTGGACATACTTGTATGGGAAACTCCAAACCTTTCTGCAATTCTTGTGTATGTCCACCCTTCTTCTCGCAAAACCACCGCTTGGGCACATTCCTCCTGGGTCAAATTGCGTGTTTCGCGTTGCATAGTGATCGAGTGTAGAAAATCAAAAGAAAGATAAACTATTGATCACTAGAATTGATCGAGAACAACTGATTTTAGAATGCAACCAATACATTCAAAATCTGATAATATCATCTTTTTTTATTCCTGCTGGGAAAAAATATCTTTATTGAAGTAAAACGTTGAAAGTGGATAACATACCATCAAAAGCTCTAGCGATTTTAGCAAATTCTCGACATACTTTCGTCTTTGTGTTGGGAATGGGTACTTCATGAATTTTCAATTTCTGAAGAGGAGTTGAACGAATTCCGACATATCCTGATTTCCCATTAAACAAAAGCGTCCCATTAATACAAATCGGTAGGGTTATTCGATTCCTGCAGGATCGCTGGACACCCATACACGACAGCCATTCATGTTGAACTACTCAACATATTGCATATTCTAGTCTAACTGATTGCTTTCCTGTCTGTCAGCAGTTAATTTATTTTGCTCGATCGATTCGCGTGGTCAGCGACAAATAAAACAATCGACCATATCTAGATACACACTGTCAATCGAATAGAACCGATGGCATAATGAATGAACGCTTCATTAGAGGAGGGTTGCATCGGCAATTGTGAAGAGCTGATCCTAGGAGGACAAAGCACTAATCGAATTCTATATGTACTTACTAGGTATTGAATAAGTAGGTAAAGAAACGACAATTGGAAAAGGTAAGTAATGAATCAAACATTCAGAACAGATAAAAAACAGATATTGGTTGAGGAAGACATTTAATAGAGCTATCTTTTCGGCTCTTTATTGGACCTTTCCGGCTTACAAAAAACCAATTCATAATGTCTTTTCCTTTTTTTTTAGTTCTTACCAATCAGAAACACTCAAGTTTGAGTTGAAAATGGTAACTAGGTGGAAAAACTGTATGGCATCAATTGCCATACTCGGGGCAAAACTTGACAGTTGTTGTCACCAAATTACAATACCCTTGAACACAAGAGTATATTCTAAAACATGTTGCAGAATGAGCTTCCGAAACGAATGCGAAATTCGAAAACGAGCGAATTTTCGGAATCATGAGTGTTGGAATTGCCACGAGTATTTGATGATAGTTTTTCTATTTCAGACGAGTTTTGTGCAATACTCTCGAAATTCAAATAAAAATTTTTATTGTATTTTTTATTGTTTTTTGGTAGTTGGTGTGTTTTACGAAATTTAACAGCTGTAAAATTATTTAAAACTCAATTACAACTTGAATCGATCAAATAGAAATCAGTATGAGACATTTCGTCAATCTGGTCGCCTTTTTTCTGAAGTTTGGTTCTCTGCATATGCTTCATGGATGTTCTTATTTTGAAATAAAGTCAGTTTATCAACGGTTTCGATTTGAAACGTGTCTTTTAAAATGCCAAGACGTAAATTAACAAACGCTGAGGCTAATAAGGCTATCGGAATGCAACAGGTGGCCAGACTCAGGTTGTTTTAGCGAAAAAGATCCAAGTCAGCCAAAGTGTGATATCTCGACTTTGGAATAGGTTCAGCGAGACAGGTTCCGTATTGAAAAGATGAAGGCTTGGTGGGCGACGGAAAACAACATCTGCTCACGATCATTTCATTACCGTTTCGGCGAGAAGAAAGCTACGAAATACTTTTCAAAATGCAGATGGGGTCCAAGTTTCCATCGATACCATCAGACGACGTTCGAGAGAGGTGAATCTAGGTTCTAGACGTCTATTATGAGGAGTTTCATTAACACGTGACCATAAGCGTCAAATACTGGAATGAGCAAGGCAACATATCAATTGGAACGATCAATGGCGAAGTGTCCTTTTCACTGATGAATCCAGATATGGACGATTTTCAGATTCTCAGAGAATAAAAGTATGAACAATCCCACGCACACCCCGTAATCGTCACTAAGTCCAAGAAGTCCATCCATTCCGAGGGGGTAGTGTTATGGTATGGGTCGGGATATTTTTCAACGGGCGCACAGATCTACCTATTTGTCCTAGAAATATGACCGCCCCACACTATAGGGAGCATGTCATTGACAATTTTTTGTCAAATTTTTATGCTGCTATTGGTGAAAATTCTCAATTTCTAGACGAAAACGCTAGACCGCACCGTGCAGTCATAGTTGCGAATGCGCGAGAGGAGCTTGGTATTCCACATTTACCAATACCTCCGCACATACCAGATTTGAAATGCATAGAACATGCATGCTCCAAATAAGATTAGATAATCATCAACATACCCCAGAATCCTTAAATGATCTGAGAGAGCTTCTGCCCCGTTTATGGAACCAAATTCCTCAAGAAATGTTCAACAACCTCGTGTGTAGTATGCAGAGAAGATGTCAAGCTGTTATTGATGCCCGTGGAGGCCATACATTTTATTGATAGTCTTCAAATGCTTGAATTCTCTGGGAATCAAATTTCGTTATTTTACTCGATTTTCCTAAACCACCATTTATACGCTGCAGACCTACAGGCTGAAAATAATTTCATTTCCTGCAACTTGAAATTATATTAATGTGGAATCCGAGATTTTATTTAGAATGGGTTAATTGATATTCTAGTTTTAAATTGTTACATACGGCCCTGGAATCGAGTGCACCATTCAGAGGGTTTATTTATCAGACGGTTCGAGGCACTTGACGCTAGACGCTAAATTTCTTTAGTGTTACCAGATGTCAATTCAAAGAATCGAGATTCCTGAGAAAATATTAACTTGAGGGTTCCTAGGTCTAGGGGGGAAAAGAGTTCAGGGGGTACTTCGAGAAAAATAGGGACAGTCGATTAGAGGATTTGGGTAGTCGATCAGAGAACGGGAAGAGGATCGGTCAGAACGTGGAGAATTAATTAGACGCGGTTCAGAAAAACCGATTAGACGAATTTTTCGATGAAGTGATTAGACGAAAACGTTAGACGAAATCTTGGGACGCGATTCTTAGACTTAGCGGAATAGAAGAAAGCTAGTTCAGAGGTCGTTAAACAAGATTTATAAGACAAAAATATCAAAGACGTGTGTTCAGTGACTGAAATCCCGAGTTCTTGTTGTTCACTAACACGCTGTATACGTCGATGAACGGGGCGTTACAATAGACTTTCCAGAAAATGAACCTCATACTCATATTACGATTTCCATTTTCTCCAAACGTTTTCCACCTGAGATCCCTCAGTTCGCATCTCTTCCCGAATATGAATAATCCCTTTTGCTCCGAGCCACGTTCGGCCTTTTGTCAACCCAGTTTTCCATCTTCTCGGGGTATTGCGGCAAACATCAAAGCCGGCGGAAAAAGGAAATTAAAGCGAACGCAAGAACCAGCTAAGGCCTGACCCCCACACCGGGGCGACGAAGAAACAAACGGCAACAATTAGCTGACCATTCGTCCATCTTAATTCCCTGCAGCTCCTGAAAAAGCACCGTGGGTCGGAAGAGGACTCGGGGGAGAAAATAACTAAGACTTTGCACGCAAACAGACAGGGCATCATTCTTAAAACGGATATGGCTTCGGAGGCTGTGTTGTTATGACAACACAAGTATTATTCTGGGGATGTTATTTCTGCGAGGCAGGGTAGGAGTCTACTCCGATTCGCTGTTATTCGAAAAATGAAGACAAAGGTTGTAAACCTCGAATTTAGCCTACTTGAGCCTCTGTTCTCTTTGTAATGGGAACTCGTAACATTGTGCTTCGTGTTTATCTTATGGGAGATTCGGGCCTTAGGAATTGAAGGGGATTCTACCATCTGACGTTTTTTTGCGAGGCTGGGAAAAAAATTGAAAAAATTCTCGTCTTGCAAAGGCTTGTACCCACATGAGATTGTGGACCGACGCATCCGCCATTTTGCTGTCGGGGGTCGAGATATCAATTTGATAAATAATGAAAAAGACTCAGAATTCCAAAGAGTTCCATCTGTCTGAGGACAGTGTCGTATCTACTCATTGTTAGGCCAGAATTTTGCCATTTTATTATTCAAAAAAATTTTCACGTTGAATTTTCTAATCATTTTTTTGCTTATATTTTCATTTATTCCCAGTAGAAAACTTTGAGATAATTCGAACTTTATTCATCTAGGTCTGCTAGAGAACAAGAATCTTCTGACAACATTTCAAAAACTCAGCAAGATGCATATTCTCTTGATTAAGTTATTAGTGCCCTCTGGTTAAGACAGACTTATCTAAGGTGCCCTTGAATTGTGAGTTAGGCTTTTTCCCACCTTAACGGATGAGATCTGGCACCACAAATCTAATAGGAACGACTTTGTTAAGCACGCGCGAAGCAATCTGACAACACTGTAAAAATTAGTGAATTCGATTGTTTTGACATAGAAATGCGATATGACCATATGGTTCGTGTCGGCACTAAGCATAGCGAAGTAAGAAGAACACGCAAATTCATAGACAAGCATTCATTTTGTCTATGCATTTTCCTTTTCAGTATTCTGATTCACATAATGACATATACTTTGGGCCGCTTGAGAACAGGCACAGTACAACCTATTTTTATTATTTGAAGCAAATGATTTGATTTGATTCCAACAATTCTGTATTTGTAACTTAAATGACATAATTCTCACGTAATACTTTTCACATTTACAAGAGTTGATAGTACATAATACATGGGTACAATCAATTGATCCAATAACACGATGAAATCCAGAAATTCTTCTTTCTGAGGCATATTTATGGACACTGAAACTCGACCAACTATTCTTGTTACTGTAGATTCGTGGATTTTCATAAAATAGGCTAAAGCCAATAAATGTCCTGCTAATGCAGGCACGTAAGGAGTTGACTCATCGGTGATAAATTCTGATTCCTACAATCATCGAGGCTTAAACTCCCTTCTTTGAGGTTTGACATCATTATACATAAGATATAATGAGATATGTACTTACATATCACTTGGCAATTCTGAATCATCCTCAATTAATCTCAGCAGTTGCAGAGTAGTTTTTGTGGTCAACCAAAATCGCCGAAAAAATGCGAATTCGTCCATATCATGGTAGTGATCGGCCCTTCTAGACTTCTAGGAAAGCCATAATCAATGATATCTCATATGTCGACATCATCTTCATATAGATCATCAATTTCATTCAATAAAGTTCTATCCATAATAATTATTGAATTCACGCAATCAAAAACAAAACTGAAGTTCGTTTTTGACGTTATGAATATTTGAGACGGGCTAAAGTGTTGCTTAAGCCATGAATATTCGCGGCTCAAAATAGTCATAACTTTAACTGCGGTGCAAGAGAAACGACGTCTCAAACCTTATTTCAAATCTAAGTTGGACGTAAGTCAGACATTTATTTGACAGTGCAAGTGGGCATAAGTAATGAAAATACAGTCCAAAGTTGAAATTTTTTTTATCAGAGGCTGATACAATGAGAAAATATTAGGATTAAAACAAAAAGAATGTGAAAAATTGAAAAATTTGGGAGTCAACATAGAGGAAGCAGTTGAAATAAGCTATATCTTCAAAAATTTCGAAAGAGTTTGGTTCACTCTCTGTGAACCAAACTTCTGATAACCTCGACATGAGCTGAATCCCGCCCTGGATTCGATAACCAACACGAATCACTCCCCGAAGACTCGGAAAGTGAAATAAATGGACACCTTCACCAGAACAAACATTCCATAAATTTCGAATGACAAATGGGGGAGATCTCTACTCATATAAGAAAAAAATTATAAGATGGTATAAAAGGTAATTCCGCACTGTCTACTGTTCGGTCTGTTTCAGGAGTATCCCTCATGTTTTTGATGATATTCGTTCATCAGGAGTTTGGAAAAATTTTTTTCTTTACTAAACACAGTAGAATCTTCAACTTTTAGGTTTTTCAGTCTGGATAAATGTTTGTAATTTCAATTAAGAACGGACACCTTTTTTATACATTTAATATT
Source organism: Hippodamia convergens (assembly GCA_038502775.1). Taxonomy (NCBI): domain Eukaryota; kingdom Metazoa; phylum Arthropoda; class Insecta; order Coleoptera; family Coccinellidae; genus Hippodamia; species Hippodamia convergens. Next base: position 19,594,714 of record CM076608.1, read on the forward strand.
AGAGAATACTTACGGCTCTTCGAAGATTTGCATTATTTTTTTCGCTGATATACAGGGTGAGTCCTATTGAACTTTACAGGATTTGCAAAATTGGTGATATCTGAACTACAACTTTTTAACCGAAAAAGATAAAGAAAATGAATGACACATTACGGTCGTATTTCTGAGGGAAACTGATAATACTATCAGCTGCATTCCTCTATTTTCTTTTGTTTTCGAGTTATAGACCAAAATTGACATTTAGGCGATTTCAACTTTGGTCATCATCTCCGTTTCTGTATGTTTTAGAATGTTGAATTGAAAACATTATAGAGACACTATTTTCATAGCTGAGCTATACATTGAAATTGTGTTTTTTTTATGGGAACGATAGTTGTTTATGTTTAAGAAAAAATTATAATTTTTTTCGGTTTCAAAAGTATATACATTAGATAGGATGGCCCACGTAAAAAAGTATTTTCTGATCCATAATTCCGTGCTTGAGTTAATATAGAAAATGGTGAGAAGAGTTGATCTTTCGAGGTCTAAAAAATACAACTTTGTGTAATAGCTCAGCAAGGAAAAATCTTGGGAAAAACATAGTAAGCTACTGGATTAGTATGAAAAAGTGTCCGCATTATGTTTTAATTTCAACATTCTAGCACAAATTGAACCGGAGATAACGACCAAAGTTGCAATCGTCCTAATTTGAATTTTGGCCTTTAACTGGAAAACGAAAGAAGATAGAGGAATGCAGTTTATGGCATTATCAGTTTCTCTAAAAAGACGACCGTAATGGTTCATTCATTTTCATCTATCTCGTTGGGTTAAAAAGTTGTACCCTGTATCCTGTACATACTCCATACACGGGTATAATTCGTTTGAATTATACAAGGTGATCTCCAATTTTTAAACGTAGGATGATAACGCCAATTTTTTTACAGGATATGAAAAGGACGTTGATCACAAAATAAATAATCGAGTGGATACAAAGTTTGTATCATAATTGCATAGATTTCGTCCTTGTAGCTTACTCACTATAATATTCAAAATCTCCATGAAACTATTTTGGAGAATTAAATTTCTGAAATATTTCGAAAGCTGGAAAAAGTGATAATACATCCGGGTGATACTTTCAATTCGTGAAAATATCGAAAACATTCCTCATATAAACATTCTTTGACTAAATTCTACAAAAGGCTCAGGTTCCAAAATTTCTATTAATTATATTTCATTATAATGTCATATCTTTGGGGTCATGTTTGAGTATCTTCTGTCACGATAAGACCCCAGTCAATAACTGTAGTGTTTCACTAGAATTGTTTTTTGAATTTTAACGGGAAAATCGAATGAATGAGATAGATACTTCCAATTTTTCTCGAACAGATAATTTTCAAATTATAAAAATGGTTACCATTGCAAGTTTAGTATGTATTATCCGCTTAATCGCCAATTTTATGACTTTATTTGTCGGAATTCCGTCATTTCGAACATTTCAATTGCCGATATCGCGAATCCGTCGGGACCCAGTCATAGAAATTCCATAATCCGGGTTCGATAAAGAGCCTCTTTGTAGCATCCACTGAAAAAGTCCTCCTAAAAGCCCATTAGTCGCTCCAAGTGGCAGATTTCAGGAGGTTTATTTCCAAGCACTCGGTCCTTTTGATGCATTCCTCTTATCCACAGTGGGGCTTAATGCATTTCCGTCCAAGACCTTCAATCTCCTATTCATCGTCTATCGGCTGAAGCCACAGGTAATTCAGCGGAGACGTTGCTCGATTTCGCAGTCGCAATATTAGGTCTCGGAAAATAGAAATATGCAACCTCTCCTTAAGGTGTAAATAGGGAATTTAAATTCGGAAATTTCGAGAAAAATAACTAGTCAGCATGGACGAGACAGATTTAGGGGATATTTATTCATTCAAATATTAATTTTTTCATTCGTTCATTCTTTTATTTATTTATTCATTTATCTATTTACATATATTCATTCATTCATCCATATTTCTATTCATTCGATTTTCACACATTTCGTCATACATTCGTTCATTCATCCATCCGTTTATTTACTAATTCATTCGTATATCTATTTATTCGTGCATTTATATATTCATCTGTTCATTCATTCATTATTCCATTTATATTTTCCTCTATGAGTTTGTTAATCATTAGTCGACTTGGGATATAAATACGACTAATCCGGTGCGGATACTGTCCAGAGAAAATATGTTTACCAACTTAAATAAAATCATACAGAGTTGTCAGATTTCGATGATGTCATACTATATCTCCTTAATTGAAAGAGATGGAAAAATAGCATTACTAGCAAGATAAGAGAGTTTCTACTGGCGAATGGAGGATATAACAATCCTCCTTGAGCCAGTAAAACCCGTTACCTTGCTTGTATTCTTTTATATTTTATTTGTTTCTCATTTGTAAAAAGATTAGATAAATTCCAAAAAAATCTCAATAATTTGTAGCAACTGTCGTAAGCTATGGAAGCGTTGCCATGAACATGTCTGTTCATTTTTCTTTACATTTGTTTTGGCGAAAGCGAAAATGAATGTACCAAAAGAAATTATTGAGGTAGCCAGCAGTGTAGCATCAAGTTTATTACCTGCAAAATCAGCTTCAAGGTACGAGCGAGAATACGACGACTTCAAAAAGTGGCAAAACAAAAATGGTGTAATTGGGGTAACTGAAGATGTTTTGTTGGTCGACTTGAATCAACTATAAGATAGATTCAGCCCAAATACTTCATAGGCAAAATTGTCTATGCTGAAAAGCTGCTTGGAAATGAAAATGCCCGCAGGTTTGTATTCCTTAAAAAAGTTTTTGAAAAATATAACGTTTAGTTGTCATTTGCAGATTCCAAAAGGTAATAGCGTTTCTGAAACGTAAAAATGAGCGTTATATGCCAAAAAAGGCCAAGGTATTAAGAAAAGAAGAGGCTGAACAATTTCTTTTACATGCTCCTGATGACCAGTGGTTGCTGGCGAAAATTGTAACAATATTTGGGATTTTTGGATGTTGTCGATGTGCTTAAACATGAATGATGTAGAAGATATGGAAAAATACGTTATCAGGGACGGGCTCAAGGGGGGGGATGGGGGGGGATGATCCCCCCCAATGTTGAATGAAGTTGGCAAATTTTCAAAGCAGTCGGAAGATTTTCAAAGGAGTTGGAAAAATTTCAAAGCAGTTGGGAAACATTTCAAAGCAGTTGGGAAACATTTCAAAGCAGTTGGCAAAATTTCAAACCAGCGGGAAAAAATTCCAAAGCAGTTGGAAAATGTTCAAAGCAGTTGCGGTAAAATTTCAAAGCAGTTGAAATACATAATTCCGAGAGAGATATGAAATACGAAGGAATCTGAATTAGAAAAAACAAGTTTGCAATCAGTACTCGACAATATATTTATAGCCGGCAATAAATGGTATTCAACCCAATATTTTTACTATCAAGTATTGGGAGAGATGCGGCCCCAAGAAGTAGGTACCTAGTTGTAAATTTTTCAGTTACGTCGCATGGACTGTGTCATAAAAAACCATCTGGTATCATAAATGGAATCATCTTTATGTACGCTCTTCGTACATTGTGTAAGAGTTTTGCGAATAAACAATATTATAAATAAATTTGAATAATGAACCAAAAAGATTCAAAGTGAAGTTTGAGTTATGTGGTGCCTTATAAAAATTCCAACAAAAAATTTTATGAACAAGTGTGAGAGAAAATTATGGGTAGTGACCACAGAATACCCTAAGTCACAACAAAAATCGTTCGAAACACTAAATACATCCTCAATTCCAAACACTAATTGAAATAAACGCTGCAAAGAGATCGAAATCGCCAACTCAAATTAGAAAATTTTGTTCAAAATTGTTTCTTCAATATAACTGATTTAGGTCAAAATCGTTCCCCTGCTAAATTGGGAATCTGTTTTTTTTTAAGGAATTTTCTTGATTCATGAGACACGCTTTGACATACATTTTCTGTTTTATTCCCTGGTTATGTTGCTTTTCTTTATTTTACGGAATGTGTGCAGAAGTAAGGCTCATTTTTTATCAAACGAAATATATTTTCTGAAAATTTTGTTCCTTTTATTCTGTAAAATGGACCCATGTTACGTATGAGCAGTTTCAATATTATGAATCTCATCAAAGTATTCAGTAACTATCATTGATTTTTCATCTACCCAACATTCAATCATGTATATTTCTTTATTTTATGGAATCTGCTTTTTTCGCGAAAAATATCTTGTTTTATTATGATGCTTGAAATTTTGAGATACACCAAAGAATGAAACTGAACTAAATTAAAGAATGAAACAAAAAGTGTGTCTCAAAGATTCAAACATACTTCAAGGTATTCCTCATAAAAAAAAGATTCCATAAAATAAAGAAACTCACATTATTGAATATTGGGTAATTGGAAAATTAACATTAATTTCTCATAACTTTGATTCCCAATATTTACTCCTTTCTCGTAATAAAAAGAATAGATTTAAAAAAAAAAAAAAATTCTCTGATGAAAATGAGCCTTGCCTTCGCTTTTAGATTTCATGAAATAAATAATTAAAGAAGGGCTACAAAACTGAAGAAACAAACAAGTAGTGTTTCTCAAAGTTTTAAGCAACATCAAGATATTCTTCATGAAAAAACAAACTCCATAAAATCTACTTAATTAACTGTTCGGTAGATGGAAAAAAAGTTAATTACTCCCCACTCTGTTGAAATTCATCATTTTGAATTTTTTTACCGAAACAAATATTATACCATAATATGTATAACGGTGTCCTGTTAATTCAATGTCCAGTTGGAAAATTTTCGATGGATTTCCCCCCCAAAAATTTGGCTTTGGCCCGTCCCTGTACGTTATTGTGACATTGCGGCAAACAAAACATTTAACAACAAGAAGATTCACCATAACCGATGATGGCTGCAGCTTCAAGCCCTACATGTTATACAGAAAATATGTAAATCTTCGGCCTCCTGGAACAGAAAGCCTACGATTTTTTTCGACATACCGACATGGAAAGCGCATTTCCTTTAATGCTGGCCAGCACACTATTGGTGGTGTCCCAAAGCAAATAGCGAAATATGTAGGTTTAAAAGACACAGAATTATACACCGGCCACTCTTTTCGCAGAACTGGAGCCACTATGGTTGCGGATTCGGATGGAGATATTTGAGCACTAAAGCGTGCAGGAGGGTGGAAGAGCACCGAAATTGCAATGAGTTATGTCGATGATTCGGTCAACAAAACAAACGAAATGTCTAGCAAATTATTTGGTAGTAAGGAGAGTACGAATGTTCTGCAGTCCTCGAGTTCAGCAGTTTCTGAGTCAACAGATGGTTCATCATCAGTATCAACTCTTTCATCATCAAAAATCTGTGTTACTAGAAAAAACAATTGTACTATGATTTTCAACATATATGACGATAAAACAAAATTTTTTAATGTAAATAATACTACTAACTTGTAAAAATTTTGCAAATTAACTGTCAGTTTTACAAGTTAGTGACTTGATAAAATAAACTTCCTTGATTAAGATCGTGTTTTTGGAAACTGACGTTTACAGATGAGAAAGAAATAAAAATAATATACATGTCATGTTCACTTTTTTCGAAAAACGTGAAATGCTGAACGCCGCAAGTCGCTACAATGTCTAGTTTCCGTGCTACAGGGTGATTGTGGTGATTTTGGCAAATTTTTATAATTTGCGACAAAACAAAAATATAACTAAAAATAATGCTGTAATGAGTTTCACTCCAGCATCACTTTAAGTACTGTAATGAATTCATTACGATACTGAAATTGAGAATAGTAGTAGTAGTTCTAAAACAAGTTGCTGAATGGGCTCCTCCCAACACGAATGCATAAGATCGGAGGTCAGTACTGACAATCACAAAACGAAAAATATAACTGAAAACAATGCTGTAATGAGTTTCTTACGGCACTACTTTTAGTACTGTAATGAACTCATTACGATACAGAAATAGAGAAATATATATTATGATATACTTCCGAATTCATTATATATCGAGAACTTCGAAAAAATACTTTTCGGTCAACAGAAATAAGGCACAATTTATGGCATAACAAAAGAAAATTAAAAATGAGTTACATTATGAGAAGCTGAAATACTAAACGAATAGAAGTATAACCATTAAGACGCGATATTGGGTCAATATATGCAGGCCATTTTAAGAAAAAGAAAAAATAAATAAAAAAATTAACAATATTTACAGAACATCAAATGTGTTCTCGAGGTTCTAACGTTTTGCGAGCTTCGTGAGAAGTTACTTCAGATATTCCAATCGGTATTGTGTCAACTCAAGTAGTCGCCACCAAAAAATCGTCGTCTGTACATCGTTTTATCGAGCATCGTTGGGGAATTCAACCTGAAACTCCCCGCTTTCTTTCTCCTCTTTCCGGGGCCGAGGAACTGTTTCAACAGCGATTAACGAAATTCCAAGATCGAATTTCCAAAGTAAACTATTTCCACCGAACTCGAAGAATTCCGGCAAAGTTACTCGGCTCATCCTGTCCTAAATCTCTAGTCGAACCACACACTTCCAAAGTCCGACTGCGAAAGAAAAGTTCCATTGAATCAATATTATGAGTAACTGCTGGTAACAAATGAGGAGACGGGGGTGGATTTCCGAGGGAAAAGCGTCCATTGGCGTGCGGAGGATACGGGGAACTCGCGAACGTCTCTTGAAGGCTGTATCTTGAAAAGATGGTCGAATTCGAAAAAAATTTATATGGACTGCCATTGTTATTTTTTTTCAAGGAATAATATAATCAAATCTTCATTCACAGACAGCCTGTATTATGCTCAATCCGCAGATGGGTTAACATCATCAAAAACTGTATCATTTGCTGATATAAGGTGTACAACTCTGATTCCGTCGTTTTGCAATAGCTGCATCGCTGCATCGTAAAGTTTTTCTCGATTAATCATGTCAGATTAAGAGCCGAATTCTCGTTATTTGTAGGAGGTTTTAATTTTCTGCTTCAATATGAAGAAATTTGCTTTTGATGTTCATCGAATGCTCTCAAGTCCCAATGGTGAGGTCGCTTTTAGTGAAAGAAGGTGCCGAGAGTGGTTTCAACTCTTCAAAAACGGCAATTTAAATGTCGAAGAAAAGGTTTTCGAAGATGCAGAACTGAAGGCGTTATATATACAGGGTTATCCACGAATATGGCTCTATAGAATATTTTTAGGAAAGACACAAAATTCAGTATTGAGATTCTAAAGGTGAGCTTCAAATAAGAAGACGACTTCTCGTATATTTTTTCAGGTTCAAATGGGGGGGACCCATTTTTTATTCTCCATTGAATTCTGAGTGTTTTGGGTTCCAAAAGTTTGAATTTCCCCGAAAAAATTCTCTTTAAATGAGGAAATACGATGAAAAATCTCAAATTTGAACTCTGTTGAAATACGGACAACTCCGAGGTTTTTTCATTGAAAATTCTCATTTTTTCGAATCTCCGAGAAGGAAAGCTGATCATTCGTTTTATTCAAATTGGAACCGCAGTTTTTCGAGGCATTTTCGAAATCTTTGTCGAAAAATAATAGTAGCAACATACGTCCAAGACTTTTATCCCAAAATAAATATTTTTCGAGATATTCAGGATAAACCATTTTATCTTTTATTTTCAGTCTCATTCCGAATGTATTTTCTACTTTAAAATAATTAGCCGTGAAGTGACATTTTTGAAAATCTCTGTTATCGAGAAAATATTTTCTAAAGTTCAGACGAGTTAAGTTCTTGAATGCGAGAGCAATATGGTACCTAAGTGGGCCTTAAATTTTGATATTACTTTAATATCCCGATAAATATTCATTTTTAATTCATTCTTTGTGCACTTTAAATCGTAAATTTCTCGAAATGGAAGAAATCGATTTTTTGATGTTTCTTTCGTCACTTTTAACTTTGACAAAGAATTTGTAACCTCCTGTATCATATTTTGAAAATCACGCTTTTGAAGAGAATTTTCTCGGAAAAATTCAAATTTTTGGAAACAAAAAGACTCAGAATTCCATGGGGAGTATATTTATGCAATAAAAAATGGGTCTTCCCATTTGAAAAACTTAAGTTGATATTACTTCCGGAAAAACCGGAAGTCCTAGAACCTTCAAAAAATATAAGAGAAGTCGTCTTCTTACTTGATGCTCTCCTCTAGAATTTCAATCATGAAAACTCGATGGTTTATCGAGACATACAAAAACGGTTGAAAATGCATTTTTTCAAGTGGAAAGCTCTGTATATTTCAGGAATAACTGAAAAAAAAATTCCCTTTGAATGAAATATCACATTTCTGTACCTAGATTGCAGGATTCTGTTTTGAAATGAAATTTTATAGTTGCGCACGTGCGAACCTGTTCATCGGGAAAAATTTCATCGAAACTTCTGCATGTTCTTGCTTTTAATTGGTCACATTGGCCTTCGTGAATGAACAAATTCATCAAAATTTCATTTGAATAGATATTCTCTCCATTTTACTTATTTTTTCTCATACTATAAAGAATGAGCGAATGTATCATTATCAGCGAACTAATTGTCAAAACTGCATAATGTCAATCTCCATCGTGTCAAAGTATTTCATTGCTATCTGTTGCTAACGTTGAGAATATTTGAGATGTACGTGCATCAGAAATTTTTTTTTGACCAGAAACGCCGAATCGAAAAATTAATACATATAATTAATTTATTATTTGGTAGTTTTCAGCTCATAATTATGAGCAGCAAATCATAGCAATTTACTGAAGTTAGTATGTATGAAGCGCTCATTTTGAGCTTGTTTTGGTTAGCAGTTTCAGGAAATTCGCAACTATAAAATTTCAGTTCAACGCAGAATCTTACAATCTAGGTATAGGAATATTATATATCGTTTGAAAGAAAATTCAATTTTCTTTCAGTAATTTTCAAAATATCGATGGCATCACATTCGAAAAAAATGAACTTTCAACCGTTTTTGTATTTCCCGAAAAACCATCGAATTTTGAATGACCCAGTATGAAAAAAGGGTATTTCGGAACATCTGCAGGATGCATAGAATCTTAGCATTCTCCATACGAAATTAAGCTCCCAAAGATTTTTAGTATGGAAGTTATAGATTTTTAACCAAAGCTATGTTCCAGTCTTATGAAGAAGTAAAAAATTGGATCGATTCAAGAGATGACCATTTTTTTAACGTGGGATTCGTATGCTGCCTGAAAAATACGAGGAAGTAGTCGCCAGCGATAGCCATTGAATCATAAATGGCAGCTTTTTCAATACAATTCTCGAATTAAAAATTTGTACACCTATTGAATTGTTTTTTTTTTTCAGAAAGACATTTGACGATGAAATCAGTCAGTGATTTGTGCGTTTGCGTTTTCCTTCACGTCCTGTCTGAATTATCTGAATCATCAAACACTCATGATCGATATTGGGGTCGACAAAAGTGCAAACTCTCTCTTGCTGATACAGCTCACAGCTCTAAATCTTCCAAATTATCGATAAACAGCGCCCCGCCAGCCGAAATCGAATTTACAACGTCTGAAACACAATAAATTGCCGAGGTAAGCCTTGTCTATTAATTTGCGTCACTGACTGCAAAGCTGGGCCCCGAAGAACAATGAAAGGTCTGGGATCTGGAGGGTAAACGGATGCTGTGATGTTTTAATATTCCACGGATTATGACTAAATATGTAAATAATCGTTAGAACGACGTTCTGATTGATGACGGAGGGCTTAAGGGATGTACTGGTTACTTCCCGAATAAATCATCGTTTGTTTGAAACTATATTAAATGCGGTATTGTATAGCTGAATCTCACCCCAGACTCAGGCCGCTGTCGGTCCCTTGTAGTCTGTTTATTTCGGTTCGAAATGTACGAGCGAACACAGCTGCTGTACCGCAAAACAGATTGGTATTTACATTGAATCGCAAATTTGAAAAATGTATGAAAATTTTAACAAAAAAAAAACAAATTAAAACAAAACTTCTAACACGAATTGATATGCACTGAAAAGTGAAAAGAATTCCTGTATATCTTTCTATATATGTTGGGGGAGCTTAATATTCAGAATTCTCACATACTGGTTCAGCTCAAACCATTTTTTGGTAAAGTGACCAATTTCGACGGGTTTCTGTTAAAAAAAAACCTCACCTTTAAATACACCTTTTCTGAATTGAAAATGAAAATTCAAATGTTTCGACCTCTCCCATAAAAAAATCGCTTTCTCCACTGATTGACCCTTTAGCCATATTCCATCACCTCGAATAGATGCCATGAATATAATTAAAGTCTACAGATATGGCTTTGAAAATATTCAATCAATTCCAAATCGAATGCGAATCTTGTTATTCATAAAGTGCCAATAAATCCCAATTTTAACTGCTAATTGGAATTCTATAACACTTGAATTCGATACGATCACAGCGGAAGGGCTATTTGGATTTTAGTACTATACGGTTTTTGAATATGCATGCTTTCGTGCCACTTTCACTTTTAGCTCTTCAGATTGCTGCAACTCTATCCTTTACCAGGGACGGTGAGTGGAAGAATATAAAATATACAAATTTTTTATTTGAAGAACAAACATAAGAATTTTTTTGTACAACTGCCATTAAAAGTGACACTTTTAGTGACAGCAAACAATGTTAAAATTTATTGTTTACGTGGAAGCGTGTTAAAAATATTTTTAACGTTAGTGTTAGAAATATTTTTAGCACTCCATTTTCTTATGATGAAATCAGATGAGAAAAATTCAGCAATTGCAAATTATATTAATCGTAAAACTACAACAATTACTAACACTAATGCGCTGTTACGTTAGGGAGCTTCGCAACACATTATTAGAATCCTCATTACCATCAGTACTTGTAGAAACCGGAAGTACAATATTGGATGATGATGATCCAAAATCTGTTAAGGTTGGGAACATTTTTTCAGCAATGACATTTCTGTATGCAATGGAATGATCAACATAGCCCTCGGCTACCGTCGTTGACTTCCATCCACCAGGTTTTTTTATATCCGTAATATTTGCTCCTGATTCTGCTAGCAATGAAGCGAAGGATCTTCGAAAGCAGAGTCCTGTATATTGCTTTGTTTCTGGCAGTTTGAGGAATGCGGCAACAATAGATGGAATTTTTCCAAATGTATTGATACCATCTGGATTGGCAGTGCATTTATTATTCATGTATTTCAGGAAATATTTGTTATTTCGATGTCTTCCACCTATAAATTACACAATTCTTCACGCCGACAGGCTCCAAATAATCCGAAAATAGTTACAACCTTAACCATGAAGTATTTCTCATCTGGTGCCTCCTTTATAAACTTTTCATCTTGTTCACGAGTGAGAATGTTCGATTTTTTGGGACAATATCTTTCACTTTTCCGTTTTAAATATGCTATCACTTCAAAATATTCACTAACATCTACACCACTTTCAACAAGGGCGCTTGACTTCATCATTGAAAATTTGCTCCACAAAGTTGATGAACTCCAAATTTTCGATTGTTCTTCAAAGTATGCCAGGAAAACAGTTTCACTGAAGTTCCCTTCTACATTTTTTAATTCACAGCAGGTCAGGGCAGAAAACATTTTATGGTATTTGTGTTGAAAGTGATTTTATTTTGTTCGTTGTTGTGTTTTCACTCACAAAATAAAACGTCACTTTCAACACTCGTATCATAAATAACTATTATTTTATTGTAAGTGAAATTCCATCACATCGAATAATGAAAAATTCATGTTTCAATGTCTTCTATTTCATATCTCTTGAATATTGTCGATGAAGTGTTGAATTAAAAATCTCAGATTTCTGTATAAACCGGAGATTCAATACGAAAAATCTAGCGACATCAAGTTACACGATGTAAGCGGTAAAAGCAGTAAAAGATTGTAAATTGGATTGTAATTCGGATTTGTGAGGAATACACACACTTCCATGTACAATTATTAACTTTGTTCTCGAGAAAAAAGGCAACCGACTTGAGCAACCAAATAATGATCGATCTCATATGGCAAGAACAAAATTTCGACTAAACGCAGTCTATTTGTTTGCTTGGCCGCTTAGATCTACCGAAATTTAACCCATTGGATTCCTTCGAGATATCATAAAATGGAAAATTTTGAATTTTTTTTTAATTAATTCCTGATATTTTTTCTCTCAGATTGCAGGAAAGGAGTGGACGAATCTCACCCCCCAGCTGGCTGTGGACCCGGGAATTGGCGTTGGAGGTGGGATGGGAGGGAGAACAGCTGCAAGCCTTGTTGTGACGGTGCTAGTCATACCTTCGACTCTTGGGTATCTTGTATGTTGACGGCGAAGCAAATATGCAATGCTATACGAGATTTCAGGAGATAGAACACCTGGTGCATTCATCAATCTCATTCGAAGAAAACAGTGGGAAATCTAATAAAAATTAAAGGAATAGCTACAGCTTCTTTATTTTTCGGAAACTAACAATAACACTTTAGACTCATTCACTTTCGCGAAAGAAATATTGAACGAAAAAAAATATACTTAGCTTTATAGAGGGTGCATTCAGAAGTCAAAGTTCATTATCAACTAGGGTTATGAACATCTTTTTGTAATTTTTTCATTTTCCATGATGTTTTATGTTCATGTTCCCTTTTTCTGAAGGTCTTGATGATCCTCTAGTAACAGTTATTCCAAAAACGGAAAAACACGATCTCACAGATTTTTTTTTGTGAAGCGTTTTTTCAAGTTTGAACATATAGGATGCGCTACTGATTTATGGCCTTCTTTAGATTGAAGATCTTTCAGTGGTTTTAGACTTCCGTTTCTCTCCTAACCTTAGTTAATAGTTAATAGTTCAAACGGGGTCATAGCCCACTGCGACCTGATAGTCTATTGTGCCCCCTGAAAAAGCTTTACAGCTTGCCTTCTAGTCCCAGAGATCTTATGAAATCCAATATCTTGGAAGGCTTCAGTGAGGCTAATTCCTCACTCATACAGGTCTCTTGACCAAAGCATTGTTTCTTTTGGTTTACAATGCCAAAGCATTCTGTTATGAGGTGAATAGGAGTTTCTTCCTCCTCCCCACACAATCTACACTCGTCAGTGTCCGATACGCCCATTCTCAGCAAGTGCTTTCTGAGGCGACAATGCCCTGTAAGAAAGCCAGTGAGGAGGTGAAGTTGGTTCCTACTGAAATCCAAATATTTTTTGGATTTTGCAGTTTTAAAATTCCGAAGGAACTTTTTGGAGTGATCCAACCCTTCAAACTTCCTTTCTTCATATCTATATTTCAATAACGTCAGACTGTCCGTCACTACCTGAATCTATACAGGGTGTTTCATTGGTAAATGAACATATGGTAACCTGAGTTTGAGCTACCGTAGGCGAGTCCATAAAACCGATATATGATAGGTCTAATCAATTCCATTACCGAGATACAGGGTGGTTCATGTATTCACCAAAAAATTCAATTGCTAATAACTTTCGAACCCACCGATATTTTCAGTTGATACGTGGAACGTATCATAACCTTCCACAGGTCGATCGATTCACATTTAAATTCCTAAAAAATTCCAGGTCCGTATTTGAAAAATATAGGACTTCTTCCAAACTTCAGTAAAAGATTCAATTGGATATTGGAATTCTACTAAATTCTCAGAAAAATCCTACATTTTGATTAAATTGAACTTTTTTCGTCCTACTGATTGCACATTCGTTTTTTATAATATTCTGAGGAATCATTTTAATGTATTTTCTGAAGAACATTATTGATTGAGTAAAATTTATTTGAAGTCAACAACGATGAACATTCAACGTGATTTACAGAATGTTTTCGAAAGTAAAACAGTTTTTCTCAATACATATACTTTTTCGCTTTGAAAAATGTCTGATGTTTTTTTGATCATGCCTGGATTTTCACGTATTTTATTACAGACGACTTCGATATCTCCTCACTTCTTTTTTCAGGTGAATATCCTAAATATCTCAAATAACTACAAATGAAATGTTCAACAGGATTGAAATCTGGTGATCTAGCGGACCAGGAATGCAGTCCACGTCTGTCGATCCACAGATTTAGGAAGTAATAATCTCAAATATATCTGAACATTACTTGGAAATGAGGTGGAGCTCCATCATACTGAAAATGCATTCCTGCAATGTGCGTACCTTCGAGTGATACAGGAAGAATATTTTGAAGGAAATCTAAATAAAGATCACCAGTAAGCCGTCTTGATAGGACGTGCAGTCTAATCAATCGATTTTTATAAACGCCCCAAAGTACGTTTGTTGAAAATTTGTATTGGGATATCGTATGCCTGACAGCATGCGGATTCTCTTCAGCCCATTCATGCGAATTCCACATATTGAAGATACCAGTTGTCAAAATTTATTTTGTAGAAATTGTCACAGTCTACTCGAAACAACCCTTCTGGGATACAATACATACAATTAAATTTTTATCAATCAAACCTGTTTTTAAATCTAATGGAATAGTGAAAAATGCAAATATTTGATGAATTCGAGATAAAATTTTTCCAATTCGATTGCAATGAACCAGTTTTTCACGGAATTTTTGGAATTCAAACATTAAATTGGATCTTTCTCTGAAGCTTCCTTTGAGCAAAATCACGTGCGAGACAATGAAATCTATTAAACGCCATAGAAAATTATCTGCTATTCTCAAATATCGCAATCAAATCCCAAAATTCCAATATACAGGGTGTTAATTATCAGTTTGGAAGAAGTCCCATATTTTTCAAATACGAACCTGGAATTTTTAAGGAATTTAAATGTGAATCGATCGACCTATGGAAGGTTATGATACGTTCCAAGTATCAACTGAATATACCGGTTGATTTAAAAGTTATGAGATATTGAAATTTTCGGTGAATACATGCAGCTTGTATCTCAGTTACGAAATTGATTAGACCTTTCATATATTGGTTTTTTGGACTCTCCTACGGTAGCTCTAGCTCAGGTTACCGTCTGTTCATTTACCTATGAAACGCCCTGTATATCTATAACTGTCTTCTCCAGAAGCTAGTGCCCTACTTTTAAATGACATTTTGCTAGTCGGAGATATACCTAGTTTGGTTTGAGTCAGGTCAGCAACAAAGTATTATAATTTGTCTTGTCAAATCTGCTGTAACCTTTTTTTCTCGTTCCTCATGCGAGACTTTAATCTTTTCGTGTAAATCCCGAAAAATTTTGACTATCGAATAATGATAATCAGCACTCACATTCAAAGAATTTGGATATCGTTGAATATTTTCTGGATGTTCTTGATAATCATTTTTATCAGAGTCTTGATGTTTCTATTTTTTTACCATCACCTTAAAACGTTCCCATCATCAATTGGTCGAAGTTATGCACTAATTTCGTTCTGCTAAAGGAATGCCGAGGAACGAGATTGATAACAGGGCCAGATAAGAAATTTTGCCATCCTTCCCCATAAATGAACTTTCCCCAAGAACAATCCGAATGAAACTCGAAGTTTTTCCGGGTTTTTCCCGAATAATACAACTTCAGGAAGACGGGGAGGCGTTCTTTCGCGATCATTAATTTTTTTCCTTTACAAATGGGAAATTTATTCCTATTGTGTCCCGTTTTTTACCGCTCTTCTTGGATTCCACGGAGTTTCGAGACGAAACAGATTCATTACCGTTGGTCAGCAAAAATCGATTCATTTACCGATGTCTGAGGAGAAAATAGCATGCGTGCTGAGTTCGTTCCTTTGAGAAAGTTGTTTGAAAATTGATAAACATGACATTTTCAAGAAAAATTCTAATTCATTTTATTTGTTTCGGAAAGTACTTATAGTATATAACATTACTAGCAAGGTAAGAGGGTTTTTACTGGCGAATGGAAGATATAAAAGCGAGCCGCAGCCGAGTCAGTCACCTCCTTGAGCCAGTAAAACCAGTCAGCTTGCGTGTATTGTTTTATATTTTATTTGTTCCTCATTTGTAAAAATATTAGATAAATTCCAAAAAAATCTCAATAATTTGTCGCAAATGGCGTAAGCTATGGAAGCGTTGCCATGAACATTTCTGTTTATTTTTCTTTACATCTGTTTTGGCGAAAGCGAAAATGTACCAAAAGAAATTATTGAGGCAGCCAGCAGTGTAGCATCAAGTTTATTACCTGCAAAATCAGCTTCAAGGTACGAGCGAGAATACGACGACTTCAAAAAGGGGCAAAACAAAAATAGTGTGATTGGGGTAACTGAAGATGTTTTGTTGGTCTACTTGAATCAACTATCAGCTAGATTCAGCCCTAATACTTTATGGGCAAGATGGTCTATGCTGAAAAACTGCTTGAAAATTAAAGAAAATGCCCCTGTTCGCACGTTTGTTTTCTTTAAAAAATTTATTAAAAAATATGACGTTTAGTTGTAATTTGCAGATTTCAAAAGGTAATAGCGTTTCTGAAACGAAAAAATTAGCGTTATACGCCAAAAAAGGCCAAGGTATTAAGTAAAGAAGAGGCTGAACAATTTCTTTTACATGCTCCTGATGACCAGTGGTTGCTGGCGAAAATTGTAACAATATTTGGGATTTTTGGATGTTGTCGATGTGACGAAATTCTCTCCTCAAACATGAATGATGTAGAAGATATGGAAAAATACGTTATTGTACATTGCGGCAAACAAAAAATTCAACAACAAGAAGATTCACCATAACCGATTCTGGCTGCAGCTTCAAGCCCTGCATGTTATACAGAAAATATGTAAATCTTCGGCCTCCTGGAATAGAAAGCATAAGATTTTTTTGACTACCGACATGGAAAGTGAATTTCCCTTAATGCTGGCCAGCACACTATTGGTGGTGTCCCAAAGCAAATAGCGAAATATTTAGGTTCAGAAGACCCAGAGTTATACACCGGCCACTCTTTTCGCAGAACTGGAGCCACTATGGTTGCGGATTCGGGTGGAGATATTTTAGCACTAAAGCGTGCAGGAGGGTGGAAGAGCACCGAAATTGCAATGAGTTATGTGGATGATTCGGTCAACAAAAATTCGAAATGTCTAGCTAATTATTTGGTAGTAAGGAGAGTACAGATGTTCTGCAGTCCTCGAGTTCAGCAGTTTCTGAGTCAACAGATGGTTCATCATCATCAGTATCCACTCTTTCATCATCAGGAATCTGTGTTACGGAAAATAACAATTGTATCATGATTCTCAACATATATGACGATAAAACGAAATTTTGTTATGTAAATAATACTACTAACTTGTGAAAATTTTGCAAGTTAACTGCCAGTTTTACAAATTAGTGACTTGATGGAATAAACTTTCTTGATTAATATTGTGTTTTTGGAAACTGACGTTTACAAATGAGAAATGAATGAAAATGTTAACGCCTTTGACTCGTATGGGGAAGTCTCAAAAACGTCTACAGGATTGTTATCAAATATTGAATTGCTAAAGAGAAGGGCGTGATGAATTAATGGCTCATCTGGGTGAATCCGTGGTTTACAAGTTAAATCTGCAGGTTTAGATATAAATTTTAACACTTATAATCCTGGACGATGCGAACGGAAAATAGTAACGACAGTTATGCCGAATATCTACTGAATTATCGCCAAACTTATATCCAATTTTATATTCGTCGAACTGTTCCAATACAGGAAGCCCCCCCTTAAGCTCTGCCTCCACCCCCAACATTCCGTATGATGTATTATACTTTTGTCAGTTCTAGTGAGCCTCTCTCTTACGTCATAATCCCCCAATTCACATGGATTTGAATAAATTCCGTCCCGGTCCCGAAATATGTAAATGTTTCGGTATGCTCGCCACTCAAACCGACCTCTTTTGTATTCGATATAATTTCCTGTTGTTTATCCGGCACTTTTCGTTCTAGGAAATTGTGTTGGGGAGGATTCGTCCGGGAAGTTTCCAGATTCGATAGAGCGAAAAAGGAACAGGATAGAGGAGTATCGGGATTTGTGCGTACACGTTCGAGAAAATTTTTATTTCGGAAGAGGAAATTGATAGGAAATATAGATCGTTCGGATTCGATAAAGCGGGCTGAAATTAGACGTCTACATATAGAAATCGTATATTTTCGGGAAATGGGAGAACTTCTCAGGAGATGAAATGCATGAGGATATCGTGATGAAAAATATGATCATGAAAATTCACAAGGTAGATCCAAGTAATATTGAATTCTAGTGAATGCAATGTCGTCATACTTAACGAAACTATAATTGCAAGCCTCAGAGTTTTTCAACATAACAGATTGTTTTGTTTGTTTCAATTCCGCTCGATGTAGAAAGTTTTCTTGTCGGAGCAGACAATGTTCGGAAGCATCCCATATCGAGCAAGCAAATCTGCTCCTTCAATCGATCTAACCAGTTGCACCTTTGTAACGTCTTGAGTTCTCAAGACAAAGTTTTTTTTTATTTGGCTGGAATTTAAGCTTTCTCTTCAATATGCGAAGAACGCTGCATTTGCTCCTGCAGTTGAGATTCAAATAATTGAATATTTTAAATTCAAAAACACCAGTTGCTCAATTATGACCATAACATTCCATGAATTCTCCAGAAATTCAAAGAGCCTAATTGTAAACAGCAAATTCAATGTGATGAGATGACTATTCATTCATTTTGGAATATAAAAGTATTTTTGATAATTTCTTGTACAACCCGCTGTTTACGAGTAATTCCATATCAGCACCCCAGAGGTAAAGTGTGTTAAGTCACAATATCAAAATTAGACAAAACAGAGATTTTTCAGTTACATTATTGTTTCAAAGAATGTTTACTGCCATTATTTGGTGACTTGATATACCCAGGGAATCAAAAATGTGTTCCACTAGCTAGAATTTATTAATGTGAATCAAATATTGTAGAAAGTTCGTGTCTGAAAAAATGTGACTTAACACACTTTACCTCTGAGGTGCTGATATTGAAAGAAAAAAAATTCTGAAAAATTCCATAAATTGGGTACTTTGACTGAATGTAACTGTCGAAAATATACACAGAATCAATTATAATAATAATAATAATAATAAAGGACTTTTATTGAACAACATGTATTAACATTGATTACAACACTGATAGAGGGCGAGGTTCAGTTCGTTCCGAGTATTCATACCCTGAACGTCTGTTTAACTAACCCTCAATTCAATTTTTGCTATGTTGTCACGTTGAGAATCATCACGTTTAAATCCGAGAATTTATGTTCTGGAAGGACAAGGTTATTATGAATGGAAAAGGAACTAGCGGACTCTGGAAATTGAGTTATATTAATGAGCTCACCTCTTCTTCGATTTACATCCTTATTTATTCGAGCAAATCTACACACTTCTTTCTAAATACCTAATGCTTCAGGCAAGTTACATTTTTCTAAAGGGGATTGTTCGTTAGAAGCCCAAACTTCCCGCTTTCATTAAAAGCCAGAGTGAATGCTTCACCCAGAGACAATCATGTTGGTGTCTCTGGTACCACCATTCGAATCTTAACATGCACTTGACACACACTATCACTATTCGGCCATATTTTTCACAAAACTTCTGTTAACAAGTTTTTCGATTAATGAAGGAGCATTTTAGCATATCTATCATTTCCTGGTTAAAATACATCCTGCAGATTCACACTGTTGAAGTCGAATAAACGAAATAACGTTTTGATTGAAAATCACGATACCATTAATTCCCAATTTGAATAGTTTGTGGATCACTCTATGTGCAACAACGATCAAAAATGCTTTGTCAAAGTTAAAACTTTTTCGATTTCATTAAATCATGAAGTATATTGAACATAATGATGAGTATCGTCTGAAATGTAAAGTCAAAAATCAGATAACAAATTATTCACAACAGCATTATAATTGAAAAAAACTATCGACATACAATGACATTTGATCATTATAATGTGGTAAGTTTATGCACACTCTACACTTTATAGTAGGTCCATGATCTATGGTTACGGAGTTCTTACTGGCAACGTTCAGCTTAGCGGTGAACGTTCAATTCAATGACATTCGTTTATGTGTGGAAATGAAAGGTTATAATTCTGTTGGAAATTTTATAAACAACGATTAAAAATGATTACATACTGAAGATATCGGTAATAGCAAGCTGAATATTTCATTATCAATAATGAAAAAGAAATCAAGGGAAGAATATTCAACATTTGCCGCTAACGAAATTTTGTATGAAGAATAAGTATTCATTGTAGGTATACATTTTATGAATTGGGTAATTATTCAGAACTAACAAAATCGTACTCCATCTTTCGTCGAATAGGATTGAAAGAGTAAGTTGACGCTTGTTTTCATTTTATAGTTGCTTATTATTTCCAAGTTTTGAATGGCAGGCATATATCTATGATATCCAGGAGTGGCATACCTCATAAGGAAAGTTTAAAATGACTGTATCTTTTTTTCTAGACCGAATGGAAAAAATGGTAAAGGAAAAAAGTGTTTTTTTTTTGACCTAAGGAATCTACGGTAAAAATATATGTACAAGTCAAAGACTCACCCTGTATACATTGATTAATTGAAAAGTGTAATAATATCATTGGTCATTGCTACGCAGAGTTATTGCAACCTTTGAAGATCGAGGTGCAAATTGAACGACCTTATTTGACGAAGAAAAAAATTTAATTTCATCCACTACCTCAAAAAAAAATAGCTAGTTATTGGAGTTATCGACGCTGTAAATCAGTATTTCGAGAAGCTTGACGAATCTAGGTTCTAAACTGGTTTAACTTAATCAGCAGACTGTTATGAGAAATGAAGCAGTGTTGCTGGAGATTATGCTGAAAAATAAAGAAAAAAAAGTTTTTGAAAACGTCGTTTTTCTTGGACAGGCCGGAAACTTTTCACCTCACCCTCGTATAGTGCGATACATCCCATTGTAGGTTTGGCAAAGCCTGACGAATTTCGATATTGTATTTTCCTCTCAAATGAAAACAATCACCGTACAACGTTTCAAATAAATCGTCCAAAATTCAGAATGTCTTCATCTCATAGAGAAATTACTTCAGGTGTTGAGACATAACATGTTGAAGGACGCTCTGTCAAATTTTGACTGCATTCGGTTGAATGGTTCAGATGAAGACGGATGGTTCAATTGCCGGACCTGATAATAACCTAAGAAAAAAATTCAAAATCCATTCAGCGCGGGCTTTTCAAATAACATATACCCGGTTTATTTTTGAGAGAAGGTAATTTCGAACAAGGTTCATTGATTTTAACCACCAACTACAAAGTATTTCCTATCGGTTTTGAAAATTAGACGCATCGCTCGCGGCAACAAACGGACGCGCATGAAATATTCATGGGAGCGGATAAATTCGGACGGAACATTGTCCTGTTGCTCCGTTCGCAACGCCGCTCTCCTCTATCCGCGAATATTTGCGACCGAAAACAGCGGTGCACGTATATCCGTCGATAATTCCATATTGTCTGGGGATTTATTGAAACCCCCCTACGGCCGTCCACTGACAAGCTACAGTCGATATTTTTCGATTAAAAATAATCAAGAGCTACGCCAGTGAGAAATGTTCACAATTTCCCATTTTTCCGACAGTGGTCATAAATCGAGTTTGCCGGGGATGGAAACATGAACGCAAACATGTATATGTTCGAGGGGTCATTTGTATTCCGGCCTGTCTGGCTCGGTTCTGGAACCGAACCGCGTGAAGATAGTGGCAACATTGAAAAACATGGATGCACAAATATCGGGGAGCGATACGAGATGCGGCAGTTTTTTCTTTTTTTTTTAACACACAGTGTGAGTGTTTTAGGTGTTTTGCCTTTGTGAAGCTGCACATTAGCTTTCAAAAACCTGTCAATTAAATATATCGCACCCTCCCTACAAATGTGACACAACTCGAAATCAAAAATCGAAAATATTCAAATGCTAAATATTTTCTAATTAATTGGAAACATGAAATAGACACCAATCTTGATATGTAAGTATCCATATTATATATTGAGGACCCACTGATGTGGGTAAAAATTTTCCATGATTTGATCTAGGCCCGTTTTCTGAACTAATTCATAGCATAAACCGAAAAAAGTAAGTTTTGAGTTGTGTCAGTTTTGCAGCGAGGGTGCGATATATCTTTAAAAAATTCAACACTGGACAACTACCAAAACCCTTAACCACATGGGAATATCTTAATATGTGTTGTATGGTGGAAGAATACAAGGTGGGTACTTGCTCATTAATATAGCCCTCCTTGTCGCACACCACCAAGATGTGAGTCTGGTAACAGATTCAAATGTTTAGAATGTTGGCATCTACACTGCGCAAAAAAATTAACGCACATTATGGAATTCTCAAAATTATTCTACTGAAGGTGTTCTCAATGATAATTATTTTTATCAGAATTATGCATGCATATGTTATCCACTTTCAACGTTTTTCTTCAATACAGATGTTTTTTCCCAGCAGGAATGAAAAAAGATGATATAATCAGATTTTGAATGTATTGGCTCCATTCTAAAATCAGTTGTTCTCGATCAACTCTAGTGATAAATTGTTTTTCTTTCGTTTGATTTTCTACACTCGATCGCTATGCAATGCGAAACACGCAATGTGACCCAAGAGGAATGTGCCCAAGCGGTAGTTTTGCGAGAAGAAGTGTGGACATACACAAGAATTGCAGAAAGGTTTGGAGTTTCCCATACAAGTGTGTCCAGAATGATGCAGCGATTCAGAGAGACAGGTATGAATGTCCGAAGACAAGGTCAGGGTAGACCACGGGTAGCAACTGCCAGTCAAGAACGTTACTTGAGAGTTTCTTCGTTGAGACAACGGTTTGCAACCGCTCGCCTCCTTCAAAATCAGCTTGAGCAAACTCATGGGGTGCAAATTAGCACTCACACAAAAAGACATCGCCTCAGAGAATATGATTTAAGGCCTCGTGTCGCGGCAGGAGGGCCAGGTCTTACCGCAGCCCATCGAAGGGCGCATTTGGATTTTGCGAGAGAGCATATCCATTGGGAAGAGGCCGATTGATAAAGAGTTCTCTTCACAGATTAGTCTAGATTATGCCTCTACCATTGTGATCGACGTTTTCTTGTATACAGACGTCCACATGAAAGATATGCTCAGTGCAATTTCCTGAATACAACTGGTTTCGGGGGAGGATCGAATATGGTATAGTGTGAAATATCTTTCACTGCTCGCACAGACCTTGTGGTCGTTGATAATGGAACTATGAAAGCTGATAAGTATATGAGGAACATTCTTGAAGAGCATGTAATGCCATTTGCCCCATACATTGGTGAAAATTTAAGTTTTATGGACGATAATGCCAGACCCCATCGTGCGTGCATCGTTCAGGAGTACCTTGAAGAGGTTTGAGTCTCTCGAATGGAATGGCCATAAAGTAGTCCAAATCTCAATCCGATTGAGCAGATTTGGGACAACCTCAATAGAAGGCTCAGAAGTTCAGAAAATCATCCAGCTACTCTTAATGAATTAGGAATCCAACTCGGAGAAATCTGGGAAGGATTACATCAGAACATTTTAAGATCACTCATTTTGAGTATGAGCTGTAATTAACACAAGGGGTAGAAATACCAAGTATTAAATCACTTATCAGCATTTCAGTATTTTGAAAATTGTTCATTTCTCTTCTTTAACATAAGATTCGGTGAACTCCTGAATTGTTCTTCCATTTGATGCGTCTTGTTTCGTTCGAAACCTCTG
The DNA here is from genome assembly GCA_038502775.1 of Hippodamia convergens. Lineage (NCBI taxonomy): Eukaryota > Metazoa > Arthropoda > Insecta > Coleoptera > Coccinellidae > Hippodamia > Hippodamia convergens. Next base: position 19,618,352 of record CM076608.1, read on the forward strand.
CAAGAGAACATGAAAAATAAGTTATAAAGTCAATGTAGAGTTAACTTTCATTAAAATTGAGATTTTCAGAATGTGCGTTAATTTTTTTGCACAGTATATATATATATATATATATATATATATATATATATATATATATATATATATATATATATATACTCTTATGAAAAAGAGAGCTAAAATAATACAATAAATGTTGAAACAAAAAGTACCTAAGCTGAGGTAAAAAAAAGAACGGGGTATCATAACATTCTTTGTATGATACTATAGAATCATACGATACTATACAGCCAGGGGAAAAAACCTCAGCCGAAAAAACCTGCCTCCCCGTAAACAAAATAACATAAAATATCAGGAAAATCTTGAAAGACATCAGTGTGATCATCTTCATGATATCCGTCGATGGTCTCGGATACACAGATGCTTCCCAAAACGACTCGTAATTCTTAATCTGAAATGAAAAAAGACAAAAGCAGAAAAGAAACCGATTATTCAGAATGAATCTAAGGCATTTTGGAAATGCATTTGCTACTTTAAAAAACATCAGCATTGAGATTTCTTGGCCAAATAATGTTCGGAGATTTATAAATATTTATGACAGAAATGTCACAAAGTTTGAAAGAAATGAAAAAAAGAACTCCATCAATTTCCCCTTTCCGAATCTGTTGAAAGTTACGTAACTGATAATTTTTCAACATAACAAGCTAAACTTGTAAAAAATCAATTAATACATAACCTTTCAACTGTCCTCCTTCACGACGATTCTGTTGCCGTGTGGGTTTCTTGCAGAAGAATCTCTTTGATACCATGTTCATCAGCTAATTTGGAGATGTAATCACACTTGTCTTTCGAAATTCCTTCGATATTCAAATTCAAAATCCACAAATTGTTGCTCTCTGGTCGTGAGGGTTTTTTGAAACCAGATACGACCTTCCAGGTGATGATTTTCCGGCACTTCAGATGTTTGAAGACCGCTACGGGACCCCAATGAAAGGCAATCATCTCCCATAGATAAACCAAACATGTTATAACACAAGAAAACAGAATATTTTTCAGGACCAAGAACTACGAAATATTCCGAGAATTGTCATTCTGACAATTTATGTATATTTTTCATGACATCTGAATAAATCTTAGGGCGATGTATGATTTATGATATATTTCTGAAACGGAAGAAAAGGGCGATTCTTTCTAAGCCATTTCAAACTATTGTTTCCACAAGAAATAACACAACTTTATGATATAGCTCAGCAAGAAAACCTCTTGGAAAAAAAAACAAAGTAAGCTACTGGATTGCTATAAAAAAGTGCCTGTATAATGTTTTCATTTCAACATCCTAGCACAAACACAAAAGGAGATAACCAAAGTTGAAATCGCCCAAATTTCAACTATAACTCGAAAACAAAAGAAGATAGAGAAATGAATGCAGTTGATGGCATTATCAATTTCTCTAAAAAAGACCACCGTAAGGTGTTATTCATTTTCTTCTATCTCTCACGGATTAATAGTTGTAGTTCAGGTATCACCAATTTTGCCCACCGGACGTGGTCTTACTCTTCTTCGGCCATCATGTACACCCAAGGAGAATCGAGATTCATCAGAAAAGACAATCTGATGCCATTCCACATTACAATGTTGTTGTTCTTCTGCACCACTGTAATAGTTGCAGGCGATGCTCAATCGTAAGAGGTAACTCAATTCCGCGTACATCCGCTCTAGGTATTTCAAAAACAACTAGACATCGACTTTGGATCTTCCCGAACAGCTGCTTCGTTTTAAAATTAAAAACAGTTGCAAGAACGACTACAATATTTAAGAAACACAAAATGTTCACATGAAAAAGTTTTCAAAATTTTTTTCTCCGAAATTAAAATAGCTCCTTCTGGATGTTGTGGTTTCTTCGTCAGATACTCAATTTTTCTCTTCATTCTTGAATTAATTCGTTGCATCTTATTTCTACAAAATCATCGATATAAACTTACAGATTCATTATTCGATCAATTTGTGGAAACTTATTGCTTCCAAGACATGAAACGAATAACAAAAAAAAACGGTCACAACTAAAGATCAAGTATTCACTTTTAGATGCAATTCCGGCTCTGTTTCTGACAGATCGATTGAACAAGAACAAATAGGGCACTAAAGCGTTGCCTTGGCCACTTCAATCACCAGACCGATACCGATACCTCACATATAAAAATTCAGTCATCTCATTATAGAACCTTTTCGATGTTCATAATATTTCCAATGCCGGAATTTTCAGTAATTTCGAACTCGTGGAAATTCCGATATTTGTGTGACGCAAATGGCTCAATAAACTCTAGCTCCTATTCTGACCTAGGGCAGTTCCATTCGGACTGTTTCAATAACGAATAACACATCGGAAATTTCGCAAATGATCTGTGTCCCGACAGTTGCAACGTACCGCTTCATCAATAAACACATCGTTAATATTCACGCCATTAATATTCGCGAATTATTTATTCATCCGATTAAAATAAATCATCCCCTATTGAAAATTCAAACAGGCCTTTCTCGATATTTGCTGTATATCTGCGGCATAACATGATGAATAGTATCAAGAACAGACAACTAACCAGAAAGTTTGAAGTTTCATTGAAATTTTTTATTTATATAAATGAGAATGAAGACCTATTTTGTGTTGTCATCGCATCATGCGTGATATTTAGGGTACTTTTTATTGTCGATAATAGATTCTTGTGAAAGAAAAAAATAGGAACATAAGGAAATGTGGGGAAAGAATATAGACCAGCGCATTCGCCATTTCGTAAAATTTTAATATTGTAATATCTTGTAAATGACTTAGCTGGGATATGCGTACTCACGTTTCAAGGTTATATCCCCCTTAGACAGATATAGATTTCGCACCAAATCCAAATATAAGCCGAAAATTGTATCAATAACTGCTTGATACATTTTTTGCATACTACACACGAGATTGTTGAAAATTTCTTGGGGAATTTGGTTCCATGAACGGGGCAGAAGCTCTGTCAGATCATTTGAGGATTCTGGGGTGGGTTGATGATTATCTAATCTTCTTTGGAGCATATCCCATGTATGTTATATGCAATTCAAATCTGGTGAGTGCAGAGGTATTGGTGGATGTGGAATATCAAGATCCTCGCGCGCATTCTCAGCTATAGCTGCACAGTGCGGTCTAACGTTATCGTCTTGAAATTGAAAAGTTTCACCAATAGCAGCGTGGAAATTTGGCAAAACATTGTCAATAACATGCTCCCTATGGTGTAAGGCGGTCATATTTCCAGGACAAATGTGTAGATCTGTGCGCCCGTTGAAACATATCCCGGCCCATACAATAGCACTACCTCCTCGGAATGGATGGTCTTCTTGGACATAGAGCCGATCACGGGGTATGCGTGGGATTGTCCATACCCTCAGTTTTCGAGAATCTGAGAATCATCCATATCTGGATTCATCAGTGAAAAGGACACTACGCCATTTATCGTTCCAATTGATATGTTGTCTTGCCCATTCCAGTCTTTGACGCTCATGGTCACGTGTTGATGGAACTCCTCTTAATGGACGTCTAGAACCTAGATTCACCTCTCTCAAGCGTCGTCTGCAAGTTTCGATGGAAACTTGGACCCCATCTGCATTTTGAAGAGTATTCCGTAGCATTCTACACGTAGATGTAGGCTTTCTTCCCGCCGAAACGATCCTGAGCAGGTGTTGTTTTTCGTCTCCAACAAAGCCTTGTTCTCCAACATATTTCCTGGACCTATTCCAAAGTCGAGATATCACACTTTTGCTGACTTGAAGCCTTTCCGCTACAACAACCTGAGTTAGGCCATCCTGTAGCATTCCGATAGCCCTATTATCCTCAGCGTTTGTTAATTTAAGTTTTGGCATTTTCAGAAAACTCGTTTCAAATCGAAGCCGTTGATAAACTGACTCCGTTTTAAAATGAGAACATTCATGAAGCATATGCAAAGAAACAAACTTCAGAAAAAAGGCGACCAGATTGACGAAATGTCTCATTCTGATTTTTATTGGATCGATTCAAGTTAATATTGAGTTTCAAATGATTTAACACCGATTTTCTCGAAGATTTAATACTTTTCAAAACGATTGAATACGAATTCCAAAAAAAGATTGAAAAGTCCATTCTGTTCGACTTGATGGTTGGCTCGGTCTGATGATAATAATTGGATCAACATTTGATTACTGCTCTTGATATTATTTATTTTTTTCTTTCTTTATCTTTCTATGTGTATCACTTATCTTTTCGGATCATTTGATATATGTTGTTTTCGTTTTTTTCATTTTAGGTTAAGTTAAAAATCAGCTTTGCTGCAGTTCGCCGTTTCTTCACATATTTGTTAAAATTGTGAATTAATAAAGTTTATTATTATTATTATTATATCCCCAACTCTTATGGAGCAGTACATTTACATAGTCCAGTGATTTTTTTTTCATAATATTCTAAAATGGGGACCCAAAGAATTTTATTCCATAAGTGGCTTCCACACCGTATAAGTTTGCCTCAGTTCTCACATTTCCCCTGTTTAAATAACCCCTATCCATCGTCTCCCTTTGAATAATTCGAAAATTGGGGCGGACCTGCCTCCCTGCCATTGTTCGGCGTAAGCTCTCAAGATAAACCGGCCGACCACAACAGGAATAACGAAAAGCGGCGAAGATAACGCTGGAACCGGCAGATGTCCTTGCACGTTGCTACATCAACCGGCGATGTCTGGCACATCTCACGCTGAGCAGGACCGTGACATATCGCCAAGGCCTGACATCCATCTAACGGGATTCCGTATTCAAATGGGAGGAGGGAATATGGGGGAACCTTAGCGCTTGGGAGGCTCCTGATCATTGGGATGGCATGGGGTGTCTTGAATCCCGAGGAATTGATGTGAAGTTCTTTCATTTCCTCAAGGATTCGGTTACATTTTTTTTGGAGATATGCTTATGACAATTTCCCATGCAACCTTCCCAAAGAATTTTTCTCTTAGAAAATGCTCGAAGCTTTGGACACTTAGAAATATCTACAGATCCAGAAAACACAATTGGAAAGTTTTCTATAGTAAATTCGAACAGTGCCATATTCTAGTGGAACAGTCGCAAAATCAAAACCTCAGAGGAAAATGATATCGAAAAAATGGCTAGGCCGACAGATTCGGTTGGGTCGGGATGTAGAGCACAGCGTATGGTACGCGAAGTGTCGGATCAAATCGGTGACACTCCAAACAAGGTATGGGTGATTTAATATCGGTTGTACACGAAAACGACAAGTTTATTCCACTCTGACTTATTTGCTCAATGAATAATACAAATAATTTCATGTGATGATTAGTATTCAGGTTTTTTTTTTCGCCAAAACTGGTTGGAAAATAAAAGAAATTCTAGAAAAAGAAAAAATTTAAAAACAAAAAATATTCGATTATTTCACTGTTCTACTAGACTCGGAGCTCAGTCGAATTTAACATTCACATTCCTATGTTTCCATAAGTATATTTGTATATTTTCCTCTATAAAGAAGGTGGACTTAAACATCGAATATTTACACCAAAAGCTTGATGGGGACTCCAATGAAGCAGTTTTCAAGTGGAAATACGCCAAAAATAAGATTTCTGAGACTTACTTTGGCACCAATTCTTGAAGGATTTACATGCCTTTTTTTCGACTTTTCCGATAGCAGGGATGAAAAAGAAATATTTTACACTGCGCAAAAAAAATTAACGCACATTAGGGAAATCTAAAATTCATTTCACAACTGAAGGTATTCTCAATGATAATTATTTTTATCATAATTATGCATGCATATGTTATCCACTTTTAACGTTTTTCTTCAATACAGATGTTTTTTCCCAGCAGGAAAAAAAAAGATGATATTATCAGATTTTGAATGTATTGGCTACATTCTAAAATCAGTTGTTCTATTTCAATTCTAGTGATCAATAGCTTTTTTTTCGTTTGATTTTCTACACTCGATCGCTATGCAACGCGAAACACGGAATTTGACCCAAAAGGAATGTGCCCGAGAGGTAGTTTTGCAAGAAGAAGGGTGGACATACACAAGAATTGCAGAAAGGTTTGTCCAGAATGTGTGTCCAGAATGTTGCAGCGATTCAGGGAGACAGGTATGAATGTCCGAAGACCAGGACAGGAAAGACCACGGGTAACAACTGCCATTCAAGAACGTTACTTGAGAGTTTCTTCGTTGAGACAACGGTTTGCAACCTCTCGGCTCCTTCAAAATCAGCTTGAGCAAACTCATGGGATGCAAATTAGCACTCAGACAATAAGAAATCGCCTCAGAGAATATGATTTGAGGCTTCGTGTCGCGGCAAGAGGCCCAGCTTTTACCCCAGCCCATCGAAGGCCTCGTTTGGATTTTGCGAGAGAGCATATCCATTGGGAAGAGGCCGATTGGGAAAGAGATCTCTTCACAGATGAATCTAGATTCTTCCTCTACCATTGTGATCGACGTTCTTTTGTATACAGACGTCCACATGAAAGATATGCTCAGTGCAATTTCCTGAATACTACTGGTTTCAGGGGAGGATCGATTATGGTATGGGGTGGAATATTTTTGACTGCTCGCACAGACCAAGTGGTCGTTGATAATGGAGCTATGAATGCTGATAAGTATATAAGGAACATTCTTGAAGAGCATGTCGTGCCATTCGCCCCATACAATGTTGAAAATTTCATTTTTATGGACGATAATGCCAGACCCCATCGTGCGCGCATTGTTCAGGAGTACCTTGAAGAGGTTGAAGTCTCTCGAATGGAATGGCCAGCAAGAAGTCCAGATCTCAATCCGATTGAGCAGGTTATTGACAACCTCAATAGAAAGCCGAGAAGTTCAGAAAATCATCCAGCTACTCTCAATGACTTACGAATCTAACTGGGAAGGATAAGATCGGAACATTTTAAGATCACCCATTTGAAACATGTATTTTCTCCACACAGAATCAAACAATTCGACTTCTTCAAACTTTTCGCTACGAATTCTTAACTTGACGTTGTTGATAAAATAAAAAGTGCTTATGTTGCTCTAGCAACGGATCAAGGCTGCCGCAGATGCCATAATTTAATGAGATTGCTATCGAATGTAATGACGATGAAAATCCAAAAATATAACCAGCATTCTTTTGTAAACATTCAATACAGCGAGGGGAAAAATGTTATATACTATATGGGATCTGAGTATATCAACCAGTCTCGAACTTTTTAGCCAGTCCTCGCTATTGCTCGGGCGTGAGCTCGTGCTCGACTTCTAAATGTTACTTAAATCCTTTATGTTATGAATAACAATTAATCGTCGAGTTCAGTAAACAGGACATCTGAACGATGAAAATAAATCGAATATCGTATTTGGTTGCGCTAGTAGTTAATTTGAAAACCAAATATTGCTGATATCTCCAAAACGGCTCATTTTCGGACCCTTTTTTCCTGATTCTGGGATCTTTAATCAGTAATAATCCCCCAAAAATATCGAAACTTCGTTTTTAACAGCCTGCATGAATTTCAATCTCAATTTATGTGCTGTTTTTTGTTCAGGCGTCGACTTTTGTTGTTATTATCAATCAGATATACTCTTTCGTCTTGTTCATTGACTTTTCTTCAAGTTATATAATGATACTGAGGAACCCTGTTATTCGGATGGTGGGACACCCTGTAGCACTGGCCGATCCAATCGCCAAAGCCCCCTTTTCCACTTTCCGCCGTCAGAAAAAGAAAGCAAACACCGGAAGGGAGAGGGTGATCACCGACGAAACAACCAAGGGACGCCGACACGATCGAGAAAACAATACGAAGGCAGGTTCCCTCTTAATCCCGACCGCATTTTCAACGGTTGCCCGGAATCCCTCGCATTCCGGGTGCACTCTACCGGGAACATCCGCGAAAGTGAGAGGGCCATGATCCATCTGCAATCCACGCGCACGTGACGCGCTTACGTTAGTTCGTTATCCTGACCGAAATACTTCCGGCGAAGTTGGTTATGTTCAGCGGCGAGCGCCCTCTGTGCCCTCACATGCGAACGATCGGCTTGGGCTCCACGGTAATTTCTGAAGGGGGAATCAATTAACGGGGGACGGTATAGAGTCTAGACTGAGGAAACGTGGCTGGCAGAAAAATAGGAGAATGCATTCGAGAGAGCCATCGAGTCCCAAACGATTTCAGAACATCTGGATACAGAGCATGTTTTGTGTAGGAGAATATGGGCGCAGCAGAGATTTTGGATTCCTTGGAAGTTTTGTTTGGTGTTCCTCAGGGGACAATCTCGGGGCTGTTCGACTTTATAATCATTAAGAGATAGGCTCCATATGCTAGACGAAAATTTTTGCTGAGGTTCTACCTTGCATTTTTGTTGGGAATGAGAAAAAATGATTGGTGATGCGCGAATTTTAACTTCTATAGAAGTTGATTCCATTCCTAAGATATAAGTCGGTGGATCTGAGAAGGCGAAGCGGGATTTCTCGGAAAAGATAGTAGATGTTGGGATATGGAACGGGATAGTCCTGCAGACTACTCGGGAAAGTACAAGAGGTATTTCGAAGTTAGGTCGTTAGGTTGTTTTTTCTGTGAATGAATTGTTTCATCTGATCTGATTCAAAAGCTGCGTATGTAGAGTTGGTTTATATCATTTTTGTTTTATTGCATTTTTCCCAATATACAGGTTGAGTCTTTGACTTGTACATATATTTTAACCGTAGATTCCTGAGGTCAAAAGAAACTACCATTTTCAATTCCCAGGCTTAGAGATCTTTTATCATGAGGTTGGAGAAATGATATTAGATTTTGTCACAGAGATGAGAGATATACCGGTTTCGGTATATTACTCATTACTTCAAAACCAATTGCTTCAAATATCGAAGTTTTTTTTATGAAGATTTTGTCCTGAGATGTATGAGATACTGATGAGGCCAAACAAGGCCGAAACCGGTATATTTCTCAAATCAGTGACAAAATCTAATATCATTTCTACAACCTCATGATAAAAGATCTCTGAGCCTGGGAATTGAAAATGGTATTCATTTCGATGATTACTATTTTGAATTCATCTATGTTTCAACTCTTTTTTTTAATATTTTTTACGATTCGGCCTAGATAAAAAGATAATGAGCTATGCCACTCCTGGAAATCTTAGATATTTCATTCAAAAACTCGAAATAATAACTGCACAATGAAAACAAGCGTCAACTTACTTTTTCAATCATATTCGATGAAAGATGAAGTACGATTTCATTAGTTCTGAATAATTACCGAATTTATAATATGTACATACCTAGATACAAATTTCGTAATAAAATATTCAGCTTGCTATCACCCATATCCGCTGTGAGATTCATCTTCAGTATTCTGTATCGTTGTTTATAACATTTCCTGAAGTTCTCCGATACAAACATTTCCATACGTAAACAAATGTCATTGAACGTTCACCGCTCAGCTGAACGTTGCCAGATAGAACTCCGTGACCACAGATCATAGACCTACTATACAGTGTCAGTGTGGATAGAATTACTACTTTATAATGATCAAATGTCATTGCGTGTTGATAGTTTTTCTTCAATATATATATTCTTTTGATTCAGAGAGCTAAAATAATACAATACATATTGAAACAAAAAGGTACCTAGCTGAGGTTAGTGCAGCAAAGAAAAATAATATAGGTCCGCAGTATTATTAAATGAGGAAAGGGAAAAAAACCTCAACTGGAAAAAAAACCCTTACGCCGCCCGTGAAAAAAATAACTTGAAATATTAAATATCAGGAAAATCGTGAAAGACATCAGTGTGATCTAAAAGAACATCTTCATGTTATCCGTCGATAGGCTCAGACTAACAGATTCTCCACAAAACGACTCCCAAATCTCAATCTGAAATGAGAAGAGACAAAAGCAGAAAAGAAACCAATTACATATTTAGAATAAATTTAATTATTTCGAAGATAACTACCGATTTCAGAAATACATTTGTTACTTTATGTATAGCCTCGAAACCATCTCCAAATTTATAAATGGGACAACTATTTATCAGATGTATATAGTCTCCTCATTTTCCCCACACTCACAACTAGGGCTCTCAACCAAATTCCATCTTCAATATAACACTGTTGTGTGTGACCAATTTTTGATCTGAAATTTGACTTAACATATCGGAAGATACTCATTATCATGTTTAATAGACATCATGATGGAATAAAAATGAAACAATTTTAACAGATTTTTCGCGACTGTTTTATGTTGGTCGTTGTTGCGCATAGAGTGATCAATGAACAAATGGAATTGGAATTACCCGTATCGTGATTTTCAATTGAAACGTTATTTCGTTTATTCGACTGTATTAATGTGGATCTGCCGATTGTATTCTAACCAGGAAATGGTAGATATGCTAAAATGCTATTCCACCAATAGAAAAATAGCTTTGGATTAAATGCTACCTGGGAAAACAACAGACCACACCGATTCGTCGTGAATATGTCGGCAGGCATGGTGAACTATCATCTGATATGACCACGAACATTGTGGGGTGACTGCAGATGATTAGCTGAACTTTCTGCAAAATGATTTCGACAACGTACTGGAGGACGTGCCACTTATTGTTGAGTGAAATATGTGACTAGAACAAGATGAAGCTTCTTATCATAGTTGAACTTCCATCCGTGCAATTTTTTTGGTGTGATTTCATGTAACAACTTGTTAACAGCAGTGTTGTGAATAATGTGGCCAAATTGTGATCGCGTGTGTCAAGTGCATGTTTAGATTCGAATGTAGGAGCCAGAGACAACAACAAGATTGTCTCTGGGTGGAGCATTTACTTTGGCTTTCAATAAAAGAGGGAAGTTGGGGATTCTAGCGAACAAAATGCACTTTGAAAAAAATGTCTAAAGCAATAGGAATTTCGAAGAAGATGTGTAAATTTGCTTGAATGAATTTTAAATTGAAAAAATAGAGGTGAGCTAATTAATATATCTCCATTTCCGAAGTCCACTAATTCTCTTTCCATTTATAACCTTATCCTCCCAGAACATGAATTTTCTGATTTTTTCGTGATGATTTTCAACGTGACAACGTAGCAAATATTGAATTCTGTGCATATTTTCGACAGAGTTACATTCAGCCAAGGTACCCAATTTATTGAATTTCTCAGAACATTTTTTTCTTTCGGAATGTATGAAATTATGTACTTGTAAACGGCGAATTTTACAAGAAAATATCAGGAAATCTTTCATATTCCAGAATGAATAAACATTAATCTTACCCCATTAAATTTACTCTTTACAATTAGAATTTCTGGTGTATGTAATAGTATATTCTAATACAAGTTGCAGAATGAGCTCCTATTCCAACACGAATGCGAAATTCGACGAGCGACGAAGGAGCGAGTTTTCGAAAGCATGAGTGTTGGAATTGCCTTCTGCAACGAGTATTAGACGATATTTTCTCTATTTCGGTCAAGTTTTGTGGAAAACTCTCGAAATTCAAATAAAAATTCAGATAAGTGACTTTTGTATTGTATCTTGACAGTTGGTGTCACTAACGAAAATTTGACAGATTGCGGATTTGATTCGAAAATTGAGTGGATCGGAGGTCAGTACTGGCACCACAAAACGAAAAATATAACTGAAAACAATGCTGTAATGAGTTTCATTACAGCACTACTTCTAGTACTGTAATGAACTCATTACGATACCGAAATAGAGAAAGAATATTATGGTCATAATTGAGAAACTGGATGATGTTGGTGGAATTTTGTTTTCGGGATAGATTAATCCATTCATGAAAAACTATATTCCGAAAATGATTTCATTAATTATTTTCTCAATTCTCAATTTCAAATATACTGCTCTAACCCAACCCTATATACCTACATGATGAACAGCAGAGGGCCAAGAACGGAACCCTGCGGCACACCTGACGCTATCAGGCAGTATTGAAAAATTGATCGCGTGTCGTAAGTTAATGCGCTGTTATCTACCAAACAGATAAGATCGTGAGGTGGTAAAAGAATAAAGAAACGAAAGAACAAATCCTAGACTTCAAAACCATCGAAAGCGACCGCTCTCGGAAAATCCCATCCCGCCTCCACAAAGTGCACCCAGACTGCATTTTCCCGTCGGTTTGCGATCAGAGTGGGCGGCCGGCGTCTCGACGCATACAAAACCGACGGCGAGCTGGATGCGTGCTCGTGCCGCGTATGCAGGTGAGCGGGCGATCGATACCGTAAGCTGAGCACGCGCCACAAGTGCCGTTTTCCCGCAAACTTCGCGGAAAATGAGAAACATCGTCTGCAGCGAGCAGAAATCCAGAGGGAAACTTGGCAAGACGTCTCCGAAAGGTTCGCGCGGCCAACTTAGACGTTTGCTTTGCTAATAATTAAATGCACATAGGAGACTCGAATTTATGGCTTCAAAGCCATTCAGGAGGAAACTCGGCAAAAGCGGAGTGGAGGCAAGTTTGACATGGAAAATAAGCGAATGTCGTCGAGTTAATTTAAGGAATAAACAGCTCGGTTTGTGTCTCAGAGGAAGTCCGAGATGCAAGTTGCTTGGGGAAAATGAACATTCTCCTAGGTAACGCTGATTTATGGGTTAGAGTTGTTTGATGTCTTCTTCGTGGAGATTCTTCAACAACGAGACTAATGAACTCAATATTATCAGAAACCTTGACTACGGAAAAAACCGCTCGGATGTGAACTGGTTCATTTAAATAAAATCAAAAAAAGGTATTGTATTCGGCAGAATGATCGGTAACCTGCTGTTTGAGCCAATGCAATACTCATGGATGATCCAAGAGTTTTTGTTGTGCCGAATTGTGCTATGTTTGTGCTGGTTTTTGCCGTTGATTTTTTTTAATTCTATGTGCTTCTCCAGATATTTCAAAAACCGAAAAAATGGACTAACCCACTACTTTCCGAATAATTGATGAACTCCAATGACTGAAAGAACTTGTGATATACTTGAGTTGTGTTCTTGTTTCCCGAAAAATAGATAATGAAAAAAAAGTTAGGGTATTGTTTTTTCTCCTTACAAATGAAAGGAGAAATTGTGCTACATTTGTGCTGCATCGGCCTTTGAATATGTTCATGAAAATTCTTCAGATTTTCTGGCAATTTGCGAAAATGAAAATGATGTTCTCCCACCAAAAATTGACTTATATGATCTATCGTGCCAATTTGTGCCAGTCTCATATGACGAAAATAAAAAAAAATATGTAGATTTTAGGAAAGTCTGCACACCTGGCTCAGCACTTTTGGATTTACGATATTATTGATGTGCTGAATTTTTCCAGATTTGTGCTGCTTTGTGTCGTTGGAATTCATCTTTTTATAACGGATCTCAAGATATTTTACAAAATGTGTTTTAAGTAGCATATGTTCGATAAACACATTTTGTCGAATATTTTCAGAACCGTGTGAAATAAAAAATTGAACGGCACAAAGCAGCAAAACAAAAAAGTTCTAGAAAATCCAGAAGTTCGTGCCAGTGGCGGAGATATTGAATTCACACAAAAGTATTACCCCTCAACTTTTAGACCACTCGACCAATTTGAATTTGCACAGCGAATTGTGATACGCTAATGTGTTTTACATAAAAATAGTTCATTGCTCAAAAGTGAACCATTTCCTAGAAAACTGGCAATTCGCTGATTAATTTCTTGTTATTGGAAAAATGAATAATTAACAAGTTTATTAATTTAAAAAAAATGGCAACTAGGGTTTCAAATCTAAATTGCTTAGTTGTGAAATTTTGTTCAAATTAAAAAAATTGTTACGACTACCTGTTTTTCCCACTACAAGAAATTTATGATGCATTTTTGATTATAAAATGCCATTATTTTCGAAAACGGTTCACTTAAGAGCAATGAACCCAGGCTGCCTTTTTTATGTAAAACACATTGGCGCATCAGAATTTGCTGTGCAATTGCAAATTCGTCGGGTGGTCTAAAAGTTGAGAGGATAAACCTTTGTGTAAATTCAATATATCCGCCAATGGCAGGTCTAATAAAACCGGGTCAACTGCAAAAAAAAGTAGCTATTATTAGTTAGTGGGCAAAATTGGTGATACCTGAAATACCACTCCTTAACCATGAGAAATAGAGGAAAATGGATGACATATTACGGTGGTCTTTTTTGGAGAAACTAGGAATGCCATCAACTGCATTCCTCCATCTTCTTTTGTTTTCGAGTTATAGGCCAAAATTGAAATTTGGGCGATTTCAACTATAGCTGTTATCTCCGTTTCTGTTTCTGCTAGGATGTTGTTGCAATGAAAACATTATATATTCAGTTTTTTCATAGCAATCCAGTAGCGTACTTTGGTGTTTCTCAAGGGGTTTCCTTGCTGAGCTAGAACATAAAATTGTGTTTTTTCTTATGGAAAAAATAGTTTGAAAGTGCTTAGAAAGTATCACCATTTTTTCCCGTTTCAGAAATATATCATACATAATACCTATATCGCCTTCAGATTCTTTCAGATATCATGCAAAATATAGTTTGTATTTGAAATTTTAATTATTAAGTATTAAGTAGGCTGAATCACAGAATGGTAAATGGTGTCATTATTATTTTGCCATTGAATATTTGATTCCATTCTCCGTGAATTGATCTTGGTTGCCTTTTAGCGGCAATAATGACTTCGAATTGACAGTTTTTCCGAACAGAAATCAAACCACGGAGAATTGAATCAAGTATTCAATCGCAAAATAATAAAGACACTATGCGTAGAGACATATTATTCTGTGATTCAGCCTACTTTATACTCCATAATTCCAATTTCAAATACAAACTATATTTTTCATTTGAGGTCGATGTATGATATATCTCTGAAACGGGAAAAAATGTCGATTCTTTCTAAGCCATTTCAAACTATTGTTTCCTTGAGAAGAAATACAAGTTTATGTTATAGCTCAGCAAGGAAAGCTCTTGGAAAAAAACAAAGTACGCTACTGGATTGCTATGAAAAACGTGCCTGTATAATGATTTTATTGCAACCTTCTTGCACAAAGAGAAACGGAGATAACGGCTAAAGTTGAAATCGCCCAAATTTCAATTTTGGCCTATAACGCGAAAACAGAAGAAGAGGAATGCAGTTGATGGCATTCTTAGTTACTCCAAAAAAGACCATCGTAACGTGTCATTCATTTTCCTGTATCTCACGCGGTTAAAAAGTGGTAGTTCGGGTATCACCAATTTTGCCCATCCTGTACATGAATTCAATTCTGTAATTTGAACGATTCCTTAGATATTAGCAAAACACGGAAAAAAAATATAAAATTTTGACATTCTATGTATCTCTTGAAAGAAGACCTGGAGGTAACAATGAAAGAGAAAAAAAAGTTAATTTTTCATGACAAATCTACAGTTTACCATTGATACAATTTGAGATGTTAACGTGATCTACTAGGAAAGAAAAACAAGGGGATCCTTCAGAAAATGGAGAATAAAGTCGGAGAAAAAATAGTTTTCAATAGTTTTTCAACACACAAAACTTCAATTGTCCGATCAAAAAAATCGATGCAAATTCGAACCAATCAAATACCTTTATTCAGAATTTCCACGAATCTCGTTAGGTCTAATCAATTTGACGGAGCAACATAAGTTTCATGGAACTCACATTATTTCTTTTGTAATCTGCAGTACCTGTTTTATTTCCATCCAGAAAACCCTGCTCTTATACCCACGAGCCGCCCCTGGCGACCACGCCACCAACCACCTCGAGCATTGTTTTCTCCCAGAAAAACGAACACATCATCGAACGCCCTCAAGTACCAATTTCTCCAGCAACATCCTTCGCCAACTCCTCGCAACATCTCAATATTCCTTCTGCCCTTCCCGCATTTCCGCTCAAACCACTCTCTCTAGCGCCCCCTCTCGAATAAAAACCGGAGAGCCCATACGTTCCCGACAATGCCGCATGCAATTTGCGTTTTATTTCTTCGGGATTCATTGCGCTACAATATTCCTAACGTGAATTTGACCGTAAAATTGCGAAATCATTCCTCCGGTGGAGTTTTATCGCAAGTGGCCATGAAATTGAAAAATGACCAATGGAGAACCCGGCCGGCTTCCATCAACTGTTAAGAACAAGCAATAAAGGGAGGAAATTCGGGTAAGATTGGGAACGCCGTGACATTCTTTTGTGTGTTGTGAAAGCACTATTGTACTCCGAACGCTGCCGGGATGCGTATAGCCGTTTCTTTCACCTGCCATGAACGGTTTCCATCGGAATTGGCCTCTGAAGGCACATAAAAGCAACATTAAGATGAAACGAGAACAAAGGTTTAGACGTTGGAGAACAAAATGCATATATACCATATCCATTTTTGTAAAGCAAATGTCTCAGAAATATAAATTTTAATTTTCAATTAACCAAATGCCGAGATTTGCCATTCCAACAGTCCAGTCTCTTATTTGTTATCGAATCGCAATGTTGACCTCCTGTCACACTTTCATTTATTATGTGTCGAATTTATCATAGAGAAAACAGCTCTGCCAACCGATATTTTTCAATGCGAGAATCACTCAAAGATATCAACAAAAATATTCTGTGAATACCAAGATATGAGATTGAAAGTTTCAATTCCTTGCATCCAAACTACAACCGAAACATGTTTTTTCTTTGGTTTGAACGTCCTGAAATTTGATTGCAGCACAGAGTCTATTTTCTTCGACTATCCAGCAAGGTTTCCCCCCTCCTTGAATAATTAATCACCAGAATCCTACGGAGTTTACCGTGTGTTGAATTATAAATAGTTTAGAATCTCGTGAATCAACTTTAGCTGAGTTCTGAGACCATTTTCTGCAGTTTTCTTCAAGTGAACGATTTCCAAATTTCAATTTCTTTCTTTTCAACTGATCTCTGTTTAACTTAGCTTCTTATTGTGACTGGATTTTGAGTCATACCTAACCCAGATGTTTGATTTAGTCGGTATTATGATGACCAGAATTCTCATAGTCCGATTAACAAATACGAAACAAATAAACAGTTCGACTGAAATGTTCTCCCAACCTACTGCGTTCCACAAAACACTTATGTTCTTCACTGAAGAAAGATCGATCGTCCAGTTCTAACAGATGGTAAAGTCAGTCTTTCATGGTGGGAACTCCCATGGTCAGTTTGATCGAGTTATGCTTCAATTCTGAGTCGAAACCCAGAATCATTTCAATCATGTGAAAGTAATACAATACATATTGAAACATAGAGGTACCTAGCTGAGGTTAGTGCAACACAGGAAAACCATAAAGGTCTGTAGTATGATTAAATGAGGAAAGGGAAAAAACTCAGCTGGAAAAAACCCTCAACTCCACCGTATTAGAAAAAGAATTACTAAAAATATTAAATAGCAGAGAGATCTTGAAAGACATCAGCGTGATCTGCTCGAAGATCTTCATGTTATTCTTCTGTGGACACAGAAAAACAGTTTCTTCACAAAACGACCGGCAATTCTCAATCTGAAATGAAACAGACAAAAGCAGAAAAAAAAGATTATTCAGAATAAATTAAATTATTTTGAAATTAACACCCCATTTCAGAAATGCATTTGTTACTTTATGTTTAGGCTCGAAACCATCTTAAAATTTATAAATGGGACAAGAAAAAAGATGTTCTATAGTCTCCTCATTTTCCCCACATTCAAATTCCATCGGAGAAGCATGCTGTTGCATCGTTCATGGTCAGTTCTAATACGATTTAGAACAGACCATATTCTCCTGGGAGGTCAAAATCAGGAACTCTGATGAAAGGGTCAAGTATAAGATCTGCATTCGTTACTATTTTCATTGATTGGAAAATTTGACCAGAAAGATTTACGCGACTTCAATCTGGGGACTTTATTATCTGGAATAAAGGTCAGTATGGGAAATTAATTTGAAAAGGAAATAAATTTGTTCCAAAAATTCAAAATTGTTGTCTCTCTTCGAATATGGGGAGGGACAAAATTTTAGAGGACTGGTAACCAAGGGGTAGTTGTAGATCTGATAGTACGAGTGATAATTCTCAAAGAAGAGGCATCAATTTTTTTTTGCACGAACACTGTTCAACCAAACAGGGCAACCATATTCAGCAGCAGAAAAAACCAAGGCTAGCTCTGCCGTAAGAAGTGTAGTTGCATCAGCACCTCATGAAGTACCAGGCAAAATACTGATTGATACCTTCCTAACCCTGTTCTTATTTCTGTGCTTGTGTCAATTCATTATTAACTTCATTACAAAAGTACGAAAACTTTCATCCAATCAATCGAAGTGACTGAACACGATTGGTCTGTCGGACATCCAACAGGAGAACTAATAGAAAGGCGATCAATTGATTAATTCCATTCAAAACCTGCAGGTCAGACCTGGCCACCGGTAGAAACATTAGCGGTTTGTTTTGTTTCCATTCAAAAACATTCATACAAATATAAATTTCATTATGCGAACTTCGCTAACGAATCCACATCTGTGGTCGTTTCGTAACCCTTGATGGAGAAAGCATGTTTTCATCGCATAATAGCGCTTGTATTCGAAATGTTTCGGTCTGCGGGGCACTCTCCAAAGGTCCTCCAGCTAAACGCCCTTCGGAATCGTGCAGGGCCGGAGTAGGTAACTTGGCGCACACCATTCTTCTTATTCTGTGTCAAGTTAGAATAGATATCTATGATACAAGTGCAGAAGGCATTGATATCCTTACACGAGTTCAAAATTCAAGAATGAGCCTCGAGAGTGGCGATATTTTTAATGCACGAGTGTCAGAATAAGCTTTCTGATCGAGTATCATACATTTGTGGAAAACCATGGGATTTATTAATTTCTCAACTTCAATGGTTCAGAACAAATACAATGTTGCAATTGGAATTTGCATGGAAGGAAATACTTTTCTTGCTTATCAGTTTTTGTAAACTGAAGGCAAGCAAAATGAGAATTAATAATTGCCCAATCCACTTGTTCGAGAATTGACATCCGAATCTCAAAGAGTTGGCGGAGTTTTAATTATCGGCCGTCCGGAAATAAGAATATTTTCAAAGCTCTCTCTCTCCCACGCCACAGAATGCTAAATTAGCAGAGAGAGTTCGTGAGATGGAAAATCTTTGCCGAAATGCAGAATTGAGTATTTAATCATGGTCAAGGCAAGCCTAATTTAGAGAGGGAGAAAAAATTTTTGATTTCAACAAACCTGATTGGTACTACCCAAAATGTAAGGTGAGGGGATCCACCTACTGGAGGTGGAAAGCAAATTTTTTTTTTCCTAAAGGAGCAGTCAGTGTATCTGGGGATCCCGGGCGGGAAAGCACATCCTTAGATAACTTGGGTGACGGTTGAAGTCCATCTAGAAAACGGTAAAGTCCTAATTTTGGTAATTGGGAAATACTAGGTAGTTTCGAGGAGTGAACCGAAGTAGTAGGTTTTTTCTTGTTATTCAGTTAGGATTTTCGAGTCGGGAAGCGCGATCGGAAATTACGGTAGTTGTTGTGAAACGGGAGTGAAGCGTTTCGGGAGTGGTTATTTCAGAGAACTTGGATTATATTTCGACGAGGGTAAATTGAATGGTCAGAATTTTTCAATTTCAATCGATGAGGATAGTTTGAGTCCAAGAGTCTTGGAATCACTCACCCCTTATCACCCCACATCTTATGTTTTTATTATTTTATTATTTTGGATTTTGGGTGGTTAGGTAACCCAGTAAAGGTGAACTTATATTTTTTTGTATGAAATTGTGTTAGGCAGTCTGAGGTACAGAAGTATGAATTAATTAGTTATTTTTATTATCTTTTTGTTTTGTTGGTTTTTGGAAAATGGATTTTATGTAAGTAACTTCACTGATTTCAATTATCCCTAGAAACTGAAAACTCTATACGAGAAGAATAACACTAAGTCCTACTCTTTTGCAGAAGGTCTTACCCACACTCTCTCCGAGATGGAGAGAGCCAAATTTTGTTGTTAGGTTGACGTGAAGCCGCTCTCTCGTACATCCCTTAACATCTCGACAACCCCGTATGAATAAAGTCACTTTTTATAACAAAATGGACAAAGATCATATGGGGGTATCTATTACACACTAGTGTCTCTTATTCTTTTTAATTTTCATCGAAATCAATGAAATATTTCCGTTAATATCCTTCAGCGATTTTTGCGTTGAAAAATTGGCAAAACAGTTTTCTCTCTCATGAATTTGACAGATAATAATCAATAAAGATCACCATGAAAACTTCGTTTGAATGAATTATTCCCACATTATTTTGTTCTACGAGATGTGGCAGAATGAACGGATTTGACGCAGAATCAGAGAATATTTCATTCTAGCAAAGTTTTCATGGTAATATTTATTGATTACCTGTTGGCCTCTTGCCACGGATATAAATCTGACAGATAATGAATAATCATTATCTGTCAGATTTATCAGAAGTTGAAAAAATTTTTGATATACCGTGTTTTTATAGAGCCCTGATGATGCAAAAATTAATTTCGAAATGTTGGCCATCACATAAAGTGTATACCAGCAGCAGTATATTGAATCATTTATTGGAACGAAGATTTATCAAATCATTATCTTCATATTCTTATCCGACCTTCTAAATTTTAAAATATACATTTTACTTTGTCTTGTTTTTGAGATGGAAAAATGAAAAAAAATGTGTGAGCCTATGAATCCAAAATGGTATTTATTTCAATGATAACTATTTGGAATATTAAAAAAAAAAGTTGAACATTCACTCTATACAGAGTGTTTAAAAAATGTTGACCCCCACCTCTAGGATGGAGAGAAAACTGAAAAATAATAGGAGTTTGTTCAGTAACAAATTTTCGTATCACCATCGGTATTCAAAATACAGGGCGTTGAAAAAGAAAAAAATATACACATTCTTTGAGATTTTGCCGAAACTACTCGCAACATTGCAATGAAATTTCATACGAATATGTTTTGGAAGCTGATACATCTAATGAGTGAGTTTTGATTCCTGACTCTCATAGAGGGCGCTAGTTACACGATTCTTACCAAGTTGTTTTCAACATAACTTTTTTGATACCAGATTTATTAAGCTAGATTTTGAACGATCTTAAAAGTCATTCAATTTTATACCAAAAAGGTACTCTTGATGAAAATCGATACTTTGCACCCTTTTCGAAATATTTTGATTTGAAAATTATGAAGCAATAACCGATGCTGGTAAAAAGTAATAATGAAGTAATGAAATATTATTATTTTTAGTTTTTTAGCACGATGCAGCTCCTCGCCACATTGATTGAAGGTTTCGTAATCGGTTGAGTAACCATTTTCTGAATCGATGGATTGGTAGAGGTACAAATGATCCGATTCATTGGCCTCCTCGATCATGCGATTTCAATCCCTTGCTTTACACAGTTTGGTCGTAGCTTGAAAAAATATTACAGAGGTAAATTCACCTCAAGAATTGAAGTGAATAATTCAACGTCACTTCAATGACCTCAAAGCTAACTCCCAAGCGTTCAGAAGATTATTGAATTTTTTAGAAAAAAAGATAGATTTGTGTAGGACATTTTGAAATTGAATTTTTCACATGTTTTCAGTCTCTTTTGAATTTTCATGTGGTTTTCTGTTCAATTAATATATTCATCATTACATTATACCAGCATCGATAATTACTTCATAATTTTCAAATCAAGAATTCCGAAAACGGTGCACAGTATTATCAAAAAAGTTGTGTTCAAAACAACTTGGTACGAACCGTGTAACAAGCGCTCTTTATGAGATTAAGACATCAAAACACCATTGGATGTACCAGCTTCCAACACATATTCGTATGAAATTTCATTACAATGTTGCCAGTAGTTTCGACAAAATCGTAAAAAATGTGTATATCTTGAATACGGAAGGCGTTACGAAAATTTTTTACTGAAGAAATCCCTATTAGTTTTTAGTTTTCTATCTATCCTAGAGAGGGGGTCACCTTTTTCCGAAACACCCTGTATATGCAAGTCAAAGACTCATGGCCAATTCACAAAGAAAGTCATCTTAAAAATCCCGTAACTCATACGTAAAATCAAAGTTGAAACTACAAAATACTCACAACAGTTTCAATTTTGCGTTTGAATTCCATAAGTCGATTGTGAATGCAGAAATGACGCAACATATTGTGAACACCTCTATTCTTATTAGGTATGATTTCTATTGTTTACATTCTCGACTTTTAAGTTTGTGTTACGTTACGTTTAAGTTACGTCTCTGCTGAATCAAGCAAAACTCTGTATAAGAGTAGAAATTCCAAAGAAGGTACAATTTCGAATTGACACACTGTAGGTTGTTAGAGCTAAAAAAAATTCATACAAGACGCGTTACGGATATCTCAAATAT
Organism: Hippodamia convergens; assembly: GCA_038502775.1. Taxonomy (NCBI): domain Eukaryota; kingdom Metazoa; phylum Arthropoda; class Insecta; order Coleoptera; family Coccinellidae; genus Hippodamia; species Hippodamia convergens. The sequence goes on from CM076608.1 coordinate 19,640,660, forward strand.
CCCCCTTCCCATAGCACACACCGAAACAAAGACCAGGTTCCTCAAACTGTAAACACCTCTCAAATCCTACCGAACATATTCGTCTCGAAATCTAACTCCTTGGATGACGTAGGGGGTCCCACGCCGTAGCGTTTGAGCCTTTGTCGCAGATCAGATGTCTCTTCATCGGGTGTATTATTGCCACTCGATAGCGTCAACATACCACCGGCATATTGTCAGAACTCGCGGTATCATATTAACCTTTAATACTCGGTAATTAGTTGTTGATGGTTAAGTCTGCCATTGGAGAGGAAATCGATACAAGTTAATACCGTCTTGTTAGAGAAGATCCTCGTTGATGTTCTATATCGAGACAATGACGTGGAGAAACGTTATTCCGCCGTGACATGGAACGCTTGCGATGATGAGGCAGAGATGATGTCTGAAGCACGGCTCGGAGTCCTTAACCGAATCATCAATGTTCGGTTTTTTCATCTCTAACTCAATTTAGAACTTTCTTATCTGAAGTTGGAGCAGTATAGTACTTAGAGGAACTTCGGGGTGATGTTAAACGTTGGATGTCCCATAAGAACATTTCCGGTAGTTATCCAGTTGAGAAGTTGATCAGGATTGAGGAGAAGAAAGACATATTTGGATTTTTGAAATGGTGTGATATAATTCGAAAAAAGAATCCTGGTTAAATGCAACTTCAGTCAATTACTCTTGAAAGTTCCTCAACGAAAACTTGATTTTTTCTTGAAAGTTTAAGTGAATATCCAACCTCGATTATTAAAACGATTGTTTTGTATTGTCTTTCACAAAGAGAAGTTCAAGTCAATTCAACTTCATTTGTGATGTTATACGATCGAGTGCTTTTCGCAAAAAGTTATCAAACTCAAATTTTGAATTCCATTTTTCAATAATAGTCGAGTCAATGAGGATATTTGTTAGGAATTCTATTAATATACATTATGAGGATTATTACTGATCCTATCAAGTCTACACCTACTTCTTGGTTACCAGTCCTCACAAATATTGTCCCTCCCCATATTCGCAGAGAGACAACAGCTTCAAATTTCTGGAACAAATTCAATTCCTTTCCACATTCATTTCCCATACTCACCTATATTCCAGATAATAAGGTCCCCAGATTGAATTCGTCTAAACCTTTTTGGTCAAATTTGCTGATTGATATGAATAGAAGCGTCAAAAAAATTCGGCAATCTGAATGGGATGTATCCAATTTTTTCAATAAATCTTCAATAGATCTTATTTCTGATCCTTGAGTTCCTGGTTTTGACCTTCTCAGGAGAATATGGTCTGTTCTAAATCGTATTAGAACAGGCCATGGACGATGCAACAGTATGCTCTTCCGATGGAATTCGGTTGAGAGCCCTAGTTGTGAGTGTGGGGAAAATGAGGAGACTATAGAACATCTTATAAATATTTGTCCCATTTATTAATTTCAAGATGGTTTCGAGGCTATACACAAAGTAACAAATGCATTTCTGAAATGGGTGTTATTTTCAAAATAATTCGATTTATTCTAAATGATTGTTTTTTTTTCTGCTCTTGTCTTTTTTATTTCAGATTAAGAATTGCGAGTCGTTTTGTGAAGAATCTGTTCATCTGAGCCTATCGACGGATAACATGAACATGTTCTCTCAGACCACACTGAAGTCTTTCAAGATTTTCCTGATATTTAATACTTCAAGTAATATCTTTTCACGGGCAGGGTAAGGTTTCTTTTTTTCAGCTGAGGTTTTTTTCCTTTCCTCATTCAATCATACTGCAGACCTGTATGGTTTTCTTGTGTTATGTACGAATGCGATTTGGACGAAATCTGTTTATGTGTTTTTTTTTCAGAGTAAATTTTGCATTTGTCGTTTTCGAACTTTTTCGGTTTTGTATGTTTTTTGATGCATTCGTGTACGAACTCTGTGGAAGTTCCACCTACGTTTTCTTAGAAAAATAGGAACTGATTTTTCAGCAAGTCATTCAGCATATCCATCATTCGAGTCCATATAGTATTTGATTTTGATAGTTTCGTAACGAAATTCATACAGTGGTCTTAAGTATTGCAATCTATAATTTCTCGTTGTTGGAGCTATCTATGATGTACAGATGTGCAAGAAATGAAGACAGTCTATTTGTAAGAACCTCTGCGTTATATGAGCTTATGGGTGCACGAACAAAATAGTATATAACATTACTAGCAAGGTAAGAGGGTTTTTACTGCTGAATGGAGGATATAACTGACGAGCCGCAGTCGAGTCAGTTACCTCATTGAGCCAGTAAAACCTGTTACCTTGCGTGTATTATTTTATATTTTATTTTTTTCTGAGTTGTAAAAAGGTTAGATAAATTCCAAAAAAATCTCATTTTTTTGTCGCAAATGTCGTAAGCTATGGAAGCGTTGCCATGAACATGTCTGTTTATTTTTCTTTACATTTGTTTTGGCGAAAGCGAAAGTGAATGTACCAGAAGAAATTATTGAGGCAGCCAGCAGTGTAGCATCAAGTTTATCACCTGCAAAATCAGCTTCAAAGTACGAGCGAGAATACGACGACTTTAAAAAGTGGAAAACAAAAATAATGTAATTGGGGTAACCGAAGATGTTTTGTTGGTCTACTTGAATCAACTATCAGCTAGATTCAGCCCTAATACTTTATGGACGAAATGGTCTAAACTGAAAAACTGCTTGGAAATGAAAGAAAATGCCTCTGTTCGCAGGTTTGTTTTCCTTAAAAAATTTACGTTTAGTTGTCATTTGCAGATTTCAAAAGGTAATAGCGTTTCTGAAACAAAAAAATGAGCTCTATACGCCAAAAACGGCCAAGGTTTTAAGTAAAGAAGAGGCTGAACAATTTCTTTTACATGCTCCTGATGACCAGTGGTTGCTGGCGAAAATTGTAACAATATTTGGGATTTTTGGATGTTGTCGATGTGACGTAATTCTCTCCTCGAATATGAATGATGTAGAAGATATGGAAAAATACGTTATTGTGACATTGCGGCAAACAAAAAATTCAACAACAAGAAAATTCACCATAACCGATGATGGCTGCAGCTTCAAGCCCCGCATCTTATAAAGAAAATATGTAAAATCTTCGGCCTCCTGGAACAGAAAGCCTAAGACTTTTTTGACATACCGACATGGAAAGTGCATTTCCCTTAATACTGGCCAGCACACTATTGGTGGTGTCCCAAAGCAAACAGCGAAATATTTAGGTTTAAAAAGACCCAGAGTTATACACCGGCCACTCTTCTCGCAGAACTGGAGCCACTATAGTTGCGGATTCGGGTGGAGATATTTTAGCACTAAAGCGTGCAGGAGGGTGGAAGAGCAACGAAATTGCTATGAGTTATGTCGATGATTCGGTCAACAAAAAAATTGAAATGTCTAGCAAATTATTTGGTAGTAAGGAGAGTACAAATGTTCTGCAGTCCTCGAGTTCAGCAGTTTCTGAGTCAACAGATGGTTCATCATCATCAGCATCAACTCTTTCATCATCAAAAATCTGTGTTACTGGAAATAACAATTGTACCATGATTTTCAACATAGATGACGATAAAACAAAATTTCTAATGTGAATAATACTACTAGCTAGTGAAAATTTTGCAAGTTAACTGTCAGTTTCACAAGTTAGTGATTTGATAAAATAAACTTTCTTGATTAATATTGTGTTTTTGGAAACTTACGTTTTCAAATGAGAAACAAATAAAAATATTTTTACGGGATCGATGAATATGTTTTTGCCTTTCAGAACATAAGCTTGAAGGTAAAGCACCGAAAGGGAAGTATCTATGTAAAATCGAGGTTGATGAGACAACCCAATATGTATATCAAAAATGATTCATCGGCCATCTTAAGATTTGCGGCGAAAATCAATGAGCGAGCTCCTCCATTAATGATCGACATTTTTCACGAATGATGTCTTGAAACCTGAACAGGTAACTCTTACAATTATTCAACTTCACCCTCTCCCCATTCGCGCAAAGTTTCGAGCACCTATATTCCAGTGTTCCCGATAACTTTCCACCAGTTTAACATGATTAATGAGCTACCGCCTTTCTAGGGATGGCTTCCTGTTGATAAGGCCCCGTTCTAGGGAAGATGTCGACAGAATTCCTGATAAAGGCCCAAATGACAAAAGTTGAAATACACCTTCTGCACTGATCCCCTTTTTGCTCTTGTACAGACGTCTGTTTCAACGAACAATGCCTTTGTTCGGTGATTGATCATCGTCATCTAATTTGGCTTATGAATGTCTTTATGTACGCCTCGAACGACACAGCTAGTAGTATCGTGCGTTCAGGTTCATTATCGGGGATATATCTCTGGTGTCGTCTGAACAAAGTTTTACAAAGTGGTGGGGGAGATGTCTCTTCATGATTGATATATCTTTTAATGAGATTGTTCGCATGGTGCTTTGCGGATGCTTGATCGTCTGAAAAAGAAATGCCGGATTGGGGTTTCAGTAGAATTCAATGTTTAATGAGAGAAGAGAGTCTCTGTGTCCTTTTGGTCAAATCCTGTAGATATATCGTTTATGGTATCTTTTGACAATGGATTTGATAGAGATTATCCATAAAAGTCCTGAAAAGCTCAAAACGTGGAGTTCAACGTTCTAGATTTTTGGATGAATTTAGAGGTAAAAAGTATCGATGAAAATGTTCAATTAGCTGATTTTTTACATTTGCACGAATGCTAAATTCGAAAACGAGCGACGTAGGAGCGAGTTTCCGAAAGCATGTTGGAATTGCCTTCTGCAACGAGTATTAGACGATATTTTCTCCATATCAGTAGTTTTGTGAAATACTCTCGGAATTTGAATAAAAATTTAGATTAGTGACTTCTGTATTGCATCTTGGCAGTTAGTGTGACTTACGAAATTTGACAGAATACGGAATTTGAATTGATTTGATTTGAAAATTAATAGGATCGGAGGTCTTCAGTACTGACAACCACAAAACGAAAAATAAAACTGAAAACGATGCTGTAATCAGAAGAACTACTTTTAGAACTGTAATAAACTCATTACCATACTTAAATAGAGAAAAAAACATATGAGATTTCCAGCTCGGTTTCCAGTATATCCATTCAAAATTCGAATTATCACTCAATTACTCTCTGTGTCACCCTATTGGCAATAGTTTGAACGTCGCCAGATGAGCTTATTGGGCTTAAGATATTCAAGAATTATCTTAGGAATTCGATCAGGCTTTTGAGTCCACTCAGATTTGAAGTGGCCATCAATTTGTCGTTATTCAATATATACACTCCTCTCAACAATTGAAAGAACAGAAAAATTTTTCAAATTTTCTGGTGTTTTTCAACAGGCTGTATCTCAGTGAGAAATGGTCGTATGAGAAAAAGAAAAATCAATTTGCAGCTTAAAGATTTTAGTTTCTGAATTTATTGGTTAACAATTTTTCAGAGTATTGGCAGCTATGCAATCCTCGAAGCACGAAGAAATTTTTTTTTTTAATTTTTCAAAATTTTTATTTTTGCTCTACGCGCCTGGAAATTGTTTTATGAGCAAAATCGATGCAAAGCTCGAATAGCCTGCTTATTCAGCTCTAATTTGTTTTTCAATACCAAGGTTTTTGTTCCTCAAACTTGAGATAATCTTTTTGAAAATTATCAATTTAATTTTTTCAGTTATTAGTTAATTTTGAATTTTTTTAAGATCGAAAAAAAAATTTTCATTCCGAAAAAAAAATTTGGATGAACTTTTTTCGCGTTTTCTGACGACTAAAATTTTATTGATTACCGCCGTGGTGGTTGCACAGTCGGATTTACGCTTCTTTTATGCTCAAGCATGTGTGTTCATGATTCTTCAGAAATGAGACCCTGTGGTTCGTCAGCTTCACAATATTTACGACCCAAAACTTATTGTTCAAATAGTGTGTTTATCAGTGTTGTGTGAGTCATTTTTGGAAGACATGAAATCCTGTGATTCGTCAGCTCCACATTATTTTTTATGAGACCGGAAAAATTCTATCGCAAATTTTTTTTTTGCAAGAAAAATTTTTAAAAAATTTCTAAAATTTGTGAAGGCCTATTTCTACGGATGAAAAGAAACAGTTAAATATTGTTCTGATAATATCGGAAGAAAAAATTTTTCTTCCAGTGGGAATTTCTATTTTTTTCTCGATATTTTCAGAACATAATTCACCAGTTATTTTTTCAATCGTAAAAATATAAATTTTCAAATATTCGAGATTTTAAAAATAATTTTCTTAAATTTTTTTATAATCTCCAAAACATTCAAAATTGAGTAAAAAGTACAAAAAAAATCAATAATTGATTCTTGAAAAGAAGAGGTCAACTTTAAGGACCGAAAACCTTGTTCCCTAAATTTTTTAGAATTCTAATCAATCGGTCCAGGAAAACCGCTGAATCGATCGATCTACCGATTTGTAAGGGTCTTTGAGGTACATTAGGCTGGAAAATTGTCTTATAACCTCAGCTTTCTCCCCAATATTGACGAAGATACAGTTCGTTAACCAACAAATGGCAAAATGGCATTTTCTTGCCCTTTTTTCACATTACCGTTACAGGTGAAGAATTTTTTTATTATCAAACATGAAAGATTTTTATTGGATAGTTTCTGCAGAAAAAAAACCGGCTCTCGGTTTGCTAGACCTCCAGTAGTTTCGGAAATATCGATACCTCGAAGACAAAAGGTCAAATTTTAAAAATTTGCCTGTTCCTTTAATTGTTGCGAGAAGTATATATTATTTTTATCACATTTTCTTCATTATTTTTCTTTGAACAACATCAGGGGAAACTTATCATGAACAACATATCTATGGAGGGGGCCCCTGACTAAGATGTTTCGGGACGCCCCCGCTACGCCATTGGGTTTAGAAGTGCTTGTAAATGCGATGAATTGGTCAATTTGAAGAAAGAAAATAAGGTAAGGCGAATTATTTTCACGTAGTTTTGTCAGACAATAAAACCAAGAAATAGAGAAGTTTCACCATACTTCAGAAGAATTTCCAGTCAAGCCGATGTCATTAAGACATAAGAATACTAGTCCTAGCCGATTTTTCCTCTTTTCCAAAAATTTGGAATGCACCAGCCATTGCATGGGAAAGAATACATTGTCGAAGATTCCTTCAATAATTGCAATGTTTTTGAACTTGGATGAACCAGCGCTGTACACCAGTCACTACCAGAAAAGGTCTTCAGCGAAACTTCTGGCCAATGCAGGGGCTAACATAACTACTTTGAAACGTCACGGAAGATGGAAGTCCTCGACCATAGCAGAAGAATACCTAGAAGAATCGGTGCATAACAAAATACAAATTGCATAAGTATTACAAGGTTGTAATGCGTCGATGTCATTTAGCACTATCAGCAGCTGTACCGATTGGGAGGGTGTGGTTCCAATGATTCAATGACTTCGGCAATAACTTCAAATTCGAATAAACCCTTAGCGTTTTTCTCAAATTTCAATATCAATGTGAATTCTGCTTGTGGAAGTGAAGAATAAATAAAATACTATTTTTGATATTCATATTGACCCTTTTAATTTATAACTCACAAGTAAATTATGGATATAACACTATCCCTGAGTTGCAGGAACATGCATTAAATTTAAAGCTCCCTTAATTCGTTATTTAACGGAGTATCCATGGCTACTGCCTATGGGTGTTCCGTTTGAGAGAGAATTAAGAGAGCACTAAAGCTTAATGGACGTTCCTTCAACTCAGGGTTTACTATGTTATTTTATAAACTTTTCCTTTTAAATGACATTAAAAGTGACAGTCATAACTGTCATGTATTCGATTATTCGACTTTGTTTAAGGAATCATTTCAGAATCCTCCCAGAATACATTTAAGATGATACCAGAGATTTCTGATCTGTAAATCTACCTAGATTGCCTAGGATCGATGTCGTTAAACCGTCCGTAGAGAAAAGAGCGTTTTTCGGTGAATAGATATTCGGTCAAGAAAGGATCTCGGGTTTGATGAAAGACGGACCGAAAACTCAATCATTCTTAGCAGGAAATGAGCTACCAACATCTTATTAGTTGTCGGTACGTACCGGATATTAAGTTTGCTACTGGATATTTGCCGAATACAAGGCCTCTCGCTCCACATTCGTCGCATTTCTCGTTTCATAACTCCCCGGGAACACAAAATTACTGTTGACTGGGTTCTTATCCCACCAACGGCAAACATTATTACTCTCCTTCATCATCGAGCAGTTCGGTAGACCGAAAGTTCAACAAAGTAGACGATTGAACAAAAAAAATTTAAAGAACCCTGAACTCTCCTGCACTGCACAAATTATTATTTCGCTCTCAATTCGAGCCGAATAGGTTATGCATATTGCGGTGGTTGAATGTTACGACGGACATCTTGAGTATCGTAAAGTTGGTGCAGAGATTCCGCCGATGAAATCTTACTTTATGGATGCTAATATTTTCCGTTGGGATACAATGTATTCTTTCATTGAACATGTAAGAGAAGCAAGATTTTGTTTTACTTGTAAGAGGATAAATGGATACTTCAACTTGTTGATTATTTCCTACAGAAGCTCTTTTGTTATGTACACTGCGCAAAAGAATTAACGCACATTATGGAAATCTCAAATTTATTCTACAACTGAAGGTGTTCTCAATGATAATTATTTTTATCAGATTTATGCATGCACTTTCAAAGTTTTTCTTCAATACAGATGTTTTTTCCCAGCAGGAATGAAAAAAAAAGGTATTAGCAGATATTGAATGTATTGGCTCTATTTTTCTTTCGTTTGATTTTCTACACTCGATCGCTATGCAACGCGAAACACGCAATTTGACCCAAGAGTAGAGTGCCCAAGCGGTAGTTTTGCGAAAAGAAGGGTGGACAGGGAGATAGGTTTGAATGTCCGAAGACCAGGACAGGGTAGACCACGGGTAACAACTGCCATTCAAGAACGTCACTTGAGAGTTTCTTCTTTGAGACAACGGTTTGCAACCGTTCGCCTCCTTCAAAATCACCTTGAGCAAACTCATGGGGTGGAAATCAGCACTCAGACAATAAGAAATCGCCTCAGAGAATATGATTTGAGGCCTCGTGTCGCGGCAAGAGGCCCAGCTCTTACCCAAGCCCATCGAAGGGCGCGTTTGGATTTTGCGAGAGAGCATATCCTTTGGGAAGAGGCCGATTGGGAAAGAGTTCTCTTCACAGATGAGTCTAGATTCTGCCTTTATCATTGTGAGCGACGTTTCCTTGTATACAGACGTCCACATGAAAGATATGCTCAGTGCAATTTCCTGAATACTACTGGTTTTGGGGGAGGATCGATTATGGTATGGGGTGGAATATCTTTGACTGCTCGCACAGACCTAGTGGTCGTTGATAATGGAGCTATGAATGCTGATAAGTGTATAAGGAACATTCTTGAAGAGCATGTAGTGCCATTTGCCCCATACATTGGTGAAAATTTCATTTTTATGGACGATAATGCCAGACCCCATCGTGCGCGCATCGTTCAGGAGTACCTTGAACAGGTTGAAGTCTCTCGAATGGAATGGTCAGCAAGAAGTCCAGGTCTCAATCCGATTGAGCAGGTTTGGGACAACCTCGATAGAAGGCTCAGAAGTTCAGAAATTCATCCAGCTACTTTTAATGACTTAGGAATCCAACTCGGAGAAATCTGGGAAGGATTAGATCAGAACATTTTAAGATCACTAATTTTGAGTATGAACCGTCGTTGCCGAGCTGTAATTAACACAAGGGGTGGAAATACCAAGTATTTAATCACTTATCAGCATTTCAGTATTTCGAAAATTGTTCATTTCTCTTTTTTCACATAAGATTCGGTGAAATCCTGAATTTTTCTTCCATTTAATGTGTCTTGTTTCGTTCAAAACCTTCCCGAGAGAACATAAAAAATAAGTTTTAAAGTCAATGTAGAGTTAACTTTCATTAAAATTGAGATTTTCAGACTGTGCGTTAATATGTGTATATACAGGGCGTGATTTTCCGCTCAATGCATTAAAGACAGTAGCATCCCAAGTATCAAATCGTGGAAAAGTTCATAAGATCAGTTTGTGCAAGTATACTTTTTGATGTAGATCACACACTATTACAAAAATAATGACAAAGAAATTGCAAGACCCCGAAGAAACTGTTCAAATTTCATAGCAAGGAATATTCTCATGGATGAAGTGTTTGTCTTTCTGGCGGACCCTGTATAGAGATTAAATCTTTTTGTTCTGATCAAGTTCCGGTGTCGCAATATTGAATAATACCCACTCTCGAGTCTGCACACTCGAAGAAAATCCAACAAAGCAAGCAATTCAAGCATCTCCATTCTGTAACAGATCCAGTGTCTCATTCGTTGACATCAGGAATTCGAAAAATCAATAGTTCGAAAGAAGACGACTCCGGTGACGAAGGGTGAGGGGGGGGGCTTAATGAATAGTATAAAATTACCGGCCCGCAATCCTTCCGTGACAGTCTACTCAATTTGCTTCGAGCACCTCCGACTACAATGCGAAACTTTCCATCACTTTGACACTGGATCAACTTCACGCCCGCCATATTGTTCGGCGCCATAGATCAGCATAATTGAAATTCGCAGAACTCGACTTGACAAATTTATAAGTTCTGTGGCTGAGGCGGGGGCAGGTTCCGGGATATCATGACACCTCCACGGCCCTCTCGACGTTCCCAGATGAAATGGTTTCTACACGTTTGGAAACGTTTTACCGTCATGTCAGACGGCTAGGATTTATGCGCATTTCCATTGTCAGACGTATTCCTCGCGGTTCTGAAATAATAAAGACCCGTTTCTGACGTGGGGAAAATCGATGTGGAGGTGGAATTATGTTTTCGCCGCCGCACGGGATGGGGTTTTTCTCAACGCGGGCGATATTGAGGGATTCGGGCGGCCGATGGAATTGTTATGTTATCCGGGAATATCATCTGTGTCTTTTTTCCGCTTCTCGTACTCGCGGGTCTGTTATTGCTGGATCTACAGGGCGCATGAGGTGGAATGGATTTTTTTATTTGGGAATTGTGCCAATATGATTTGTTATTCTTTTTTTAAAGGACGCTTAACGAGTTTTCTCTCATTCTTCTTCTCTCTGCGGTGCTCATTCAGGGGCTGTACTGAGACCTAGTGGCCCATTGCATTATTCAGGGAATTAGTTATAGTCCACACGGTACAATTCCCCCTAAAACTTTTTGAATTTATACTCTTCAGTCAAAAAACATGGACTTAACGAAAATCCCAATTAATCATATGAATATTACTTAATTCGAAATATCGAATATTTTAATGTTAGAAGGTTAATTTTATTTTCATTGCAGCTGCGCATAGTCATTTACTAAACAAACTTGCGATTAGGCAAGGAAATAGAATAGCAATCGGATATTACGACAATGTTGTTTACTATGTTCATAACTTGTTTTATATAAACCATTAGACGAGACCGCAGTTAACTAAATGGTTGACAGTGAAATCTCCAAGTTTCATTCTCATACAACCACACCTACCCCCATCCCCAACAAAACTAACCTAGGATCATCACCTGATCCTACATTTGGTCCTTCGAGCCACTATCAAAAGTTAATCATATTGTTTCTTGACTTATTCATATTTGTCTCAGTATTTATCATCCTTCTTACTGAACTGAAATATGACTTCACCTTTCCCTAAACCGTCGCTTTTTTAACAACCTAAGTTGCGGGGTGGCTCGTCTGACAAAAAACACCTTGTATATTGAATAAATATCACAATGAAATCGCTAGAAGCCCTTATTCCCGCTTTCATTAAAAGCCAAAGTGAATGCTCCACCCAGAGACAATCTTCATTCGAATCTCAACATGCACTTGACACACGCGATCACAATTCGGCCAGATTATTCACAACACTGCTGTTAACAAGTTGTTTCATGAAACCACGCAGAAAAAAATTACACTGTCCGGTGCTATCCAATATCCATCTCCTGTTTAAATTTCTATTTAGTCACTCTACACGAACTCTGGAACTATGATAAGAATCTTGCTGTAGCCACATATTTTGCACAACAATAAGTGGCACGTCCTCCAATACCTTGTAAAATCATTTTGCAGAAAGATCAGGCACTCATCTGCAGTCAATCTAGAATTTTTGTGGTCATATCAGATGATGGTTCACCCTGCTTGCTCACGTATTTACTCCGAATCTTGTCTGTTTTTTCCCTGGTAACATACGAGCCGGAAGCTATTTTTCCCTTAGTGAAATAGCATCTTAGCTGCAGATTCACACTAAAACACACTAATCATGATACCATTAATTCCGAATTTCAATTATTTGTTCATCACTCAATGCGCAATAACGACCAGGATAGAACAGTCGCAAAAAATCTGTTGTCGAAGTTAGAATCGTTTCATTTTTATTCCATTATACAGTATATTAAACATTATAATGAGTATCTTCCAAGTTTTGAATGGTAGGCATATATCTTTGATTTCCAGGAGTGGTTGCATGAATTCCTATTTTTCGGTTATTCAATTCAGACGCGAATTTTATAAATTTCAGTGTGACTTTTTTCGTTCGGAATTACAGAATTAATCGGCAACGAAAAGCTCTGGATTATCGATGGAAACCGCTGCAAAAAGGACGCCAATACTGTCATTTCCATCGATTCCCGGAATTCAAATGCTGGGAACGCAAGTTGGACAGAAAAATAACCACAGGTGGAAGTAATTATCGAACTTCGGTCTCTATTTCCACATTGATCGAATCCTTCCATTAAGTAAATGGATTGCAAATAGAAGTTGCCAAATAATGGCGTCTATATTGCTCTCCTCCGGCTCGCTCTGTCTCTCTCCGTCGCTCGCGACTTCTCGCTCGTCAAAATAAAGCTGCAAGTCGCTGCTCTAGATTAGATGCGAGACGAGTTCTGATTTAATTATTTTAACGAACGTTCCGAAAAGGTATATTCGGATATTTTTTCCAGGGTTTTCGCGATGGACGAGACTAGGGAGGGGTTTTACCTGAGTGGCTCGGAGATTGGGGCAAAGAGATGTTTTTTGATGTAATGGATTATTCACATTTGCTCTTTTATGGATGCAATAAAACGGTGTTGAAATATTCTGTGTCGGCTTATACCGTCGAGAGATACACCTGCTCTTCGCTGTAATTCGAGGTGCCACTTCAGTGGCATACGCCTAGGAAAAAAAGTACCCATTTGTTTAATGGACGAAACTTATTTTATATGTTGGAGAATATATCGCGATGTGGTTGCCTTAAAATATCCTGTTAAGGGTTGGTGAACTTGTGAAAGAGAACCGATACCCAGAAGGGTTTTATTTGATTTTGGTCTGGTCACTCTCCAAGCATCGATGTCACAGTCTGGTCAATTTGAACATAAAAATAATGGTGAAATAACAAAGAAATGCCAGAAGCCAATCTTTCGTGTATAGCTAGCATTCACCATTAAAAATCCCGATCGATCCTATGCGTGCGACGAAAGTTATTCGAGGTCAAATGTCAAAATTTAAGGTTTTTCTACAAAAATGGTTTTCATTATTTTATTCTAGAGTTAGGGTAAGACAGGGAAACATGACGCGGCGGAAGAGACCACGCAATCAGATAATTAGCGATTTCCGTGCACGCAGATCTAAGATAGATGCATGAAGACGTTTTACTCTTGCCGTTCTTGAAAAATCGCGTTGAAAGTGCAATAAAGTTACAAGATATTTGGTAATATATAGTTGGTAAGTACCCAAAAGGTCGTAAGGTGTTCAATTTGATCCAACTGTTCATTAAAAATCAGCTGAAAGTCGACGTTTTGTCACAGACAGTTGAAATTTGGGTTATTATGAAAGCTATATTCACTAATCGAGTACAGCTCTATGGTCAGCTGATTGACTGCTCGCATCAAATTAACCAGCTGACAGATCAACTCATGTTCATTAATTGAATCCATTAATCGTCCCCTTTTGTAATCCAGCTCTGCCTGTGAATAGACCTTCTCTTGTGCTATTCTTATAAATTACAATTTTCGAAAAGTCACCTCGCATAAATACTGTTCATCTCGTTCATTCCTTGAATTGAGTAATCAAGAAGGTAGGTGAATTCGCAGAATCATTAATTGTTAAACTTTTCATGTTATTTTACTGCTTTTTATTAAGTTTGAAAATTTGTCCACGTTTCAGATCATGAAAATCTATAAAAACATTGGTAATCCCCTCTCACTTTATTTTTATAAGATCTCTGTTGCGTTAAACTAATGTATTTGAATCCTCTAAGATATATATTTTGGTATATATTTGCAGTTCTTAGATTTTTCAGATATCCCTAGACTCCTCACATGGAAATGATTACTAGCTCCAAGAATCAACATTCTCATATTTCTCTGTGGTGATAAATACTGATTTATTTTATTCTCATGTGCATCTCATTCTCTCAATCAGTTCATCGCATTTCTCAACTCTTCACTTCTCATGGAACTTGCTGATTATTGTTCTTGAGTTTCAGATGAATGAATGATCCTCAAACGCAAAGGTGTCCTTTCTCTCAATAAAACCAAGTGAACTTCTCTGAAGTACTTGAACGATCAAGTAGTTTAGACATTGAACCTGATTGACAGCCTCAGTCCTTGCTTCACCTTGAGCGGTCTCCTCTAATATTGGTAAAACTATTCAACTGGTATGATCTTCTCATTATAAGTAAGAAATTCACAATTTCATTCATCTGAACCACTTAGCAAGTAAGATCTCAAGCCTTCTGCTTTCTCAAAACCAAAGGATTAGTAGTTTTAATTCATACACAGTACTCTCATGTTATAACCCTCATAATTTTCAATTTTATCCTCTATTTTTCTGATGAACACTAATAATGCCTACTAAAAACAGTTTGTCACTGTAAATGTTGTATCGATTGAATTTTTTTATATGATTTTTGGTGATGCCGGTAATCCGGAGGTCGCAGGTTCGAGTCCTGTTCGATAGGAACTGTACAAAATCGGGGTTGTTCTGATTTTGGAAAATAAAGTTTAGGACTGTATCCAGATAATTGAGTTAGAGATGGTATTGTAAAAACATTTATTGACATCATTCACAATCATAAAATGAATAAGTCACCCGCATGAAGTTAATACAGTAAAAAATACAATATTAAAGTCATCTTTAAAACTCAGAGTGAATTATCCAACTAAAAACAGAGGTAATCTAGAGAAGTTCAAAATGAGAGGTCAGATGAAGTCAGACTTAGACTTTGAGAGAGTTCCATTAATTCAAAATTAAATACAGAGTTTACAGTGATGATGCAAATGAAATTTATTGCGAAAGCCTCTTTATCTCATCAGAAAAACAAAAAGTTCAATAATGAATTGTTAGAGTAGACTGAGTTGTAATAAAGTGAGATTAGGCCTTAGAGGAGTACGTGTATTGAAAACTTAATAGTCTAAGTCTGGTCTTCATTGAGATCAGTACAATATGAGAATATCATGGTTGAGAAATCAATAATTATGATCTATAACGTAGTTCTGTAACGAGAAGGCTAATTAATCAATTGAGACAAAATTTACAGTGACAAACTACTTTTGGCAAGCAGGGTTAGTGTTCATCAGAAAAATAAGAGTTACAATTGATAATTATGAGAATGACAATATGAGAGTACATTGTATGAGTGCAAATCACCAACCCTATTGATTCGTCTGAAGCTGAAGGCTTGAAGTTCCTCTTGCTAAGTGTTTCCGATGAATGAACTTGAGAATTTCTTAGTTATAATGAGGAGATCATACCAATTTAATCATGTGGGCAATATTTGAGGAGACTGCACAAGGTGAAGCAGGGATTGAGACGGTCAATCAGGTTCAATGTGTGAATTACTTGATCGTTCAAATACTTCAGACAAGTTCACTCGATTTTATTGAGAGAGAAGACTGATTCCATGATTCACCCTTAAGCTTGAGATCGTTCATTCATCTGAAACTCGAGAGCAATTATTAGCAAGTGTAATGAGAAGTGCATAATTGAAAAATGAGATGATTACATTGAGATAATGAGGTGCACATGAGAATATAATGAATCAAAATTCATTACCACAAATAATGTTTATTTCTGGAGCAATCAATTATAATTTCCAATGTAAGAAGTCTAGAGGAATCTGAAAAATTATGAGAACAGCAAAATATATCAAAATATATATCTTGGAGGAGTCAATTCCATTAGTTAAATGCAATAGAGATTTTTTGAGAGTAAAGTGAGAGAGGATTACTAGTATTTTTATAGATTTTTATGATCTAAAACGTGGACACATTTTCAAACTTTATAAAAGGCAGGAAAATAACATTAACTATGCATTAATGAGAGATGACTTTGAGAAATGCTCACTTACCTAATTGATTGCGTCCAAAAATGAACGAGATGTACAATTAATTTGCGAGGTGACTTTTTGAAAATTCTAATTTCACAAGAGAAGCACAGGAGAGGTCTGATCTTCAGAGAGATTCGATACAGAAAAAAGATTGATTAATTGATACAATTAATAATGAGCATGAGTTGATCTGTCACCAGGTTAGTCCATATAGGTAGGTCAGTTTTGACGTCAATCAGCTGTTCATCGAGTTGCATGAGTGGGCGTGGCGCTGCGAGACGTAACCATAGGCGTAACTGAGGATGAGGTCTGAGGGGGCAATGCTCAATTTTTAACAGGGACCTTTTTCTATAATTTAGCATTCCGTCTTCACATTTTTCTACATAATGATTTCATAAATGAGCTTCCATATACAGCTATGACACCATTTCCCACCCCTTATAATAATCCCAACGAAAAACCTAAATCTTAAGTAAATACCGATGTAAAAACGCCAGAACCCCCGAAGATCCGAATGAATAACGGCCGGACGCAACTCCCCGCAAACAAGTATATAATAACGATAAAATAAAGCATCCACTCAGAGGTAACAGCTCCAGCACACTTCCCTACGGGGGCATTTCCAATAAAAGGCCAATACTCGTTTTAACTCGCGAGCGGTAATCTTTCAGGTCGCCAAAATCTCATTTTGTCGTAATAACATAGAGTGGCACATGTTTCTAGCTGCGGGAGTGCCCATATATCAGGGCGCCGGCTAGAATGGGCGAGAGTATGGGTGGGATAAGTGTCGGTGGCTGTACGGAGTGGAGCAGACTGTTGGAAGGTTGGTCGGGTTGATGTTTCGAGTGGAGGGATTTTTTACAGGGATATTGCGGAGTTGATAACTTGAAAAATAATGAATTTTCACTTTAGACTTAAACAGAAGGACAACAAAAGTGACCCGTTTGCTTGGTTGGAATTATTATTGGTATTATTACAAATAGGCAAAGAGATGAGGCAGATTGCCTATATATTTCAAAAAAAAAATAACATTACAAAATAAATGTGTGGTGAAGAACGTCTGAAAAAAGCTTCCACAAAGCTGAGTGTAATAAGGAAAAAAAGAGTAATTCACTATAAGAAAAGAGAAAACAAGGAAACGGGCAATAGAGTAAACCGTTTCTTTATAATTTAATTAAAAAACTTTTGTAGTGAGAGTTGCCTGCCATCTTCATGAACGGTTAACCCTCGGACAGGCGCACCTAATCTGTCAGATTAAGTGCATGTTTTTTTCTAGTTTCTCACGGCGGTGTTTGTCGCTCAGGGGTGGGATTTTCTGTAGCTTCTTGATTTTATATCGCGATCATGTATGTGCAATATCAACCTCCTCAGAGCCTTGATGTTAGTCGAAAAGAGTGCATTAATCTCCTGGATCGATGGCGCTCGATAACGTAAGTACCATCAAATTTGATTTTTTCAGTATTTCTGGATGAAAAAGTGGTGCACTCGCGCTCCCAACACCCGAACAAAAGAACAAGTAAAGATATATTTCATATTTATTGCAATTCTTGATATAATCTGTGAATTGAAATGAGCCCGCTTGAGTCTTCAAGTATTTTTTTTTCAGGGTATAATGGCTTCAAACTCAAGAAAATGCAACTGAATTAAAATCACCGTATGTGTCAAATGCATATTTTCAGGAAGTATCCTAGAAATTATAGTAAAATATACGAACATAAATATTACAGATAAAGGGCAACAAATCTTCACTAGAGAAAGGAATGCCAAATCGACTGATATCGTACAATATAAAAGTTCCATTGTTCTAGTTTACCCGGCAGTGGTTGTCAGGAGTGATAGACACTTGTTTTAGTTTCATATATAATCACAGTTACATTTTGTTTTTATACAAATATCCTTGTTATATTGAAATCCGCAGAATTCATCTTTCTTTAGTTTCTACCGTCCATTTTCATTTATGTTTTGGAATTTTCTTTATATATTATGTGTATTTGAATGATAAAACTATTTTCAACGACCACCCCATTTTCTAGCAATTTTTTTTCATTAAAACATGAATTTCCCGACCTAATCTCACAGATGAGTTGCGCCCGAAACCGTTAGGATTAGGGTTGCGCCTGACCGAAGGTTAAATTTGAGACGATTGCAATCAGGACAAAGTGAGAGTCCTTTTCGATTGGGTGATTCTGCGGTACAGTGAACTTTCGATCGAATGACTCTTTGATCGAGCGATATCCAGATATTATTTATACATAATATCAGTTAATGTACTTACGATTCATTTTGCGGGATGTTCCAGAATTAATGGATTAATCACTCACCTGCAAAAAATGATATGAAATTAGTATTAATTCCGAGAATTTTCTTTTTAGGAGAAAAAATATTCTAAAATAAGTTGCAAAATGAGCTCCTATTCCAACACGACTGCGAGAATCAAAAACGATCGACGAAGGAGCGAGTTTTCGAAAGCATGAGTATTAGACGATATTTTCTCTATTTCAGTAAAGTTTTGTGGAAAACTCTCGAAATTCAAATAAAAATTCAGATAAGTGACTTTTGTATTGTATCTTGGCAGTTGGTGTCACTAACAAAATTTGACAGATTGCGGAATTTGAATTGATTTGATTCGAAAATTGAGTGGATTGGAGGTCAGTACTGACAACCACAAAAACGAAAAATATAACTGAAACAATGCTGTAATGAGTTTCATTACAGCACTACTTTTAGTATTGTAATGAACTCATTACGATACTGAAATAGAGAAATAGTATATTCCATTACGATTCCAGAATGTTAGCAGAAAATCACGGAAAAAGCATATCTGGACTTGTAATGAACGATATTTTTCATTTTGAAAACGAAAACACGGGAGAAATCATTTCGATATTGTAGAATAATAATTATTCAGAACAGTGACATCCAATGTAATGATATAATAGTTGCTCTGTGTTTCTGAAGGAAATAAATAATGATTCATCTCAGCCATAAGAAAGATACAAATCAGCGCACCGTAAAACATCTTACGGTGCGGCCGCACGGAAAAATGGTACATTTCGATGGTCTAAATAGAAATATTGTTTTCAGAATGATATGATGAAAAAGTATTTTCAGGAGCCTTGTTAGGTATATATTTGTACCAGCCAGAGTGAGAAATCAGACATCAATTCGTTAGATAAAATGCCATAAACTCCATTCCTTTTTTTCGATATTCGGCAATTTTGACTTTGTTCATTATCTCTGTTTCTGTTTGTGCTGGAATGTTGAATCGAAAACATTATAGAAACACTCTCTTCATAGCAATCCAGTGGCGTAGTATGTTTCTTTCAAGAAGTTTCCTTGCTGAGCTATACCATAAATTTGCGTTTTTTCTTATAAAAGCGATAGTTGATTATGACTCAGAAAGAATCATCGTTTTTTTTTCGTTTCGAAAATTTACAACACATTATACAGGGTGGGTCACGTAAAAGAGTTCAGCTCCATATTTTTGTAATCATACTCTAGAAAGTGCTTCGATAGGTAAATCTTTTGACCAAATAGAAATTGTTCAGTATTTTCATGAATATAATTGCAAAATCTTTGCAATGATGTGTCACTCGAAGCCAATAGAGTTTTGAATCTTTGAGGGGCTGCCACCCCGATTAGTGGTAAGATCATAAACCACTGACTTCGCAGTCAAAAGACGTCGAAAGATTAACTCACTCACGG
Source organism: Hippodamia convergens (assembly GCA_038502775.1). Lineage (NCBI taxonomy): Eukaryota > Metazoa > Arthropoda > Insecta > Coleoptera > Coccinellidae > Hippodamia > Hippodamia convergens. Next base: position 19,660,663 of record CM076608.1, read on the forward strand.
AAATATTAATCAGTGGGAACGTTTTCCGTGGGCCAACCAACCTGTATAATGTGTTATATATTTTTGAAACGGAAAAAAATATTATTCTTTCTGAGTCATAATCAGCTATTGGTTGCGTGAAGAAAATAGTATATTCTAAAACAAGTTGCAGAATGAGATTGCAATTGCAGAATGCGAAAGCATGAGTGTTGCCTTCTGCCACGAGTATTTTCAGTCAAGTTTTGTGAAAAACTCTCGAAATTCAAATGAAAATTCACATAATCCACTTCTGTATTTTATCTTGGCAGTTGGTGTGACTCACGAAATTTGACAGATTACGGAATTGGAATTGATTTGATTTGAAACTTGATTGGATCGAAAAATATGACTGAAAACAATGTTGTAATGAGTTTAATTACAGCACTACTTTTAGTACTGTAATGAACTTTTTACGATACTGAAATAGAGAAAACAATTTCATGTTATAGTTCAGCAAGAAAACCTCTCGGATTGCTATGAAAAAGTGCTTGTATGTTTTCATTTAAATTTCCTAGCACATGCAGAATCGATGATAATGACCAAAGTTAAAATCGCCCAAATTTCAAATTTGATATATAACTCGAAAAGAAAAGAAGATAGAGGAATGCAGTTGATAGCATTAGCAGTTTCTCTGAAAAAGACGATCGTAAAGTGTCATTCATTTTCCCTCTATCTCTTCAGGTTAAAAAGTTGTAGTTCAGGTTTCACTAATTTTGCAGACCCTATACAGGATGCGTCAATGTACATATATTTCAACAAACGGAATCGAATGGAATATTAACCTCGAAAAATGCTCATTTCACGAAGATTACTTTTATTTTCCAAAATTGCAAAATTTATCAAACAGCATTAAACTTACTCTTAAGATTTAGGTCCTTTCAATTTCTGGTGTAATTATGTTTTAATGAAAAAATTAAGCATGTGTGTATATTTTCTGTTCTGTATTCCGAAAATCAATTCATTCGAAAAATTTTTTCAGAGATAAATTCGAAAATTAAATTTTTTTCGTGGATTTTCAACAGCCGAATCGCAAAAAATGTTTATGTTGAGTCGGTCAACCTCAGGAATCTATTGTTCAACTTAATATACATGTCAAAGACTCACCTTGTAAAATGGTTGAATAAAACGATGACTGAAAAATTTTCCCTAGACAAATTCGCTTGGTATTTTACTTTATATCTGGGTATTATCAATATCAACTAGATTGTTTAAATCAGTTGAGTAGATGCATCAATCTTGAAAATATCAAATCAGACAGAACCGAATACATAGATGATATCGACAACGTTCTAGTTTGTACACATTCTTTGTTTGGCTGATTCTATTAGTCGCAGAACATCCAGTTTTCTGGGCATTTTCCTCGAATTCTGCTCGTTAACGGAAGTTTTTCCTATCCTCCTATCGTAACAACGGTTAGGCGTCGTTTTTTCGCAGGATGGTATATGCCATCAAATTAATTACTTCCTAGAATGAGAGTTGGTAACATTATCACATCCCTACTTTTGTTTCAGCCGAACTACCACTGATGATGTTGGGCGAAATGTGACTTTTTCCATTTACAAACTCGTTCTATTGCATAGAATGTTTCGTAAACATAGACCATTCCAGAAATATCGCTAAGGTCTTGTGATGTGGAAAGTGTTCCAGTTATAAAAAAATGATAGTTCTCTTTTAATAGCTTCCCATAATATTCATCTCGGTATGAAAACGAATGTCTACTCTACCCCCTCTCCCTCGAGACAGATATCTCTCATGCCATTTTCGTCGTTCACAAAAAAAACCACTTAAATCTTTAGGTATACATCTAGTTTTACAACTCGCATAAAATGCAACTGTAATTCGGAATTGCGATATAAATTCCGACCACTTGCCTTCCTCAAGATGTCACGTACCATTGCAGTTGTTTCGGGGAGAAATAAGGGGAAAATTATGGCAAGTTACGAAGTAGTCGGGCTTAAGAACTCATGTAAATTGATATTTTCGTTTATTTTGTTTGTGTGGTTTCACAATTGAATGTCATTGTATTTTGTCACAGTTGTATGTTTTTTGAGTTGCCTGAGTTCCATGAGTTTGTATATCGGCGACCTCTGTTGGTCGATAGATGAACGCGATCACCTTGATCTGGTTAAATATATAATATATAATATATATATATAATATATATATATATATATATATATATATATATATATATATATATATATAATTATTATTCCGCAATAGATCATATTGATCTGTGGTTCTTTTAACCTGTGACGGCTCGTGCCTTTTAGGTGTGGGTCGGCCAGATTCATATTAGTAGATTTAGTGAAAAACAATGAAAATTCCGAAAGATTCGAAAAAAACACGCGATATTCACTAATTTTCTTAGTCGTATCTTGATAATTAATTTCCATTTATGTGCATAGCAGTACATGAATAGTGCTTGAGAAGCCATTGTTTCTATTCGCGATTGTAAACCATTAATTTCTCCTGCCATCACAACCACCCTGTCATTAGTTTATCCTACTGATGTAATCGCCATATTATAGTATATTAAGTATAGAGAACGGTAAGGGCATTTTACCGATCGAAGACAATAGTTTGTAGGAGGAGCGCAGCGACGACACCAATTGTTGTCTGAGATCGGTAGTCCTTATCGTTCGTGATACTATAGCGTTTTTTGCACGATAGACACAATTTTTACTCAATGTACAAAATAATTATATGACAAATTCATTTATTGGTGGCTTTATCAATGCTGTGTAGGAATATAATATAAGGCGTTGTCTTGGTGATGAAAACTTAGTACATTGTCAAAGTGATAATAATCAATTGAATTTACTAGCGTTGAAAAATGAGCGATATAGAATCTTCGGAACATTCAATTCAAACAGCCTGGGAAATCGGATGTTCTTCAGTTATTCCTGAGAAATCTAAAATCCGCAACGAGAGTACATACAATAATTTCAAGGAATGGATTCCGACTAAAGGCAGCTAAATCAATAAAAAGGGTAACTGGCCTATTTGTTCGAAGAATAGAAAAGCTGAGATCGACTGGAAGTCTTTGGCGGAATATTCAATGCACAGAGCAAAATATTTTTGAACGACAGTATTGACATATCCAAGTTTGCAACGCTTATAGCATTCCTCAAAAGAAAATCTGATGGTTAGAAACCCAAAAAATCTGCTGTTTTTACAAAAGAAGAAATGAGTAAATTCTGAGAAGAAGCACCAGATGATATGTTTTTAATTATTAAGCTGTGCTTTTATTAATATAAAAGTGCTTTATAAACTACTTATGTCCTTTCAGGTGGGAATGATATTAGGTATATCAAGGGCGTGTAGAAGAAAAGAGTTGTACAACATGAGCGTCAGGGACATAGAAGATCGGGAATCATTTTTAATCGTGAAACTTCCCAACACAAAAACCAACATTCAGAGAACATTCACAGTCAACGATCGAGATAATGATATCAATTACCTGGAAATATATAGAAAATATTTCCGTCCGCGTCCACAAAATGCGAAGAGCGTGCATTTATTTGTGTTATTTCATTATTTCAAAGAATATTCAGTCGTTTCCACTTACCGTTCGCTGAACGGTAAGTGATTCACTTACCGTCCTTGCAGGGTAGGCTCAATCCGCTTCGGCCGACCTTGTTATATTATTGCCGTATCTCGAGTCGGGTAGGTATCAAGAAGCGACCGAATATCAAGGTTGTACCGTTCCAGTGATTATTAACTGCCTTTGCGTATTTGTTACACAGCGGCTTGGCGTACCAAGGATGATCTGTATTTGAAAGATGAGAGAATCGAATGTGCAGGTCGCGGAAAAAAGAGGTTCGTCAAACTGAGTTAATTTTTTCTATTCTGATTGGAAATACACTGCGCAATAAAAATAACACAGATTTATTCTACAACCGAAGGTGTTCTCAATGATAATTATTATTATCAGAATTATGCATGCATATGTTATCCACTTTCAACGTTTTTCTACAATACAGATGATATTCAAAAGATGATATTATCAGATTTTGAATGTATTGGCTCCATTTCAAAATCAGTTGTTCTCGATCAATTCTAGAGATCAATAGTTTTTCTTCCGTTTGATTTTCTACACTAGATAACTATTCAACGCGAAATTCGTAATTTGACCCAAGAGGAATGTGCCAAAGCGGTAGTTTTGCGAGAAGAAGGGTGGACATACAAGAATTGCAGAAAGGTTTGTTGTTTCCCATACAAGTGAGTCCAGAATGTTGCAGCGATTCAGAAGACAGGTATGAATGTCCGAAGACCAGGACAGGGAAGACCACGGGTAACAACTGCTATTCAAGAACGTTACTTGAGAGTTTCTTCGTTGAGACAACAGTTTGCAACCGCTCGCCTCCTTCAAAATCAGCTTGAACAAGCTCATGGGGTGCAAATTAGCATTCAGACAATAAGGAATCGCCTCAGAGAATATGATTTAAGGCCTTGTGTCGCGGCAAGAGGCCCAGCTCTTACCCCAGCCCATCGAATGGCTTTTTGGGCCGAAAATCTGATGGGCTCATTCGATTCCTCAGACAGAATTACGAAAGACCTCATCAGTATCAGAATTTCGACCATCTGTGCGCGAAATAAATTCACCGCTTCCACAGTTTTAAAACACCCGATATTCTTCAATGAAAGACGACGGCCACATTTCAATTCAATTTAGTTTTTTTTTTGCTATGATGACATATTTATTTCGCCCTTAAAGAAGTTGATTCAAGTGTTTCAAATGCTGAAATAAGTCAGAACGAAAAACCTATATTTCCAAAAGAAATTCCAGATCAAAAAATAATTTCAAATTAACTGACTTTGCTTCACTGGGCTGTGGAAAAACGTATTTTGTTTTTATTTGAAAGTTCAGCGTGATGTTCCATAATTCTGGTCAGTATACTTCACTATTGAAAACTACTCCACCTCTGTATGGTAAAGCAAAATTTCGATGGAGAACTCATGGTTGTAACTTCACAAATGAAAATTATTTGGAACAGTCGAGTCTGCAACGCTTTTTTCCTAATCGAATTTACATTTCAATATATTTTTAAAAACATGGAAAATGCCAGGGTTGGGGGTCGCGAAATTTATTTTCGATACTATGGGGGTCATGTCATGAAAAAGGTTGAAAAACACTGGTATATATCATTCAATAAAAAAATCGTCTCCTTCTGCTTACGAGAAAAGAAATCTCCCCGCCCGTTCATTTCCACCGTCTACCTAAACAGCCCCGTATATCCCTGTTTTCGGGAAGCTCAACATATTGCGGAAAAGCTGCCGTCTCTGCGATATCTTATTTTCGAAGGTATATCTGTTGGAAAATATGCACTTTAAATTCCGCTCTCGGTGCCGCGATTCTTATTTCGCGTAATATTACGCCTGGGATTCCGGGGACCGGGTATGCATATCCTGAAATATTTAATTTCCATCTAGTTCTGACAGTGAGCACTCGCAATGATTTATCTTATTCCTCTGCCGGAAAATGTGGGATTCGGATTTGGCGGCTCGGGGATTCTGGAGGATCGGAGTCGATCTGCGTGTGTTGTAGTTTCTCACGTTTTCGTGGAAACCGCCCTGTACCGCTATCGATGCCGCATTATTGTTTTCCCACGGTTCTTCGGGATGTACTTTGGGGCCGTTTAAGGGGAAAGTCATCCGTGAGAGAGACGCTCGATTTTCGCGTTTGTACGGGGTGTTCGGTGACGGATGGTAAAACGGTATACAAATACAAACAAAGAAACATGGGCGGCATGTAAACAAACAAACTTTATTTTCAAGCATTCACACTCTTTGAAAATTCATTCCAATCAGAAATAGTATAGTTTTTGCACGATAGAACAAATTTTGTAAGTTACCGCATTTGTTGCTAGATCGGTAGATCATTTTTACTGGTTGCTATGGTAAACAGAACGGTAAGTGAATCACTTATCGTTCAGCGAACGATAAGTGGAAATGTCTGAATATTCTTCGAAATAATGAAATAACACAAACAATTTGAATTCAGTTCATTCAATATTGAAAGTGCAAGTACATTTTTTACAATTGCTGATGGAAATACCACTGGATTGAGTAGTAACCGAATTCACAGAAACCTCCGCCGAATTCAACATTTCATGTTGCAACTCGCTACGTTCCGTAGTATGCAAATTTTTTTCAGCAAAGTCTAGTTTATTTTCCAGGGAATCCTCAACGTAACTTTCAGTCACAGTCGAAGACCGCCATCCACCGTGTCGTTTTAGTCCTTATACATCTACTCCCTTATTAGTTAAAAATGTGGCCGAAGTGCGTCTAAAAGAGTGGCCAGTATAGGCATTTGGATTTTCTAAATTCAAAAAGGTTGCAATTTTTGACGGCCAACTTTAAACTGTCCCTTTGCCTATCACTTGATCAGAGCATTTTCCGTTTTGATATCTCGAAAATAAATGCTGGCTCTTCGCATTTTGTGGACGCAGACGGAAATATTTTCCATATATTTCCAGGTAATTGATATCATTATATCGATCGACGACTGTGAATGTTCTCTGAATGTTGGTTTTTGTGTTGGGAATTTTCACGATTAAAAATGATTCCCGATCTTCTATGTCCCTGACGCTCATGTTGTACAACTCTTTCTTCTCTTCTACACGCCCCTGATATACCAAATATCATCCCCACCTGAAAGGACATAATTAGTTTATAAAGCACTATTATATCAATAAAAGCAAACCTTAATAATTGAAAACATATCAACTGTTGCTTCTTTCAAGAATTCATTCATTTTTTCTCTTGTAAAAACAGCAGATTTTTTGGGTTTGTAACCAATAGATTTTCTTTTGAGGAATGCTATAACCGTTGCAAACTTGGATTTGTCAATACCATCGTTCAAAAATATTGTGCTCTTCAGCGTTGAATATTCCGCCCAAAGACTTCCAGGTGATCTCAGCTTTTCTATTCTTCGAACAAAATAGGCCAGTAACACTTTTTCATTGATTTGGCTGCCTTTAGTCTGAATCCATTCCTTGAAAGTATTGTATGTACTCTCGTAGCGGATTTTAGATTTCTCAGGAATAACTGAAGAACAGCCGATTTCCTAGGCTGTTTGAATTTCATTATCTTCCGAAGATTCTATATCGCTCAATTTTCAACGCTAGTAAATTCAATTGATTATTGTCACTTCAACAACGCCTTATATTCTTACACAGCATTGATAAAGCCACGAATAAATGAATTTGTCAGATAATTATCTTGTACATTGAGTAAAAATTGTGTCTATCGTGCAAAAAACGCTATAAGTATCCCGAACGTTAAGGACTACCGATCTCAGTCAATAATTGGAGTCGTCGCTGCGCTCCTCCTCCAAACTATTGTCTTCGATCGGTAAAATGCCTTACCTTTCTCTATACTTAATATACTAATTCGATGAGCACAAAATGATTACTATTATTCACGAGGGTAAAGCCTTGCAGCACGTATCGCAATTCACCCAAATGTATGCGAATATAATACTATACTTTGTCCACGACTTCCGCGAACTAATCGGCATTTTCAGCAATGACAATAATTATCATTATTTCACAAAGTAGGAGTTCGTCTGAACTTCGATTTAAAACGGTACTGATAGATCCGCAACCCCACATTCATAACCTCGTATCGAAGGAGAGACAGGCACGTGACTACGTGACAAAGCGATCTCGCATAGATTCAATAATTTCTTGCTCAAATCCGCATTCGTTCAACCTGCGGTAACTTTTTGAGTATCTATTAAAAAACTTTACTGTAAAAAGCATTTTTCATCAGGAATAAATGCTGCAGATAACAATCACATTCATTTTCATATGAATTCATTCCTTGCCAGTCGAGAGCCCTCTTCAAATTGAACCTTATTTTGAATTGAACTGAAAATGTTGAAAATGGTTATCATGGGTTGTCTTCAGCAGTTAAACATATGCCGCCGCGGACTTTTTTATAGTTGCAGAATGAGCTCCTATTCCAACACGAATGGGAAATTTGAAAACGAGCGACGATGGAGCGAGTTTTCGAAAGCATGAGTGTTGGAATTGTCTTCTGCAACGAGTATTAGACGATATTTTCTCTATTTCAGTCAAGTTTTGTGAAATACTTTCGAAATTCGAACCAAAATTTAGATTAGAGACTTTTGCTTTGTATCTTGGCTGTTGGTGTGACTTACGAAATTTGACAGATTACGGAATTTGAATTGTTTCGATTTGAAAATTGAGAGGATCTGAGGTAAGTACTGACAACCACAAAACGAAAAATATAACTGAAAACAATGCTGTAATGAGTTTCATTACAGCACTACTTTTAGTACTGTAATGAAATCATTAATATACTGAAATAGAGAAATAACTATTCCCAAACTTTAGTGAAAGAATAAATTGAAATTGCTCATTGTTCTGCCGAAAGACCCATTGGACGTTTTATATTCAGAAAATTGGGCAAATTCGAGTTAAAAGAGTATAGATTTTCTGTACTCATGAAGAACTATTGTTTTTATAGTTATGTATCAAATTCTTTCATTCTACCGGATCGTGGAAGAAGATCGTACAAGAATATTTCATTCTTTCATGTTTTCAGAGGATTGGCGGGTTGAATATCATGTTTTCAATCAAGGTAATAGAAAGCTTTCTTTCACTGTGACAAGAAAGAACACATTAAAGCTTCAACAGAGATGCAGAAATGTCAAGTTTCTCTAAAGTTGTCAAAAACTCATGCTTGAATATATTCAGGATGATAAGCTCTAAACATCTCCTCGCAATTCCCGTGAAATCCCATCGAAAACGCCCCGTCGATGTTCCGATATAACCCCACATCTCCACGTCTCGACTGCACTCGTCCATATTGCGCATCGGTGCAATAAGTATAATAATTGTTATCGAACTCCGGAACGGCCAAGTGGCGAAAGCGAACTTCTCTTACAAGGTTATGGACGCGGAAGAAAGGCATAAAATAAAATTGGGTTGCCAGGAGTTGTTGGAGATTAGTGCCTCGTAAAAGTGGAGGCAGCACTCCGAGGACCGTCTCAAAAGAGGAGGTCACTGGAGATTTCAAACCAAGTTAGGCCATTAGGCGAATAGTCCCGATGATTGGATGTGCTCAGTAGAGGGCAGAAATAACAATCAAAGTTCATCTTTCTCCGGGTAAAGAGCCACTAGAAAATGAATAGCGGGAACTTTGTAGTCGATCTTTGCGGGAACTATTGTTGGGATAGATATTTTCTCTAATTCTGTGTCGAATCCGTTCATTCTGTCTCATTTCGTTGAACAAAACAATGTTAGAATGTTTCATTCTAGCAATGTTTTCAGTAATAATTTTTGTATGACATTCTGGCCTCCTGAAACGGATTCATTTAACATCTGTCAAATCTATGAGATGAGAAACAGTTCTGACAATCAATAATTTCGAACGCAAAAATCACTAAACTAAACGAATTAGAGAAAATAATATATGATATTCGTACAGAAAGAAGGCTCCTTATTCGGGGGATTACAATCAGAATGAAAATTATTTTACTTTCTGAAGCGAATGAAATAGAAGAATGAACATCAAAAGAGAAAAAAAAAGGATTATTTCGCTGTCGAAAACGATTACATTCTGACTGTTGATCTCTGAACTTGATATAAATCCTATAAAACAGAAATTCAACAAGAATAAACTCTGAATGAATAACAACTTCAAATTCGAACCTAAACTAGGTTATATATAACTAAAAATAAACTCTGAATAATTAAAAACAATTCTGATAACTAACGGCTGAAAGTTAATAATTTCCTATCTGAAAGAGCAGTTCATGGAATTTTATCACTAACCGTTTTAGAATAATTATTGAGAAAGATATTACTCAGAATTTGTGAAAATTTGCTCAAGATAATTTCGGAAGGCTGCTGACATAGTGAACATTTGTCGTGATAAACATCCCAAGTACGCTGGAAATATGTCATAAATAAACATTTCAAAACGTCTCTTTGATTATCCACTTCACCAAACTTCACTTCATATTCAGCAGTAAGAATAGTGTTGAAAATTTTGTAACACTCTCTTGCACATTCAAATAAAAATTGTGAGGGACCCTTCAATGAACCGCGTGTTAAGTGAAGGAGAAAATCACTTACAGAGACGTCTTGATCTGGTAATTCAACTTGAAAATCTTAGATTTGAGTACTATGGTTATGGTTACAATCGAAGATTATAGAGTATAAGGATGGGAAACGAAGCGACTTCAGTGATGTAAGCGACATCTGTAGTTTCAAAAGTAAACAGGTTATGGTTTAAAATATTTAATTAGGGTCCATTTGGCAAAGATTGTATAAAGATTATTAGTAGGCTGTTGTCAATTTTGCAAGGAACACTATAATAAAAATTTTTGCTGAATGACGATTGTATTTTCTCGCATATTTTCCACTGAAATAACTCGAAATCTACAATAGTAGCACCTAGCTCACTTTATAATCTATGTTTGTGTGTTTTTCTGTTATAAATTTTTTGTTAAAAACTGACCGACATTCAAAATGCATGGTGATTTGTTGCAGAAAAAATAGAACGAATAATCTTGAATGTGCATTTTTTTTCATTATTAAAGAGAATGTAAATGTAAGTTTTGAAACTCGTATCATGTAACTGTCTCGTTCATTCCTTTTTATTTTCAGTGCTGTCCATGGGATAGAGTTTTCGGGGCAAAAATATATTGTTCTGGATAACGCATGAAGAACTCTTGCTGGGCTGACCTACAAGTCTTGTTGTACAGGGTGGGCATAATTCGATGTTTTAGCACTACAACTTTTGAACCAGAGGAGATAGACAAAATCTGATACCCCATTCTCGATCTCTTTTTCGGAGAAACTGACAAGAGTAGTATTCATTTTTGGCTACCTTCTTTTGTTTTCGAGTTATAAGCGAAAATTGGAAAAATGGTGATATCGGAGAAAATTTATATCTCCACCAATACTGATGATAGAGCTCTGAAATTAAAACATTATACAGGCACTTTTCTACGTAGAATCCAGTGGCATGCTTGTCTTTTTTGCAGCATTTTTAATTACGAAGCTATGACACAGAGTTATGTTTTTTTGAAGAGGAACACTAGATTTCTTTGCCATTTTCTGAAAGCTTAATTTTTTCTGATTTCAAAAATATATAACATCGTATGGTTCGTATCTATAAATCAATATGAGTATAGAAATTGGTCAAGAACATCTGAGTCTCAATACTTTCTATGGTTTCAATTGTCGATAAGCACGAAAAATTCAGTATCGTATAATTACCACAATTTCTTTCTAGTAGTCTTTTCATTTCTATGCTCTTGTTATAGGAAGCTACATTTTTCTGTGCTCATCAACAGTTGAAACCATAGAAAGTATTGAGACTCACATGAAAAAAGGTTTTTGACCAATTTCTATACTCATATTGATACAAACTTTACGATGTTATATATTATTGAAATCAGAAAAAATTAAGCTTTCAGAAAATGTCACAGAAATATATTGTTTCCAAACAATATTAAAAAAAACATAACTTTGGTTCATAGCTTCGTAATTGAAAATGGTGCAGAAAAGACGAGCATGCCACTGGATTCTACGTTAAAAAGTGCCTGAAGAATGTTTAAATTGCAGAGCTCTATCATAAGTATTAGCGGAGAAATTTTTTTCGATATCGCCATTTTTCCAATTTTCGCCTATAACTCGAAAACAAAAGAAAGTAGCCAAAAATGAATGAAACTTTTGTTAGTTTCTCCAAAAAATAGATCGAAAATGGGATATCAGATTTTGTTTATCTCTTCTGGTTCAAAAGTTGTTGTGCTAAAACATCGAAATATGCCCACCCTGTACACCTCTGATATTTTTACTTCATTGTTGTTCAAACATTCTGTATTTAATATACAGTGGACTCTCGTTAAGTCGAACTCCTAGGGACCAAAAGAACTGTTCAGCTCACCAAAACATTCGAGTTATTCAAATGAGACTTCACTTCATTGAGAGAAAAACTCAGGTAAACACGAAATCATCATCAATGAGAAACGAGCGTCTGAGCACTGGAAACATGTCCTTAGAGGTCGAAAAATCGTATGATATTCATCACGTGTGGTGATTTGTTTGCGAACCGAATATTCTTCGGTCTCATTCATTAGATCAAGAAATTCCTCTCATAGAGGCAATGGTGGTCAGAAGAACGACTTAAAGAGGTGAAGGTTCTCTTTACGACCCTTCCAGCAGTTCGACTCATCTACAACCCCTCTAGACTCATTGAGGTGAAAATACACTGGGTAAGATATGTATGAATCGGGTCCATTTTATCGAGAGTTCACTGTATGAATAAGTTCTTGAAATTGTTATAATAATTCTCTAATATGTGAACAAATTTTTGAAATATTCTCAATTTCATAATTATTATATTGTAGTTGATTTCACACAATCATTTCAAATAAAAATATGAAGAATCCAGAAGCGTATTTCATTTGATTCAAAACAATGTGTAGATGGAAACTATCATCTTGATCAAAAAGCGGAGCCCTGTTTTTGTTTTGTCGATCAGGATGTTTCTTTGAAAGCTCGACAAAGAATACTCAATATAATGGAAATTTATGAGAAGTATAATTCGAATTTCGCGTCTATCAAAATAGTTTTCTGTACTAAATAATGTTCTCAGCGCCCTCAAGATGTCAAAAATGAGAAACTAGCCAAAAATCGTAGTCGGATTTTAGTACCACAGATATAAAGGCGTTTTCCATCCTTTATGTACTAAGGTTTTCCACACCTCGAGTGGCGCCAGATTCAAACCATTCGTCCCTGTTTCTCCTATATTTCGCTATTTATCAAAAGAAAACATACAACACATTCACCAACACCGCGTTATTCAAGAATTATTTCCCCCGAATAACACCTTGTACTTCCCCTAATGCGCCCATATTACCCTTTCACCTGGAGCAATTTCAAAAGCAAACAAAGAGCGGGGAATTATTTCCGACGTGTCTTCAGATGATTGCAGCCGCTGGCACCTGCAATTTCCGAGTGCGCTGAAATCGCACTCGTGAGCAAAAATGAGCGCGAGAAAATGAGCCCGGAATATGCGAGGCGGAAATCTTACACAAATTCGGTTCATTATTTCTGGAGAACACATTTCCAGAAAGAGCGAATGTGATGCAGCACGCGCTAACCACTTGAAAGTGCACTCCGGGGACATCGCTCCAGGTGAATGTGGCGGTGAGGACTCGCTCTTGGAGCGGGCGAAAGGGCGCCAGGGGCGGCTCGTCCGATCGGGCGTTGGGTAGAGCGGAGTTCTAGATCTGACTCTTTTTCAGAGATATCTCCAAAACAAACGAAGTTCAATATTACAATTGGAGAACACGATTGTTATGTGTTACATACAATAAATGTCCGAAATGTCGACGAAATTTAACTGGGTTTTAATCATTTAATCCCATGATTGAATTCCAATACAGCCAAGATCCTAAGTAGCTATAATTGCATTTTATCTCGAGAAGAACTCTCTTTTATACAGGGAAGATTCCTGAAGTCGAAAGAAACATTTTGTGGAAGTTTTTTGGGATATTCTCTCCCAGTCTCTGAAAAAACAAAACAATTAGAAAAAATTTTTAAATAATAGAAGTTTTAGATTTCGGAGTGTTTTCTCTTTTTCCATTACTAGGCAACAATTTTTTGAAAAGATTTGGCCCCTGACAAATTAGTGCTGAAATTTTTACGCAGAAGCTTTTCTTTTATCATTCAAAGAAATGTTATAATTATTTCTTGTTTCAGAGACCGGAAGAAAAAATCCCTAGAAAACTTTCACAAAACTGCAAAGACCTACCAAAAAATACACTGCGCAAAAAAATTAACTCACATTCTGGAAATCTCAATTTCAATGGAAGTTCACTCTACATTGACTTCATATCTTATTTTTATGTTCTCTCGAGAAGGTTATGAACGAAACAAGACACATTAAATTAAAGAAAAATTCAGGATTTCACCGAACCTTTTGTGGAAAAAAGAGAAATGAACAATTTTCAAAATACTGAAATGCTGACAAGTGATTTAATACTTGGTATTTCCACCCATTGCGTTAATTACAGTATGACAACGACGGTTCATACTCAAAATGAGTGATCTTGAAATGTTCTGATCTAATCCTTCCCAGATTTCTCCGAGTTGGATTCCTAAGTCATTAAGAGTAGCTGGATGATTTTCTGAACTTCTCAGCCTTCTATTGGGGTTGTCCAAAACCTGCACTGAGCATATCTTTCATGTGGACGTCTGTATACAAATGAATGTCGATTACAACGGTAGAGGCAGAATCACGACTCATCTATGAAGAGAGCTCTTTCCCAATCGGCCCTCTTCCCAATGGATATGCTCTCTCGCAGAATCCAAACGCGCCCTTCGATCGGCTGGGGTAAGAGCAGGGCCTCTTGCAGCGACACGAGGCCTTGAATCATGTTCTCTGAGGCGATTTCTTATTGTCTGAGTGCTAATTTGCACCCCATGAGTTTGCTCAAGCTTATTTTGAAGAAGGCGAGCGGTTGCAAACCGTTGTCTCAACGAAGAAACTTTCAAGTGACGTTCTTGAATGGCAGTTGTTACCCGTGGTCTACCCTGTCCTGGTCTTCGGACATTCATACCTGTTTCCCTGAATCGCTGCAACATTCTGGACACACTTGTATGGGAAACTCCAAACCTTTCTGCAATTCTTATGTATGTCCACCCTTCTTCTCGCAAAACTACCGCTTGGGCACATTCCTCTTGGGTCAAATTGCGTGTTTCGCGTTGCATAGCGATCGAGTGTAGAAAATCAAACGAAAGAAAAACTATTGATCACTAGAATTGATCGAGAACAACTGATTTTAGAATGGAGCCAATACATTCAAAATCTGATAATATCATCTTTTTATTCCTGCTGGGAAAAAACATCTGTATTAAAGAAAAATGTTGAAAGTGGATAACATATGCATGCATAATTCTGATAAAAATAATTATCATGGAGAACACCTTCAGTTGTAGAATAAATTTGAGATTTCCATAATGTACGTTAATTTTGTTGCGCAACGAAAGAAAAACTATTGATCACTAGAATTGATCGAGAACAACTGATTTTAGAATGGAGCCAATACATTCTAAATCTGATAATATCATCTTTCTTATTCCTGCCGGGAAAAAACATCTGTATTGAAGATAAATGTTGAAAGTGGATAACATATGCATGCATAATTCTGATAAAAATAATTATCATTGAGAACACCTTCAGTTGTAGAATAAATTTGAGATTTCCATAATATGCGTTAATTTTTTGCGCAGTGTATTTTGGATTTTTTGATTTCATGTCGTACGTAACGTCAAATTCATAAAATCTGTTCCATATCAACAATGATCTATGGTCATAGAAGATAAATTATTCCAATAATTCAATAGGGACACAACTATCTTCTGAATTTATTTATCATTGTTGATATGAATCAGATTTTACCAATCTAAAATGCTTTAGGTACTCTTCCCATCGATATTATTTTATTGATTAGATATGCCAATGTACTAGATATTTGATGTTTTTTCTATCAAAGTTTCCGCTGTGATTCCATCTATGCCAGTTACTGCAATATACCATCAATAAGAGTTAATTGAAAAGTTTTTCATCAAAAAGATAACAGGATCGCGGTGGAATCTGAAACGGAATTCCATGCTTGCACAAAAAATTACAAGAACCATCACAAGCCCAAACAAGTCTATTCTGCTGCGGTCTGAGCTCCGCTCCAACTAGTCATTGTTCCCCCCATTCTCCCCTCATAAGAATGCCGGCCCTGCTTAAGGATTCCCTTTACGATGCTCGAGAGATAAGAGAGGTGAATGCATAGAGGAAAAATATGTTAAGGAGTGTGAGATTGTGTTCCTGTCTCTTACAACGTTGAAGAGGGTAATTCATTATACGAGACGTAGGTCAAACACTTACTTGTCGTTATCAACTCCTTTACGATGTCGGCTGAGTGCCAATTTTCAGACCGTTGTCAAGGTTACGACGAGTGGATATTATTCAGGGAAAACACGGAATGACCTGTGACGTGAAGTAATTTTTCGTGTCGAGAGGTATGCAGAGTTCGACTGGAACAACGTTGCTCTAGTTGTCCCGAAAATAATGTTCAACTGGCTGACAACTAATGATATTGTTCGTTTCACAAAATGAAGTCAGCTTCTGTACGAAAATATTGATGAAATTAACAGCCTTTTCGTAAATGATTCGTAACAGATGTCATGAGGGCATCTGATTTAAAAAAAAAATAAAAAAAAACG
This sequence comes from Hippodamia convergens, assembly GCA_038502775.1. NCBI lineage: Eukaryota > Metazoa > Arthropoda > Insecta > Coleoptera > Coccinellidae > Hippodamia > Hippodamia convergens. Next base: position 19,676,952 of record CM076608.1, read on the forward strand.
GTATTACGTAATAGTTATACAAGAAAAAATAGTGCTGGTTACATCTGCACAAATGCTTTATTTAATAATAGTATATTCTGAAACAAGTCGCAAAATGAGCTTCTCTTCCAACACGAATGCGAAATTCGAAAACAAGCGACGAAGGAGCAAGTTTTCGAAAGCATGAGTGTTGGAATTGCCTTCTGCAACGAGTATCATACGATATTTTCTCTATTTCAGTCAAGTTTTGCAAAATACTTTCGAAATTCGAATAAAAATTAAGATTAGTGATTTTTGTAGTGTATCTTGGATGTTGATGTGACTTACGAAATTTTATATATTACGGAATTTGAATTGATTTGATTTGAAAGTTGGGAGGATCTGAGGTCAGTACTTACAATCACAAAACGAAAAATATAACTGAAAACAATGCTGTAATGAGTTTCATTACAGCAGTACTTTAAGTACTCGAATGAACTCATGACGATTCTGATATAGAGAAAAAATATTACTTCAAATTTTGTTCTAATTTTTATTAGGGAAAATTAGATGCCTGGATGATATTTGAAAAGACTATTTCATAAGTAAAAGATTATTTTGCATACAAATTTCACATAGCTTACAAAACATTCTACCTACTATGAGGGAGGTCCTTTTACCTCGGATTGATAAAAATATTAATATTCCATTTCTACCTTTTTACCTTTTCAGATGAACTGAATTTGTATTGGATACACCAATAAAAACCAATAATGAAAAAAAGTTGATTTGAATATTCATAAACATATTGATTTTCAAACACCTTTAATTCAATGAATATTGATAAGTTATCTCAAACTCAAGGTTTATATCAATTTGTAATGCGATCTAGTTTGTCTGCATTAGAAAAGTCTAGATGTCAGATCAGTTTGGTTTTCGAGAAGAAAGTTTAATCGCTAAGCTTTTTCAGTTAATGTTTCAAAGAAAGATAGATTCTTGACTTTTCTTCTCGATTTTTGTTACAGGTTCTAGTCATTGTATTTCTTCAATAAATTTTTGTTACAGAAACATAAATCGAGAGTTGTCATTCGAATTATAAATTAAAACTTTTTGTCTTTGAAAAATAGATGAATTTAAAATAGCTATCATCGAAATGAATACCATTTTCGATTCCTAGGCTCACAGATCTTTCATCATGAGGTTGGAGAAATGATAAAAGATTTTGTCACTGAAATGAGGGATATACCGATTTCAGGGGTATTTGGCATCATCAGTATCCCATACACCTCAGGGACGAAAGCTTAATGAAAAACTTCGATATTAAAAGCAATTAATTGTGACGTACTGAGTAGAATATCACAAAGTAGTGACATCTAATAGCGTCAAAAGGAAGATTCACATCTCCAATGACATGTCAAAAAGAACTGTGTATATCTTTTTTCACTCCATGAGATTTTAGCAGTCGCTCTAAATCATGATAGAAAAGATTTGTGAGCCTAGGAATTGAAAATGGTACTAATTTTTATTTTCAATTCATCTATGTTTTAAATTTTTGCTCTAGACTCGTCAGAGTTTCCTCGTTTCATAATGAAAACATTGCGTTATATTCTTCAGATATTTATGAAGCAAGAGTGGAAAATTTGTAGAACTAAACCATGGACTGGCGCATTCGCCAATTAGTAACCGTGGTATATTTACAATCCATATAAATCAAAATAAAGATCAATTTTATTGGGTTGTAAGGCAATTGATTTTCATTAATGTATGGAGTCTGGCAATGATTTTGTCCTTCCATCTGCTTTGAGACAAAACTTTTTTATGTCATTAATATAAGCATAATTTTCAAATCAAAATAGGAAACATCGATACAGAAGAAATATGAAAAAAGGAAATAAATGAAGTGTTATGACCTGAAAAAAAATGATGTACTTCTTAACATAACCAATAAATAACGAAGGGGGAAAACAAAGTATAGTTGTTATTACATCAAAGGATGCATAACATTCATAACAAACATTAATACAGTCAATCTGTCGAAAATATTGCCTGTTTTCTGAAAAAAATCTCAAGATCAATTTATTTCCTCACATTGTTGAGAGCCATTGTTCAATCATGCAAAATAAACAACTAAAATTATTGATCTCAATACGACAAATTTTGAAATTCACGAACGTTACAATTTGCGCAATTGCGCACTGTTCTTCTTTGGCATTATCAGCATTTTTACCTCACCGAGTTAATGAATCTTTCTTCATACCATATTGTATGAATAATTGTGAAAATTGATAATAGTTCAATCATAACATTCCTCGTTGAGAGTTAGCTCCCCAGCATCCTTGACATCCAAACAAACTTAATTACGAAATTTAAAAATTAATTTTTAACATCATAAAAAAAATGTGTGTGTAGAGAAAAACGGTGTACGGAAGTTGAGCAAGAGTGGAGAAAACCAGTATTAGAAAAAGGCAGAGTAAAAAGGTCAGATTTTTCCGATTTGCATAAGTAATTCTGAGCTTCAAGTTTTGAGCAGTCCAGAGTCCTGAATTCTCCCAAGAATAAGATTTTTTCTGTTTTATGTTCAGTTAATGGAAATAGATCTTATACCCAAAATAAAGTTGTACAGTAGATCGTGTGTGAGTTTTTGCAATTTATGAAATAAGTTCGTTTTGAAGTGAATTATTGTATTTCGGAACACAACACGTGTAGGAAACTTTATCATTATACTCGTGTAGAATTTTTTTTTATTTTCTCTTTGTTATTATATTATCGAAAATTAGTCAGATTCCTTTTATTTCGGATACTAGAGAATACCTGGAAAAAATATCCAACACATAAAGTCTCGTTCTTCGTGCAACGAGCCGATACCTACAAATTGTATCTTTTTTAACGTTTCTAAATTAATGGTAATCAACCTTTAATTGGAGGAAAGCCGCTCTTCCGAAGATTCCAATAAAAAGGTGCCAGATTATTAGAGGCACTAATAAGGCACTAAATATTTGACATAGTTTCAGAACCCGAGTTCGAGTAGTTTTTTTTTTAATCACTCGGGAGAGAATCTGGTGTACCTTAAGTTTCCTTAAAGCAGAGAGTCATTTCACGTTTGTTGTTTCGCAATCAAGAAAACGTCCGCCCAGATATATTCCCTCGAATGGGCACTTGAAAATATTTTCATCGCCTGATGAATATTCCCTTTCAGCTTTGAAAATCATTCTTTTGATATCCCAGTTCTTTCGGAAACTGACGCTAAATATTTCATAAACGTATTCTTCAAAGGACCTCCGTCTCACTTTTCCGTCTGGGGAAAATGAATTTTTCATCTGGAGACATATTATTCAGAGTGGATATTTCCACCGTCTATTGCTCCCTATTTGAAGAATTTATATGCTATTCATTATAAAGTGTTGCATGGAGAAATGGAACGAATCCAACTCTCGTTCATGCATTTTTATAAATTATTTCAAAGAATTATGAGATATGTGACCTTTTAATGCTGAAATGAGGTGAAAATGTCATCCCCAAAATTGAACGATCATATGATTTTCTCTCCATTCAACTTCTGGTAGCTACCATGGCATTCGTTAAATCTGTGATTCTAACGAGTACATGAATTCCTGAATAATTCTCCTGATGAAGTTTATTTGATGGCAAAGGTTGTTGTTGTATTTATAGCGTATCCGGAATTTCTTGTTTTTCAACTCGTTATTTTACTGGACGCTCTTTTTGTGTGGTAACGTGAGGGAATCTTTCATGTCGTCACAGGTAATCACCCACATTGGCGAACGTTCTTGTATTACGAAATCTCTGACGATATTCTCTCACTGTTGCTCTTGGAGTTGCCAATGTAATAACCATACACAAATATCATATCGTAATATTCACAATTCCTGAGAATCTGAAGCGTAGTTTCTTTTCTGAATGAAAATTAGACTTCCTCTGATTGTGACAGCGATATTGAGAAGTATAAAACATCTTCTTTTGAAATCAATTGAAACGAATATTCAATGATTGAATAAAGCGGAGTGAAAGTCAGAATTTTTTTTGTTTCGGAGGGAATTCACTCACATATTACATTGTCCGAAAGTTTTTACTTCATTTGAACCTTAATTCAAAATGTGATTCCAAAAAAATTCTTAGATTTATAATGCTTGCTTAATAGTTATTCATGATATGAGTGTTAAAATGACGTTTTATTTCATGAGTGAAAAAGTTCGTTTTCGAAAAAAATAAAATCACTTTTAACACAAATACCATACAATGATTTTTGTACAACTGGCCTGGCCTATTTTGATAATGAAATGGGCGAATCTGCAATGACAATGAACTTCAAAATGCATTTTAATATTCAAATAATCAAAAGGTTGCGAATGGCAAACGTTGCCAACGTTATGATTACTAACAAGTGAGAAAAGACGCTGTCAATTTCGTTCCTGTCCAATTTTCGTCTAGGGTTTTTAACTGCTTAATATGTTTGTCGAGAGTCCAATTATTGATAAAAGTGACGATTTGGTTGTTCCTCTGGATATTGAAGAGTCTGGAAGAAAAGCAAATCTGGATCTCCTACCTGAAAAATTTGTTCAGCAGTACTATATTGCATATAACAATTTCCTGACCTGGTGTAAATTGACAAATGTAGAAGGGAACTTCAGTGAAACTGTTTTCCTGGCAAACTTAGAAGAAAAATCAAAAATATGGAGTTCATCAACTTTGTGCAGCAAATTTTCAATGATAAAGTCAAGCGCCCTTGTTAAAAAATGGTGTGAATGTTAGGAAATCTTCCAAGGAAATAGCATATCTAAAACGGAAAAGTGAAGGATATCGTCCCAAACAATTAAAAATTCGCATTAGTGAACAAGTTGAAAAGCTTATGAAGAAGGCACAAGATGAGAAATACTTGATTGTTGAGGTTGCAACTATTATCGGATTATTTGGAGCCTGTCGGCGTAAAGAATTGTGTAATTTATCAGTGGAAGACATCGAAATAACAAATAAATCATTAGTTTTTCAACTTCCAAATACAAAAACGAAAGTCAGTCGTTTTTTCAGTATTATTGGGAAATATGTAGACTATTTTCATAAGTACTTTGCACTGCGCCCTTCTGTCATTAGACATCGTCGTTTGTTCCTGAAATACATGAATGATCAATGCACTGCCAATCCAGTTGGTATTTATACATTCGGAAAAATTCCATCAATTGTTGCCGAATTCCTCAAACAGCCAGAACCAAAGCAATATACAGGACACTGTTTTCGAAGATCCTCCGCTTCATTGCTAGCAAAATCAGGAGCAAATATCACGGATATGAAAAAACATGGTGGATGGAAGTCTACGACGGTAGCCGAGGGCTATGTTGATCATTCCATTGCATATAGAAATGTCATTGCTGAAAAAATTCTCCCAACCTCAACAGATTTTGGATCAACATCAGCCAATATTGTACTTCCGATTTCTAAAAGTACTGATGGTGCTGAGGATTCTTATAATGTGTTGCGAAGCTCCCTAACGTTACAGGGCATTAATATATTAGTAATTGTTCTAGTTTTACGATTAATTTTAATGTTCATAAGTAATGATTGTTGAATATTGATGATAAAAAATTTGCAATTGCTGGATTTTTCTTATCTAATTTCATCATAAGAAAATTGAGTGCTAAAAATATTTCTAACACTAATGTTAAAAATAGTTTCAACACACTCCCACGTAAACAATCAATTTTAACATTGTTTGCTGTCATTAAAAGTGTCACTTTCAATGGCAGTTGTACAAAAAAGTTATTTCAGAAAGTAATATATTGTGACCTTACCAGAGATAAAATGTCAATTTTTTTTTCTGTCACAAAAAACCAATTGGATCGGTGGATATCTGATCTTCTGTCAATTCTCAATGAAGAAATGCTTATTACTAAATTTGTATTTGATTTTTTCCATGTATAAACCCTCTTGACGAGAATCATCCAGGTTCGGCTCATTTTCCTAGGACCTCATGATCGTATATCGGTATGATTGATTAGCCAGCTTAATACGAGCGGCGAAGAATTCCAGAAGTTGGACTAATGGAAAAGTTGCCGCTTGGAACTGTTCCAACTTTGCATAACAAAGCGGGCTGTTCCCCATTTCACGCCTAACTTTCGAAATAATAATGGACCGGCGCTAGAAAGAGAACGGTATAACGTGTCATCGTTATTTTGTTTACTAACTACATATTGGTTATTCAGTTTGACTTCGGAAATATGGTCTAGAATTTAGAGGGTCCGCGGCATTCCAAAAAGAGTTCGGACGTTGTTAGTAACTGACCGTAACTTCCATGCGGCTGCAATTTATTTTGCGAGCGTTCTGCCTCGCCAGTAATTAGGAATAATAAAAGATGTCCGTCAGAAAATTTCTCGGTGGAATTTTTCATCGATCGGGCTTCACGAAGCGAACTTTCGGAGCGATGCATATTTACGGCAACTATTTTCGAAGTTCTGGACGGAAGAATTCATTGAATTCTGATGGGATCGAATGGATATTGATATTTTTTTCGAGAAAGGAGAAAAAGGGGACAGATATGTGTTCCCTTTCGTGGTTTACATTTTTCAGAGGATGAAAAGTTTCATGGTTATGAATGAATTTTAATGAAACGCTATCACAATTGAAACAGCGTGCGATTCGGGTATACTTTATACAATGTCGTATGGCGCGACATCAGTGGAAAGAATTACTCTAGAAATACATTCACAAAAACAGAAAGAATGAAAAAATAAATGCAACACAGCACAGAACAGATCTCCCTCAAATCGAATTACAGCGCGACAAAAAGACTATGAAAGAAACGATAAGGAAAAACGAGAAAATAGACGAATTCAAAACACATTAGCTGAATTATAATCTTAATATATAAAACTCAGTCGGACATATTGTTAGTTACACCATTTATAACTCAAGATTGGATGAACTGTTTTTTATTAAAGTTTTTTTGTTGGATTCTTCAACGGCAGGGTTAACATAAAATACATTAAAACCCTGAAAATTTTGATAAAATAAAAAAAATATAGGAAATAATTTACTTTCTTGCGAATAACGCCAATAGATGTCGCTCCGGTTAACAGCGGTAGAGCTCTTTCTTCCGATTTCACATACACCTTATTGAGAGTATCTCTGGCAGTTTTCTATAAATATAGATATTTTCTTCTGAATCAAAGGCAGTTGTGGAATGCCACACAAGAACGATGCGATTTTTTCACTGTGGAGAATGACACCTGATATTTATATTATTCATTTATTAACTGAAAGTTCAATTAGGGATTCAAATGACTACTATTTCTTTCTAGACAGAGTCGATATCCTTTCTTAAAGTTTTTGAACATTTTCCTCGACATTTATGGAATATATTGAGGTTCTCAATTTCTTCTTTTATTCTGGCATTTTATATTTCAAATATTCCCCAGAAAAGTGTCCAATGATGGTAAGAAGGGACTATCAGGAGACCATAGAATGGAGCTCCGTTATAAATGAATCACAGCATTCGCGAGCGGCATTCTACAGCTGCCTTAGATTTAGACAAAAAAAAACAATAATTTTCAGAAACTGTCGAAAAAAACCTCAATAAAGTATGTATAAATATTTGAAATCAGAAGAAAGAGCTCTACCGATTAGAAAAATAAAATACACGTTGGGCCATTTGAAAAACAAGAATTCACATAGAATTTTTAGGTTAACGGTGCCTTGATGCAATTCTTAGTACTGAATTCTGAATGCCCATAAAATATACTGCAAATTTACCTATTTGAATTTTTGTGACTACCAATATTAACTGAGATAGCTGTTGAGCTATTTCATTGCAATTCAATTTTTGTATATTTTGTACTTTTTGTATTTTTTTGTATTTCACCTAATCTATTTCCTTTAAAAAAAAACAACTTTATTCATCTCTAAGGCGGAACAATGTTCGCCGGGCTAGCTAGCTTATCTAATTGCCAATTGCCACAATTAGTTCCACCACCAGATCCCTTTCGCTCTTTAGTTTCTAGGATAGTAAATAATTCTAAATAGTTCTTGGCCAACATTCAAAAGCTGTTTTCAGACGACAACGTTTGGAGCAACACATACTGTACAGGACAATTTTATGTCCACTTTCAAGGTATTATACCATAATAGTTAATTATAATATTAAAGTTGCTTTTTTTGAGGCAATACGACGTCTGCCGGGTCAGCTAGTATATTTATATAAAAGCAAATACTCAAATTTAAATATGTAATAAATGAAATACAATAATCTTCCACCATTGAAGGAATTATCTAGGAAGTATCACACAATTTTGGAAGCAAAATATAAATATAATTTTCAATGTGTTTTCTCTTTGTTTCATCAAATCAACGTCTTCAAGATCGTGTTAGGTGGATAATTTCCTTGGAATCCTCTGTATAATTTCCGGTCCTTCTGAGTTCCACGTCGTATTCACAATACCGCCATTATCGTTTCATTCAACCTGACACCTGGATTATAATGAACCCATTTCTGGCCATAACTTACACATCAACCCCCCAGGGTCACAACAATGACAAAGATATTAATGCTCAATATTGGGTCGACGTACCCTCCAATCCTGGCAGAGGTCACGCAAGACTGATTTTAATGCGCATTATATGCGAATGTTCATCCCTCACGACATTAATGTAGTGGGTTTTCGGACGTTCTGTTCTGAATTCCCCTATTAAGAAGGACGGCTCGAGACTGTATTTCCTTTTGATTCGATGCAGTTGTGGTTTTCACTTGGGAAATTCAACTCGTGTTGGAGGTGATAGAAAAAAAATCCGGATGTCGATGTTGAATAAGGTCAATGAAGATGATCGAGCAACAGAAAACCTGAAATGTTGTTTTTCAGAATAAAATATTGATTTTTTTGGAAAAATTGAAAATTAATGGCTTTGCAGACGGAATTGAATTCTAGAAAAATGACCATCCCAAGCAGGATTTGAACCTGGACTAGTAATTCGAGGGTCGCAGGTTCAAATCCTGCTCGGGATGGTCATTTTTCCAGAATTCAATTTCGTCTGCAAAGCCATTAATTTTCAATTTTTCTATATAATTTCCAAACATTCATTCATAATCGATTTTTTTATTTGCTCGCTTACTTAACTTGACCAGATGCCTACCGCAGTTGTGGGCGAAACGTTAGGTGATATAATTAATAATGGACCAGACTCTTTCAATATCAGTATATTCGGTCGTGAAAGCCTAAAACTCTATATTAAAATTTTTTTCATTGGACTCTGAAGAGACGCAATCAGGGTCCAGTTTGAATTGAATGCATTAAATGAGTATCTCAAGCTAAATGCCCTCTATTATCTAACTCCCTCAACTACTGCCCAGTGAATATGACTAGAGTTTTTGCACGATAGAACGAATGTTATTAGTTACCGCGTTTGTTGCTAGATCGGTAGATCATTTTTACTGGTTGCTAAGGTAAACAGAACGGTAAGTGAAAATGACTCAATATTCTTTGAGATAATGAACTAATAAGAACAATTTGAATTCAGTTCATTTAATATTGAAAGTGAAAGTGCAATTTTTAAAAATGCTGATGGAAATGCCACTGGATTGAGTAGTAGCCGAATTCGCAGAAACCTATGCTGAATTCAACATTTCATGTTGCACCTCGCTACGTTGCAAAGTATGCAAAATTTTTTCAGGATAGTCTAGTTTATTTTCCAGGGAATCCTCAACGTAACTTTCAGCCACAGTCGTAGACCGCCATCCACCGTGTCGTTTATTCCTAATGCATCTACTCCCTTATTAGCTAAAAATGTGGCCGAAGTGCGTCTGAAAGGGTGGCCAGTATAGGCATTTCGATTTTCTAAATTCAAAAAGGTTGCAATTTTTGACGGCCAACTTCCAATTGTCCCTTTGCCTTTTACTTGATTACTGCATGCTCCGTTTTGATATCCAAAAATAAATGCTTGCTCTTCGCATTTTGTACACGTAGACGGAAATATTTTCTATATATTTCCAGGTAATTGATTTCATTATATCGATCAATGACTGTGAATGTTCTCTGAATGTTGGTTTTTTTTGTTGGAAATTTTCACGATTAAAAATGATTCCCGATCTTCTATGTCCCTGACGCTCCTGTTGTACAACTCTTTTCTTCTACACACCCCTGATATACCTTATATCATTCCCACCTGAAAGGAGATAATTAGTTATATAAAGCACTATTATATTAATAAAAGCACACCTTAATACTTAAAAACGTATCATCTGGTGCTTCTTTTAGGAATTTATCCATTTCTTCTCTTGTGAAAACAGCAGATTTTTTGGGTTTGTAACCAATAGATTTTCTTTTGAGGAATGCTATAAGCGTTGCAAACTTCGATATGTCAATACCGTCGTTCAAAAATATTGTGCTCTTCAGCATTGAATATTCCTCCCAAAGACTTCCAGGCGATCTCAGCTTTTCTATTCTTCGAACAAAATAGGCCAGTAACACTTTTTCATTGATTTGGCTGCCTTTAGTCTGAATCCATTCCTTGAAAGTATTGTATGTACTCTCGTAGCGGATTTTAGATTTCTCAGGAATAACTGAAGAACAGCCGATTGCCCAGCCTGTTTGAACTTCATTATTTTCCGAAGATTCTTTATCGCTCATTTTTTAACGCTAGTAAATTCAATTGATTATTGTCACTTTGTTAATCTACTAAGTTTTCATCACCAAGACAACACCTCATATTATATTCCTACACAGCATTGATAAAGCCACGGATAAATGAATTTGTCAGATAATTATTTCGTACATTGAGTGAAAATTGTGTCTATCGTGCAAGAAACGTTGAGGAATACCGATCTCAGACAATAATTGGAGGCGTCGCTGCGCTCCTCCTCCAAACTATTGTCTTCGATAGGTAAAATGCCCTTACCGTTCTCTATACTTAATATACTATAAGTTCGCAGTGGACTGTAACCCTTTTCTAAACTAAACTAGGAGAACGGCACAATCCTTTGTATCATCTGGAAACTGCTCCTTCACCTCAAATGCAGCTTGCACCCAACACAAAGACCGTTTTTATGCCCCGTCTCCACCCCTCCTAATATCTATGCTCGGCGGTCTCCCGTCTCCTGCAAATAACCCGCTTAAACTCGGCGTTTCAGAACACTCAGTCTCGCACAACTCACTTTTATGACTGTTCGAAGTGTTCAGAATCCGTAGTTTCCGTCCCCGGCGAAATTCGAAGCTTTATCAAGACCGAGAATTTCGCTATTCGAATGAGCTATTCGCAGGTTAACAATGGGAATTTTGTGCCATTAAGACCTGCCGTTTGTGCATTTGTTCTATTTGGCCCGACATCCGTGTCTCTGCAAACCCAATTAATTCGCAGGCAGAAGCGCCGAATGATTGCTGGCAGTCCGAAATTTCGACAAACTATATCTGCTGGTATCAAGTATTTCGGCATTGATTTTTGGAAGGATGATGAAGTGATTATCCGCAGCGGTGTTGAGGTGATGGTTGAGAGTCTCTGATGGAACTTGGACAATGTTTCGTGGCGGTATTTTGATGAGGAATCCGAATCATCCCTGGATTCGGTGCCATTGTTATAATATCGTTTCTCTATTTCAGTATCGTAATGAGTTCATTACAGTACTAAAAGTAGTGCTGTAATGAAACTCATTACAGCATTGTTTTCAGTTATATTTTTCGTTTTGTGGTTGTCAGTACTGACCTCCGATCCAATCAATTTTCGAATCAAATCAATTCTAATTCCGAGATCTGTCAAATTTCGTAAGTCACACCAACTGCCAAGCTACAATACAAAAGTCACTAATCTGAATTCTCATTTGAATTTCGAGAGTATTTCACGAAACTCGACTGAAATAGAGAAAATATCGTCTAATACTCGTTGCAGAAGGCAATTCCAACTCTCATGCTTTCGAAAACTCGCTCCTTCGTCGCTCGTTTTCGAATTTCGCATTCGTGCTGAAATAGGAGCTCATTCTGCAACTTGTTTTAGAATATACTATTGTACTTTTAGCTGTCTCACCAGATACTATTTATTGTTTTTTTTTTTCATAATAAATTAAATTACAATCAACAAATGGTGCGTGAATGAAATGAAACGAGTGGACACATTTACATACCGTAGACGAATATCCTAACAAAGAAACTGCAACACCCAGATAGAGTTTTTTTAGTGAAACATAGATAGTCTAGCAAGGAGTAAATGATTGAAATTTGGAGACAAGAATCATAAAGTTTTTTTCATGTAATAGTTATTTATGATATGAGTGTTAAAAGTGACGTTTTATTTTGTGAGTGAAAAAGTTTGTGAAATGGGCGGAGCGAATTGAACAATTTCACGAACAGAATAAAATCACTTTTTACACTAATACCATACAATGTTTTTTGTACAACTGCCCTATTTCGATAATGAAATGGGCGAATTTGCAATGACAATAAACTTCAAAATGCATTTTGATATTCAAATAATCAGAAGGTTGTTGTGAATGGCAAACGTTGCCAAAGTTATGATTACTAACAAATGAGAAAAGACGCTGTCATTTGAATTTCGTTCCTGTCCAATTTTCGTCTTGGGTTTTTAACTGCTCAATATGTTTGCCAAGAGTCCAAATATTATATTGAAGAGTCTGCAAGTAGAGCACATACCTATAAAGTCTATTCAGCAGTACGATTTTGCATATATCAATTTTCAGGCCTGGTGTAAATTGAAAAATGTAGAAGGGAACTTCAGTAAAACTGTTTTCCTGGCAAAAAAAAATGGAGTTCATCAACTTTGTGGAGCAAATTTTCCATGATAAAGTCAAGTGCCCTCGTTAGAAATGGCGTGGATGTTAGTAATAATAATAATATAAGCGGGGGTCCTACAGCCTTTGCCGCATCCCGCATTTCGTTCGCCATTTCTCTCTATCATTCCATTCATCTTCATCAATCGCTCTATCTCTCATACTCTTTCTAATTCCCTCTCTCCATTGGGTTGTTGGTCTTCCTCTCCTTCTTCTGCTTTGTGGTATGTACTCCAAAACCCTCCTCGGCCATCGTGTATCATCCATCCTCATAACGTGCCCATACCATATTAATTGTCTCGTTTCCACTCGTTTCTGCTGTTGTAATAACTCGCCCAGTTTTCCTTCTTATCTCTTCGTTTCTAATATGTAGCATTCTGGAAATTCTACAAGATCTTCTCAAGAAGTCCATCTCCACTGTCTCTATGATCTTTTTCTCTTTTTCTGGAAGTTGCCAGCATTCACATCCGTATATTAAAATAGGTTCTACAACTGTCGTGAAGATTGTCATTTTTGTCTTGAGTTTCATGCTGCTTGACCACAGTAACCCTTGTTAAAAATGTGAGGATGTTAGTAAATATTTAAAGGTGATAGCAATTAAAACGGAAAAGTGGAGGATATCGTCCTAATAAATCGAAAATTCTCATTCGTGAACAAGTTGAAAGGTTGAAAGGCACCAGATGAGAAATACTTGATGGTTGAGGTTGCAACGATTGTCGGCGTGAAAAACTGTGTAATTTATCAGTGGAAGACATCGAAATCACAAATAAATCATTGGTTATACAACTTCCAAATACAAAAACGAAAGTCAGTCGTTCTTACAGTATTATTGGGAAGTATGTAGACTATTTTCATAAGTACTTTGCACTGCGCCCTTCTGTCATCAAACATCGTCGTTTTTTCCCGAAATATATGAATAATAAATGCACTGCCTATCCAGTTAGTATTAATACATTTGGAACAATTCCATCTATTGTTGCCGAATTCTTCAAACTGCCAGAACCAAAGCAATATACAGTACACTTTTTTTCGACGATCCTCCGCTTCATTGCTAGCAGATTCATGATGGAAGTCTGCGACGGTAGCCGAGGGCTATGTTGATCATTCCATTGCATATAGAAATGTCATTGCGGAAAAAATTCTCCCAACCTCATTAGATTTTGGATCATCATCATCCAATATTGCATTTCCGGTTTCTACAAGTACTGATGGTGCTGAGGATTCTAATAATGTGTTGCGAAGCTCCCTAACGTAACAGGTCATTAATGTTAGTAATTGTTCTACTTTTACTATCAATATTAATGTTCATAAGAAATGATTGTTAAATATTGCTGATGAAAATTTGCAATTGCCGAAGTGCTGAAAATATTTTCAACACTGATGTTAAAAATATTTTTAACACGCTTCCACGTAAACACTCAAGTATAACATTGCTTGCTGTCACTTTTGATGGCAGTTGTACAAAATAACTTTTTGTTACCTTTAGGTTAGTTATCAAATCTTATGTAGAACCCAGCTGCTAACTCTACACTCTTCAACTTCAAAAGTCCTTATTTCACAAACTGAATATTTTTTGAGAAAAATATTCTTTCTAGAGGTATTCGTGTGACACCCGGTATATCAGCTCATATACCTAATTGCAGCCACTGCGTACCTCTTACATCAATATTAGCTCTTTACATTCATACATTTCGAATCGCACATCAAAAATGACGTTTAAACCAATTAGGGCCAACTATAACGTTGACCATCAGGGCGAAATGACAACCCAGCAGAAAGGTTAATTTGTTCGAGGGTACCCACTTGAAATTCGCGTCCGTTTGAAGGCTGTTAGTGTTGAATAACAATTAGGCTGCTTCAGCTCACAAAAACACACATCTCTGGCGCCTTTACGAATTGAACAGGAAGGGCAGTGTACAAAAACAACCGCAGTTTAATTAAAACTGTCGTTTTGCTATGTAGCGGCATATTGATGGGACATATTTCACACCTGTCTCTGTCTGTGACACCTGCTGCGCCACATTAAGAACAAAAAATGCTGCTCAATATATTATTTCATTGATACACTCAATTTATTATTTTATATATACCTACATATATTCTCCTCCACACGAGTTAGGGATATCGTATCTCTAACGGTATGTAATCTTCTAGAAAATCGCTGTAAAATCATTTAAAACTCAATAACAACTTGAATCGATCCAATAAATATCAGTATGAGACATTTCGTCAATCTGGCAAATCATTTGCATATGCTCCATCAATTTTTCTGAAAATGCCAAGACGGAACTTTTCAATTTCTAGACGATTCCCCAAGAAATGTTCAACAAACTCGTGTGTAGTATGCAAAGAAGATGTCAAGCTGATATTGATGCCCGTGGAGGCCAAACATTGCTTTGAAAGTCTTAAAATGCTTGAATTCTCTGGGAATAAAATTTCGTTATTTTACTCGATTTTTCTTAACCAATCGTTACGCTGCATACCTACAGGCTAAAATTAATTTTATTTCCTGCAACTTGAAATCATATTAATATGAATTTTCATCACAAAATCTAATCGAAACTATATTTTATTGCAATTTCAGTCAATATCCCTCACTCCTCATGAATACTGTTCTATCTATACACCTAATATATTTTTCTCTATTTCAGTATCGTAATGACTTCATTACAGTACTAAAAGTAGTGCTGTAATGAAACTCATTACAGCATTGTTTTCAGTTATATTTTTCGTTTTATGGTTGCCTGTACTGACTTCCAATCGAATCAAGTTTCGAATCAAATCAATTCAAATTCCGTGATCTGTCAAATTTCGTAAGTCACACCAACTGCCAAGCTACAATACAAAAGTCACTAATCTGAATTTCGAGAGTATTTCACGAAACTTGACTGAAATAGAGAAAATATCGTCTAATACTCGTTGCAGAAGGCAATTCCAACACTTATGCTTTCGAAAACTCGCTCCTTCGTCGCTCGTTTTCGAATTTCGCATTCGTGTTGGAATAGGAGCTCATTCTGCAGCTTGATTTAGAATATACTATTATTTCATCCATTCGCACTGCTCTTGCTTATATTTCTGTTGTAGTATCGTTTTGTGTTTTGTGATACTATGAATTTATGATTGCTTCATTATATCTTTGACCTGTATATCAGCAATTTATGAAATTGCAAAAACCAATAAACTCTCTCTCTTTATGAGCATATTTTACAGATGATTAAAAAACTAGAGAACAGAAAAAATTCTAGCAGAATCAACTTGACTCGATGTAGTCGCCTACAAGAGAAAAAAAATATTTCTGTATCAAGAGCAACAATTCCTCATATTCATGTCGGCTCATTCTCCCTCCAATTTTTCTCGTTGGAGCCCACGTTCTCGAGGACAATATACGAAACCATTTCTCGATATCGATATCCGAAGAAGCAGCTCCGTTTTATTTTCAATTCCAATAGAACGGCATCCGTAGGATATTGTTCCTCGATAAGAAAAACAATGGAGAATTTCCTCGCCTTTGAACAAAACAACGGTTATTGCACTACTCCGTTATCGGTGAAAGTACGTAGCCGTAACATAGAAAGTTATCTTCATTTTTTTCAATCTCCATTCGTTGGGGGTTTTCATACTCGGTTTCATATTGTGCTTCACCATGGAGTAAATTCCGACAAAATGATCTGGAATACTCATACGCTCTTGTTTCCACCAGAGAGCGTTATGAGAATTTACTGAAACTTTTACGATTAAACAACAATGAACTAATATAGTATATTAAGTATATAGAACGGTTAGGGCATTTCACCGATCGAAGACAATAGTTTGGAGGAGGAGCGCAGCGAAGACTCCAATTATTATCGGTAGTCCCTAACATTCGAGATACTTATAGCGTTTTTTGCACGACATACACAATTTTTACGCAATGTACAAAATAATTATCTGACAAATTCATTTATTCGTGGCTTTATCAATGCGATATAGAATCTTCGGAAGATAATGAAATTCAAACAGCCTGGGCTGTTCTTCAGTTATTCCTGAAAAATCTAAAATCCGCTACGAGAATACAATAATTTCAAGGAATGGATTCAGAATAAAGGCAGCCAAATCAATGAAAAAGTGTTACTGGTATATTTTGTTCGAAGAATAGAAAAGCTGAGATCGCCTGGAAGTCTTTCTGCGGAATATTCAATGCTGAAGAGCACAATATTTGTGAACGACGGTATTGACATATCAAAGTTTGCAACGCAATCTGTTGGTTACAAAACCCAAAAAATCTGCTGTTTTTACAAGGAAAGAAATTAATAAACTCTTAAAAGAAGCACCAGAGGATATGTTTTCAATTATCAAGGTGTGCTTTTATTAATATAATAGTGCTTCATAAACTAATTATCTCCTTTCAGGTGGGAATGATATTAGGTATATCAGAGGCGTGTAGAAGACAAGAGTTGTACAACATGAGCGTCAGGGACATAGAAGATACGAAATCTTTAATCGTGAAAATTCCCAACACAAAAACCAACATTCAGAGAAAACTCCCAGTCATCGATATCGAGATAATGATATCAATTATTTGGAAATATGTAGAAAATATTTTCGTCTGCGTTAACAAAATGCGAAGAGCGAGCATTTATTTTTGAGATATCAAAACGGAAAAAGGCAGTAATCAAGTAATAGTTAAAGGGACAATTGGAATTAGTTTGATTCGAAAGTTGGTGTATGAAGGAAAAAAAAATTTCTAATATCAATTCGCCTGCAACTTTCGAATTCCACAATTTATGTATGAGGAAATTGTTTTGAAAACTTGCCAAATTCCGTCGCTTCATTACCTAAAAAAGATTTCGTTTAAATGCAGTCACTAGTTTTGTTTCAGCACATTTTTTCATGAATAATCTTTTGAACGTCCAACATAGAAAACAGTGAATGTGTATTATTCAAAAAGGGATCAAGATCCCAAGAATAATAATTATAGACTGACATATCGATTTGTCAATAAGATATTATTAACAAACCTTTCGAATTGCTGACAACAATATTCTTCTACCTACAAAGTATTTCAATATTTCAATATGTCTACATTTACTAATGTTGAATATGCAGATTTTAGTACGTTTTTGAACGAATTGTTTTCTAATCGGTGGATAGGTAGGGGAGGACCTATTTCGTGGCCAGCTAGAAGAGTTTATGAAAAAGAAAGACATACACGTGCCGAACTTGTAGGAAGAATAGGCGAAGCAGCGAGAAGATTGAGAGTAAATTTCAGGCGGAAAGTAACAACCGAAGAAATAAGGAAGAGGGCACGTGCTTGTATAAGGAATGGTGGAAGTCATTTCGAACATTATTTGTGAAAACTTTTTCTGATGAAATTTTGAGATTGATTGCAATAAATAAATATTGAATTCCTTACTTTTCTGACTTTGCTTCTATCCCCTTTCAAATCAGAATCTGCTGTAACGAAACTAGTGACTGCATTCTAACGAAAACTTTTTCAAGGAATAAAAAAGAAATTGGGCAAGTTTTTAGAATAATTTTTCAATGCATAAATTGTGGAATACGAAAGTTGCAGCCAAGATGGTATATGAAATTGACTACTGTTTTCTTCATAGACCAACTTTAAAATTATACTTATTATTTCTCAACAACTATTTCAGTTCAGTTTTGCTTTTTAAATACATATCATATCCTTCTTTGTTCGAAATAACAGAAATCATAATCAAACTTGTTCAACGTAGAAAAAATTGACGAAAAATGAAGTCAAATATCTCGGAAACTGTTGATTTTTGGATATCACTATATATGACTCAAACGACTGCAAATGAGTCATACTATCACTTCTACCAAGGTTCTCGTCGAATTTGAAAACCCCCTGTATAAAGATTTTCTCTATTCCAGTCAAGTTTTGTGAAATACTGCCGCAATTCAATGAAAAACTCAAATGTTACGAAATTTGACAGATTACTGAACTTGAATTGACGTGTTTTGAAAATTGATATGATCGAAATTCAGTGTTAATAATCACAAAACGAAAAATATAACTGAAAACAATTCGGTAATGCTTTTAGTACTGTAATGAACTCATTACGATACTGAAACTCAGATAGTCCAATGAGTCGGAAACGAAGTATCGTCGGCAAGAAGTTCCTATTACGTTTCATTGAGAAGATCAGTCTATATATTTTGAATCAGCCTGTATTTTCACATTTGAAAAATTAATATTCTCTACTGGGTTATGAGTTAGCCAACCATTAATTACATTCATCATACCCAACTTGTATATTTCCTGTACTAACCAAGTTACCCTATGCAAATATCTCAATTTTATCACCCTGTACACTCCCCCGCCGATGGCCATCAGCCACGTGATCCGGCCATCAATCAGCCATCCAGGAGCAGTATCATTTTCACCCTTCCATTAGTATCCACATCCCGAAATCAACAACGGTTATGAATATTAAAACAAGATGGTATAGGGTTGAGCCCGACGTTGGAACGGTGCCCATGGGATGAAAATTTTGATTCGCTTCAATAATTTAAGTATCCCGGACGAAAGCCAATCTGCATTCATGAATAGCGAAGGAGGCATAAACGAGTCGTAGTGCAACAATAATAAATCAGATCAGCGGGGTGCAAATGAGGTTTATTTCGGGCAGAGGGCTCGCTGATGGCTCGGTATTATGGGGGCAGGAGAGATGTGAAATCATCGGTCCTAAGGATGAATGCCTGTTTTTTTGACCAGATATACACCTGACAAATAAACTGCTCCACATGAGTTAGGGATATTGTCTTAAATTGCAAGAAAATATAGTTTAAATGAGATTTTGTGATGAAAATTCATATGTATATGTTTTCAAGTTGCAGGAAATTAATTTTAGCCTGTAGGTCTGCAGCGTATACAGTGTGGTTGAGAATAATCGAATAAAATAACAAAATTTTATTCCCAGAGAATTCAATCATTTCAAGACTATCAATACAATGTATGGCCTCCACGAGCATCAATAGCAGCTTGACATCTTCTTTGCATACTACACACGAGGTTGTTAAACATTTCTGGAGGAATTTGGTTCCATAAACGGGACAGAAGCTCTCTCAGATCATTTAAGTATTCTGGGGTAGGTTGACTATCTAATCTTCTCTGAAGCATATCCCAAGCATGTTCTATGCAATTCAAATCGGGTAAGTGCGAAGGTATTGGTAGATGTGGAATACCAAGCTCCTCGTGCGCATTCTCAACTATGGCTGCATGGTGCGGTCTCGTCTGATGGTTTCGACGGAAACTTGGACCCCATCTGCATTTTGAAGAGTATTCCGTAGGATTCTACACGTAGATGTAGGATTTCTTCTCGCCGAAACGGTGATGAAACGATCCTGAGCAGGTGTTGTTTTTCGTCGCTCACCAAGCCAATTTAAGTTTCTCATGTCTTTCTCTCTTCTAATGAATATTGATTTATTATATTCTCAAGCTAATGTCATTATTTAAATCAGTTTCTGTACTGTTCACCTCTAGTTACTTATTGCTCATTACTGTTCTCGAGTTTCAGATGAATGAATCCTCAAATCTCCGCAGGGTGAACCCTGGATGTAGTTAATCTCCTGCAGATCAAGCTGTAAACTTCTTGGATATGGTTCAACGGTCAATTTTAATACACATGAAACTGGTCTACAGCCTCTCGTCCTGGTTTCACCCTATAAGGTCTCCTCTGACAATGATTAACTCAATCAATCAGTATGATTTACCTACTCATTATACGCCCGAACTCTGAAGTTCAGTCACCTGAATTTACTTACAAGTTAGATCTCAAAAATTCTGCTCTTCTCGAAAATATCGACAATGTAGCTTGGCCTGCATCATTATTACAACTCGGTCTTCTCAAAAGAACTTATTATTTCAGTGATTGCTCATCATGTGTTTGATAGTGAGTTAGTTGAACTGTCTCAACGTCCAAATATGACTTCATATGACCTTTCATTTTGAACTGATATAGATTACCTCTGTTTTTGGTTGGGTAATGTCACTCTGAGTTCATAGATGCTGTTAGTGTTTGTGTTTTTTACTGTATTAGCTCCACGCGGTTGACTTATACATTTTATGATTGTGAATGACGTACAATAAATGTTTTCACACAACCATCTCCAACTTGATTGTTTTCAGCGACTGAGACCAAAACGTGAAGACCACAAAAACATATCAGTTTAAATCATATCTGGGCGTTTCTTTTCTATGTCACTCAGTATAGAAAGGAATGGCATCTGAAACTTTTCAGTAAATGCACTAACACATAGGGCCGGTTTTACAATCGAAGGTTAACTTTTTTGGTTAGGTTACCGACACTCGATGGTTAACTCGTACCTGGTGTTTCAAAATAATTTTACCGATTGAGGTTTCGTAACTATGGGTTCTGTTTAAATTTTCTGAAGTTGAAAGAAAATAATGGTTCTTTTGATCTAAATAGTAGATCGGACGCATTAACGAATTTATAAGACGTCAAAGGAAAATTAAAATTTTAAAATCAATGATTGAAATGTACAAGTTTAATATAATTAATTTTCATATTTTATTCAAACAAATATTTCCCCAGTTTGTTTATTGTACATGTATAAATAAGATCAATTATTTCTCTAATTTACAATCTATCAAAATACATGTTAATGGAGGTATCTGGAGTAGAGGTACTTACATTATGCTTTTGATCAGGAAATTCTAAAAGATTTATATTACTAGTGAATTTTACAATATGCTGAATTATGGAGAATGACTGTAGCCCCTAACACAGCCTGAGCTGTATCTAATTTTACATGCATTCACATGACAAGGACCAGAAAGCGACGTTTCTACAGACTCTTTCTCTCAACGAGATTTCTTGTACAAATGTATGATTTGTTGAATGAGACTTCAGAAGGTTTTCTTGTATTAGCTGAAGGTGTGATTATATAAGGCTCAATTCCATAGCCACTTTCTCCTGCTAAAACACTGTAAGGAAAATCGCTTCTTTCAAATGATCCGCACAGCGTAGAATTTTCAAAAATATCATGTGCTGAATCTGGCCATTTTGCATCAATGTTTGTAATTTTTAGAGATGGATCAGCTACAGTTTGCACATTCAGGAAAAAAACTGTTGATGGTTCCTGAATAGTTCGGCTTGATCACCTGGCAATTGAATTTTTATGTGTGCAGTCAATAGCACCTATGCACCTCGGAAACCTGGCATTTTAATTACCTTCTGGTTGGAAGAGCTGTCCAATTTCTTTAAAACAATAATTTTCGAATCAAACATTTTACGTTATATACATATACATGATTCTATGGCTCTTGAATTAACTTCAGGTTTACCCACACTTTCGGTGTTGGTTAAGTTGACTGATAGTTAACCACGTTTCGTGGGATTGTAAAACGCCAAACCTACAAAATTTTCTCAACCTAAAGTTAACCTTCGATTGTAAAACCGGGCCATAGAATACTATGCTGGACAGGTACCGCATTCATCTTTGATCGACGGTTACCAACACACGGGCTCCGTCATAAACCAGCGGAGTACACGAAAACCGCCCTGAATAATTCCATGAAATTTAAATGGCCGCCAGTCCCGAGTCCATATATCCAAGGTGGCCGAACGCGGGCGTCCGTCACGTACGGTAAATATTACGGAACCCGCGCCACATCCCGAAATATCGCACGTAGCAGCCGAACCCTCCTCAGAACTTGCCACCGTTCTAACGTTTAATCTGCCGTTCTCATCTAATATTTTCCGGGTCGCATCAATATTTCAAAGGGAATATGTTTGCAGGGTGACTGCGACCCGCTATACAACGCGAAACACGCAATTTGACCCAAGAGGAATGTGGCCAAGCGGTAGTTTTGCGAGAAGAAGGGTGGACATACACAAGAATTGCAGAAAGGTTTGGAGTTTTCCATACAAGTGTGTCCAGAATGTTGCAGGGATTCAGGGAGACAGGTATGAATGTCCGAAGACCAGGACAGGGTAGACCACGGGTAACAACTGCCATTCAAGAACGTTATTTGAGAGTTTCTTCGTTGAGACAACGGTTTGCAATCACTCGCCTCCTTCAAAATCAGCTTGAGCAAACTCATGGGGTGCAAATTAGCACTCAGACAATAGGAAATCGCCTCAGAGAATATGATTTAAGGCCTCGTGTCGCGGCAAGAGGCCCAGCTCTTACCCCAGCCCATCGAAGGGCACGTTTTGATTTTGCGAGAGGGCATATCCATTGGGAAGAGGCCGATTGGGAAACAGTTCTCTTCACAGATGAGTCTAGATTCTGCCTCTACCATTGTGATCGACGTTTCCTTGTAAACAGACGTCCACATGAAAGATATGCTCAGTGCAATTTCCTGAATACTACTGATTTCGGGGGAGGATCGATTATGGTATGGGGTGGAATATCTTTGACTGCTCGCACAGACCTAGTGGTCGTTGATAATGGAGCTGTGAATGCTGATAAGTATATGAGGAACATTCTTGAAGAGCATGTAGTGCCATTTGCCCCATACATTGGTGAAAATTTCATTTTTATGGACGATTATGCCAGACCCCATCGTGCGCGCATCGTTCAGGAGTACCTTGAAGAGGTTGAAGTCTTTCGAATGGAATGGTCCAGATCTCAATCCGATTTAGCAGGTTTGGAACAACCTCAATTGAAGGCTGAGAAGTTGACTTAGGAATCCAACTCGGAGAAATCTGGGAAGAATTAGATCAGAACATTTTAAGATCACTCATTTCGAGTATGAAACGTCGTTTTCGCGAGCTGTAATTAACGCAAGGGGTGGAAATACCAAGTATTAAATGACTTATCAGCATTTCAGTATTTTGAAAATTGTTCATTTCTCTTCTTTCACGTAAGATTCGGTGGAATCCTGAATTTTTCTTCCATTTAATGTGTCTTGTTTCGTTCGAAACCTTCCCGAGAGAACATAAAAAATAAGTTATAAAGTCAATGTAGATTTAACTTCCATCAAAATTGAGATTTTCAGAATGTGCGTTAATTTTTTGCGCAGTGCATGTCACTTGGTATAAACCGGAATGGCTTCTGAAACTTTTCAGTACCTGAATGGCCCATCACCTAGAATACTATGCTGGCATAGGTACCGCATCTATCTTTGATCACCTACCAGCTCCGTCACAAACCAACGGAGTACACGAAAACCGCCCTGAATAATTCCACATCCCCCTCCACATAAAATTTAAATGGCCGCCAGTCCCGAGTCCATATATCCAAGGTGGCCGAACGCGGGCGTCCGTCACGTACGGTAAATATTACGGAACCCGCGCCACATCCCGAAATATCGCACGTAGCAGCCGAACCTTCCTCAGAACTTGCGCCCGTTCTAACGTCTAATCTGCCGTTCTCATCTAATATTTTCCGGGTCGCATCAATATTTCAAAGGGAACATGTTTGCAGGGTGACTGCGACCGTCTAGCGGGCCGTGCAGCAACCCTTCCGCAGACGAACGACCCACGTGGGACGCAGCGTCCCGGCGCTTGCAGATTTGCATTTACGGACGGAGGAGGCTGGGGTGATAAAAGTAGATGATGAGATTAAATCGTCGCGATGCACTTCTCTTGTTTCGGGGGCTGGAGGGTCGGGGTAAAATTGACACCTCGCTGTAATTCGATCTCTTCGGTGAGTGGGGGACAGTTTGGGTGTGAAACACAGGGTGGTCTTTTTCAAGGGCGTCGCTAGAACGAAAAACCATACAGGTGTACAGTATGATCAAATGAGGAAAGGGAAAACCCTCAGCAGAAAAAAAACCCTGACCTCGCCCGTGTTAAAAAAGAATTTACTAAAAATATTAAATATCAGAGGATAAAGGAGAACTAGGGGAACATCTTCATGTTATTCTTCTTTGGACAGACAAAAACAGATTCTTCACCAATTTACCCTTAATCTGAAATGAAAAAAGGCAAAAGCAGAAAAGAAACCAATTATCGGCCATTTTGTTGGTTACACCATTTATAACTCAAGATTGGATGAACTGTTTGGTATGAAAGATTTTTTTTCTGGATTCTTCTACGACGGGGTTAACATAAAATACATTTTGATGAGATGGAAAAAAAATAGGAAATAATTTTTCTCCTTGCGAATAACGCCAGTAGGTTTCGCTACGGTTAATAGCGTTTTCGTGAAAGTATTATATTTGATATTAATTTTCTAATAATATTAACGCATCTGAGTCCATGTGTTATCATCATTCTACTCGCCATTAGTAAACAATTACTGTGTATTTCGAGTTGCCTAAACGGATGTTTGGGGACGCATTGATTTTTTTGTCTGGTGACTCCCGACAACCATTACCGGTAATTCCAAAATCGACGCCTGCCGATTAAATAAATGCTTGCTTAAAATCATCAACTTCAAATTTGGCTAGGTAGTAAAGCTCTCAATTCAGTTCATTGCGGTTGGAATAGTACCAATAGATATTTGCAGCCCACAAAAATGCAAAAAACACCTGCACCACAAAAATTGTTGGAAATGATTTCTTGTACCTGCAAAAAAGGATGCAATGCGCCATGTATCTGCAGAAAACTGAGTTTTTTGTGTAACGCTACATGTGGGGAATGTGCAGGTGTTAACTGTCAAAACAGTTGTCCAATCTTTGGCAAAGATAAAGAAATAATAATTGACAGTGGCGTCAGCCACTCAGAATCAGATTAATTTCTTGACACAAAAAGTATTAATGAATAAATTGATGAATCAATGAAATGTTTGAATGATATTTTCATTTTGTTATTTTGAACAGATGCGAAAACTGACATTGATCAAAATAGTATATTCTAAAACAAGTTGCAGAATGAGCTCCTATTCCAACACGAATGCGAAGTTGTAGTACGTGTCAGAAAATAGAGTGTTTTTATACACTGAATGAATAGAACACTCCATGATCCAAAATCTGAACGAGATAATATTTTTAGATCAAATGGAATCTGAAAGAAAAAAAAAGTAATTTTCTCAAGGTTTTTTCTCCCAATCTCTGGTACGAGAGTCTATTCGAAAAATCTCCTAATAATAAGAGAAGGGCCCCTGGTTAAAACTTGTACTTTGTATCTTTCATCTCGCATATTTTGATGACCCACGAAAATTTGCATGACGTATAATGTAATATAAATAAAAATGTATAAAAAATTTACATAAGATTTTTATGAAAGTAGAATCTCACATCGATTCTTTTTAGCAGTTTCTCTCATAACTATTAATATCCTTGAAAGGTAATGACAACAAAGTTTTTATTATAAATGTGAAATGTTTACATCGAAGATTCTTTAACTTCATCTCTCTTGTCTCAGGAAATGAATATTCAAAGAAGAGTTCACTGAGTATTCATTAATAGTAGGTATATTCTGAAACAAATTGCAGAATGGGCTCCTATTCCAACACGAATGCGAAATTCGATAGCATGAGTGTTGGAATTGCCTTCTGCAACGAGTATTAGACGATATTTTCTCTATTTCAGTCAAGTTTTGTGAAATACTATCGAAATTCAAATAAAAATTCAGGTTAGTGACTTTTATATTTCATCTTGGCAGTTGGTGTGACGTACGAAATTTGACAGATTACGGAATTTGAATTGATTTGATTCGAAACTTGATTCGTTCGGGGGTCAGTACTGACAACTACAAAACGAAAAATATAACTGAAAACGATGCTGTAATGAGTTTCATTAAAGCACTACTTTTAGTACTGTAATGAACTCATTACGATACTGAAATAGAGAAATACTATTTTAAAATTGATTGAAATTAATTAATTATATTAATAAAATAATATATTAATATACTAATAATATGAATGCTGAAAGGAGGTGGTCTTGAAGTATATGAAGACCTTCATTAAACTTCATAAAACGCTACTGAGGCCCAAAAATTTCTTTTGATTTACGTTAGAACAAATTTTGGATAAAGGGGTTGTTTTCACCCCTTAAAAATAATAAGCATGAATCGGCATAGGGTAGGAGTAGGAGACAAGTATAGCTTATATCCAAAATTTTATCAAAATCGAAGCATCTTCATAATTCGGAGGTAATGCCTAATTTTCGCCCTCATTGACTGGACTAATTGTACAGGACAATTTTATATCCACTTTCAAGGTTCTATATCATCATAGTCTATTATAACATTAAAGTTGCTTTTTTATTTATCGATTGAGGCAGTACGAAGTCTGCCGGGTCAGCTAGATCAGAATAAATTAAATTATTTTCAAATTAACCACCCATTTCAGAAACGTATTTATTACTTTATGAATAGCCTCGAAACCATCTTGAACTTTATGAATGGGGCAACTATTTATAAGATGTTCTATAGTCTCCTCATTTTCCCCACACTCATAACTAGGGCTTTCAACCTAATTCCTTCGGAAGAGCATGCTGTTGCAT
Organism: Hippodamia convergens; assembly: GCA_038502775.1. NCBI lineage: Eukaryota > Metazoa > Arthropoda > Insecta > Coleoptera > Coccinellidae > Hippodamia > Hippodamia convergens. The sequence continues at coordinate 19,704,050 of CM076608.1, forward strand.
CGTTGTAATTAGAACAGACCATATTCTCCAGGAAAGGTCAAAACCAGGAACTCTGATGGAAGGATCAGTAATAACATCTTTATTGAAAAAATTGCGTGCATTCCATTCAGACTGCCAATTTCCTTGTCGCTTCTATTCTTATCAATCAGAAAATTCGACCAAAAAAGGAATATAGGTGAGTATGGGAGATGAATTTGCAAAGGAATTCAATTTGTTCCAAAAATTTAAAGTTGTTGCCTCTCTGAGAATATGGGGAGGGACAATATTTGAGATTACTGTTAACCAAGGAGTAGGTGTAGATTTGACAGTACCAGTGATAATTCTCATAGAAGAATTTAGTTTGGCATCAATTTTTTCTACATGAACACTGGTCACGAAATATAAAGAGAATCCCAAACTCCCTGGTCATTACGATCATCGATGATAAGGTTATGTTAGGAAGTGAAGATAATAATTTTATTTGTTTGTCATTTGTAAACGTCAGTTTCCAAAAACACAATATTAAGCAAGAAAGTTTATTTTATCAAGTCACTAACTTGTAAAACTGCCAGTTTCCATGTCGGTATGTCTCAGGCTTTCTGTTCCAGGAGGCCGAAGATTTACATATTTTCTGTATAACAAGCAGGGCATGAAGCTGCAGTCATCATCGGTTACGGTGAATCTTCTTGTTGTTAAATTTTTTGTTTGCCGCAATGTCACAGTAACGTATTTTTCCATATCTTCTACATCATTCATATTTAAGGAGAGAATTTCGTCATATCGACAACATCCAAAAATCCCAGATATTGTTACAATTTTCGTCAGCAACCACTGGTCATCAGGAGCATGTAAAAGAAATTGTTCAGCCTCTTCTTTACTTAATACCTTGGCCTTTTTTGGCGTATAACGCTCATTTTTTCGTTTCAGAAACGCTTTTACCTTTTGGAATCTGCAAATGACAACTAAACGTCATATTTTTCAATAAATTTTTTAGGGAAAACAAACCTGCAAACAGGGGCATTTTCTTTCATTTCCAAGCAGCCTTTCAGCATAGACCATAGACCAAGTATTAGGGATGAATCTAGCTGATAGTTGATTCAAGTAGACCAACAAAACATCTTCAGTTACCCCAATCACACTATTTTTGTTTTGCCACTTTTTGAAGTCGTCGTATTCTCGCTCGTACCTTGAAGCTGATTTCGCAGGTAATAAACTTGATGCTACACTGCTGGCTGCCTCAATAATTTCTTTTGGTACATTCAATTTCGCTTTCGGCAAAACAAATGTAAAGAAAAATAAACAGACATGTTCATGGTCACGCTTCCATAGCTCACGACATTCGCGACAAATTATTGAGATGGTTTTGGAATTTATCTAACCTTTTTATAAATGGGACACAAATAAAATATAAAACAATACACTCAAGGTAACGGGTTTCACTGACTCAGGGAGGTAACTGACTCGCCTGCGGCTCGTTAGGTATATCCTCCATTCGCCAGTAAAAACATTCTTACCTTGCTAGTAATGTTATATACTATACAGATACAGAAATACCCTGCACCGGCTAGGTTCCTGATCCTTGTAATTTACGAACCGAATTTAATCCTCCCCTTCCAAAAACAACCAAACAAAAGCTACATAAATCGGATTCCCCTACAAACAAATCATAGCAGAAAGAAAATAGAAAACACATCGACCAACCACCATTCACCTCCGCAGACTGAAGGACTTTGAAACCCAAGTGCGAGATATTTCCTTTGAGATCTCAATCATCCAGGCATCAACATCGTTTCCACATTCAGGATTATTACGGAACCTTATCATTAATTAAAGGGGAGCCGGACCCTGAACGCGGGAGGAGAGGAGATAGCTCACGACCAGTGTATCTCATTTGTACGTGATTTCTAATTCAGAACCTCATCAAATGAAGCCGAATACGCGAAAGATCCAGTTGCAAAGCTACGTCGGAGGTGCCATCGAGGCTTTGATCAAGGGTATGGAAGGGTTGTTCCGTCTGTTTGCTGGAATACACGTACGGATTTTGAACGATAACGATCCGAATATTCTGAAACGGATGGAAACCTACATGGTTTTCACGTCTTCTCTTCATAAATTTGGAAATCACTCACGATTTTTTCAGTTAGAGAACAAGATTCACTAAAACTATTTCTAATATAAAGCATGATTCATTTTCGAGGATCATTTGCACCAATTTCCTTCGAAATGATTACTCAACTAAGCTTTTATCGAAGTCGAGGTCAAAGATTATAGATTATAAAGATGGGAAATGACTACAGTGATGTGAGCGATATCTGTAGTTTCAAAAGTAAACGGGTCATGGTTGGAATGTTAATTAATTAGGCAAGATTATACAGGGTGACACAGACTCATGGTACACCCCCATTTCCTCCCTTGTTTCTGTAGCTATATTTCTGAAATTTGGAACATTGAATATACTCACTATACTCACTTTTTGACATATTTAGAAAAAAATCCAATTTCCGGTTTTTCCGGAAATGACATCAACTTTGGATTGAACCGAGAAGATACTTAAACTTGTCTAAACCCCATTATCGTGTTCGTATTGTTTATACAGAAAAATAGTTGATATGGATGGATACCCCACCGATGGTACTTTCGAATGACGTCAGAGTACCATTATGCTACCATTTGACAAAACGGAGTTTCGAGTGAAAAAAGGGTTTTGGTTTACTTTTTTGGTACGTATTTTGAACCACGATACTTTTTGAATCGAAATTACTATAGTGTAGCAATATTTCGATTATTTGGAATAATTTTAGGGAGTTCATGGCTCTCTAGATCGAAAAATAAAATGGGCGTTCTGTCGAATGAAATATCAACTATGAGGTATCATTAGATTGAGAAAATTATGGAGATTTCAAAAATGTAATAATAATTTCCGGAAAAACCAGAAGTTGGATTTTTGTTTTGAATTTGTCAAAAAGTGCCCTATAGTGAGTATATTCAATGTTCTAAATTTCAAAAATATAACTACAGAAACAAAGGAGAAAATGGGGGTTTACTATGAGTCTGCGTCACACTGTACAGAGATTATTAGTAGGCTGTTGTCAATTTTGGAAGAAATACTTGAATAAATATTTTAGCTGAATGATTGTATTTTCTCGTATACGCGTATTTTCCACTGAAATAACCCGAAATCTACAAGAGTAGCACCTAGCTCACTCTATAATCTTTGCTTGTGTGTTTTTTTGTTATGAATTTTGTGTTAAGGACTTGCCGACATTTAAAATGCATGGTGATTAGTTGCAGAAATAATAGAAAGAATAATCCTGAATGTGCATTCTTCTCATCATCAAAGAGAATGGAAATGTAAGTTATGAAACTCGTATCATGTAACTGTCTTGTTCATTGCTTTTCATTTTCAGTGTTGTCAAACGGATAGAGTTTTTGGGGCAAAATATATTGTTCTGGATAACGTATAAAGAACTCTTGGTGGGCTGACATACAGGACTTGTTGTACACCTCTGATATTTATCTTTTATTGTTGTTCCAACATTCTGTAATTAACATACAGTGGACCATTGTTAAGTCAAACTCCTAGGGACCAGAAGAACTTTTCGACTCATCTATTGTTCGGCTCACCAAACATTCGAGTTATTGAAGTGAGACTTTACTTCATTGAGAGAAAAACTCCGGTAAACATGAAATCATCATCAATGAGAAACGAGCGTCTGAGCACTGGTACCATGTCCTTAGAGGTCGAAAAATCGTATGATATTCATCACGTGTGGTGATTTGTTTGCGAACCAATTTTTTTTCTCATTCATTACATCAAAAAGTTCCACTCATAGAGGCAATGGTGGTCTTATAGAAGTGGGATTCTCTTGACGACCTTTCCAGCAGTTAGACTCATCTACTAGACTCTCTAGACTCATTGAGGTGAAAATACACTGGGTAAGATATGTATGAATCGGGTCCAAAACAACTGTTTGACTTATCGATATTCGATTTATCGAGAGTTCACTGTATGAATAAGTTCTTGAAATTGTTATAATAATTCTCTAATATGTGAACAAATTTTTGAAATGTTCTCAAATACATTAAAATAAATGGATTGTATTTGATATTACACAATCATTTCAAATAAAAATATAAAGAATCCAGAAGCGTATTTCATTTGTTTCAAAACAATGTGTAGATGGAAAATATCATCCTGATCAAAAAGCGGAGCCCTGCTTTTGTTTTGTCGATCAGGATGTTTCTTCAAAAGCTGGACAAAGAGTACTCAATTTAATGGAAATTTATGAGAAGTATGATTCGAATTTCGCACCTATTAAAAAGAGTTTTCTGTACTGAATGTTTTCAGCGCCCCCCAGGTGTCAAAAGTAATAAACTAGCCAAAAATCGTAGTCGGATTTCAGTACCACAGATATAAGTGCGTTTCCTATCTTTCTAACTCTATAATCTTTGGTTGTGGTCGCTTTATTGACAGTTGCACGACTGTCACAAAATCTTAAGGAAGGGACCCTTAAATCCGGCTCGAAAAAACTCTCTCTACCCAGAGGAAACTTATTATTCATTAATATATCAATGTTTCATGTATTCGCCAAGGAAATATTAGTTTCACAATTTCAACCACTATTGAGTCGTCATGTAAAGCGTCTGTTTCCGATTGTATCCATCATCAAAATTATTTATTATAAGACAAATTTCATAGAAAAGAACAAATGTTCTGCAGGCAGTTTATGAGTTTCACTAATTATTTCAGGTTACAATTCCATTCTCAAATACCCAAGTGGTTTCAGCCATCAAAATGTCACTTAAACAGCTGGTGCAACGAAATTTAAGTTGAGGAAAGCTTAACACTGAGTGAGTTCGTACAAACGGCCCAAGTCAAGTTTTTCAGGGAAATTGAATTGGCTGCCAGGGCTTAAATGTCTGGAATGACTATATCAGATTGTGTTCTTTGTCTGTGCTCAATATTTTTTCCTTCCAGGTTCATTTGTTCTTCATCGTTCCATATTATTAGTGAGGTTTTACGTTATTATATCAAGAATCAGACCATCATCTATAATCTGGGATAAACTAGCTCTATACCTCTTTGGAATCAGACTGTTCGATCTACACCTTCTACTAAGAGTTTGGAAGCTTAGCCTCTGGCTGTTTCATGGTTTCTCTGCTTTGGGTTACTGCAGACGGTGAAGTTCGGTTTAATTTGAAAAGGGGTTATGGTATAATGTTGCCCCCTGAAAAAGCTCCTGTATTCGTTTACTGTATTTTATTTAAAATTACAGACGACAAAACTGGTGCAAAGAAGAAAAAAAAAGAAGAAGGGTTCTATAACAGTAATTTGGATGGCAGAACTTCGTTGGGAAGGCTCTCGGCAAGGGGCAGCAACTTTTGACTCTGATTCGAAGGAATATACATAAGAAAGATGAAAAGTACTTCTTTAGACTGGAGTAGCTCAATTACTGAATTCTTTCGTATGGAACAATTAAAAAAAGCAGATAGTTGAAACAGACCTTCCGTATCTATAGAAAAGTGGAACGCAAATTCTGAATCTGAAGTTCAGACGAGTATATAATAATTCGGCGCTAACCTAATTCGGAACAACGAAGAGTAAACACAAGTTTATAGAATCTTCAGGGGCAGGAATGATGAAAGGAAACGTGCAGAGGCACCCAAGGGAAATTCAACACAAACACAACCCTGAAAATTGTAAACTGGGAAATGTTATTATTGTTGAGTTGAGGCACGTGTTGAAACGTGTGTGATTGCTAGATGAAAACATAAGTTATATGTATTCTGAGATATAGGTGTTCAGTGAACTTAATACCTACGTGATATATATATACACTGCTCAAAAATTTCTGGATATTCAGGAGAGCACTGACTCCTTTCGCTAGAATATAATTCTAAGGATTGTTGACTGAACAAACCATGTAGAGGAGCAGATTGAAAAATTCGTGAGAGAAGCTCCAAAAAGATTTTTATATGGATATTTTTGGTCATAGGTTTACAGCCAGTCATTTCGAATTCTGAGGTGAAAGCCATAAAATCACTGGACTACATCGACGAATTTCGAACAACATAACTAATCTTAGGTTTCTAGTTGCAATACCTTCAGAGGAAATTTTGAGAATAGCCATTTTCATTTTGTTGCTCCAATAGAGAAATATACAGGGTGTACCAAGTTCGATGGCCTATAAAACGTTTTTCTTCTTCTTTCAGTTATACAAGGCATGAAAAAATATTTTCAAAAATTTTTTTTCTGTTCATGTGTTTACGATTTCGATAGAATATTCAATACTGAATACACTCGTTTTCAAATCGCTGCATTCGTCTAAATACTTTTCAAAATATCGAGAAAAAACTGAAGAAAAAAGAGAGATAAGAGTGTTAGGTATTAAATTTGTTATTCCTTTTCTAAATATTTTGTGCACAAACCGTTTCCACATTTTTGAAGTCGAAGACTGTGGAAACATTGCACATTTCTTGAATTTTGAAAAACTCGTCACAGGGTGTTCCTAATGTTGGGTAAAAAATTGGGATCAAGATTGGCGCATAACATTCGTTTTTCGAATTAGATTTTTTATGTTTGAGTTATGCGTTATGATTATGTTCTAATATGTTGATGCTCCTAGAATGAATAATTCCTAAGTTATTTAGGATTTTCTGATTTTATATTGTACGTAGCGTCAAATTCATAAAATCTGTTTCATATCAACTATGATGAATGAATTCAGAAAAAAGGTGTGTCACAAGCGAATTGAACAAATTTATCTTCTATGACCACGGTCATTGTTGATATGAAACAGATTTCATGAATTTGACACTACTCACGACATAAAATCAGAATTCTTCGCAGAATCCAACGCAAACATAAAGTGTAGGGTTCTAATTCGAAAAACTAAAGTTATGAGCCAATCTTGATCCTAATTCTCGATCCAACATTTAGAACACTGTGACGAGTTTTTCTCAAAATTCTAGGAATGTACAATATTTCCACAGTCTTCGACTTCAAGAATGTGAAAACGGTTTGTGATTAAGATGTTTAGAATATGAATAACAAACACAATACCGAGTACTCTTATCTTTCTTTTTTCTTCAGTTTTTTCTCGGTATTTTGAAAAGCATTTCGGCGAATGCAATGATTTGAAAACGATTGTATTTAGAATTGAATACTCTATCGAAATTGAAATCAAAACTACAGAAATTTTTGCTCATTTCTTTTATACCCAATATAACTGAGAATGGTCAGGCTTCAAGAATATTTTAGTTAGGTAGATTATGTCGAACAATATCATTATTCCAATTTCCAGATTTCAAATAGGCCTAGTTCTCCAAAAATGTCTAAAAGGCCTTCGAACTTGGTACACTCTGTATGTGGTTTGACTTGTTGAGTTCAGTTAGATCTTACGTCCTCCTTTTTGCAACGTTTGTATTTTTTGATTAATTAAGAAAGGTATGTTGTGTTGGTTTTCTGTACGTATGTTTAATATGATGTATGAAAGTATTCTACTTCACATGTTAATTGATTTGAAAACCTTTTGTAGATATCATTATCTGTTTGTAACTTTTTACTCAAATGAATAAATAAAAAGCATGCTTTTAGTGTAATATTGAAATGGTTTCACCTTTCCTTAGGGAAAAATAGGTGTGTTATGACATGTAGTAAGGCGATAATGCTCAATATCGTCTCAATCAGAGAAAAAATCAATAAAACGAACTAAACCAGATTTTCCGGGCGATTCGGAAATCGAAAATATGGGGGTGACTCATGGCTCGATTATCCTTTCAGTGGCGGAATCGGGAAAAATGGGTTAACTCAAGTTACCGGAAGACTATTCCCCTAATTCGATTCACTTAGAGCGGAGGGAAAGGGTTCCCGTTAGATTTACTCGCCGCCGTAATTGAATACCCTCGATTCAGGCATCCGGAGTCTTATTTATCAACTAATTAAGCGTTACCAAACGGCCGAGGCGATTCGCCATTCACTCGGAATCTTGGAGGCACACAGGCCATTATGAGATTTTTGGGCAATTAGAGACTGACGCCGAGCTGCTCCTTCTCTATTTGCCCATTTTCCTACCGTTATAATTGGTTGGAAATGTGACTGTGGCGTAGATCCCCAATTAGGGGGGCACTCCACCTCGTCAGCGACGGTACGAATAAGGAAACTGAGCTATTTCGAGATACCTACATGTTGAAAGGTTGGAATACGACACTTTCTGCTCGGGATGTTGTTCAGAAGTCGGGCAATTTTGTCGACAAGATTCTGAGAATCGTATTTCTATTCATTTTCCATTCAACTGTTGGGAGATGCGAGGGTTATGCCTGTACGTATCAGCAAATAGTGTGTTTTGATTCTATGAGGAACACTCCATGAAACATAATCTGAACGAGATAATATTTTTAGATCAAATGGAATCTGAAAGAAAAAAAAAATAATTTTCTTAAGGTTTTTTCTCCCAATCTCTGGTACGAGAGTCTATTCGAAAAATCTCCTGATAATAAGAGAAGGGCCCCTGGTTAAAACTTATACTTTGTATCTTTCATCTCGCATATTTTGATGACCCACAAAAATTTGCATGACGTATAATGTAATATAAATACAAATGTATAAAAAATTCACATAAGATTTTTATGAAAGTAGAATCTCACATCGATTCTTTTTAGCAGTTTCTCTCATAACTATTAATATTCTTGAAAGGTAATGACAACAAAGTTTTTATTATAAATGTGACATCAAAGATTCTTTAACTTTATCTCTCTTGTCTCAGGAAATGAATATTCAAAGAAGAGTTCACTGAGTATTCATTAATAGTAGGTATATTCTGAAACAAATTGCAGAATGGGCTCCTATTCCAACACGAATGCGAAATTCGAACGCATGAGTGTTGGAATAGCCTTCTGCAACGAGTATTAGACGATATTTTCTCTATTTCAGTAAAATTTTGTGGAAAACTCTCGAAATTTAAATAAAAATTCAGATTAGTGACTTTTATATTGTATCTTGGCAGTTGGTGTCACTAACGAAATTTGACAGATTGCGAAATTTGAATTGATTTGATTCGAAAATTGAGTGGATCGGAGGTCAGTACTGACAACACAAAACGAAAAATATAACTGAAAACAATGCTGTAATGAGTTTCATTACAGCACTTCTTTTAGAACTGTAATGAACTCATTACGATACTGAAATAGAGAAATATTATTTTTCATCAGGTTATTATTGATTATTTTCTTTATCTTTATTCTCAATAGGGCAATATTTCGAGTGGGAAACGAATGAAATTTATCTTTGAGGCAGGTTTTTCAGTATTTCTAGAAGTTCACGCCAAGTGAACGAAAAATAATTTCATAAAATTTCATTGTTTCCTTTCATAATTCTGAAAATCGAAAATAAATTAATTCGCCCGCTCGAATTCAAATTCGTAATATGTACCATATGCTACCAGCTCTAGGTTTTCTTGAGTCGACGTATATTTCATTTTCATCAACACATTTTTATTTGTTCTTCGTCAGTAAAAGAGAAAATACGACTCACGAAGCATCTGCTACCATTTTCAACGAGTTTATCTTGTTACCGATAATTTTGATTTAATTCAAAGTTTCTATATTCATAACTCAAAGTTCAATCTCGCGATCTCAATCCGAGAACATCGAATTGCAATTTAGTGCAACCTTTGGACAATTCAAAGACTTGTGAATTTTCACTGCGTATTCGAAAGATCAGTGACGGGGCTAGCAAACGGTCACAAGGATAAGTGAAGAAGTCTTTTCTCAGCACGACAGCTTCAGAATCAGACGCCCTGTGTTCGGTTGTTGAGCTCAATCAATCTGTTCATTGTTGTGGTCAATACATCAAGCTCCTCAACAACTACCCTCTGCTGGAGAAGGTAAGATTTTATTATTTTCGATTTGTTCACTTATCCACTTCGTATTGTGTTGGGACATTGCTTCCTAATTTTAATTCTACAAACTACAGTCCACTAGCTCATCAATTTCGTTTAATTTTGATCAAATTCAAATTTCTTCATTTTCTGGACATATCAACTATTTAATTTTCACATTCTTGAACTAACCCCAACATTAGATAAAAAATGTCAATAGCACATGTGAGAAATTGTGAAAAGGCTGCTCCAAAGTTGTTTTCATTTCGCTAGCGTAGTTGCAATAATGCGGAAGTTATAGCCAATCATAATAATTTGCCGAATTCGAATATCAGCCTGTAGCATGGAAATTAGACACTGTAGCGACTGGCGGTATTCCTCGAAAAAATATGCGAAATTAATGCAATAGGATGCTGCTATATTTCAATATCTTAATAATAATGATTATGAATTTATTCACAAGAATGTAGTGATGAGTTCATTACTGTACTAAAAGCAGTGCTGTAATGAACTCATTGTTTTCAGATATATTTTTCATCTTACAGTTGACAACTCTGATTTCCGATCCTATCAATGTTCAACACAAGTCAGTTCGAAATCCCAAATCTGTCAAATTTCGTAACAGTCACCTCAACTGCCAAGATACAAAACAAATGTGACTAGGATTTATCATCGGAATTTTTAATTGAATTTCGAGAGTATTTTACAAAACTTCACTGAAATAGAGAAAATATCGTCTAATACTCTTTGGAGAAGTTAATTCCAAAACTCATGCTCTTTTTCAAATTTCGCATTCGTGTAGGAATAACTTATTTTAGAATTAGTAAGAAAAATAAATAAACACACTGGTTTTAATTATATCTTTAATCAGCTATCGATTTCGGCAAAACACTTATACCATCATCAGGCTGTCCTGAAATGACACTCATGTGCAAAAGAATAACAAACATTCAAAAAGGACTTACTGTCATGAAACACAGAAACAAGCTGCAATTTATAAGATGTAGTACAAACATAAATGGATTCTCAACTTAACATGGAAAATCTCATTAGTCCAAGAACTAAAATTAAAATAGTAATCAACAATAATAACACTGGCTGGAGGACAGATGTAGACACACAACAGCCATGCGTCACACAGAAATTTATAAACATAGAGATAAAATAAATTATTTTTTGGCTATCGTCTCTAAATGAACATTTTGAAAATATTTTGTAATGGAAACTCTTTTACATCGTTAACAAGGTTGCTGTCATGTTTTCTTCTCAAAATTTCCAATTGTTCTAAAAGGGTTAAACGGTAAAAATTCTTTTCATAGTGAAGAATACTGAGACTATGGATTGAAGTTTTATGGTTGTTATCAATAAGGTGGTTTCCTAATGCCGATGAAGGTTTATTCTTCACGTGTTCAGAGAATCTTATACTAGCAGAGCGTGTAGTCATACCAACATAATAAGCCTGGCAATCTTCGCATTCGATCTTATCGACTCCACTTTTTTGTTCTGTTTTTATTTTTGGTTTGTTGTTAACTAAAATATTTTCTAGAGTAATACCTGCCTTATTAGTAACATAGTAGTTATATTTCTGCAATATTGAGTTGATATTGTAATTAAGGTTTCGACAGAAGGGAATGGAGATATACTTAAAGGTTTACGCTATGATGTGGGAAGATCTTTTTATCTAGTAATTCTTTTTTCTTTTTTTTGTTGTATTATGTTATCTATGTAAGACTTTGGATACTTATTATTTAGGCCAATTGTGTAAATAATCTCAAGTTCTCTCTTATAATTTTCAACTGATAAAGGTACAGTATTCAGTCTGTGCAACAGGAAGTTAAATGCTGCTTTCTTTATATGCGGCGGATAATGTGAGTCATAAGGAATGATGACGTCAGTGCTCGTAGGCTTTCTGTAAATATCAAACTCGAAATAGTATGTTCCGTCTAATTTGAGCTGAATTCTTAAGTCCAGAAAATTGATGTTACTGTTACTGTTACTGTGTTTCATGACAGTAAGTCCTTTTTGAATGTTTGTTATTCTTTTGCACATGAGTGTCATTTCAGGACAGCCTGATGATGGTATAAGTGTTTTGCCGAAATCGATAGCTGATTAAAGATATAATTAAAACCAGTGTGTTTATTTATTTTTCTTACTATATTCTACACGCTGATGGAGAAATACATCAATTTGTTATTTTAGAATATCTAATTTTTTCAATCTCTTTCGATTCAGGAGATGTAGTACTAAATTATCGAAATCTGACCTCCCATACAAGCTATAATTGATGAACGGTTTATGGCGCAAAAACATCTTTCAGATAAATTCTTTAGCTTTCTGAAAAAAAAATAGTTTCAGGTGCCAAAAACGCAAAAATACTTTTGTGGGCATTTGGGAGCCAGCCTTTCTTCATACTCGTCGACTCAATGTAAAAAATGTAGAGAATGGCGTCCCCAGACATTCTTTGTTTCCACAAATGATTTGAAACGACAGTCTTCTATCCACTTAACGGGCGAAGAGCGACATTTCTTGGCTTGGCTGCAGACCCAAAGCCCTTTCTTAAACTGCGCTAAACAGAAATACAGTAGTCGATCCACCAAACGGATGAACAGCGACATATCCCGGCGATAACGCCGCTAAAAGTAGCGGCAGAAGACAATAAACCGCGCAATATATCGCAGTTCCGAATAATCCCGAAACGGCCTGAATACCGCGCGGATTATCTACGACGCATCCGCGGGAAGTTTACTGCATCGAGCGCGAGTATGTTGTAGACCATTATTGAGGTAATTCCGACGGTAATTGTGTTTTCGAGAGACATCCAGGCCGCGGAAAACAATCTTAGCTATTTATGGGTTGTATCGATGCCGACAATATTAAGGGTTCGCAGCGATTTTACAGCTCCTGTATAGACGTATTTACGAGATTTTGCGGCTGAGATGATGATCTACTGCCGCGGTCTACGTTCAGTCATTTCGGTGCCAGATGCGGCGGATTATTTTTTGGGACAGGTAATAAAGGCGTCGTATCGTAATCTGAGCCCGTATCATTCTTTTGCTTGGAGAAATGAATGGTGTGATACTTCGGAGGAGAACTATGAAATATCATGTGGAGCTGGGTATAAAGATGCCTTCATGACACTGAATACAGGATAAGGTAAAAATTATCGGGTTTAGCAGTCAGATAAGGTAATAATTCGAAATACCTTCATTGAACCATTGCCAAGATTTCGGAAAGTATCCTCTCCTTCATCAGGGCTGCTAAAAATAAAGTTAAAATATGTTGAAAAGGCAGACAGAGGTTAGGTACGATCATGATTGTGCTACAATATCTATTACTTAAATCAATTTGAAAATACGTATGTAGGTAGTTGGCAATTTCGAGATTCTGAAAGTCGTTGTCTTTTTACCTATACCTATATCTATACCGATCAGTCGATACCAATACAACGTGAATACAGGATGATTCACGAAAACTGTTTTCAGTAGTAATAACCCGAGGACATTGATAATTGAAAAAATTTTATGATATATTTCGTAAGCAGAGGTTTGTTGCCTACAAGAAGCAAGCTTGAGAAAGTTTTCATAAAATTTTTGAGCTTTTATCAGTGCCCTAGGGTTATTCGGATAGAAAATTTTTTAATAGTTTATAGTTTAAAAGGGGTTACAGTAAACTGCGACCTGATAGTCTATTGTGCCCCCTAACAAAGCTTTACAGCTCGCCTTCCAGTCCCAGAGATCTTATGAAATCCAATATCTCGGAAGGCTTCAGTGAGGCTAATTCCTCACTCCTACAGGTCTCATGACCAAAGCATTGTTTCCTTTGGCTTACAATGCCAAAGCATTCTGTGACTAGGTGAATAGTTTCTTCCTTCTCCCCACAGAATCTACACCAGTCAGTGTCCGATACGCCCATTCTCAGCAAGTGCTTTCTGAGGCGACAATGCACTCTAAGAAAGCCAGTGAGGAGGTGTAGTTGGTTCTTACTCAGATCCAAATATTTTTTGGATCTTGCAGTTTCAAAATTCCGCAGGAACTTTTTGAAGTGATCCAACCCTGAGAGATTCTGCCAGAGTGTTTCTCTTTCAGTTTTCTCCTTCTCCAGAAACTCCTTCTTATATCTACATTTTCCTATACCACGGAAAGGCTCTGGGCTCTGGCAAGTTTATTGGCCTCTTCGTTACCTGTGATGCCTGAATGACCAGGAACCGATATTAAAGAGACCTCATTCTTCTTGCATACCTCATGGAGTTTGATCCGGCATTCCCATGTCGACTTTGAGTCAATGCCATAGGAGTTCAGTGCTTAAATAGCAGCTTGACCATCTGAGTGAATAGCTATGTCGCAATCGAAAGATGTCTAGACATTAATCTAGAGAGAAACTATCAGAATTGCGCCAAAGCTATTCACTCTGATAGTCAAGCTGCTATTAAAGCACTGAACTCCTATGTCATCGACTCAAAGTCGACATGGGAATGCCGGATCGAACTCAATGAGGTAGGCAAGAAAAATTAGGTCTCTTTGATCTGGGTTCCTGGTCATTCGGGCATCACAGGTAACGAAGAGGCCAATAAACTTGCCAGAGAGAGAGTGCTCGGAAACCACTCACTAGCCCAGAAGCTTTCTGTGGTAAAGGAAAATGTACATATAAGAAGGAATTTCTGGAGAAGGAAAAAAACTGAAAGAGAAACACTCTGGCAGAATCTCCCAGGGTTCAATCACTCCGAAAAGTTCCTTCGGAATTTTGAAACTGCAAGATCCAAAAGATATTTGGATCTCAGTAAGAACCAACTACACCTCCTCATTGGCTTTCTAACAGGGCATTGTCGCCTCAGAAAGCACTTGGTGAGACTAGGCGTATCGGACACAGACGAGTGTAGATTCTGTGGGGAGGAGGAAGAAACTCCTATTCACCTAGTCACAGAATGCTTTGGCATTGTAAGCCAAAAGAAACAATGCTTTGGTCAAGAGACCTGTAGGAGTGAGGAATTAGCCTCACTGAATCCTTCCGAGATATTGGATTTCATAAGATCTCTGGGACTGGAAGGCGAGCGGTAAAGCTTTGTCAGGGGGCACAATAGACCATGAGGTCGCAGTGGACTGTAACCCCTTTTAAACTATTTACTATTAACTAACTATCACAGCTGATGAGTAGGTATAGGTCATGGGTTATTATTCCTTTTTGGGGACCCCAGAAAAAAAGATTCAAGTTTTATGGTATTCATTTTCGCTTCGAGAAAATTGTTTTTTTTTTGGGACACAGTGGAGAGGTATACAGGAAACCCCACCTAAAGTTTCACTGCGTTTTCACGTCGCGAAAAGCATCGCACTACGCCTTCGGCCCTTTCATGTTCGATATCAAAGCGTCGGGCACGAATCTCCGGGCCCAATCCCGGCAACCTCAAAGTCTCACACTCGAGCGACTCTTGTCGGTGCGATTCCCGCCGGTCAAACAGACTACGCTGATGACGGCTACGGGTCCGAGACGTCGGATCGGACGGACCATCGCGTAATTGAATACCCTCGATTCCGGCTTTATTTATCAACTAATTAAGTGGATTCTAACGGGCCGAAACGATTTCGGCTGTTTACATTTAGAGCGGACTCCGCTGCAAACAAACTGATGACCCTCATGTTTGGGCTACCAAATTTCGGAATTGTAGGAGAAAGAATAAGCTTCGAGTAAAAGTTGTCTGAAAACGTGGTGTAAGCGCTGATTTGATTTTGTTTCGATTGTTTCGGGAATATGGGCGATGTTTTGTTTGATCAAATATAGGTGGCGCTATTCGCAAATTATGATGATTATTTACAATTCATTCAAATACACTTCTCGCAACAATTAAAGAAACAGAAAACTTTTCCAAATTTTTTGGTGTTTCTCAACAGGCTGTATCTCAGTGAAAAATGGTCGTATGAGAAATAGAAAAATCAACTTTCGAAGCTTGAAGACTCTTGTTCCTGAATTTATTGATTAACAATTTTTCAGAGTACCGGCAGCCATGCAATCCTAGGATAAAGCACGAAGAAATTTTTTTTTTTATTTTTCAAATTTTTATTCTTGCTATACGCGCATGGAAGAAAATTTTTGAGCTAGACCGATACAAAGCCCGCATAGCCTGTTCATTCAGGTTTGATTTGTTTTTCATCACCCTCGGAAATGACCATTTGTCTTCGAGATATCCTATTTTGAACGCAAAAGGACCTTTTTTCACTCAACTGCCGATATCTCCGGAACTACTGGGGGCTTAGCAAACCGACAGCTGGTTTTTTTCTGCAGAAAATTTCCCACAAAAATGTTTGATAAAAAAAAATTTTCACCTGTAACGGTTACGTGAAAAAAAAAGCAAGAAAATGCCATTTTTTGGTTAACGGACTGTATCTTCGTCAATATTGGGAGAGAAGCTGAGGACAATTTTACAGTCTAATGTACCCCAAAGACCTTTACAAATCGGTAGATCGATCGATTAAGCGGTTTTCGTGGACCGATTGATTGAAATTCTGAAAAAATTAAGGGTACAAGGTTTTCATTCCTTAAAGTTGACCTCTTCTTTTCAAGAATCAATTATTGATTTTTTTTCACGTTTTACTCAACTTTGAATGTTTTGGAGATTATAAAAAAATTGAAGAAAATTTTTTCACAAATCTCGAATATTAGAAATTGCTCTTTTATGGTGAATTATATTCTGAAAATATCGAGAAAAAAATAGAAATTCTCACTGATAAAAAAAAAATTTTTCCGATATTTTCAAAACAAAATTTAACTGTTTCTTTTCAATCGCATGAAAAATGAGCGATAGAATTTTTCCATTTTCATAAAATACTGTGGAGCTGACGAACCACAGGGTTTCATTTCTTCTAAAAATTACTCACTGATAAACACACCCTTTAAACAATAAGTTTCGGGTAGTCGAATACTGTGAAAAATTTATTGCATGTATGTCCAGTAGACTGGCCATTAAAAAAAATGCTCGTGCTCCAAGTTGATTTTCCTAAAGTTGAATAAAAAGACAAGCATTCCTCCAAATTTCAAGCTCTCTATCTCAATATTAAGGCGTGCCGTGCCGGTGAAGTTTTCTATTTTTTTTTAAATATGATTTTTTTCAATTTTTTACTTTATTCTTGAATGATTTGATATCGTTTACAAAATTTAAATTCAAGACACATGAGTATGATCCTGGTGATATTTTTCCCGCTATTATTTGAAGGTATTATTAATACTCAATTCAAGAACACGCCTGAAAAATTCTACGTAGAATGAAGTGTTAAATAGTGTCGATGTATTATTCTCTTAGATGTTTTCTTCTTATAGTTTTTCTGGAAAGTTTTTCATTTTAAAGATAAAAAATTTTATCAAGATACACAATATAATGTAGAAATTTTAAAGTGAATTCTTTCATGACTGTTTCGAGGAATCAGGATATTTCTTTCTGTAGTCTGATAATACCTGGTTTGAAAATTGCTTCTGGTTTTCATCTCTTGATGAAATATTCACGTAGCTTTCTACTAAACTTACAGCTCTTTCTGCAGTAGCGTTTACGACTTTTAACTCTTTCAGAATTTTTATGCTCTTGAGATGAATAAAATGAAAAATCGATACATATCATATTTAAAAAAAAAATTGAAAAATTCACCGACACTCCTTAATATTGAGATAGAGAGCTGAAATTTGGAGAATCGCTCCCCTTTTTGTTCAACTTTAGGAAAATCAACTTGGAGCACGAACATTTTTTTAACGGCCAGTCTAATGTCCAGATATTTTCCCAAAACTACTAAAGAGTACCATGTGCTAGTTAATTTGTTTGTCAAATCATCTATATGTGTCCCAAGAAAGAATTTCATCCATACTCCCAGAAATTCTGTGTTTTTCATCCAGCTTATTTCATTTGCTGTCATTGTTTGTTGTTGAGGAGTGTCGTCAAAACAAGAATGAGATATTCTCATGTCTTCTGTATTCATACAGAGTTGATTACTTGTAAACCGATGATCACTCCTCCGCAGAATTTGTTTGCGTCAAGTCTGTTGTTTCATAAAAATTTCTTGCTCTTATCAAAATACTAGTGTCATCAGCAAATTGTCTTCCTGATATTTGGGATACTTTTTTTATCAATTGGGTGGTTCTAATTTCAAGACATGAGTAGAATAAATTCAGTACCACATCCCTTATACCAAATTACTCCATCTTTATGAGAACAAAATTATGACTCACACTGTCAAATGCCTTTGACCAATCTAAAAAAAAAGCGATGACTCTAAAGTCATTCTCCAATGCATCTAGAACATCCATTAGAAAATCGAAGATGCAGTCCTTGGAGTCAAATTCAACAATTGCTAACGTTTATGTTATTATGCCAGCAAACTTTTAATCATTTCATCAGTCTAGTCTTAGCTCCCATTCTTCCACAAGCATTGAAAACGAAACGTATTGTTGGAAGCTTCCCTCCAACATCCCCCTTGATCCTCCTTTGACGCGAGAGCTTCACAGTTAGGTACTCCCCAAGCAGGGAGAGAGTTTCAAGTGCCAAGATCACCCCATTGAACGGCACGGGAGCGCGGTCTAGGAATTTAAACATAATAGAATTCCGCCATATTCGAATTCTTTCTACTTTATGATGTATATTTCGCATCCGGCGAGGGCGTATAACACCCTATCGACTTTTCATATAAATGTCCCGGTTACGGTACATCAATATCGGGAATGCCGCCGAGCCCGTGGGATATAAAAGCTTTTCATTGCCATGAAATATAATTCGGGACGGATCAATCAACTCTTCCGCCACTCTGAAGATGACAACATCGGGAATTGCCGCGGTGGAGTGGATGAAATGCGACGAAATGAAATTTCAACTTCAATTTCGAAACGCCGATCGTCGCTCGAAAAACGGCAATTCTGTTTTATGGAGTCATGTCACCTTTATATTTGAGCGTGATGGTAATTCGGGGCTTGGCTTCATTTTGTTGCGGTATTATTTTACTCGTTGCTCACGGGGTATTCAAGCTCTTGTCTCTGCTATTATTCATTAATCTATTCATATTAGTTCGTTTATTAATTCGCTTATTTATTCATCCAGTTGTTCATTTTTGTTCATAGATAAGCATTGATCTACTTGCAGAACTGTGCCAGAGCAATGTGCTGTAATAGACACCTCTATATGAGCTTTGTTCTTTTTGTAATAACAAGTGACATTGTTCATACGCGGTTGTCGAGATGTTGAGGAGGTTGACGATGAGAGTGGCTTCACGTCAACCTAACAACAAAATTTGGCTCTCTTAACCTCAGAGAGAGTGTGGGTAAGGCATTCTGCAAAAGAGTAGGACTTAATGTTATTTTTCTCTTAGAGAGTTTTCAGTTTCTAGGGATAATTGAAACCAGTGAAGTAACTTACATGATTTCGTCAACCACGAGAATAAAAATTTACCCTTTTTTTCTCAACGGACTTCAACCGTTACCCGTTTCGTTCCTCGAAACTACCCAATACTTCCCAATTACCAAAATTAGGACTTTACTGTTTCCTCGACGGACTTCAACCGTCATCCGAGTTATCTAAGGATGTGCTTTCCCGCCCGGGATCCCCAGATACACTGACTGCTTTCTTAGGAAAAAATTTTGCTTTCCAGCTCATCTTACATTATAGTAGTACCAATCAGGTTTGTTCAAATCAAAAAATTTTTCTCCTTCTCTTAATTAGGCGTGCCTTGACCATGACTAAATACTCAATTTTGCATTCCAGCACAGATTTTCCATCTCACGACCCCTCTCTGCAAATTTAGCGTTCTGTGGCGTGAGAACTTGTTTATAGTAACTGGTTAATAGCTTTGAAAATATCCTTATCTCCGCTAACCCTTTGAGATTCGGATGTCAATTCTCGAACAAGTACTTCATAAAATTGTACTTCGGTGGTCAATTTATTGGGGAGACAATAATTTCTTTCATTTGGAGATAGTCCGATACCTTCACGTTCGGCTCTCTAACTTCGTGCAGAAATAACAAGTATGCCTAATCTACTCAGCGATATGATATTTTCTCTCTATAATAGATTTGGCTACTGTTTGGCAAAACAAGGTGGATTATTCGAACATTTAATTTGAATTTGTCGATCTTCAATTTCGCATGTATTAGAATTTGTTTTTGTCTTCCTTTTTTTATTCTCATAGAATTAGTTGTCGTTTTTTAATTTCTTCTCGTAGAATGTATTTTTGTTTCCCAATTTGTTTTTCGAAAAGTTATTTCATTTTCAAAATAGTTTTGGCAAAAAAAGAACCTGAATACTCATGTCCACAGGAAATTATTTGATTTGTTTCATTCATTGAGGCAAATAAATTCCTCGCGTCACAGTTGAATAAAATTGTCGTATTCATTTACAACAGATATGAAATCATCCATATCGCGTTTGGAGTGTTACTGATTCGATTCGACACTTCGCGTACCATACTTTGTGCTCTACATCCCCACCCAACCTAATCTGTCATCCCAGCTGTTTATTCGATATCACTTCCCTCTGAAGGTTTGATTCCGCAACTGTTCCACTAGACTAGAATATTTCCCTGTTCGAATTAACTATAGAAACTATGATGTTTACAATTCTGGTTTCTCGATCTGTATACATTTGTTTTAGTTTTTTAAAATTTCAAAAAATAATAACTGGAATACTTCTCCTCAAAAGAAATTCACAACAGGTGCAGGGTAGCTGCGTTCGGTAATCAAGTCGGATCGGCCGTGATTGCCGAACGCAGTCATAATCAAATTTACATTTGCCTCTTAATGGCTTATTTTTCGTCTCGTGTCGACACTGTTTTGAATAAAGTCACTGTATGACTTACTTCCTTTGAAAGAGGTGAAAGCTTACACAAATCAATGCTAATAGACGTGGCCAGATGGCGCTAGCTGTTAAACATGCAGTCAAGGACAAGTGTTTAATTACATTAAACATTTACGACCTAGTTGAACGGAATTTCGACCTAGTTTCTTCATCACTCATCATTTCGTAATTACCTCGTAGTAGCGAATTGCAGCAATCCACTACGGATCATACGAGTATGATGAAAGCCTTAATCGGCAAATATTTTTCCTATATCTCAACAACAAGTTCAAGTTCACTCTGTACTTCGAAATAAATACCTGAAAACACCACCGTGTGTTTAATTCCCATTGTAGAGGATTTACGACCCTCTACAATTGAACCAACGCTGATTTCAGTAGCCTTACAAACTACTGAATTCTGCACTGCTACTTCATTGGATTTACGACTCAGCGAAGAAAGCAGAAACGTCTTTTGAGATAATCTTATCTCAAAATATACAGACAAGAAAGAACATGACGGATCGAAACCATCAAATATTTCCGCCATGGCGTCCATTTTGGAGAACCCCTCCGAAAGACCCCGTTCCTTGAACAATCAATCCCAACTTTTCCTGCAATAATAACCATCATCCGGACAAGATAAATACGCCTAATTGCGATAATATTTCTCGCGCGGCGCGTCCCCTGAACGAGAACATCAATCTGACCCGGCGCTCGTCGGTTATTTTCGATCTGCCCGACTGATATAATTAATTAATCTCTGGCCCGAAATCGATGTCGAACAGATTAATGCCGCTCCTCGTCTCGAACGAGGCGCGAATCGGACTGATCCGGCGTTGATTGATGGTCCGAAAGCTCCCTCGATTCATGCTCACCTTCTTTCTTTCTCGGTTCCGACGTGCCTTCCGGAGTTTCGCTTTAATTCTGGAGATGGATCAGAACGCGGTCCTTCGAGAGGTTCATTGTGTTCACGGTCGACATGACTGTCTGTCAAAGGGAAAATTTTTTATTGTTCGTGCGGGAAGGGCTCACTTAAAGCACTCGAAAAAGTCTGTGATAATAAGGAAGTAGTATAGAGCAAAACACAACTCTATGCGACACCGCCGGCGTTAGCTGGAACTAAGCCCGAAACAAGTATTCGTTTCGACTGTTAGTACGTGAAAGCTGGGTTTATTTGTTTATTTTTACGTTTTTATTACGATAAGAAGATATGCCGTGAAAAGCACTAATTGTTGTGTTTATGGATGTAATTCTGAAAAATCAAGGAATCCTGGAGCCCATTTTCGTGGTGAAAATCAAAATGTTTACGTTAACAACAAACTAGAAATCGTAGAGGAAATTAATAGCGTAAATCCTGGGAGCATATTTTGATAATGGAAAAACCTGTATGTAAACATATTAGAGTATGCTCACACCATTTCCGACCAGAAGATTATAGAATGAAAACAGGCAAGAGTGGAAACTGATGTCAATTGAAAACAATGCTTCATATGTTTTGAATTATTTCAGAAACTCACACAATGAAAACATTTCTGCTATTGGAGAAGAAAGCTGTACCTTCACAAAACCTACCAGAAAAAAGCAGTTCAAGTCAAGACATTTTAAATTTTTGTTCAGATCGTTCTTGTACAATAACTTTCATTTTTATCGAAATAAATTACTTTGAGTCTACTTGATATTTTTGAATATATAGAAGTCTCAACAATTCAAGGAGCCTAGTTGAAAATGCTGAATGCAAGTCATATGAAAATGTGCAATAAAACTAGGGACCTTGTGAGTTTAAGTGATTCTCTCGATTGTTGCAAAATTGAACTTATGTTCAGCAATGATCAAATCTACATGTGGAATTTCAAATAAATTGCGAGAATTGGCAATTTTAAACAATATATTATACATAAATGTATCAATTTAATATTAATATTAAAAATAGCTTTAAATACACTGCGCAAAAAAATTAACGCACATTATGGAAATCTCAAATTTATTCTACAACTGAAGGTGTTCTCAATAATAATTATTTTTATCAGAATTATGCATGCATATGTTATCCACATTCAACGTTTTTCTTCAATACAGATGTTTTTTCCCAGCAGGAATAAAAAAATATGATATTATCACATTTGGAATGTATTGGCTTCATCCTAAAATCAGTTGTTCTCGATCAATTCTATTGAGCAATAGTTTTTCTTTCGTTTGATTTTCTACACTCGATCGCTATGCAACGCGAAACACGCAATTTGCACCAAGAGGAATGTGCTCAAGCGTTAGTTTTGCGAGAAGGAGGGTGGACATACACAAGAATTGCAGAAAGGTTTGGAGTTTCCCATACAAGTGTGTCCAGAATGTTACAGCGATTCAGGGAGACAGGTATGAATGTCCGAAAACCAGGACAGGGTAGACCACGGGTAACAACTGCCATTCAAGAACGTCACTTGAGAGTTTCTTCGTTGAGACAACGGTTTGCAACCGCTCGCCTCCTTCGAAATCAGCTTGAGCTTTTGCGAGAGAACATATCCATTGGGAAGAGGCCGATTGGGAAATACTTCTCTTCACAGATGAGTCTAGATTCTGTCTCTACCATTGTGATCGACGTTCTCTTGTATACAGACGTCCACATGAAAGATATGCTCAGCACAATTTCCTGAATACTACTGGTTCTGGGGGAGGATCGATTATGGTAGGGGGTGGAATATCTTTGACTGCTCGCACAGACATTGTGTAAAAGAGCTATGAATGCTGATAAGTATGTAAGGAACATTCTTGAAGAACATTATTAGTGCCGATAATGCTAGACCCCATCGTGCGCGCATCGTTCAGGAGTACCTTGAAGAGGTTGAAGTCTCTCGAATGGAATGGCCAGCAAGAAGTCCAGATCTCAATTCGATTGAGCAGGTTAGGGACAACCTCAATAAAAGGCTGAGAAGTTCAGAAAATCATCCAGCTACTCTTAATGACTTACGAATCCAACTCGGAGAAATCTGGGAAGGATTAGATCAGAACATTTTAAAATCACTCATTTTGAGTATGAACCGTCGTTGCCGAGCTATAATTAATGCAAGGGGTGGAAATATCAAGTATTAAAACACTTATCAGCATTTCAGTATTTTGAAAATTTGTGCATCTCTCTTCTTTCACATTAGATCCGGTGAAATCCTGAATTTTTCTTCCATTTAATGTGTCTTGTTTCGTTCAAAACCTTCCCGAGAGAACATAAAAAATAAGTTTTAAAGTCAATGTAGAGTCAATTTTTTTGTGCAGTGTACATGAGACTAATACATTCTGAATTTTGAACGATGTATTTGAAACGTTATGCGGTGATTGCTTTCATTTGAATGTAAAATCCAATTTCCAAATTCGACAAGTGCAGCCATAACTACAATTGGATGAGAAATATCTGCATCGCACTATCTAACCATATATCGAGACTGTGAGCATTAAGAAACGCTACGGTGGTGGAAGACGCTGTACTGCAACGGCGCCAGCAATAGTCGAAAAGATGCGCCACTGATTAATTCGGCATTTGCAGAGTTTGTCGCATATTGAAGAAAAATCTGAAAGTCCAGCCATTAAAAGAAATAAGTCTCAAGAACTCAAAACATTGCAACGTCGAAAGCGGTTAGATCGGAGGAGCAGATTTGCTTGTTCGATGTTGTGATGCTTCCGAACATTGTCTTCTTCGACAAAAAAATTGTCTGCATCGAGCACTATTTAAACAAACAATACAATGATTTTTAAATACGCCAAAAACAAAAGTTGGCATAATGTGACACTTCTAACTGATGTAACTCTGTATACTCTCATTGTGGAACTTATTCTAAAATAAACAATGAACGAAGTGTCTATAACCGTCCTTCGCTTTAATACTTAATCCGAAGCTCATTAAATTTCGGGCCATTGTTGTGGTCCCATTCGAAAATATCATAATTAGGGAAAACAAATCTCCCCGGATACGATCCGGCGGCAAGATTTGTATAGGATTGTTTTGTCCCATGATAAACTCGCCCCCATTCAGGTTTCTGTATGAAAGCGGTCTCGGCCGAGTTTGCAAAGGATCTCGGGCATATCAGTCCTCGCGAACGCACGCCCATATGCTGCACATGATGACTGTACATATTAAAGGTCGGGTACGGAATTGAATTGGGGGATGTTTACCCCCGACATGGGCGCCCGCAGAATTTTTTCTCAGGGGGGGCAAAAAAAATCGTCAAAAAACGATAAGGCGCATGCGACATCAGTATTCCATTTCTTTCTATTTCGTTTTTTATATTCATGCATGAGCGGCCGCAGAATTTGTTAAAAATGATTAAGTTTTCCACCCCAACATTTTTTTAACATCAACAATATAAGGCGATATGTATAAGATAATACGGTAACTGTTTTCTAAACAAATCACAATCCATGAAAGAATATTAACAGGAAAATAAAATATAAATAATATGAAGAAAGGAATGAAACAAATTGTATGATTGCTAATAACTACAGATACATCAACCAGTAATAATAATAAAAAACAAATATACATATACGCTCGATAAAATGATATTCATGAAAACCATACATGAATAATAATGAAATATGAAATATAAATTAAATGAAACAAACCATAAATTCAAAACTAGAAACTCAGAGATCATTCGAAATAACACAATATAAATATGTTATCAAAATGAATTAATTATAAAAAAAAATAAAAAAGACATAACACAAACGAAAATAATAATAATAATTCTGAAAATGAAATACCGGAATCGTAATACCACGCATATTTTATTCTGAACTAAAAACCAGCCTTCTGTTAGTCTCAAGAAATTCAATAGGAAGTTAATTCTTATATTTTTCTTAGATTGTTTCTTTATCAGTACACGAGGAATGAGTCTGCATTGATGTATAAAGGTTTATTTTTTGGGTGTCTTATAGCGATCATCATCGGCATTCGATCTCCTTTGGAAAAATTTTAGAATATCCATATTTTCCAAAGGTAAATTCATCATATTATGAAAATATATGAAATATATATAGAAACATAAGTAAAATGACTCTCAAGAAACAAGAAAAAACAGTCTTCTGGGACTGCCGATAGAAGTGAAATCTGAGCAACTTGTAAACTGTATCGTCGAACTCATTTTTGAAGTAATTTTGGTTTACAAAGGAGTGTTTATGATCAGGGATCAAGGAAGTTCAAATTGATCATTAATACTTCCTTACAAATCAAAAATTATTCGCAAATAATAATCTAATGGGTCGACGCTTTACGATACAATTCACGTGTTACTTTGTTTTCACTTCTATCCGCAGACCCCAAAGGCTGCCACATTTCGAATTTGTTACAGTTCTTCTACAATTATAATAGTAGAAATTTCACATTGAGAGGCGCCGAACGAGAAAATCATCTACGTAAATAATCAAAGAAGTTTCCCTCGATAACACAATTTGGAGTCAAAGACACTAAAAACGAAGAACACTCTCTGAATAGGATTGTTTCGAATTCGAATACATCTTTCTCTAGAATGAAAATACTAATGAAAAGATTCTATATTTCCGCCTTCTCGGAAAAAAATATTCTGATTGGAGAATGGACAATAATAATTATTGAAATATGAGAGTAGTCCCACTAGTCGCATGAAGAATCCCCCATCAAAGAAGCCGCCTAAAAAAACGGTCATAAAACGAACATCTGGTAGCGATTGAAGAGAATGTCGATAAGCATGGGGTAGTTTATGAATTTATTACTTCGTTTTAGGTAAACGAAAACATGAAATTCATCGTCTTCGAAAACTTTCCATGATTTTTTCACCCAAAAAGTGCTCAACACGCCTCAGGGAGTTATCAATTCGATAGAGGATCAGAATCTCAGGGGGGGCCACGGACCCCCGCTGCCCCCCCCCTGCGGGCGCCCATGACCCCCGGCGTACGGATACAAGTCATTTATAAAATAATGCGCCGCCGTCTTTCTTGCAATTTTGCGGTGTTTGGTCGGGTGAAAAATGTTTTCTCGGGAACAGAAGGGTCAACTTCAATCATAGGGCTGTGGTGCCTCTATAGCGTGAAAAACGGCGTGTTATGTTTCTGAAATGAAAAATTGTTTTACCTTGCGTTTTGAGGTCCCACGCTTTTCGCCTCGTATGACGAACTTGCGCTTATGGCATGGTCGGGTATTTTCCCCTCCTCCATTCCGAGGGCTGTCCGACATTGTCCTGAAAAAGAAATTTGTAAATTAGAGTTTGCTCCCATTCATGAAATTTCAAAATTTACGATAACCGAGATACTTCTTCGAAAGCAAAGCTTTAGTTAGGCCAGGTGGAATAAAAAAACTTATATTTTCAAAATTCAATGAGGAATTACCAGAAAAGGAGTTTTTTTTATTTTACTTCCACACAAACACCAAAGATAATGGTAATTACAAATGTGGAATAACAATTTAACCTGAAAAAAATCCTTCAAGATTTCCAGGCAGTCAAAAAATATATCGAAATCATTTTTCATTAGAAATTCGTTAGAAACTGCCATCATTCTGTTTATAGGAAAACAACCACCTGGTTAAAAAAAGAATATGTCTTTATTTTTGTTTCTTGAATTTAATTTTGGAACTTTGATACTCACAAAATCGATAAAATTACTATTTTGGTTATGTATTTTTCTGAAAATAAATACCACAGCATTATATTTTCTTGTTTTATCTCATGTACAGATGTCAAAATCTTGGAACATGGATATATATGATTTCATGAAGGGATATACATAATATTTTTTCAGATGCAAGTATCTAAGAAATCTTTTCTGAACTTTCTAAATTTTATCTATATGGGTTATTACCATTGGCATTCAAATCACCGAGGCGAGGTCTTGATATACATAGTCCTAATATAATATAGTCTTTGACTTGTACATACATATAAACTGCTCCACATGAGTTAGGGTTATTGACTTATATTGCAAAAAACTATAGTTTAAATGAGATTTTGTGATGAAAATTCATATTAATATGATTTTAAGGAATTAAGGTGGTTAAGAAAAATCAAGTTAAATAACGAAATTTTATTTCCAGAGATTTCAAGCATTTTAAGACTATCAATACAATGTGTGGCCCCCACGGGCATCAATAACAGCTTGACATCTTCTTAACATACTACACACGAGGTTGTTGAACATTTCTTGAGGATTTTGGGTCCATAAACGGGGCAGAAACTCTCTCAGATCATTTAAGGATTCTGGGGTATGTTGATGATTATCTCATCTTATTTGGAGCATATCCCATGCATGTTCTATGAAATTCAAATCTGGTGTGTGCGGAGGTATTGGTAAATGTGGAATGCTAAGCTTCTCGAGCGCATTCTCAACTATGGCTGCACGGTGCGATCTAGCGTTATCGTCTTGAAAAGCTTTACCAATAGCAGCATGAAAATTTGGCGAAATATTGTCAATGACATGCTTCCTCTAGTGTGAGGCGGTCATATTTCCAGGACAAATGTGTAGATTTGTGCGCCCGTTGAAACATATCCCGGCCCATACCATAACACTACCCCTTCGGAATGGATGGACTTCTTGGACATAGCGACGATAACGGTATATGCGTGGAATTGTCCATATCCTTATTCTCCGAGAATCTGAAAATCGTCCATATCTGGATTCATCAGTGAAAAGGACACTACGCCATTGATCGTTCCAATTGATTTGTTGCCTTGCCCATTTCATTCTTTGACGCTTATGGTCCCGTGTTAATGGAACTCCTCTTAATAGACGTCTAAAATCTAGATTCACGTCTCTCAAACGTCGTCTGATGGTTTCGATGGAAACTTGGAACCCATCTGCATTTTGAAGAGTATTCCGTAGCATTCTACACGTAGATGTAGGCTTTTTTCTCACCGAAACGGTGTTGAAACGATCCTGAGCAGGTGATGTTTTTCGTCTCCCATCAAGCCTCGGTCTTTCTAACACAGAACCTGTCTCCCTGAACCTATTCCAAAGTCGAGATATGACACTTTGGCTGACTTGGAGCCTTTCCGCTAGAACAACCTGAGTTAGTCCACCCTGTAGCATTCCGATAACCCTATTAGCCTCAGCGTTTGTTAATTTACGTCTTGGCATTTTCAGAAAACTCGTCCCAAATAGAAGCCGTTGATAAACTGACTCCATTTCAAAATAAGTACATTCATAAAGCATATGCAAAAACCAAACTTCAGAAAAAAGGCGACAAGCTCGACGAAATGTCTCATACTAATTTTTATTGGATCGATTCAAGCTTGTTATTATTGAGTTTTAAATGATTTCACAGCGATTTTTTCGAAGATTATATACTTTTCAAAACGATTGAATAAGATATCCCTAACTCTTGTGGAGCAGTATATTTGAACATAACATTTCTTACGTCAGAAGTTGCGCTTTTTTTATTCACCATTTCTTCCGATTCGGTTCTTAGATTCTCCTGAAGTCTTCTTTATTGCCTCTGCCCGTTTAACCCATAGTTCTCTTCCGAGATTCGGGGTCCTAAGAATTTCTTTTTTTTTTCCAGATATCCGGGTTATCTGGGTTCTGTTTGCACTTTATGAAGGTGGACAAATGGTCACCCTCACAGTTTGCACGTTTTTGAGCTGTTGGAACATTATTTCCATCATCTATATTGTTGGTATTTACCGACGTTTCGGTAAGCATTAGCCAGCCGTCATCAGGGTGTTGTTGGACCTGAGAAGGACCGGTCTTTGCCAAACTTGTTCCATTTGGACTTGTGAGCTCCATACTATTCAATTGTGATGTGGGGATTCAAACACGAGCTGTCAGAGGTGTAACGTCCGAAACTCAACCCACTCTGACTACCAGCTTACCGAAGTAGGGAATTCTCATTTAATTCAAGTTGTTTTGACACTTGGACATAAATGTCATAAATAAATAATGAACATCAATGTCACAAGAAGGCTGATGACAGAATTGACAAGACTCAGTCTCACTTCAAGAAGAAGAAATAATGTCCCAACAAATATCCCATTATCAAGAATATCTCGTTCACAACTTTTGAGCTGTCATGGCGGTTTTTTTTTAATTC
This sequence comes from Hippodamia convergens, assembly GCA_038502775.1. Classification (NCBI taxonomy): domain Eukaryota; kingdom Metazoa; phylum Arthropoda; class Insecta; order Coleoptera; family Coccinellidae; genus Hippodamia; species Hippodamia convergens. Next base: position 19,733,738 of record CM076608.1, read on the forward strand.
TGCGGTTAGGTGAACTTCGCCACATTTCACGAACTTAAATACAGTTTTTCTGAGAATGCCCTAACAATTGATATCGGTGACATTGAATAATTGCGTTTTTTTTTCTCAGACTTTCCATTTGCACAGAGATTCTGCAGCAGAATTGCAACTAATTGAATATTGGTTGTTTTCCGTTTGTATTTTGCTTCAAAATCAATCAATTACTCGATAAAAATTAGTAGGGGCATGTTAGGGTGTTTTTTGACTATATGAAGGACGCAACATTCTCAGTTTTGAGGGGTAACATCTACAAGGAGCTAAAGTTCCTTAGGAGAGGAGCGTTAAACTAAGTCACAATAATTAAATCAACTAATTCACCGAACAGTTAGATCAAAGTGTTCGAACTATCCATCGATCTTCCCAAAAGGGCAATAAATACCTAGAATATGATTAAGTGGCCTCTCACAGTCCTCTGAATCGAACATATGTGTAGCTGCAGGGAGGGCCGGAGGGGGACGAAAGCGCACAAAGGGTGAATCGTTATTGCTGCCAAGTCCAGGTCGGTCATTGTTCTGGAATCACTTAGGAGCTTGATTGCACACGTGTCCGTTTACCGGAATACAACGGTAGGTGCACTCGGTATGCATTCTGGCAATTTCTCCCTTGTGCCGGAGCAGGGTTGTACTACGGATCATTAACTTCGTTCAAGGGATGCGTGTAATTGAAATGCGATATATCAATTTATTTTTTTTGTTACGGAAAATTTCTGGTGACAGTTGAAAAATAGCTATTTTATTTGTTTCTCATTCGTGAACGTCAGTTTCCAAAACACAAAATTAATCACGACAGTTTATTTTATCAAGTCACTAACTTGTAAAACTGACAGTTAACTCGCAAAATTTTTACAAGTTAATAGTATTATTTACATTATAAAATTTTGTTTCATCGTCATATATTTTGAAAATCATGGTTCAATTGTTATTTCCAGTAACACAGATTTTTGATGATGAAAGAGTTGATACTGATGATGATGAACCATCTGTTCACTCAGAAACTGCTGAACTCGAGGACTGCAGAACTTTTGTACTCTCCTTACTACCAAATAATTTGCTAGACATTTCGATTTTTTTGTTGACCGAATCATCGACATAACTCATCGCAATTTCGATGCTCTTCCACCCTCCTGCACGATTTAGTGCTAAAATATCCAGCTCCAGCTCCAGTTCTGCGAAAAGAGTGGCCGGTGTATAACTCTGGGTCTTTTAAACCTAAATATTTCGCTATTTGCTTTGGGACACCACCAATAGTGTGCTGGCCAGCATTGAGGGAAATGCACTCTCCATGTCGGTATGTCAAAAAAAATCTTAGGCTTTCTGTTCCAGGAGGCTGAAGATTCACATATTTTTTGTATAACATGCAGGGCTTGAAGCTGCAGCCATCATCGGTTATGGTGAATCTTCTTGTTGTTAAATTTTTTGTTTGCCGCAATGTCACAATAACGTATTTTTCCATATCTTCTACATCATTCATGTTTGAGGAGAGAATTTCGTCACATCGACAATATCCAAAAATCCCAAATATTGTTACAATTTTCACCAGCAACCACTGGTCAACAGGAGCATGTAAAAGAAATTGTTCAGCCTCTTCTTTATTTGATACCTTGGCCTTTTTTGCCGTATAACGCTCATTTTTTCGTTTCAGAAACGCTATTACCTTTTGAAATCTGCAAATGACAACTAAACGTGATATTTTTCAATATCAATGCGAACAGGGGCATTTTCTTTCTTTTCCAAGCAGCTTTTCAGCATAGATCATTTTGCCCATAAAGTATTAGGGCTGAATCTAGCTGAAAGTTTATTCAAGTAGACCAGTAAAACATCTTCAGTTACCCCAATCACACTATTTTTGTTTTGCCACTTTTTGAAGTCGTTTGCGACAAATTATTGAGATTTTTTGGAAAATTATCTAACCTTTTTACAAATGAGAAACAAATATATAAAAACAATACACCCAAGGTTACGGGTTTTACCGGCTCAAGGAGGTAACTGACGAGCCGCAGGCGAGTCAGTTATATCCTCCATTCGCCAGTAAAAACCCTCTTACCTTGCTAGTAATGTGATCAGTTACGAAATGTCTGATGCAGTTACTAAAAAGTTACACAAGGTTGCAGATTTTTTCCAATTTTGAATAAAGTAGAAGTAAATATGGAAAATTATTGAAGAAATTGTGAAAATATCGATCAAGTCTCTTGACTGGTATCACTTCATGTATCAGTTCGTAATTTTGAAAATAAATAATCCAGAACACACTTTTTTTAATAACTTTCATCGAGTGAGTAATTCAAGTTCTGAAGAGCTGTTGAGCTATGTTGAAGACATCAAGTAATGCTCTTTCACCATTCCCAAAATGTCAAAGGCTGTCTACGATTTGGCTCACAAAAAATTAGTGTGATGAGAAGATGAAACAAAATAATGAAAAAGATTCTCTTTCACTTTTTGAGGGTATGAAACATCTCAAATTATCCACATTACTCCTTTTTCTATTCGTTAAGATCCGAACCGAATTTAAACAAGAATATTGATATTGAAAAATACACAAATTTGGGACAGTAAATTAAAATGCAATCGAAGGTCTCTAGCAAGGGAGATTTTACCAAATTTGTATTTAAATCTGCTGATAGAGAATACTTAATGGCTGAGGATGTGATGATCAAAAATTGTTTGCTTTCACGGAAGCTATTCCGAAAATTATTTTCGAAACAGATAAATCCATCGATCTACTCATCTTAGAACATCAATGATGAGACACCGATCCAGCCCTGCTCCCAGCATCAATCTCTGTTTACTGCAGACAATATCGTAGGTGGGTAATAAATGGGCTATGATAAACGGCAATCCTAGCAGGCTTTGCGCGAATGTCGATTAATATGAGGAACGATTTAATTGCAACAATAAATTTCCTGAATGGAAGAGATTCGGTGTGAATTCGATAGTTTTTCTGGATTTTCCTTTTGTGAGGACGTAATTTACGGCCGCACTCAGTTTAGTATAAATCCCCTCAGTCGAAACACGACCGATGTATAAATATGATAGTTGGCAGGCGTGCGTTTAGGGTTCCGTAACTGATTAACAGAAGTGGAATTAGTGACGACATGATGTTTTGTTTGATCTTGTTTGCATAGTCCAGTCATTTTAGTCAAAATAGAATCGAAATCTCGGAATTAGAAATAACTGGCTGTAAACTTGGAAAAGCCTTCATTTTGACCTCAAACCATAATGACTGTAGGGTGTCTGCGTCTATAAAATCCTTCGGGTCGAATGTAAAAAATCGACTTTTTGGAAGTTTTCCTGAAATATCTCAGTTCCTATAATATTTTCGCTATTTTCATGTATCATAAATATTGTAGAAGAATAAATTCTCTACAACTTTTGTTTCAGAATTTTTTTTGTACTTCGAACTGTTTCTCAGATAGAGGGCAGGGAGCGAGCAGTGTTATCATTAGAGCTGAGTCGGTAGTTCATATACAGGGTTATTCACGAATATGGCTCTTTAGAATTTTTTAAGGAAAGACACAAGATTCAGGATTGAAATTCTAAAGGTGAGCTTCAAGTAAGAAGACGACTTCTCGTATATTTTTTGAAAGTTCTAGAACTTCCTGTTTTTTCCGGTGATATCAACTTTCGTTTTTCAAATAGGAAGACCCATTTTTAATTGCATAAATTGATTCTTCATTGAATTCTGAGTTTTTTTGATTCCAAATTCCCTGGAAAATTCTCTTTAAATGAGAAAATACGAAAAAAAAAACCTCAAAATTTAACTCTGTTGAAATACAGACAACTTCTAGGTTTTTTCATTAAGAATTTTCATTTTTGAGAATCTCCGAGAAGAAAGGCTGATGCTTCTTTTCTCATAACATGATTTTCAGAATATGATACAGGAGGTCAAAAATTCTTTGTCAAAGTGACGAAGCATCGAAAGATCGTTTTTTTCAAATTGAAACCCTATTTTGTCAAAAAATAATACGAGCATACGTCCAAAATGTTATCCCAAAATGAATATTTCTCGAGATATTCAGGAAAAACGATTTTGTCTTCAATTTTCAATCTCATTCCAAATGTGTTTTTTTACTGGAAAATAATTAGCGGTCAAGTGAAATTTTAAGAAATGTCTATTATCGAGAGAATATTTTCTATAGTACTACAGTCGGTAGGGTTCGATACAAGTTTAGAGAGGTCAAAATGAACGCTTTCCCAAGTTGACAGACAGTTATCTCGGATTCCGAGGTAAAAACCCTAAAATGACTGGACTATGTATTGTTTTTTAGATCGAATTGATTTTTCGCTTGATTTGAGCCAAGTCTACTCTTCTAGATCCACTATGGCTTGTAAAATTTGCCTTCTTCAAACCGCGTTTGGATATCCAAAAAAAAAATTCACCGTAATAATTCTACTCCAATATCTGCACTTCTTCAATAACCCAACCTCCACCGAACCATGCAACCTCAATAGATGCCCTATCCATGTCACTCTTTAGGAAGACTGTACTGTGTGATAATTTTCAGTATTTTCATTTCAGTTGTTCGAAGGATGTTTCTCGTTCTCTTTTTCTCTTGTTTTAATAGCGTATGTCAGTCAATACGTAATCTCAAGTTCTACAATCCTATCGATTCAATCTACATGTAATTGTGAAGCGAAGCAAAGGCACAAAGTGCTGTAAAAATCACATAATGTCCCTCTTACCCTCCTAGGACATTCCATGGGGATGAATACAAACGATTCCTGACGCAATCGGAAATGTATGACGCGCTGTTTACCCTACCTCACGCACAACTGGTGTATCTGTTCCACTTTTTCTAATTGGAAATTTCCAAGATGAGAGCTATCCAAATACCACCCCTCCCCATCGAGGGTGCTCGACAAACACAACCGTACTCGTTGAATCGGCTCGATCGAGTGCAAATAATTGGCACTGCTCAGCGGTCTCATTGACCTAATGGAATAAAACGTATGAATGCTAGAACGGGGAGAGGGAATGATCGAATACAGGCTGCTAGAGATGTTCCTTGTTCTGCTGAGTGTATCCACTCGTTAAATGGGAAAGGGACGGATTTATTGTGAAATTTATTCGGCTGAGCTCGACAATAATGGTTCACGCTGGGAAGTCATTCAAATTTGCCGACTAAGGTATACCCTTCATTTGTGACGCATGACTTATTTGATTTTTACTACTCGCTGAACGATATGTGGTTGATAGAAAAGTTAGAAAAACATTCTCCTAGAGTCCCGTAAAGGGTTATGTAGGCTAGGAGTTGATGTTTGACATTTATTCCATTTTAACGTTCAATAGTTATTTCTCTATTTCAGTATCGTAAGAGTTCATTACAGTACTAAAAGTAGTTCTGTAATGAAACTCATTACAGCATTGTTTCAGTTATATTTTTTGTTTTGTAGTGATCAGTACTGACCTCCGATCGAATCAAGTTTCGAATCAAATCAATCAAAATTCTGCAATCTGTAAAATTTCGTAAGTCACACCAACTGCCAAGATGAAATATAAAAGTCACTTACTTGAATTTATATTCAAATTTCGAAAGTATTTCACAAAACTTGACTGAAATAGAGAAAATATCGTCTTATACTCACATTCGTGTTGGAATAGGAGCTCATTCTGCAACTTGTTTTAGAATACACTATTCTCTATTTCAGTATCGTAATGTGTTCATTACAGTACTGAAAGTAGAGGTGTGATGAACTCATTTAAGTTATATTTTTCGTTTTGTGGTGTGTGACTTCCGAATATTATTCAGCTGAATAGTTTTTGTGTTTAGGCGATGTTAAGTCACTAAAATTTGTCCAACTTATGAAATATAATTTGAAAGTTACCTCAATAACATATTTAAAAATCAGAAATGTGAAAATGAGTTCATTCAAATTTTTTGGAGCTTTAAAGCGTCTGACAAAAGTTTTGGCCCATAGAAAATGTCTGACACTTATGACACTATTTTAGAAATAATATTCTACAAAACATATATAAAAATCAGCCATGTGAAAATAAGTTACGTCATACAGCTCTGGGTTCTTGGACTATAACGTTTCGCCTACAACTGCGGCATGCATCTTCAGAGTATTCTTGGTGTAAGATTGTACCTAGAGAGCTGAAATTCTGACACTGTCGGACAGTGTCAGAAATTCAGCTGCTCAGGATCGTTTCATCACCTTTTCGGCGAGAAGAAAGCCTACATTTACGTATAGAATGCTACGGAATACTCTTCAAAATGCAGATGGGGTCCAAGTTTCCATCGAAACCATCAGACTACGTTTGAGGGAGGTGAATCTAAGTTCAAGACGTGTATTAAAAGGAGTTCCATTTACATGTGACCATAAGCGTCAAAGACTGGAATGGGCTGGGCAACATATAAATTGGAATGATCAATGGCGTAGTGTCCTATTCACTGATGAATCCAGATATGGACGATTTTCAGATTTTCCGAGAATAAGGTTATGGACAATCTTCCGCATACCACGTAGTCATCACTGTGTAGAAGAAGTCTATCCATTCCGAGGGGGTAGTGTTATGGAATGAGCCGTTATATGTTTCAAGAGGCGCACAGATCTACACAGTTGTCCTGGGAATATGACCTTACACTATAGAGAGCATCTCATTGACAATGTTTTACCAAATTTTCAAGCTGCTTTTGGTGAAACTTTTCAATTTCTTTACGAAAACGCTAGACCGCACCGTGCAGCCATAGTTGAGAATGCGCGCGAGGAGTTTGGTATTCCACATTCACCAATACCTCCGCACTCGCCAGATTTGAATTGAATAGAGCATGCATGGGATATGTTCCAAAGAAGATTAGACAATCCTAGAATTCCCCAGAATTCTTGAATGATCTGAGAGAGCTTCTGCCCCGTTTATGGAACCAAATTCCTCAAGAAATGTTCAACAACCTCGTATGTAGTATGGAAAGAAGATGTCAAGCTGTTATTGATGCCCGTGGGGGCTATACATTGTATTGATAGTCTTGAAATGCTTAAATTCTCTGGGAATAAAATTTCGTTATTTTACTCGATTTACTTAACCCCCCTGTATACGCTGCAGACCTACAGGCTAAAATTAATTTTATGTTTTGGAACTTGAAATCATATTAACATGAATTTTCATCACAAAATCTCATTTTAACTATATTTTTTTAGCAATTTGAGTCAATATTCCTAACTCACGTGGGGCAGTTTATTGGTAATGTGAACCATTAAAGTTGGGAAAAATGCAAAATTCTCAAAAGGCCAGTCCAAATCGACAATTAACTGGAGAAACATGATGTATTTCTGATTTTTAAGTATTTTGTTATGAATCATTAGAGCAATGTAGACACAAGTTTTCATTTCTCAGAAAGTTGTGGAAACAATTTTACACACCAAAAACCGAGAAATTTCAATTAATATTTTTTGAAATGTTCATGGTTTCTGAAGAATACTTCGTATGCTAACTCTATCTTATCTCATTCATCTCAAACCTTCTTGTTGAACCTTCTTGTTCGTGAACTGCACCATGAAACTTACGAACTTATCGGTCTGAAACTAGACTCATTAAATTTTTCAAACTCATAAGTTCCTTCAATGACCGATCCCACTGCAGCATAAGGAAATATCAGCCAATTTGATGAGCTAATTAGCAACAAGTTTTTCCAACATTCCCCACGAAATAATAGACTGACAACAGTCAAATTGTCCTTAGGAATTAGAGCCGTTAACGATGGCCGAACACCCACTCAAAACAATATCGAAATCCGCAATCAATAACGTATAGAAACTCGGAATTCCAGCCCCCGGTCCCTCATCCACGCAAACTTAGCCATGAAACTATCTGGAACGGACCAATTCCGTCCGCATCAGCGGATTTTTTGTTCCAATCGGCAACAATGAGTAATTTGCTGCTCATCATCAAGCCGGCCATAATCAATCATCGATTCGTTGCACGTTCGGCTGACAACCTTTATTAGAAACTCTCCAACTACCCCAACGCTGGGGCGGTCGTTTTACCATTAACTGCCCCGACAGGAGCCGATAAAATTAAACGTTTCGAATCGACACCTAGCACAACACTCAACTTCGTTGGGCAATGCAGCATATGTTGTAGAGGATGAATATGAAACTGCTTGTTATTGTTCGGATGGGGTGTAGGGGTGGAGAAGTGGAATGTTGTTGATTAATTTGCGTCTTTGTATGGCTAGTGAATTTGGGATCCTTGTTCAGAGTGGACTAAACTTGGTGAGATTATAATTGTGTGGTAGAATGTTGGAAACGGTTGAAATATTTATTTTTCCTTTCGCTGTATTTTGAAACTGCTTTGAAAAACGTCACATTATTAACAAAGTTTGTTGACGTTGTGTCGTTTCTTCTAGATGTGTATTATATTTTCTGACTCCACAGATTCTTCATTTCTAACCAATGTTTCTGTTACTGTTGAAGCAGTGCAAGAGACTACTGGCTGAGTCTTATTGTTTAGAATTTTATTCGTTACTTCCTTTTTATTGTTGAGTCTCTCAGCTATGTTACTTTCCGCGATTCTAGCGGATTTCCATGTCGCGATAGCTGATAGATCAACTCCAGTATTTGCTAATAAACTTGCCATTCTTCTGGAAGAGTGTCCAGTAAAAATTTTGAATTTCTGAAACCTTAGAAATTTCGCAAGCATGTTATAGTATTAGAAATTGGTGGTGCTATGCGTTGTGACGAACTTCATTTGAAAATTGATGACATTGAAGTTATTCTGCAGAAAAAAAACAAGAAACCTCATTTGTTTACCATTAAAGGCGATGATTATTTGCCTTTATTTCGAAAATATGTTGCACTACGGCCATTAAATACATAGGAACGTCGTTTATTTTTGAAGTATGTTATTGGGAAGGGTCAAAGAATGGTTGTTGGTATGTACAAAATTTGTACCGTGCGGCAAGAAATTGCAAAATTTTTGAAGTAAAAACATCTGCTACATATTGATGGTGGCGGTGACCTCACTTGTCTCAAAAGACATGGAGGTTGGAAATCGAATACGGTAACAGAAGGATATATTCAAAAAGCACGTATCAACAAAGAGAATACTGCCAGGAAAATATTGCAACCTGACAATAGTATATAACATTACTAGCAAGGTAAGAGGGTTTTTACTGGCGAATGGAGGATATAACTGACGGGCCGCAGGCGAGTCAGTTACCTCCTTGAGCCAGTAATACCTGTTACCTTGCGTGTATTGTTTTATATTTTATTTTTTTCTCATTTGTAAAAAGGTAAGATGAATGCCAAAAAAATCTCAATTATTTGTCGGAAATGTCGTGAGCTATGGAAGCGTTGCCATGAAAATGTCTGTTTATTTTTCTCTACATTTATTTCGGCGAAAGCGAAAATGAATGTACCAAAAAAAATTATTGAGGCAGCCAGCCGAAAATTGTATCAATATTTGGGATTTTTGGATGTTGTCGATATGACGAAATTCTCTCCTTAAACATGAATGATGTAGAAGATATGGAAAAATACGTTATCGTGACATTGCGGCAAACAAAAAATTTAACAACAAGAAGATTCACCATAATCGATGATGGCTGCAGCTTCAAGCCCTGCATGTTATGCAGAAAATATGTAAATCTTCGGCCTCCTGGAACAGAAAGCCTAAGATTTTCTTTGACATACCGACATGGAATGTGCATTTCCCTTAATGCTGGCCAGCACACTATTAGTGGTGTCCCAAAGCAAATAGCGAAATATTTAGGTTTAAAAGACCCAGAGTTATACACTTTTTTAGCAGAACAGGAGCCACTATGGTTGCGGATTCGGGTGGAGATATTTTACCACTAAAGCGTGCAGGAAGGTGGAAGAGCACCGAAATTGCGATGAGTTATGTCGATGATTCGGTCAACAAAAAAATCGAAATGTCTAGCAAATTATAAGGAGAGTACAAATGTTTTGCAGTCCTCGAGTTCAACAGTTTCTGAGTCAACAGTATCAACTCTTCATTATCAAAAATCTGTGTTACTAGAAATAACAATTGTACCATAATTTTCAACATATATGACGATGAAACAAAATTTTCTAATGTAAATAATACTTACTAACTTGTAAACATTTTGCAAGTTAACTGTCAGTTTTACAAGTTAGTGACTTGATAAAATAAACTTTCTTGATTAATATTGTGTTTTCGGAAACTGACGTTTACAAATGGGAAACAAATAAAAAATATATCTGCGAACAATGCTGTAATGAAATGCATTAGAGCACTACTTTCAGTACTGTAATGAACTCATTACTATACTGGAAAAGAGGAAAGTATATTCTAAAACAAGTTGCAGAATGAGCTCCTATTCCAACACGAATGCGAAGTTCGAAAACGAGCGACGAAGGAGCGAGTTTTCGATAGCATGAGTGCTAGAATTGCCTTCTGCAACGAGTATTAGACGATATTTTCTTATTTCAGGTCATTTTTGGGAAAACCTCTCGAAATTCAAATGAAAATTCAGATTAGTGACTTTTGTTTTGTATCTTGGCAGTTGGTGTGACATATGAGATTTGACAGATCACGGAATTTGAATTGATTTGATTCGAAACTTGATTCGATCAGAGGTCAGTACTGACAACCATAAAACGAAAAATATAACTGAAAATAATGCTGTAATGAGTTTCATTACAGCACTACTTTTATTACGATACTGGAATAGAGAAATGACTATTCCGATGTCTACAACTTTGGAATGTATCCACAAAATGGACTTTCAGTCCCGTTTCCGAGCGTGGAGGCAGGAAATCTTCCTTCTTCTAATTTCCACCGTGGAAACCGAGTCTAGGACCCCCAATCTTACCCTGGCCCCCGCATTCTCGGCGGCTGCAGACCGCGTCATTCATCCGGACTGCGTCAGGTTTGTTTTTCCGGCTCCGTACGGACTTTATTGCCCGAAATTCCACACAAAAGCCTTTCAATAACGCGGAGTGGAAAGTCCGTTGTTCTTAGGCGGGCGCCAGCTGTTGCCCGACGTTTGTGGAGATCGATCGCGAGCTCTGAATTTCGCCTCGGATTTATACGTTTCCCGTAAATTTCCCAGGTCTTGATGAATATAACCGTCGACGGCGGAATCGCAAGTACGACGAGGTGTTGGAGTTTTTAGAGCGAGGTTGGCTGGAATTTTCAGCCACTACACTCCACCTCGAGGATTCGTATGTATTCCTCTTTGCAATTTCATGGAAAACTGCGCTAATTCACCATTTACTTTCGTATTTTTTTCAGGCAAATACCGTCGGAAAAAGATTGAAAAAGTCAGTTTACATGGACTGAAAGTTCAAGTTCAAGTTTTTCTTGTCACGTGACCTTTTCATTCATTCCGTTTTTATTGAGACGGTTCCCATAGCGACGAACGATTTGCAGCGACTATTTCCCTCGTATTGATTTCCACCAATCAGAAACACGAAAATTTGAATTACTTATGGTTCGTAGATGAAAAAACTATATGACAGCAGCTTTCAGCGGTTTTTTCGAGTTTACCCTCGGCAAAACTTGCCAGTTGTTGTCATAAAAAAATTACAATCTTTTTTTTATTCATACAGGATACAGGGACGGAGAAATGATTCCCCAAAAGTGAACATTTTCGTTTTCGCCTTGTATTTTAGGGACAGAAGAAGTTGGAATATTTTTGTTTCTGGCTTTGAAAGCGTTTCATGAAAGCGATACAGGGTGACGAAAACCTTATGTCTCCATTTTTAATTATAACTGAGATAATGTGCAGTCTCAACCAGAATGGGACACAACATTGAGTAGACACTGCATAACGTAGGAAATTTAATAATTTTTGACTTCTCTTCTAAATAGCATATGAGCCCGTTTTCAGAAATTTTTTTTTTTGTACAACTGCCATTAAGAGTGACACTTTTAATGACAGCAAACAATGTTAAAATTGATTGTTTACGTGGAAGTGTGTTAAAAATATTTTTAACATTAGTGTTAAAAATATTTTCAGCACTTCATTTTCTTATGATGGAATCAGATGAGAAAAAATCAGCAATTGCAAATTTTTATAATCAATATTTAACAATCATTACTTATGAACATTAATATTAATAGTAAAACTAGAACAATTACTAACATTAATGCCCTGTGACGTTAGGGAGCTTCGCAACACATCATAAGAATCCTCAGCACTATCAGTACTTGTAGAAACCGGAAGTACAATATTGGATGATGATGATCCAAAATCTGTTGAGGTTGGAGAATGTTTTCAGCAATGACATTTCTATATGCAATGGAATGATCATCATAGCCCTCGGCTACCGTCGTAGACTTCCATCCACCATGTTTTGTTATTTCGTAATATTTGCTCCTGATTCTTCTAGTAATGAAGCGGAGGATCTTCGAAAACAGTGTCCTGTATATTGCTCTGGTTCTGGCAGTTTGAGGAATTCGGCAACAATAGATGGAATTTTCCCAAATGTATTGATACCAACCAGATTGACAGTGCATTTATCATTCATGTATTTCAGGATGTTTGATGACAGAAGGGAGCAGTGCAAAGTACTCATGAAAATAGTCTACATACTTCCCAATAATACTGAAAGAACGACTGACTTTCATTTCTGTATTTTGAAGTTGTGTAACCAATGATTTATTTATTATTTCGATGTCTTCCACTGATAAATTACACAATTCTTCACGCCGACAGGCTCCAAATAATCCGAAAATAGTTGCAACCTTAACCATCAAGTATTTCTCATCTGGTGCCTTCTTTATAAACTTTTCAACTTGTTCACGAGTGAGAATTTTCGATTGTTTGGGACGATATCCTTCACTTTTCCGTTTTAAATATGCTATTACCCCCAAATATTTAGTAACATCCACACCATTTTTAACAAGGGCACTTGACTTTATCATTGAAAATTTGCTCCACAAAGCTGATGAACTCCATATTTTTTATTTTTCTTCTGAGTATGCCAGGAAAACAGTTTCACTGAAGTTTCCTTCTACATTTTTCGATTTACACCAGGCCAGGAAATTGTTATATGCAATATCGTAGTGCTGAACAGATTTTTTTAGATAGGAGTTCTAGATTTGCCCTTTTTGCAGACTCTTCAATATCCAGAGGAGCATCCAAATCGTCACTTTTATTAATAATTGGACTCTCGACAAACATATTAAGCAGTTAAAAACACAAGACGAAAATTTGACAGGAATTCAAATGGCAGCGTCTTTTCTCGTTTGTTAGTTATCATAACGTTGGCAACGTTTGCCATTCACAACAACCTTTTGATTATTCGAATATTAAAATGCATTTCGAAGTTTATTGTCATTGCAAATTCGCCCGTTTCATTATCAAAATAGGGCAGTTGTACCAAAAACTATTTTTCTGAATTTGCCTTTTTCTTCTCAGATTAAGAATACGAGATAGATTGATCAATAATCTATTTTTCTCTGTACATAGAACGATAACATGAGAATGTTCTCCTAGATTACGTTGATGTTTTTCAAGATCGTCTAATATTTAATATCTTTAGTATATTTTTTTTTTCACGGGAGAGGTCAGGGTTTTTTCTGCTGTGGTTTTTCCCTTTTCTCATTTTTTCATACGCAGAACTGTATGGTTTTCCCGTGTTGCACTAACCTCAGATAGACTCTTTAGTTTCCTCTCAATATTTTCTTGCTACAAAAGTGCCGATTGAGTACGAACCAAGAATTTCCAATACCGTCCATATTTTTAGCAATCTCGAAATATATCTGAGGAAAAACATTCCTTCGACCTATTGAACCCTTTTTTCACCTAAGACCTCTCCCTTATCTCGCAGCCAAGGTTTCCGTAGCCCGTCTTATTCGGCCCTCCCAGATTTCCCGTAATTACACGAAAAACTAATTTTCTTTTACGGCGCGATAAAGCCGATACACGTAGATTGAAATTCGTGAATCGGCACCGTGGAATGTGTTTAAGCCGAAGTTAATTGTTATTTATTTCCACTTCGCCATTTTCCACGGATGCCGGCTCCCCAGAAGCTGTTTTCAATCACGTGCCTCACGTTGATCTTCAGACAGGAATGGAATATATATGAGATATCAAGCGGAAAGAGTGGAAATCCGACGGGAAAAACATCCATCCTTCCAGAAATAAACAAGGAGGTTGGGTGAATGAGGATGCGAGGCAGAAGCGGGGTTTTTCATGTTTATTGAGGTGCTCGTAATGGCGAGAGGAAACAAAGGAAATTGAACATAGGATTGAGGTTTCTCGCGACATGACAAACGTAGAGCGGGAATTTTTTTTTCAGATAGAAGGCGTCAAAATGGATATAATTGTGACTGTTTCGCTCATAGGGTAAAACAGGGAGACAGGACGCAGCGGGAGAAACGATGCAATCAGATAATTCGCGATTTCGGTGCACACAGTGCTATATACCCAAGATAGATGCATGCAGACGTTTTACTCTTGCCGTTCTTGAAAAATCATGTTGAAAGAGCAATGAAGTTATAAGATATTTCGGTGAAATATAGTTGAAAGTACCCAAAAGTTTCCAAGGTGTTTAGTTTGATCCCACTGTTTATTAAAAAACCGCTGAAAGTTGACGTTCTGTCAAAGAAAGAAAGCTTTATTCACTAATCTAACGTCTCCTCTCAGAATTTGTTGTAACCTAAACAGGTGCGTCATCTATCCCATGGGTTCGGAATAGATGACGCACAATATATTTTCATTTTCAGGCCCAAAATGCCTACTTGTAACACTAGTCGTAAGAGTACAAGAAAGAAATGGAGACAAGAGGACTTGACGAGTGCTTGGAGCGCTACGAAAATATCAAATCGACAGTTGGCTTCTTGACACGTGCACATCTTTCAAAATATATTGTATGCACTGTGGGAAGAGAACAATATTAGAAACCATATTATGTTGAACCCCATGGGTTGCGGGAAAGATTGCCAAAATCAGAATTTTTTTATTTTATTTTACATGTGGAAAAGTTGATGTTAAACAATAAAAGTTCGATATCTAAAGAATTATTCATGATTGTATTTACGGCGCATTTTGAAAAAGGTGCATCATCTCTCCCTGTTTTACCCTATTGGAATTTTCGCACTATCTAACCAATCAATAACCGAAGTTGCAGTTTTCGAAAAAACACCATCAAGTTCGATAATTTATTGAAACGAAAACATAAAAGTAGGATGAAACCAATTGGCAAAGAAAGAGAATAACTGAAAACTGAAAGGAACAATAATATACTAATGAAAATGCTCTTAGCATATCGAAAATTTCAATAAAATTTCAAACCGTAATAACTTTCTTGAAAATAGTCTGATTTTCACAGGCTATGAAGCTTTCAAGAGGTTTTAATATTGTCTTGCAAAAACAGGACCTGAAATTGATTCAACTTTGTTTGTGACGTTATACGAGGTCTTAGAAAAAAGGGATTATTCCTGAAAGAAGGTCGATCGCGTTTTGCGAAAAAATTGCAAACTCAATTTTTAATTCCTTTTTTCGATGAAGTACGTTTTCAGCACCAAAATGTCGAATGGTGACACATTGCCATCTGTTATAATTATAGAGAGATTGGCGAATTTTTCATCAGTATTAGGTGATGAAATCATTGTGATCGAGTCAGGCAAAGCCTGCAAGGCTGAAGAATAAAATAAATTAAAAAGAAAACATACAGGGTAACTGGCCGAACTTCCATGACCTTGATCCTAGTTACTGTTTGGAATCGGACGCAATGAAATAAGAAATTCGTTTGTGTAAAATTCTCGATGATTTGAATTCCAATGACTGAAGAAAATTGTGCCACACATGTACTTACGCCGGTCGAATGTTTCCGAAAATCTGTCTAGTTTCACAAAAATATCAAAATTGAATAAAAAAGATAGCCCAGCACTTTCATTATTCCCCCTCACGAATAAATAAAAAAATTTCGCATTTGTGATGTCTTGTGCCGCAAATATTTTCACGAAAATTCTAAAGATTTTCTGGAAAATTACGAAAATGAAAGGAAAGTAAGTCCAGCGTTTTTCTTTTTTTTTCGACGAAAATTGTTTCATGTAATTATGCCGCAAATATTCCAACTTGTGCAGATCACATTTCTAAACGAAAATCAACAGGTTCCCGTTCATATGCAGAAAATGAAAAAAATCTGTAAATTATGGGAAAATCAATATACCTGGCAACAGTGTTTGTTGATTTTTAAGAAAACTTTTGTTGTACTAATTGTGCTGCTTTGTGCCGTTGGATTTCTTTTTTCATTACATACAGTTTTCAAGCTATTTGGCAAAATGTTTCATAGGGAGCATGTGTTCGTTAACATATTTCGAACCGAGCACAATTCAACACAACAAAAATTATCTCGAAAATAGAGGAGTTCTTGGCAAACTTCATACACTCTGTTGCCAGGTATATTGATTTTTCCACAATTCACTCATCTGCGACACAATACTATCAAAAATATTTTATTGAAAGGCTGTTCTTTTTCAACTTCGTATTTTGCGTGAAAATCTGAAAATATTCACGGCACAAGACAGCACAAATGAAGCACTGATTTTTAAATTCATACAAATGAATTGAAAAATCTGTGCTACATTCGTACAATAAAGAAAAAACGAAAGTGCTGGGTTCTTTGTTTTTCAATTTCGTTTTTTCGGAAAAATAGGCAGAATTCCGGAACAATTCAAACAGCATAACTCAAAACAATGTTAGAATATTTCATTCTAGCACTTTTTCAGTAAAATTTATTGATGACATGTTGGCCTTTTGCCACGGATTCATTCAACAGCTGTTAACTTTATGAAATAGGAAACAGTTCTGCCAATCAATATTTTTCAATGCAAAAATCACTTAACGATATTTACGGCAATATTTCATTAATTTCGATAAAAATTCAGCGAATTAGACAAAATAATGTGTTATACTCATACAGAAGGTTCATTCTAAAACCCGCTCATTCAAAAACTTGCCACAATTTTGAACTCGTGTAAGAATTTCAATGCCCTCTGCACTTGTATCATGTCATGGGTCGGAATCAAATTTTTCCAACAGTTCTAGGCTGATCTATTTTTTCGGTTTTTAAAATATCTCGAGAACCACATAGACTTACAAAAAAATTCAACGACACAAAGCAGCACAAGTCTAGCACAAGTCAGCACAACAAAAACTTATTCGGAAATCCAAAAGAGTTGGGCCAGCTACGAATGACGAATGTGTTATAACATGTTTGGTTTATCTATGGGAGATTATTGCCTTTCATTGGGGTCCCGTAGCGGTCTTCAAACATCTGAAGTGCCCAAAAATCATCATCTGGAAGGTCGTATCCGGTTTGAAAAAACCCTCACGACCAGAGAGCAAGAATTTGTGGATTTTGAATTTGAATATCGAAGGAATTTCGAAGGACAAGTGTGATTACGTCTCCAAATTAGCTGATAAACATGGTATCGGAGTGATTCTTCTGCAAGAAACCCACACGGCAACAGAAAAAAATCCTCGTGAAAGAGGACAGGTGAAAAGTTATGTATTAATTGATTTTTTACAAGTTTAGCTTGTTATGTTGAAAAATTATCAGTTCGTAATTTTCGACCAATTCCGAAAGGGGAAATTGATGGAGTTTTTTTTTTCATTTCTTTCGAATTTTGTGACATTTCTGTCGTAAATATTTATAAACCTACGAACATTATTTGGCCAAGAAATCTGAATGTTGATGTTTTTTAATGTAGCAAATGCATTTTTAAAATGCATTTGATTAATTCTGAATAATCGGTTTCTTTTCTCCTTTTGTCTTTTTTCATTTCAGATTGAGAATTGCGAGTCGTTTTGGGAAGAATCTGTTTATCCGAGCCCATCGACGGATAACATGAAGATGATCACACTGATGTCTTTCAAGATTTTCCTGATATTTAATATTTTACGTTATTTTTTTACGGGGAGACAGGTTTTTTCGGCTGAGGTTTTTCCCCTGGCTGTATAGTATCGTATGATACTAGTGATGATAGTATCGTATGATTCTATAGTATCATACGAAGAATGTTATGATACCCCGTTCTTTTTTTACCTCAGCTTAGGTACTTTTTGTTTCAACATTCATTGCATTTTTCAAGCTCTCTTTTTCATAATTTTGTTTAAATATTAATTTTTAAAAAAATTTGAGTTAGTGAAAATTTTGGGAGAAAAATGAAGATTTTTCCCTCAAAAACCAAAAAGCTCAAAGCTTCATTTCAGTTACATATTCTTTTGATTGAGAGAGCTGGAATAATGAAATACATATCAAAATTCACACAATTTTTTTTTTCTGTATATAGTCGAAACTAAGCATTGCTATGAAGGTCTGAACCTTCTAAATCATTTTTCGTTGTTTGAAAGTTATTGAAACTCCCAATTGTATCGTTTCCTCTTCCAAGATCTCGAATTTTCACGGAACATTTCAATCAACTGTCCCCAAATGAAAGAGACCCACCCAGTCTTAAGTACAATAAAGAATCAAACTCTACAACCAAGAGCCCTAACTAAATTCCCTAATTTCAAGGTGAAGTCCCGCCAATGTAAAGGTGTAGAGAAGCAGCATGCAAACAAGAAAAGCCGAAAGACAGATACCGTTCGGACCAAAGGAGCAGCGAAAGTTGGCCATGTTCTAATTAGCGCAGTTCAGGATGGAAAGGACAAAATAATCCTCTTTGTGAAATATCAAAAGGCTTAGGTCTGCACGGAACGTAATTAACGATCGCAGGTTGCCTTCCCGAATCATGTTTTCAGATGAACTGTGTTAATAATTCCTTTTGGACGCCATTATTCAACTACCTCCGGCTAACAGGATCCGAAATGGGCATACGGAGGGAAAAATGGTCGTAAACATTCGGCTTAGGCCCTGGGGCATTTGCGCAAGTGCATCGGGATCTGCATAAAACGTTGTGCATGAAAAATCTGCATTAACGTTTTGCCGTATAATTGGGAGGATGTAGGATTGGCTAATGAATGAGTACAGAAATAATGATAAGGCAGTGTTGTACAGGTTGCTTCAGTGAGATTATTTGACTGAGATATTCGATACAACAATTCAGGAAAGAAAATTTTATATTTTCATTCAAGATTTGAAAGTATTAGTTCAATAACACAGCTTTACAGTTCGAACTGTTCTCTCTGTTTTCTTAGTTTGCCATTATTTTTTCGAAAAGATTTGGTCCCTAACAAATTACTGCTCAAGAGATCGAATAATGTTTTTACGCAGTTTTCGATATTTAAGCTCGGAAGTATATTATGATATATACACTGACCAAAAAAATCAACGCACATTCTTAAAATCTCAATTTCAATGAAAGTTAACTCTACATCGACTTTATAACTTATTTTTTATGTTCTCTCAGGAAGGTTTTGGACGAAACAAGACACATTAAATGGAAGAAAAATTCAGCATTTCACCGAATCTTATGTGAAAGAAGAGAAATGAACAATTTTCAAAATACTGAAATGCTGATAAGTGATTTATTACTTGGTATTTCCACCCCTTGCGTTAATTACAGCTCGGCAACGACGGTTCATACTCCAAATGAGTGATCTTAAAATGTTCTTATCTAATCCTTCCCAGATGTCTTCAAGTTGGATTCCTAAGTCATTGAGAGTAGCTGGATGATTTTCTAAACTTCTCAGCCTTCTATTGAGGTTGTCCCAAACCTGCTCAATCGGATTGAGATCTTGACTTCTTACTGGCCATTCCATTCGAGAGACTTCAACATCTTCGAGGTACTCCTGAACGATGCACGCACGATGGGGTCTCCCATTATCGTCCATAAAAATGAAATTTTCAACAATGTATGGGGCAAATGGCACTACAAGCTCTTCAAGAATGTAGCTCCATCATCAACGACCACTAGGTCTGTGCGAGCAGTCAAAGATATTCCACCCCATACCATAATCGATCCTCCCCCGAAACCAGTAGTATCCAGGAAATTGCACTGAGCATATCTTTCATGTGGACGTCTGTATACAAAGGAACGTCGATCATAATGGCAGAGGCAGAATCTAGACTCATCTGTGAAGAGAACTCTTTTCCAATCGGCCTCTTCCCAATGGATATGCTCTCTCGCAAAATCCAAACGTGCCCTTCGATGGGCTGGGGTAAGATCTAGGCCTCTTGCCGCGACACGAGGCCTCAAATCATATTTTCTGAGGCGATTTCTTATTGTTTGAGTGCTAATTTGCACCCCATGAGTTTGATCAAGCTGATTTTGAAAGAGGCGAGCGGTTGCAAACCGTTGTCTCAACGTAGAAACTCTTAAGAAACGTTCTTGAATGGCAGTTGTTACATGTGATCTACCCTGTCCTGGTCTTCGGACATTCATACCTGTCTCCCTGAACATTCAAAATCT
This sequence comes from Hippodamia convergens, assembly GCA_038502775.1. Taxonomy (NCBI): domain Eukaryota; kingdom Metazoa; phylum Arthropoda; class Insecta; order Coleoptera; family Coccinellidae; genus Hippodamia; species Hippodamia convergens. The sequence goes on from CM076608.1 coordinate 19,754,066, forward strand.
GATAATATCATCTTTTTTTATTCCTGCTGGGAAAAAACATCTGTATTGAAGAAAAACGTTGAAAGTGGATAACATATGCATACATAATTCTGATAAAAATAATTATCATTGAGAACATCTTCAGTTATAGAATAAATTCGAGATTTCCATAATGTGCGTTAATTTTTTTGCGAAGTGTATTTTTGAATTTGTCTAATAAAGTCTATTGCAAAACATCATAGCGCACTATAGTTTTCATTTGAAAAAAAAAATAATTTCTTAATTTCTCTGAAATTTGAAGCAGCACTGAAATTTCGATAGCAGTGAAAAACTGCCCCGAAGATGTTTTTATTTTGAGAGCGTAGCGGCAATACTGCGGAAGTTATAGCCAAATTTCCTTGTTGCTTCTATTCATATTGATGAAATAATTTGACCAGAATAGTTTACGCGACTTCAATCTCGATACCTCATTAACTAGAATATGGGAGAGTATGGGAAATGAATTCGAAAAGGAATTAAATTTTAAAGTTGTTATCCCTCTACGAATATGGACAGCTATAATATTTGAAAGGGCTGTTGACCAAGGAGTAGGTGAAGATCTAATAGTACCAGTGGTAATCCTTATAAAAATTTCGTTGAGCAGTTTTTAACACGAACACTGCTCAACCAAAAAGGCAACAATATTCAGCAGCAGAAAAAACCAAAGCTAGCGCTGCCATACGAAGTGTTTTTTCATCAGCGCCCTATGAAGTACCAAGTACCAGCTAATTTCTGAAGGATGTGATTCCTAGTTTTAAGTTTCAAACGCAGATCATTTAAATGGGCATTGAAATTTTGAGAAGGCTCCACTTTGACTCCGAGATATCTAGGATCAAAACTGTGTTTTGAGGGAGATGCACCGAAATTAACACTCAATTTTCTCTATCTCATGATTATTTGAACGAAAACATGAATCTCACAAACGCCACTTTGAAAAATTAATTTTCATGATTTCCAAACCTGCGGAAAGGGTACTTTCTATTGTCTGAAAATAAGAATAATGGGAAGCCAAAGCAATATCATCAGCATGAATAAATTTTTCGGAAGAAGTAGTTGGAATATCACAAATATAAATTAAATAGAAGAGGTGCTTGAAGAGAACCTTGAGGAACACCATTATTCAAATTCTCGAGAATACTATTATCATTATTTTATAAAAACACGAAACCTTCTGTCGGATAGCATATTTTTTAATAATCTAACCATTTTTCCGCAGTTTAAAGATTATAGAGTTCATAAATTTATTCATCTTTCTCATATTCTTGCTGAATGCTTTATTTTCCTTTCTGATAAACTTACATTTGTATAGAAATAGTCAAACGAACACAAAAAGAAAAAAAGAATTATAGAATTATATGTCTTCAAAGCAAGCGCTTACAGAATATAAACACTTTTCTACTAATATTTTCTTCAGTTTACATTTGAATTCTTTTAAACTACGTGATTCGGTGACATTTTTTGGCAGTTTGTTAAAAAATTGCGGCCCTGAAGTATCAGGCGACTTACATCCTAGCTCATATCTTTTGAAAGGAACATACAGATTATTTTGCTGACGTGTATTTACAACATGTTTGTCCTTTACGGAACTAAAACTATCCCTATTAGTAGAAACATAAACACATATTTCAAAAATAAATAGGCTGGGAAGAGTCAGTATTCCAAACTTTCTAAAAAAACCCCTACAAGAATAAGTACTAGAGACACGGGCCATACATCTAATCAGTCTCTTCTGCGACAGAAAAACCTTATACGCGAGGGATGACTTACCCCAGAAAACGACGCCATACCTCAATCGCGACTCAGCATGAGCATAATAAAGTGACACTAGTTGGTTTTCGTCTAAAACAGTACGCAAGTTTATGAACATATATATAACACTATTTAGTTTTCCCGAAACATACTCACAATGATTTTAGAAACTGAGGCATTCATCTAAAAAGATCCCCAAAAATTTTACGCTATCACTTTGTTTAAGCAGATTCCCTTCCACATAGACATTAATTTTTGCACACTTCTTCTGGTAATTATGAAACCGGATAAGAGCCGTCTTACTGCTGTTCAGAAATAAGGAATTACTACTAAACCATCTGCTCGCTGTCTCCAACAGATCATTACATTAGAGTTCCAAACCACCATAAAATCTGTCAGACACTAAAAATGAGGTATCGTCAGCATAAGCAGCCATGGCATCCGCAGAATGAAGGTGCTCTTAACGGGAGAGACTATCTTCTGGAATAAAATCATAGATATGATAGTTGATATTCTTGGTGAGAATTAATCGAAAGTATCGAAAGTGTGAGGGCCTCAATCGCACAAAAAAATTAGGATTTGCGTATTAAACTTGCGATGGTGAAAACTGATTTAAAAATTCACAATTTTATCCCGCTCTGTTCGTAAATATCCTTCGATAATGAACCGGAACTCGTCAAATCTGCCGGGGACATCGGGGGAACGCCAAGAATGCAGAACTCGTCACCGAAAATCGCCAGGAAACGATCCGCGACTCCTATGAAATTTTCATTAGGTGCACGGGCCGAGACCGAGAACTTTTATTACGACCATTCCTCATCACGATCTTTTGTTGAAATTCAATTTATCGAACGTCCCCCGGCCGTGAAACACGTGTCCTTGAAACCCCAAACCCCGTCATTTTCTCCTCATTAATCTCCTGTGACGAAATTGCAAAATTCAATTAATAGCGGGAGAGAGAGCGGAGTGAAATGTAGATCGCCCTCCGAAGTCGGCGGCAATAACTTTCAATTGATCCCGTATCTACACCCCTGGTGTTGCCGGGGGGATTAGAAAGCCTTTTTTAATTTCGACCTCGCGTCGCCCTAACCATATTTTGTTGCTTTTGGGGGACCGCAGTGTGTAACTATTTGTTGTACTGGATTAGCCTTGGCTTACGGATCGGAGATTATTCAAATTTCAACCCTAGATGGCGGGACTTGAGATGATTACAGATTACTACTTTTTTAACAGTTTATGTAGAGGGTGGTCATATTTTGATGATTCAGCACTACATCTCTTAAATTGAGAACGATAGGAAAGAAGTTATAAACATGTCATATCAAAACTCCTGAAGATGCCAGACCATCGCACTGGCGAAACGTCGAGAATTAATGAGCGACGACGGACGAAATGCTGAAGTAAAAAAGTGACATGTCATGTTCCCTTTTTCCGAGAAAAATGGATTGCTGTATCCCGCAAGTCGCTACGATGTCTAGTTTTTGTACTGTAGGGAAATTTTGTAATTTAGCTAATTATTATAATTCGCTATAACTTTGTGATGTCGATCTTGAAATAAAAACATCTCGAGGACAGTATTTTCCTTAGTTTTTTCAGTACTCTTTACTAGTAGGTATATTGTTGTCATTTTAACTATGTAACATAGACATAAACGCAGATAATGGGCAATGTTGAATTAGCGAATTAGCCCGAATTAGAAATTTCGTATCACACAATAATTTTGCCCACCCTTCATACAGGGTGCGGCACGGAGGATGGATGGTTTTAAAAAAATAATAAAAGCGTTAATTTTTACTCAGAAACACATTTATTGACGGAATAAGATTCTCAAGGAAATAGCATTTGAGACAGTCAAGTGTGGAAAATCACATCAGGCATGTGGTGGCCGAAATCGGTGATGCAGTGCTGGAGGCGCTCTTGGAAGTTCGCGTAGACACTCTCCAACATCGCTCTCTCAACTTGGGCAACTTCCACGCGAATAGCCCTTTTCAATTCGTTATAGGGACACCTCAAGGCTAGAGTATACGAGACTAAGCCCCGAACTCTGGACGAATTTCAAGAGAATTGAAAAGGGCTATTCGCGTGGAAGTTGCCCAAGTTGAGAGAGCGATGTTGGAGAGTGTCTACGCGAACTTCCAAGAGCGCCTCCAGCACTGCATCACCGATTTCGGCCACCACATGCCTGATGTGATTTTCCACACTTGACTGTCTCAAATGCTATTTCCTTGAGAATCTGATTCCGTCAATAAATGTGTTTTTGAGTAAAAATTAACGCTTTTATTATTTTTTTAAAACCATCCATCCTCCGTGCCGCACCCTGTATATCAATCGATATAGTATATCAGATGATAAAAGTTTTTACATTGAAAAATTCTTTATTGCTTTGCTGAGACCCAAAAATATAGAAGGAAAGAATTTTTTTTAAATATCAGAATGGGAAATGCTTTAGAAATATAATGGAAATTCACACTATAGCGGATACATCTAGGAAAGTAGCATAGTGACACTATTAATGACAGCAAACAATGTTAAAATTGATTGTTTACGTGGAAGTGTGTTAAAAATTTTTAGCACTCCATTTTCTTATGATGAAATCAGATGAGAAAAATCCAGCAATTGCAAATTTTTAATATCAATATTTAACAATCATTACTTATGAACACTAATATTAATCGTAGAACAAGAATAATTACTAACATTAATGCCCTGTGACGTTAGGGAGCTTCGCAACACAATATTAGTATCCTCAGCACCATCAGTACTTGTAGAAACTTGGGAGAATTTTTTCTGCAATGACAGTTCTATATGCAATGGAATGATCAACATAGCCCTCGGCTACCCTCGTAGACTTCCATCCACCATGTTTTTTTATATCCGTAATATTTGCTCCTGATTCTTCTAGCAATGAAGCGGAGGATCTTCGAAAACAGTGTCCTGTATATTGCATTGGTTCTGGCAGTTTGAGGAATTCGGCAACAATAGATGGAATTTTCCCAAATGTATTAATACCAACTGGATTGGCAGTGCATTTATTATTCATGTATTTCAAGAAAAAACGACGATGTTTGATGACAGAAGGGCGCAGCGCAAAGTACTTATGAAAATAGTCTACATAATTCTCAATAATACTGAAAGAACGACTGACTTTCGTTTTTGTATTTGAAGTTTGTATAACCAATGAATAATTTGTTATTTCGATGTCTTCCACTGATAAATTACACAATTCTTCACACCGACAGCTCCAAATAATCCGAAAATAGTTGCAACCTTATCCATCAAGTATTTCTCATCTGGTGCCTCCTTTATAAACTTTTCCACTTGTTCACGAGTGGGAATTTTCGATTTTATGGGATGATATCCTTCACTTTTCCGTTTTAAATATGCTATTACCTTAAAATATTTGAAAACATCCACACCAATTTTCTCCACAAAATTGATAAACTCCATATTTTTTATTTTCTTCTAAGTAGGTCAGGAAAACAGTTTCACTGAAGTTTCCTTCTACATTTTCCAATTTACACCAGGCAAGGAAATTGTTATATGCAATATCGTACTGCTGAACAGATTTTTTAGGTAGGAGTTCCAGATTTGCTCTTCTTGCAGACTCTTCAATATCCAGAGGAACAACCAAATCGTCGTTTTTATTAATTTTGGACTTTGGACAAACATAACAGCAACTCAGAGGTAAAGTGTGTTAAGTCACATTTTTCCCAGACATGATTTATCTGTAATATTGGATTGAAGTCATTAAATTCTACCTAGTGAAAAACAGATTGCACTCCCTAGGTACATCAATTAGCTAAAATATAGCGATAAACATTCTCTGAAACAATAATTTCACTGAAAAATCTCTCTTTTGGCCGATTTCGTGACTTAACACACCTTACCTCTGAGGTGCTGATATTAAGCAGTTAAAACCGAAGACGAAAATTGGACAGGAACGAAATTCAAATGACAGCGTCTTTTCTCATTTGTTAGTTATCATAAAGTTTGCAACGCTTGCCCCTAACAACAACCTTTTGATTATTTGAATATTAAAATGCATTTTGAAGTAATTTTATTCTGTTTGTGAAATTGTTGAGTTCGCTCTGCTCATTTCACAAACTTTTTCACTCACAAAATAAAACGTCACTTTCAACACTCATATATCATAAATAACCATTGTAGTGTCTTACAGAATTAATAAAGTATGTTATATGTTATATTAATAGCGGCTTCAACTACGTTCTGAAACATTTAAACTCCTACTTTCATGGCATAAGAAATAATGATTTTGCCGCATTTCCTCGATGAAAAATATGCGGAATGCACTACCTCATAGTTTTGAAGAATCATTCATGAACAACCTGCCGATCCACACTGAATCTTCACGTGCCGCCACTGACCCATTCTCGTTGTTAATCGAATTCAAACGTTAACCATGAAAACCCGGAAAACAATAACTTCCAAACGGCCAACCCTCCAACCCATCTCCTCTGCAATAAATGCGTTTTAATATTATCATCATTCCCCAGGAGCTTTCCATCAGCGCGCGCCATTTCTAGTTATGATAGCTCCGAATGTTCGACGTGCGGAAACTTTTCAATTGGACGCTGAAAACCGCTTTTAATTTGCACACATGCCATCGCCTCCCATCGGCAACCTTTCCGACGGACCTCTTCACTTGCCCAGCTTGCTGTGTTTGAGTTGAAGCAATTTACTCTTCAATTCAATTACGAAGCGAAACAAAACTGCACGTTTATTCGAAAACGTAGTTTCCGAGGAGTTAATGACGCGTTTTTCCTTTTTCGACGAATGAAATGTGAAGCCACGTAGACTCTCGAGCTTTCGCCACCAATAAGAATCGATATCATTCGTTTATTAGGGCCTTAAATCCGCAGGATGAAATCCATGAAAACATATATTTCCAGATGAAGAAGAATTGAAACAACTGAAAACTCTTTTTAAGAAAAAGAATGAATCGAAAAACAAAAAATATTTTGCCATTACGGAGGGCACACCGAAACATTTTCGAAACATAGATGAATTAAAAATAGTAATCGTCGAAATGAAAACTATTTTCTATTCCTAGACTTTTATCATAAAGTTGCAGAAATGATATTATTTTGTCACCGGTTTCAGCCTTGTTTGGCATCATTAGTATCCCATACTACTCAGGAACAAAATATTCATAAAATACTACTATATTTGATGCAGAAACTTGCATAGGGGCCCTGATTTAGGGCCTCTGCTAAAATTTTTGAAAGAAGATGTACGCAGTTGTCTTCAGCGTATTATTGGAGATGTGGAACTTCTTTTTGAAGCTATTAGATGTCACTACTTTGAAATATTTTACTCAGTAGGTCACAACTAATTGCTTTAAATATTGAAGTGTTTCTTAAAACGCTTTGTCTTTAAGAAGCCCATGCAGAGAACATTTTTGAAATAGAAATAATTTCAAAATCATAAGATTTTGTCTCTGAATGACGTTAGATATTGATAAAGCCTAATAAGGTCGAAACCGGTCTATCACTTCTCTGAAAGACATAATCTGATTTCATTTCTCCATTCGTCATGATGAAAGATCAGTGAGCCTATAAATTGAAGATGTTATTAATTGAGATGATTGCTATTTTGAAATTCTCTATGTCTGAAAAAACAATATTATATACCTTCCCTGAAAAATTCCAGCAGATTCAAAACAATGCCTGAAACATTGATTTTTGTGATGATATTTTTATCTTTAGCTAAAATTTGCTTTGTTTTTTTATGAGGTGAAAATATTCTAGCTTTCTCAAGAGAGAATAGATAGTAAATGGATATACTTAAACTGCTCTTTCCAGGAGTGCAAAATATTCAAGCGTGCTAAGATTATGTACAGGGTGATTGTTCATATTTTACTCAATAACTATCTCAGTTAATATTGGTTGTACAAAAACCTGAAAATTTGTTGTGAAATATTGTTTTTTAAATGGTACACCCTGAATTTTTTTTTTCTAATCGGTAGAGCTCTTTCTTCTGATTTCAAATATATATACTTCATTGAGGTAAATTTCGGGAGTTTTTGAAAAATATAGATAGTTTCCTCTAAATCTAAGGCAGCTGTGGAATGCCACACGATAACGATGCGATTTCTTTATATCAAAGGAAACGTGGATAAAATAACAACTAATATTCATTTCATTTATATATTAACTAAAAGTAGAATTGAGTGTTCAAATGAGCCTCATATACGTCTACACACAGTCGATATCTTTTAATTCATTTCCATTCATGGAATATATTGATGTTTTCAATTATGTCTTCCTCTATTCTGACATTAATCTCTTTAATATTTTGCGGAGAGGCCATATACACTTTATATTTCAAATATCCTCATGAAAAAGTGTCCAAGAAGGTTAAGTAGGGACTATCAGGAGGCCATAGAATAGAACTTCGATATACAGAAATCACATAGTCTCGAGTGGCCTTACACAACTGCCCTAGATTAAGACGAAAAAACTTTTATTTTCCAAACACTGCCGAATAAACCCTCATTAGAGTATATGGGTGGGTTTCACCAAACTTTAATTGTGCGATTAGAAAACCTTACGTCAATTCGAACCAATCGAATCCCCCTTTTTTAAATTTCAACGAATCGTGGTACAATCAAAGCCTTGTGAAACCTATATCTTTGAAATCAGAAGAAAGAGCTCCACCGATTAGAAAAATAAAATACGGGTTGAACAATAGTTCACAAAAAATACTTCAAATACAAACGTTTTTGTATGACCAATATTAACTGAGATAGCTATTGAGTAAAATATAAACAATCACCCTGTACTTTCTGGTCATACATTGATTTTTGCAATTATGTTGAGGATTAATAGAGATTTATTGAATTTTTTTCGATGACCCGGAAATAATGTTTTAAGGAGGTCTCAATGCTCCGAAATTCAGACAAATTGCATTCGATTTCAAAAACCATCTACTTTTTTTCCTCTCGACTCGTTCAATTTTTTATAAAGTATTCGAGTTGATGGTGGATGAACAGCTGGTAAACAATGGGTTCGAACTTCAGCATGAAGTACATTTACATCTATCACTTTTTTGAAGATTCAATTTTTTGCTATTTTATCATTGTTACTTATCGTTTATGTTGATAAATTTATGTATTACATGTTTTTCTTTCCGTTCATAAATTATTATTATGTGCCGTCTTCTTCCTTCAAGAACTTTTCAATTTACCGATGTTTCCAATCATGATGAAAAATGTATGCCTAATTCTATCCATAAATTTTTCAAATAGTATAAACCCCTTCAAGAAACATTGCACCACAAAAGTAAAAGGAAACACATTGATGAAAGATAAACGAACAAGTCGAATCCACTTCGGAATAATGAGATTAGGAAAATATGGTGATATACAGTGAAGTACCCCAGGGCTCTGTTTTGTCACCCTCTCTCTCGCTGCTCCCTTTGAACGGCTTAGTTGGTTTTTCCAGGCTTATGTCTTCCTCCTTGGGTGACACAAACCTTCAAGCATTTTTGAATCTCACCTCCTAGGATACCAACAAATCCACTCCCTTAAAGATGAACTAGTAAAGCCAACAAAGTCTGGATCAATACAATACCACAAAGGCCCCGAACATCTTCCCACGTATCGAGACAATGTTAGCTCGAAGATGTTATGAAACAGCATCCGAGGGTTGTAATCAAATTCTTCGGGGATTTGAATATATGCCCAGAGGCCGGGGTAGGGTCAAGAACAAAAGAACTAATTGGTCGATGCTCTAAAGGGCTCATATGGCCGAGCGACCCCTCATCACAATTTACCACTACGTTACGTAGCCTCCGGAGTAGATTAAAACACCCCCTCCCTATATATCATGGCCCGCGGTGGATGTTCTGGAAATGGGAAAACAATATCCGAAGGTCGAAAGAAAAATATCGGGTTTAACTTCGGTTTGTGTGTTGAATCAAGCTGGTTGCTACTCGATGAAATAACTGACGAATCGATATCTTGATTGACGAAGCATGTAACGCCACTGATCTGTGATTTCTACTGATGTTTCGGCGTAGCTTTAAGTGAGATGACCTTTTTGTGGAAGAGTCGAGACGCCACAGAAAAATTTTCTTTGAAATTTGGAATCCTTTTCTGCTGTAGGGAGGATCTGTGAATCTTGATGCAATTTTTTCAGCAGGGGACGCTTTTCAGTAAAGACAGCACATTGAGGGAGTCTTCCAGGATTATTGTCAACTACAAGCAACATTTGGTTGATACAATTTACACGAAAACAAGTTCTTAACTCGCTGTTAAATTTTAGTAGTCCTCTGCTGAGGACTACTTCAGTACAATTCCAGGCAAAAGAAAGGAATAGTAGCTGGAATACACCGACCACAATCTTGACTGAATATGCCGCTGGGATTTACAGGGCTGAAGCCAAGTGTGCACTGTCGTCAAGGACTGAAATATTCAATCAAAAATGTCTAGACATCAACCTAGAAAAGAGAAGTGCGATATAGCTATGTGGAAAAACATAAGAATTAATAATTTTTTATACGACCGTTCGTTTTCACCCACTTTCCCGTACTCATTTTAGTTTAGAAAGTGTCACTTTTCTGCACTAGTGCGGAAAAGTATTAGCAGGGGTTTTTTCCGCACACTCTCATTAAAGACTAAACTGAATTATGATATGTGTCTATGCATAGAACGTCAACGATGAGAGTACCATGGTACCGACATGTAGAATTCATGTGTATTATGGATTTTCATGGAATGTTTTATATGTTGAAATAAAATATATATTTTCAATGTGGGGTCGTAGAAAAAATAATGTTCCTATCTTGTGTAGAAAGTATCTTTCCCGTACTCGACTGCTTTTCCGAAGGAAAAGTAAAACTTTCTGCACTTGATAGGAAAATAACTATTCTCTATTTCAGTATCGTAATGGGTTCATTACAGTACTAAAAGTAGTGCTGTAATGAAACTCATTACAGCATTGTTTTCAGTTATATGTTTCGTTTTATGGTTGTCAGTACTGACCTCCGATCGAATTAAGTTTCGAATCAAAACAATTCAAATTCCGTGATCTGTCAAATTTCGTATGTCACACCAACTGCCAAGATACAAAACAAAAGTCACTAATCTGAATTTTCATTTGAATTTCGAGAATATTTCACAAAAATTGACTGAAATAGAGAAAATACCGTCTAATACTCGTTGCAGAAGGCAATTCCAACACTCATGCTATCGAAAACTCGCTCCTTCGTCGCTCGTTTTCGAACTTCGCATTCGTGTTGGAATAGGAGCTCATTCTGCAACTTGTTTTAGAATATACTATTTCAGTTCACTCATTCAAGAATGAGAAGTAAATACAATGGGGATACGGTACGGAAAAGTCTTCCAGATTGCTCGAAAAAAGTACGAAAAAGTACTTCGAAATCAGGTCGTGAAACGGGCGACGGTTTAAGTCAGTTGAGGAAAAAGATTTAACAGAGAATTTTATATTTTTTTGGCGAATTATTAGGAGGTTTTGCAGAGAAACAAACTGAAGTAGTAGGGTTTTTCGGAAGAAGGGAGTTAAGTTGGAAAAGAGCACGAGTACGTGGAGCGCCCGAGTGCCCTTTTCAGTATAACTTGTCTGAGAGCATATTTGTCAAAAATTATCGATTCATTTAAATTGCAAGAGTTAAATTTTATAAGAAAATTTCATGAATCAATCAAATCGTATTGTGTCACTGTCAGTTGATAGCAGAGTCTCAGATTTTCTGAGTGCAATGTCGCGATTTGGAAACGCTTCTGCTGTAGATATTAATAAGAATATAGACAATCTTACGCCAACGAAAACAAAAAAGTCAAAAACGTTTTTTTTTCTAATAGTTCGTTTGTTTCATGTGAAGTGAAGTACTTGAGTGGCACGCTTGGAATCTGCAGTTTTGAGAGTCGTGTGAATTTTCATCTGATTTTCTCAATTATCTGATAAATCAACTTTCCTTCTAGATCAATTCATCTGAGTTATAATTAATTGATTGAATTCGACCATTTCGCAATTCCTTGATCCTCTGATTTTCAATTTCTCGATTTATCTGTGCCAGTGTTTCGTTGAACACGTGGACATTTTGTCTTTTCTCGAATTTTCTTTATGTGAACGAGGATTATCAGAGATCTCGGGGAATTGTGGGATCCTGCCGCTACAAAAAATGATGCAACTGTTTTTAATAGCCTATTTGCAGGGAGCTAAAGCTTCAACATCTTTTTTGGATGGAGCTAAACCTTCTACACCTTTTTGGAGGGAGCTAAACCTTCAATACTTTTCTGGAGGGAATTAAACCTTCAACCCCTTTTTGGAGGAAACTAAACAAACCTTCAACACCCTTTCGATGGGAGTTAAACCTTCACCTCCTGCAACGCAACTCTTTCTGGAAGAATTCGGAGTTACAACGTCTTTCTCTAGAGTTAAGAACTTCAGCTTTGGAAGAGCTGTGAGAAGTCAAAGATTTGTCATTCTAGTTGGGAAAGAACTGGAAGTCTACTGCATCTCAACTCTGGAAGAAGTCGATGGATAATCACTTCCTTTATCTGGCATTATTCAAATAAGATAAGTTAACTAAGAACGAAGAACGCTTGTGAATGAGAAATCTAACGGACTGTTCATATTTGTAGATACCCTTGTCCTCATATTTTGATGTTTCAACTCGTAATAATAGATATTGTAAATAGCTGCTGTCATCAGAGAAGAATGAATCTCGACTGTTCAAGTATTGATTATCATTAGCCAGAGTAGAAGCATATTGTCTCATATAAATGTAAGGTGGTTTCATGTTTTGACTAGCTGGGGCATTGAGTGATAAACCATTACCTCAAACAAGTTTTTATAACCTTACAATATACAAGTCATTTCATCATAAAAGAGGGACAAAATATATGTATTTACTACAGCTTTTCACTCAGATAGTCACGATGCTATTGAAGCACTGGGTTCTATGTCACTGACTTAAAATTGACCTGGCAGTACCAAAGCAAACTCAATAAGATAGAGTTCTTTCCATGAGAGTTTCAGATCATTCAAAAATTGGATTTCATTAGATTTATGTAACTGGAACAGCTTTGTCATTGGGCAGAATAGACCATGAGGTCGTAGTGTACTATAACCCTTTCTAAACTAAACTAGCTTTGAAGTTCCAAGGGATATGTGTGGTATGACTTTCTAACGCGGAAGAAAAAGGTGATGAGGTAAAGGGTTAATATCCATATGAGATATCAAAAGATTTTTGCACGCCATTCCATCGACCTGATGACAATGCCGAATCTTGCATAATTAATTTAATTTCCTTCGTGCATTCGACTCAATTCGCCATCAAATTCGACATGAATCAAGGATCAACTCGTTCTAGCAGTTTAAGGCCCATTAAGCGATTGTGCTTAGGGTTCCGGGCATCAACAGCGCCGTTCTAAATTTACGATAGAGATTATTGCACTCTGCACCATGACCGTGTCACGATCAATATGCCTCGTGCGATAATTCAGCGAAGAAAATCGCCGATGAATAGAGATCCAGGTGTTGGAGCGTGAATATCCGATTGTTGTTAGACACGGAAAGACGACGTCAGGATTCGTGGGGAATTGAGAAACGTGGAGTTTTATCGGAGAAATGGGATATTTTTCTCAACCTGTGCAGAGTTCGGTATTTTGACAATTCTCGGAATATGTCGTATTTTGGTCCTGATATTCTGTTTTCTTGTGTTATAAGATGTTTGGTTTATCTATGGGAGATGATTTCCTTCATTAGGGTTCCGTAGCGGTCTTCGAACATCTGAAGTTCCGAAATATCATCACTAGGATGGTCGTACCTGGTTCGAAAGAACCCTCACGATCAGAGAGCAAGGCTGAGAATTTAAATTTGAATATTAGAGGAAGTCGAGGGACAAGAGTGACTACGTTCTGAAATTAGCCACTGAACATGGTGTTGAGATCTTCTAAGAAACCCACATGGCAACAGGGGAACTTCTTCGTGAAGGAGGACAATTTAAAGTTATGTACTCATTGATTTTTCACTTAGTCCAAATAACGGTTTTAGCTTGTTGTGTTATAAGATTTTTCATGTTTAGTAATTCATAAAGGGGAAATTGATTGGGTTTTTTCATTTAATTCAAACATTGTGACATTTATTTTATAACTAATTTATGAAGAAAGAATTTCTGCAATGGGTGGTTAATTCAAGAACCATTTAATTGATTATAAATAAGTAGTTTTTTCTGCTTTTGTTTTTTTTTATTTCTGTTTTTCTCTGCTGCCCATAGAAGAACTACATGAAGATGTCCTCCGAGATCCTCTGATATGATATTTTAAGTGAATTCTTTTTTCCAACCCGAGTGAGGTCAGGGTTTTTTTCCCTTTCCTCATTTACTCATATTACAGAACTGTATGGTTTTCCTGTATTGCACTTACCCCAGCTAGGTATTTTTTTTGTTTCAATATGTATTGTATTATTTTAGCTCTCTCAATCAAAAGAATATATGATTGAATATATCTATCTGCAAGTTTGAATCTTTCAAAACGTACCGTGAATGTTATTTCTAAACCATTCAATATGGATGAATTAATTTCAGTGATCAAATATACAAAAATCTAGAAAAGCAGCAGGTTTTGAAGGAATGCATCTAGAATTCGACCAACATTTGGGAAAAAAGCCCTATCTTGCTTTTCATCTATATATAATGATATATTGAATTCCGGAAATTTTCCGACCGAATTTCGCAAAGCTAAAGTAGCAGCAATTTTGAAACTTGGAAAAAAATTCTTCTGATCCGAGTAGTCACCGTCCTATTAGTTTATTGAGCGTTCCTTTCAATATTTAAGAGAGATTGATTCTATTCAGAGTAGAATCAACTATAGAAGAATCATTACAGAATTTTCAGGGGGGTTTCAGGAAATAAAGGAATTGTTGTGATCAGGTTCTTAGCCTCACCACATTTATTGACTCAGGGTTCAATAAAAACAACATTTGTTGATTTATCAGCTGCATATGATACAGTATGGAAGGATGAATTCATTTGTAAACTCTATTATCATTTAAAATGTGGAAAAATGGTTAGACTATTAGAAAATATGCTATCCGACTGAAGGTTCCGTGTTTTTGTCGATAATAATAGTAGTAGTTTCGAAACTCTGAATAACGGTTTTCCACAAGGTTCAGTTTTAGCACCTCTTCTATTCAATTTATATTCGTGTGACATTCCAACATTTTCAACTACTTCTTCGAAAAAATTTATTTATGTTGATGATATTGCTCTTGCTTTCCATCATTCTAATTTTCGAACAGTAAAAAGTACCCTTCCCGCATATTTGGATATCAGGAACCTTTTTTTTTAATGGGCGTTTGTGCCTGAATGATAATGAAACCGAGGTTTCGTGTTTTCATTTGAATAATCATCAGAAATAAAGAAAATTGAGCGGCACTTTAGGTTCTTCTTCCTTAAAACATAATCTCAATCCTAGATACCTGGGAATCAAACTTGATTCCTCTCTAAATTTCAATGCCCATTTAGATGATCTGCGTTTGAAGCTTAAAACTCGAAACAATATTCTTCAGAAACTAGCTGGTTCCTCATGGGGCGCTAATGCAACAGCCCTGTTTGGTTGAACAGTGTTCATGTAAAAAAAAATTGATACCCAACTAAATTTTTCTATGAGGATTATTACTGGTATATAAATTGGTAAGGGGTATGACGAGGAGATGTTCAGTGAAAGGCTAGATTTCTTTCTCTCCTTTTTTTATTCTTCGTCTACGTTTCGGCCGCAGTCGCAGGCCTTCTTCAGGACTCTACAAAAACATATAATATTTAAACAATTACAACAACCACACAGCAGCAGTACCCACCGAATTCTGAGAGAGAAACGCCCTCTAATTAGCATGACCAGTATGGTCTTGAATCTTGCAGTTGTAAGAGCAACTGTTTTGTAGAGTCCTGAAGAAGGCCTGCGACTGCGGCCGAAACGTAGACGAAGAATAAAAAAAGGAGAGAAAGAAATCTAGCCTTTCACTGAACATCTCCCCATCATACCCCTTACCAATTTATATATTACACTAATACGGGATTAACGTTACCATACATTATTACTGGTACTATCAAATCTACACCTACTCCTTGGTTAACAGTCCTCTCAAATATTGTCCCTCCCCATATTAGCAGAGAGACAACAGCTTTGATTTTTTGGAACAAATTTGATTCTTTTCCAAATTCATTTCCCATACTCAACCATATTCCAGATAATGAGGTCCCCAGATTGAAGTCGCGTGAATCTTTTTACTCAAATTTTCTAATTGATATGAATAAAAGCGACGAAACAATTTGTCAATCTGAAAGGAATGTATGCAATTTTTTCAATGAAGATTTTATTACTGATCCTTCCATCGGAGTTCTTAGTTTTGACCAACCCAGGAGAATATGGTCTCTTCTAAATCGTATTAGAACAGGCCCCATGGACTATGCAACAGCATGCTCTTCCGATGAAATGCGGTTGACAGCCCTTGTTATGAATGTGGGGAAAATGAGGAGACTATATAGAACATCTTATGAATAGTTGTCCCATTTATAAATTTTAAGATGGTCAATTTAAAAATAATTTAATTTATTCTTAATTATTGTTTTTTTTTTCTGCTTTTGCCTCTTTTCATTTCAGATTAAGAATTGCGATTCGTTTTGTGAAGAATCTGTCCATCTGAGTCCATAGACGAATAACATGAAGATGTTCTCTTAGATCACGCTGATGTCTTTCAAGATTTCTCCCATATATTGCATATTTCCTCATTTCAATATTCGAGTGAGTCTCAAAACAGGTACCTTCAATGAAAAACTCTATCGATAGCTGGTATTTTCTGTGATATTTTCTGTTTTACTCTGTTGTTTACGTCTTGACCCTTGTTTGTTTGTGTTTTTGTTTGTATTTTTTATTTGTCCCAAACATTCGACGGTTTGCTTCTTATATTAATAATTCATTAATGTTATAGTTTAGGTTTCCAGGGAATATTTTCGACTCGCACGATTGGTCATCACCTTCTCGATCTTAAGCAGTTGTTGAAACATTCTTTGGGCTGTTTCTATTATCTATGTGGTTGGTTTTTATCGACGTTTCGGCAAGTATTCGCCTGCCGTTCTCAGGGTGTTTTTGGTCTTGAGAAGGAACGGTTCTTGACATACTTGTACTGTCTGGACTTGTGCGCTCTATACTTTCATAATATCGCAATTACAGTGTGGGGGTTCCAATGCGAGTTTTCAGAGGTGGAATTTCCGAAATTCCACTCACTCTAACCACTCGTCTACCGAAGCATAGAATCATTATACAATTTAAGTTGGTATGACAGTTGGACATCAATGTCACAAATGAATAATGGATGTTGATGTCTAAGTGTCCAAGGAGGAGAAAGAAATGATAGGATTTCTTGAAGAAGATTTCGAAACATTGAATCGAATCTTCAATTCGACCAATCGATAACATTTCTCATTCTTTAAAAAATTCGAGAATCTTTCACGATGGAAGGTGAAACACAGCAACAAATCTTTCGAGTCTGGCCCTGTCGTTTCATTTCCCTTTGTACGAAGGATGCGGTAGCTTATTACCTGTTTGACTCCGGGCGAACATTTTTGCGAATTTTGGCTTTCACAAAAAGATTACTCCGCTCTTATACACAAATACAAGAACCGAACTGAAAACTTTTGTCGTTCCAAAGCCCTCGGGCTCGAGTGTGCCATGCAAGGGAAGGTTGCAGGTTTCCAGAAAAGATGGCGGCTGTATATGCGAGGATAACGTCGAGCGAGAAGCCAATCTGGAAATCTCGATATTAATATTCATTTTCGGGCAAATGCATTTTGGATGCGAAATTTATGATCAAACTCTCAGAATTTCAATTGGCTAAGTTTGCGTTTGGAAGTTTTTCCATTTTTTGTACGGAGTCGGAAAGTTCTTCTGGAGAGAAGATTGCAATTAGTCTCTTTCGAAATGTGGAGTACTAGCAGAAATTTATCAGATTTCATACCAGATTTTCTTCAATTTGTATGAAACATTTGTAAATGTTCTTTGAATCATGAACTTGTGTTTCCTAAACTCCTCCTCTAGATATGATCACAGGGTAGAATGAAATGTGAACTAAACTGAAGGAATTCATTAGACTTGTATAATTTTTTGTAGATATTTGATTGATTGATTAAAAATATACAAGCTGTATCGAATGCGACAGCTTATTAGACATTTCTAGAGAACTGGGACCTATTTGAAATCTGAAAATTGAGATTTTAATATAGTTCGACATTATCTTTCGAGCTAAAATATTTCTGAAGCCTGATCACTTTCAGATAAACACGGAATGACAAAAAAAATTATGAAAATGTTTTGTGTTATTTGTTTCCAACTTTGATAAAGTATTCAAAAATACTGCAGTTCTCCAGAAACGTCTTATAGGCCGTCGGACTTGGTACACCCTGTATTCACTTAATGAAATTCTAAGTTTAATGAGAATGAATGCCATCGTAGAAGAAGTATAGTACACAACTCGAGTTGTAAGGCAATTACGCGCTCCAGAAGAATCATGAAATTTTCAAAATATTAAATGAAAAATTTTGAATAATCTGTTGAAAATTGAGCATTGCCCCCGCACACCTCATCTGCATCTACGCCTATAGTTAAGTCTCACAGCGCCACGTCCACTACAGCAA
Organism: Hippodamia convergens; assembly: GCA_038502775.1. NCBI lineage: Eukaryota > Metazoa > Arthropoda > Insecta > Coleoptera > Coccinellidae > Hippodamia > Hippodamia convergens. The sequence continues at coordinate 19,772,507 of CM076608.1, forward strand.
ATACAGCTTTACGGTCAGCTGATTGACTGCTCGCGTCGAATTAACCTCCTCTTGGTATTAATCAGCTGACAGATTAACTCATGCTCATTAATTGCATTAATTAATAGCTCTTTTTCGTAATCCAGCTCTGCCTGTGAATATACCTCTTCTTGTGCTAATCTTGTATGAAAAAATTTCCAAAAAGTCGCCTCGCTTAATAACTGCTCATCTCAATCATTTCTTGGAGTAACTTATCCTCAAAAAAGAAGATGAATTCTCAGAATCATTAATTGTTGCATTTTCCATGTTATTTTCCTGCTTTTCATAAAGTTTGTTCACGTTTCAGATCATGAAAATCTATAAAAATATTGGTAATCCTCTCTCGCTTTATTCAAATAAAATTTCTACTGCGTTAAACTGAAGTATTTGAATCCCCTTAGATATATATTTTGTTATATTTTTTCAGTTCTCATAGATTTTTCAGATATCTCTAGAGTCCTCACATGGAAATGATTACTTGCTCCAAGAATGAACATTCCCATGATTTTCTGTAGAACTAAATACTGATTTATTATATTCTCATGTGCATCTCATTCTCTTGATCAGTTCATCTCATTTCTCAACTCTTGACTTCTCATAATACTTGCTTATTATTGTTCTTGAGTTTCAGATGAATGAATAATCCTCAAACGCAAAGGAATCAGTCTTCTCTCTCAATAAAACCAAGTGAACTTCTCTGAAGTATTTAAACGATCAAGTAGTTTAGACATTGAACCTGATTGACACCCTCAGTCCCTGCTTCACTTTGAGCGGTAATAATATTGGTAAAACCATTCAACTGGTATGATCTCCTCATTATAAATAAAAAATTCTCAATTTCATTCATCTGAACTACTTAGCAAGTAAGATCTCAACTGTAAATATCGTCTCAATTGATTAATTAGCTTTCTCTTATAGACCAACGTTGTAGATTATAAATATTGATTTCTTGATCATGATATTCTCACATTGTAATGATCTCAATTATCTCAATGAAAAACAGACTTAGACTACTAAGTTTTCAATGCACGTATCTCTTCTAAGGCCTGATCTCACTTTTATTATTACTACTCTAATGATTCATTATTCAACCTTCTGTTTTTCTGATGGAATAACGAGGCTCTCGCAATCAATTTGGATTGCTCTATCACTGTGAACGTTGAGTTTAAGTTTGAATTAATTGAACTATCTCAAAGTCTGAGTCAGAGTTCATCTGACGTCTCATTTTGAACTTCTCTAGATTACCTCTGGTTTAAGTTGAATACTGTCACTCTGAGTTTATGGATGACTTTAAAATTTGTATTTTTACTGTATTAACTTCATGGCGGGTGACTTTTTCATTTTATTATTGTGAATGATGTCAATAAATGTTTTTACACTACCATCTCCAACTCAATTATCTGGATACAGTCCTCCACAGTAATTTCACAAAATCAGAACAACCCCGATTTTGAACATAATCTCATCACCTGTAAGGTCGTATCCGGTTTGAAAAACCCTCACGACCAGAGAGCTAGAATTTGTGGATTTTGAATTTGAATATCGAAGGAATTTTCGAAGGACAAGTGTGATCACGTCTCCAAATGATCTGATGAACATGGTATCGAAGTGATTCTTCTGCAAGAAACCCATACGGCAACAGAAAAAAATCCTCGTGAAAGAGGACAGTTGAAAGTTATGTATTAATTGATTTTTCACAAGTTTAGCTTGTTTTGTTAAAAAATTATCAGTTTCGTAATTTCCAACAGATTCGGAAAGGGGAAATTGATGCAGTTTTTTTTCATTTCTTTCAAATTTTGTGACATTTCTGTCATAAATATTTATAAACCTCCGAACATTATTTGGCCAAGAAATCTGAATGTTGATGTTTTTTAAAATACCAAATGCATTTCTAAAATGCATTCATTTCAGATTAAGAATTACGAGTCGATTTGGGAAGAATCTGTTTATCCGAGCCCATCGACGGATAACATGAAGATGATCACACTGATGTCTTTCAAGATTTTCCTGATATTTAATATTTTATGTTATTTTTTTTTTACGGGGAGACAGGTTTTTTCGGCTGAGGTTTTTTCCCCTGGCTGTATAGTATCGTATGATACTAGTGATGATAGTATCGTATGATTCTATAGTATCATACGAAGAATGATATGATACCCCGTTATTTTTTTACCTCAGCTTAGGTACTTTTTGTTTCAACATTTTTTGTATTATTTTAGCTCTCTTTTTCATAAGAATATATATATATTTTTAAAACGAGGGTATCTCCCTGCAACACCCCCTTGTCCTTGAACTACAAGTGTCCATTTCCTATGCAAGATTCAGGATCTAGACGGCAAATTTCCCAAGAGATCCATCTCGAATTCGAATCATATTTTAGCCTAATGAATCGAAAGGGGAATATCCATCACCGGCAGTAATTGCCGATATTTCGTGAAATTACGTAATTCGCATCGACGTACCCAGAGGTCGCCATCGAAAAGGTCACCAATATTTATCGCCCAATTTTGAAGAATGTCCGGCAACGGCTCCTATTTATTTTTGGCGAAAACATCGTGTTTCATTCAAAGTTGATTTCCATTTGAAATATGGCGCCCGTCAGGATTGATATGAATTACGATCGGACGATGTCGTTTTTATTTATCGAAAATGCAATGATTATTTATTTCGCTAGTACCGGAAGGTATTCTGAAGCCAATTAATCTTTTTTTTTTATTCCCGACACTGATAACGTCGATGATCAACAGCAGAATATTCAACCAGTACAACAAAATAGGTATTTACTGATATTAATTGATAAATAGGGGTAAAATTGTATATTCCCCGTCAATTGTAACGAATTTATGTGTGGGCTCTCCTCATTTATGAGCGTTGATCGTCGATGTATTGTATTATCAGGCGTTTCCTGATGAAATTAAAAATTTACGACCCGCTCTACAGTGGATGATGCAGAAGAATTATTAGTAATGCTGATTCTTACTGTTCCAATGAAGAATGTTTACATTTTTGAAGTCAACAAAATATCGAGTTACGAACTTAGTTTCCGGTGTGACGTCACACCACAAAGTTCATTTATTAGGTAGCTCGCGATCGTAGGACTTAAAAGAGAGAAAGAACGAGAAAGTCCTATGTTTTCCAAATGGAAACTAACAGTTTAAAATACACTGGAGAAAATGTTCTTACGGTTTCTATGGATGTCCCAATGAGAAAGAAATATAAAGTCCATGAAGGGGTTGGATCCATTCGGAGCGAAAAACACAGTTTATTGTTGCGAAGATTATTTTGACGTGAGAATTATGAACCATGAATATAAATATAATAATGAAAATGATGAGAGCTTATTCAGTAAACTACAGGTATAAATAGTAATCGCCGAGGCGTGAATCTATACGATTCCTGATACAGAGTGTCCAAAAGGGGTGTGGGGTATTTGTATATTCAATAAAAACAAAACAACAAATCAGAATGAAAGTTTGTCTTCATTAAAATTTGGACAAGGTTTTGGAAAATTGAAGGGCAAAGATTATGTTGTCCAAATGATAACCCTCGAGTCCATACTCAAGAACCAGATGACCGATATTGATGAAACTTTCACTATAATATAGGAAATTAATTTTGGGAAGTTTTCATGTAGGGATCATTCCTATATCACGAAATAAATGAGAAAAAATATCGAGTTTTCATGAAAAAGTCGATAAATATCCCGGTTTTTTTTTTTGGCTTTCACGGCCGACGCTAGGTAAACTATAAGAGATAGAGAAACATGGTCAGAGACAATTTTGTAGTGCTCAGAGAGTTCTATAAAAAAGTCTCCGACGCCATGTGTCTACCTGCTAAGGACAACCCACGACAAAACCATTTTTAACATTATCAGTTCAATTCAAAATAATGTACATTTCGAAGAGAGCTCCTGACTGGCATGGAAAGAATTCATATAAAAATGAATATGACTGTTATCTATTTTTTCTAATGGATGCGTTTCAAGTTACAGCAGGTTGAGCAAATGTGCATTTGAGCAAGAAATTATTGAATCTTATCTTTCCTTCGAGGCGAGGTTATAAAAGTGGGGTCGCGAAGGACCTACAATGTAAAATTAGTAATGTTTTAAATTGAAATATACTGCTTCTCAAATATGAGATCTTCGAGAAAATCGCTGTAAAATCATTTTAAACTCAATAACAACTTGAATCGACCCAATAAAAATCAGTATGAGACATTTCGTCAATCTGATCGCCTTTTTTCTGAAGTTTGGTTCTTTGCATATGCTTCATGAATGTTCTTATTTTGAAATTGAGTCAGTTTATTAACGGCTTCGATTCGGAACGAGTTTTCTGAAAATGCCAAGACGTTAATTAACAAACGTTGAGGCTAATAGGGCTATCGGAATGCTACAGGGTCGTCTAACTCAGGTTGTTGTAGCGGAAAGGCTCCAAGTCAGCCAAAGTGTGATATATCGACTTTGGAATAGGTTCAGGAGGACAGGTTCCGTGTTGGAAACACCAAGGCTTGGTGGGCGACGAAAAACAACACCGTTTCATCACCGTTTCGGCGAGAAGAAAGCCTCCATCTACGTGTTGAATGCTACGGAATACTCTTCAAAATGCAGATGGGGTACAAGTTTCCATCGAAACCATCAGAATACGTTTGAGAGAGGTGAATCTGGGTTCTAGACTTCCATTAAGAGGAGTTACATTAACACGTGACCAATTGGAACGATCAATGACGTAGTGTCCTTTTCACTGATGAATCCAGTTATGGACGATTTACAGATTCTCGAAGAATAAGGGTATGGACAATCCCACGCATACCCCGTAATCGTCGGTATGTCCAATAAGTCCATCCATTCCGAAGGGGTAGTGTTATGGTATGGGCCGAGATATGCTTCAACGGGCGCACAGATCTACACATTTGTCCTGGGAATATGACCGCCTAACGCTATAGGGAGCATGTCATTGACAATGTTTTGCCAAATTTTCTGCTATTGGTGAAACTTTTCAATTTCTAAATGATGACGCTAGACCGCACCGTGCAGCCATAGTTGAGAATGCGCGCGAGGTGCTTGCTATTCCACATTCACTAATACCTCCGCACTCACCAGATTTGAATTGCATAGAACATGCATGGAATATGCTCCAAAGAAGATAAGATAATCATCAACCTACCCTAGAATCCTTGAATGATCTGAGAGAGTTTCTTCCCCGTTTATGGAACCAAATTCCTCAAGTTCAACAAGCTCGTGTGTTGTATGCAAAGAAGATGTCAAGCTACATTGTATTGATAGTCTTGAGATGCTTAAATTCTCTAGGAATGAAATTTCATTATTATACTCGATTTTTCTCAACCAACCTATACATATACTCTGCAGACTTACAGGCTAAAATTAATTTTACTTCCTGAAACTTGAAATGATATTAATTTGAATTTTCATCACAAAATCCCATTTAAACTATACTTTTTGCAATTTAAGTCAATATCCCTAACTCATGTGGAGCAGTTTATCATGCTAGCGGTGCCGCAGGTTTTAGCTTAATATTATAAAATTCAAAAAAAAAAATTGTAAACCCTTCGTTTTTTTTTCATCAACTTTTAATAATCCACTTGTTGCTATACCATCTATGTTTTACCAAAAAATTTGAACAGCTCCTTCTTGGTGCAGCTGTTCTTTCTTCAGTTAGTATATTTTCTTGGCCATGACTCGGCATTTAAGACGACTGCGGTTTCACAGATTCGATAAAATCCGACGTATCCGAGAAACCGACGATCGGAAAAGTCCTTCCGAAAGCCGGCCTCTTTTCCTTTTTCCCGCTGATCAATCATCGTTCCAGATACGGCGTCGGCGGGCAAATTCGTCGCGCGCGTTCCGCATCCAGGACCCATAACTTCAGCCTCATAAAGCAGCCGAAATCTGGACTAATCAAACTTTCTTAATTTGAAATTCAATTGAATCGGCGTTCGGTTGAGCGCGCGGACCTGCAAGGATCAGATATCCTGGTCCCCCCTTTCGAACAGTTATTTTCCAACTATTAAATGCCGGCAGGACCGGAGATTTATCCGGTCGGAGTAATGAAACATCGGGAGATGAATGAAACGGAGAATTCGAGAGCGGAATTTACACTCTGTTTTCCGACGTTCGTTCTTTGAGCGTTCGCTCAATTCTAGTCGCGACTTGAGGGCCACTCGTGTAGAGTTTTCCTTCTTCTCGGACCGGTGGGTTGATGGAGATGGATTAATTCGCTCTGATGCGATATTTTTCGCCACTCGTCCTGCGGAATTTGCCATCTTGGGAGCTCGGTTTATCTCCCTCCATTTGTACTGTTTTAATTCGAACTGGGTCCAAGGCAGTTCCAGGGTTGCGTTCATAAACTTACTCAGAATAAGCTCTCCTTACTCTGAAGCGTTCACAAATTTATTTTGCCTTCCTCGGAGTATACTCTGTGAGCGTTCATAAACTTCCTCTGAGTAAGCTCTGCATACTCTGCTATTTGGGAGAGTGAACACATACTCTGACAGCTGAGACGTACGATTTTCATTCTATCTTGCTCCCGCAGACTTTTTGAAACTTGAATATTATTCGAATAAGTATTTATTTAAAGTTTTGTTCTATTCCAATAACGAAATACGAAACAATTAATTTTCCACGTGAAACAACTATTCTGTGAAATAAAGAAATGTAGGAAAGAATTACTTTAATGATTAATAAATTTGATAAAATTGCTAGCACTGAATTAAAGAAGCTCAAAGTAAACTTTACCAGATAATGAATTTTCGAAAAGAGTTACTCACCCTATTGTAGAACCTAGAATGGTCCGTTCAAGTGCAAATAAATCGAGACATAAAAAGTCCCACAGTAACTGTTTTTCGTACCTGATTAGAAATCTACGTTGATACTTTTTATATTCAAAAGTTTAGATGTGTCAAGGTTCATTCATATTTTGCTTTATCTTTTATACAATATTTTTTAACTTCTCTTTGTTAGCTTCCTTAAATTGTTACGAAGTATTAAGTTTTGTCTGGCGTAGAGTCAACAAAACATGTTATAACATTTTTATTAACAGACAATAATATTCTTCTTCACCGTTTCTGTCTCATAAGGAGTATTTCAACGTCCTGGGAACATTTATCAGTTTCCCCACAATCATCAAAAAAACGCGGTTGGGCTCTGCTTCTAAAATCAAAGAAAAATAGACTATACTTCGAAGACACAACTTAAAATGAACGGCTAGAGAAAATTCTTTTCTTAAACTGCTATTATTCATTCACGATAGCAACAATTCAATATTAAAATTATATATAAAAAATGTATATACAAAAGTATTATTCATATTGTTTGAATGACATTTTTCAGAGTGAGATTGTGAACGACGAGTGTAGAGTAAAGACCGAAGTATATTTCTGATCATATGTCCATTATTATTATTATTCAGAACAGGGGTCGTTGTGGGTACGTTGAGCCTTCCGGGAACTTCGACCGCAAGGATTTTTTGTCCTTTACCCAACTCGTTCATTTAAATCCCAAGGAGGCCATCATGGCATTGATGAATCCAACGACATCCTTAGGAGCCTTAGCTGTTACTTTATGTGAATCTAGAACCGACTTCCCCATGTGAACGGCTCTTAGTTCTGCCAGCTCTGGACACTTGCATACTATGTATTCATCATATGGCCATACTCTAACTCTACTCTCTGGGTAAACTTGTGAACGCAGCACAGGAAGGAATCCATGGGGCACCCTTTCCCCCTCCCCATTTTGTTCGGAGCACTTCTTTTGACGTATATTTGAGAAAACCCGCAAAATTGGATAGGGGAGAATGGTTAAGTGTACAACAGTGTACAACATTTTTGATGAACCATTTAGGCGAAAAAACAATCCATAAACTCAAATTTTTGTGTCTCAGCTTGAAAATTTGAACTAAGCCAATGAGTTGTGAATGAGTGTCGTCGAATAACTCCAATTATGCTGAACCATGAAAATCTATGAAAATATTGGTAATCCTCTCTCACATTATTCTAATAAGATCTCTATTGCGTTAAACTAATGTATTTGAATCCTCTTAGATATTTTGGTATATTTTGGAAGTTCTCATAGATTTTTCAGAAATCTCTATACTCCTCACATTTAAATGATTACTTGCTCCAAGAATGAACATTCTCTGTGGTAATAAATACTGATTTCTCATGTGCATCTCATTATCTCAATCTATCTATCTCATTTCTCAACTATTCACTTCTCATAACACTTTCTAATTATTGTTCCCGAGTTTCAGATGAATGAAAATCCTCAGACGCAAAGGTGAATCATGGAATCAGTCTTCTCTCTCAATAGCACCAAGTGAACTTCTCTGAAGTATTTGAATGATCCAGTAGCTCAAACATTGAACCTGATTGACAGTCTCGGTCCCTGCTTCTCCTTGAGCGGTCTCCTTGAATATAAATAAAACCATTCAACTGGTATGATCTCCTCATTATAAATAAGAAAGTCTCAACTTCATTCATCTGAAGCACTTAGCACATAAGATCTCAAGCCTTCTGCTTTCTCAAACCAACGGGTTGGTGGTTTTAATTCATACATAGTACTCTCATGTTATATTCCTCATAATTTTCAATTGTAGATTCTTTTTTTCAGAAATACCAATAAAATTTTTGGAAATATTTTTTGAAAGATAACTAATTCAGAATTTGTGATTGTGGCGCCATTCTGCGGTCTTATTGAATGTCCTATTGAATCAATATTTTGCCCAGACTTAGCGATCGGCTTCCGAATCAGGTTGATGAATAAGTAATTCGCAATTTTCCAAGAATTAGGGGCGAACAAATGAAACATTCACAACTCCAACATTTACTCTTAATCCACCCCCAGAAAAACCCCGCAGCCATCTTGGATTAAACGACGAAATCTTGTCGCTACAAAAATTCCTAATGAATAAAAAATCACCACCGCGATATTATATTCGAAATATCCACCCGAACATTACGTACCTTCGTCCGATCGAAGCCGGCTTTTAGTAAACCATTAAGGGCGCGCGGGGCCTAACGAACAAACGAAATTAATTTATCATCTGGCCCTCGATAAAATCTCCGAACAGCCCACGTACGAACGGGCCCCATTTATCTTTTTTTCCGGCCGTAGAGTGAATTAATTTGGTTTCGGCGACGTCGCGAAGTTTCGAACGACGGCAAAGCAAACTTTCGGCACAAAAGAATCGATCCTAATTGAAAGGGGGAAATGTCACATGGGGTTTTGGGGAGATTTCGAAACGCGCGGCAACGTTAGAAGTTTGGAAATTAAAATATGAAAAGTTGGGGGTGCCGGCCGCGGTGGCAATTTTTCATTCGGCCCTTTTTTTTCGCTGTCGATGAACGGCAGCGGGGTTTTTATTTGCGCGACGTATTCAGAGTAGAATTCGCGCGGGGTGGTCCGAAATTAACGGTTGACGTGTTTTTCAATACACCTGATTTTTAGCGAAATGGAAAAGGGTTTTTTTTCTCTGGGGTTTTTCCCTTTCCTCATTTTATCATACTATAGACCTGTATGGTTTTCCTGTGTTGCACTAACCCCAGCTAGGTACTTTTTTGTTTCAATATGTATTGTATTATTTTAGCTCTCTCAATCAAAAGAATATATATATAATCGAAAACATAAAGATTCACGACAGCAAAAACCACCCCATTCTAGATTTTCTATCAATTTTTATAAAGGAAAATCATCTGTTGAAGTTGAGGATTAATATTCCTGGAGAAAGTGAATTCTTTTTAAATAACTCTTTTCATAAATTGAAGAATTGTTCAATTTATATCGTTGAGTTTATCATTATCCCTTTCAATGCCGTTTAATTTTATTGATATACATAAAAACTATTGAGTAATAATTTCTCCTCATAAAATCAACTTAACGGGGTAAAAAAACAATATTTTAAATTTCAGAGGGAGGACAGATCTTTGTCTGCCGAGAAAGAAAAGGCTTTACCCTTTTTCTGCCCTTCTTCTTCATCTTTCTAGTATTATTAATCATGCTAGTAGGCTACTGCCTGTTCATTGCAATCAAGTCATTCTCGCCATCGTTTTGGTGGTCTACCCTGTAGTCTTTTTCCTACTGGATTATTCGTTTTCGCACTTTTAAAGAGTCTGCTGTCCTCCATTCTTTTCATGTATTTATTCCAATATCTTCTTCTCTGTCTGACCCACCTTCGTATTCCACATGTTTGTCTGATGTCTTCACTTCTTATTCCGTCGTTTAGAGTTTCGCCTCTCATTTCGACTATTCGCATCATTTGGAGGGTTCTGGTCTTGTTACTGCCGCATATGTTATAATGAGTCTTATTGTTGTTTTATATATTCTGACTTTGCTTTCAGTATTCAGCTATTTATTCTTTCAGGCATCTCAAGATTCTTGCTTTCATTGTTTGTTCCCTAACTTCATTGGAGAGATTGCCATAACTTGTTATTTCTGTTCCAAGATATTTGAAGAAGTTTATCTGTTCTACAATCTTGGAGTCGACTTCTAATTTGCATCATTTCGGGTGTTTGGATATTACTAGGTACTTAGTCTTGTCGGTGTTAATAAGCATATTTAGTTGTTCAGCTTTGATATTAAATGCATGCAATAGTCTTAGGAGATTGTCTTCAGAATCGTCAACGTAGCAAATGGCCCTAAATAATGTGTTACCCATTTTAAATCCGGCTGTTCTGGAAAGATTTTCTACTATTTTGTCCATTATTAAATTAAATATGAAAGGGCTCAGTGGATCTCCTTGACGGATTCCTGTGTTTATAACTATTTCTTCTGTAGTCAAGTGTCCTACTCTTATTTTTGTTTTGCATTGTTTGTTAATATCGTGTACTAGGTTAATTAGTCTGTGGTTTAGCCCTTTTCCTCTCATTATCTCCAACACATTCTTCAATCGAACTATGTCGAAAGCCTCGGTCATGTCGACAAAACACATATATGCAGGTTTATTAAATTCTATTGATTTTTCTGCTATTTGTCTGATAATGAATAGTGCATCAATGGTAGACCTATTTTTCCGGAATCTTTGTTATTCTTTTCGTATGGATATAGTTTCGGCAATTACTGCTAGTATTACTTTTGTTTAAGAGTGCGGTTGAGCAGTGTTATTCATCTATAGTTTTCCGGATGCGTTTTCTATCCCTTTTTGAAAATGAGTACTGTTATGCTATCTTCACATTCGCTTGGTATTCTTTGTTTTTCTATAATATTATTGAATAGGGTAAGTAGTTGGTTCTGCAATTTCTTCCCTCCGTGTTCAAGCATCTCATTGGTGATCTCTTCTGGTCCAGAACTTTTTCTGTTTTTGAGGGACTTGATGATGTTTTCTATTTTATCGTTTGTTGTCTCTTTGTCGTTGTCCTGCTTATATTAATTTTGTATCTGTTCTATATCTTCACCTTCCTTTTATAGATTTTTGAAGTATGTTTGCCATTGCTGTGTTGTAATTGTATTAGTTTGCAGTGTCCTTGACTTAGAGCTTATTTCTTCTTAGAAATCCCCATAGTTTCCTCTGACTTTCATACATGGTTTTCTTTTATTTCTTTTATATTTGCGTTTATCTTTTTTGCCCTTAACCTCGAATAACTCACGACGCATACACAAGATTTCATGAGATTTTTGGGAAAACTTTAATAACGGTGAAATGAAGGTGCATAGCTTATTTCATCCCATTCTGACGACTGGACCATATCCTCTGTCCCTTACCTTCACCCATTCCACCTCGAGTAATATTACAAACGCAGAACAACACCGGGGACGCGTCAAGTAAATCGTAGTAACCCCTATGGGAAATCTCATGACAGGAAATAGAATCGCTTCATGTTTGCGCTCGCGTGTGCGCCCGGCACTTGTCAAACAACGGATGGGACCTGCCAATGATAATGAGATATAGTGCGAGTTCGTTAGGTTGTATACCCGTTTGTTTAGCCGGGATGGATTCGAGATAAACGCGTGGAAATCGGGAACCACGCCCCTTGATGAAGCAGTTGAACTCGGATCAGGTACAGACTACTTTTTTTTGCTGATCGTTTGAATGTCCTTTGATGTTGAACATCAGAAGCCAGTGTTGATATTTTTCAACCTCTTAGTGTTACCTGAGGCCCGTAACAAGTGTAGAATCTCCCTGTAGCTACAAGTCCAATTTGAAATGACCCGTACAGCACCAGTAATCAAGGATAAGTCTCTACATAAATTAAAGTTTTCTGCAGCACAAAGTCTACTCTTGTACAATTATGATGCGGAATTTTCAACAAATGTAGAAAATATTTTTATTTGTTCCTCATTTGTAAACGTCAGTTTAGGAATACACAATATTAATCAAGAAAGTTTATTTTATCAAGTCACTAACTTGTAAAACTGACAGTTAACTTGCAAAATTTTCACAAGTTAGTAGTATTATTTACATTAGAAAATTTTGTTTTATCGTCATATATGTTGAAAATCATGGTATTATTGTTACTTCCAGTAACACAGATTTTTGATGATGAAAGAGTTGATACTGATGATGATGAACCATCTGTTGACTCAGAAACTGCTGAACTCGAGGACTGCAGAACATTTGTACGCTCCTTACTACCAAATAATTTGCTAGACATTTCGATTTTTTGTTGACCGAGTCATCGACATAACTCATCGCAATTTCGGTGCTCTTCCACCCTCCTGCACGCTTTAGTTCTAAAATATCTCCACTCGAATCTGCAACCATAGTGGCTCCAGTTCTGCGAAAAGAGTGGCCGGTGTATAACTCTGGGTCTTTCAAACCTAAATATTTCGCTTTTTGCTTTGGGACACCACCAATAGTGTGCTGGCCAGCATTGAGGGAAATGCACTTTCCATGTCGGTATGTCAAAAAAAATCTTAGGCTTTCTGTTCCAGAAGGCCGAAGATTTACATATTTTCTGTATAACATGCAGGGCTTGAAGCTGCAGCCATCATCAGTTATGATGAATCTTCTTGTTGTTAAATTTTTTGTTTGCCGCAATGTCACAATAACGTATTTTTCCATATCTTCTACATCATTCATGTTTTAGGAGAGAATTTCGTCACATCGACAACATCCAAAAATCCCAAATATTTTTACAATTTTCGCCAGCAACCACTGGTCATCAGGAGCATGAAAAAAAAATTGTTCGGCCTCTTCTTTACTCAATACCTTGGCCTTTTTTGGCGTATAACGCTCATTTTTTCGTTTCAGAAACGCTATTACCTTTTGAAATCGGCAAATGACAACTAAACGTCATATTTTTCAATAAAGGAAAACAAACTTGCGAACCGGGGCATTTTCTTTCATTTCTAAGCAGCTTGTCAGCATAGACCATTTTGGCCATAAAGTATTAGGGCTGAATCTAGCTGATAGTGGATTCGAGTAGACCAACAAAACATCTTCAGTTTTGATTTGCCACTTTTTGAAGTCGTCGTATTCTCGCTCGTACCTTGAAGCTGATTTTGCAGGTAATAAACTTGATGTTACACTGCTGGCTGCCTCAATAATTTCTTTCGGTACATTCATTTTCGCTTTCGCCAAAACAAATGGAAAGAAAAATAAACAGACATGTTCATGGCAACGCTTCCATAGCTTACGACATTTGCGACAAATTATTGAGATTTTTTTGGAACCTTTTTGCAAATCAGAAACAAATAAAATATAGAACAATACACGCAGGGTAACAGGTTTTACTGGCCCAAGGAGGTTACTGACTGGCCTGCGGCTCGTCAGTTATATCCTCCATTCGCCAGTAAAAACCCTTTTACCTTGCTAGTAATGTTATATACTATTTCATATCAGTAATCACCTAGTCCAACTCTATCTCTGGTAAGTGTATGTACAGTTACTCGACGGACACCCTATATATCACCAAATATCTTGAAACTTTATAGCACTTTCAATACGATTTTTGAAGAACGGCAGGAGTAAAAAGTCTGCATGCATCTATCTTAGACACGTGGCACTGCGTGCACCGAAATCGCGAATTATCTTATTGTCTCCCTGTTTCACCCTACTATTCACAAAAAATTCTTCTCAGCGAATCCACCACACCCCCACTAATTACCCGACGAATCTCCCCCACCACCCGCGTTTACGTGAATAATAAATACCCAATAAAGGAGCCGTGAATCATCCCACCGAACCAAGGTATCCCGAAAGAAGAGCGCCCTATTATCGCATTGTCTGGCGCGCGCTCTCAGGAACAACCGCCATCAGAAAAAGGCATTTGTCTCGAGTTTGAATGGGACTGCACCGAATCGGCCCGTTTGGATGGTTTTTGTTCGGGCAAGAAAAGCATCTTCCCGAGGATCGTTCCTGCTGATTTATTCGCCCAACAGCGTGTTCGTAGGTGAATTTTGTATCCCCCGCCGCGGTCGGGCCTTGGCAGAATCAATTATTTCTGCTGATGGATCGGCCAGGTGTGCCGCGCTGCTCTGAGGAGAAATATTGTTTTTCTTGCGAATTCGGTCCGTTTTCTGCGTCCTGATAGGTTGGAATAACATGCGAGACAAATACTGTGGAGTTGGAGCATTGGGGGCGAAGGACAAGAGTGATGAGTGCCCCCATACTCTCTTCAGAATGTATATAAGGGGAGTAACTACACTCCCCGTCAATAAATTCCGGACAGGCAAAATTTTTGTCAAATTCAACACCCTGTATCTTTTTATCGGGTTCTCCGAATTTGGTGAAATTTTCACCAGATATAGTATTGGGCCTTATTATGTTAACCTGGAATTTACTTTGCGAAAATACCTGTAGTTCATCCGTTATACAGGGTGAAACAAAACCTTGTTTTATACCCTTCATTTCTAAACACCCTATGGTAAATTTGAGGCGGTAAATTTGATATCATTCAGTTTTAATTTGAAGTGTGGCCCTTTCTTGACAAAATGTTTTCTGATGCACGTCAGTATGTGCTTTAAAAGAAAAGACACACATTTTCAAAGAAAGTGTTGCATTGTTTCAATTTTTATAACAATTTGAAACATTACAATAGCTTATCGACCAGTAAACATAAACAAACATCTGAAAATTAATAGCGTGTATTTCATCCTCGCTTTCTCATCACTTCTACTATACGACGTGGCATACTTTCAATGCATTTACAAATTGCTTCTGGGGGAAGAACAATTTCAGTTAATGCAGAACAATGCTAGGCCTCACGTTGCACGGGTTGTAACAGAATACTTTGAAGAGGCGAATATTCAACGATTCGTGTGGTCAGCCAGAAGGCTAGATTTAAATCCAATTGAACATGTATGGGATATGCTAGGTACACAACCTCGAAATCGACAGCCCAATACCTTGCCCGATTTACGAACAGCCCTTATTGAAGGACGGGAAAATATTCCCCAGAAGCAATTTTGAAATGCATTGAAAGTACGCCACGTCGTATGGTAGAAGTGATGTGAAAGCGAGGTGGAAATAGACGGCCTTAATTTTCAGATGTTTGTTTATGTCTACTAGTCGATAAGGTATTGTAATGTTTCAAATTGTTACAAAAACTGAAAAAATGCAACACTTTCTTTGAAAATGTGTATCTTTTTTGTGAAGCAGATACTGACGTAAATCAAAAAACATTTTGTTGATGAAAGATCACATTTCAAATTAAAACTTAATGATTTCAAATTTTCCGCCTCAAATTCACCGCAGGGTGTTCAGAAATGGAGAGTATTGAACAAGGTTTTGTTTCACCTTGTATAACGGATAAACTACAGGTATTTTCGCAAAGTAAATTTCAGGTTAATATTACAAGACCCTATACTATATCTAGTGAAAATTTCAACAAAATCGGAGAACTACGAAAAAAGACACAGAGTGTTGAATTTGACAAAAATTTTGCCTGTCCGGAATTTATTGACGGGGAGTATACTTCGCGCAACAATTAAAGGAACAGGAGTGAAACTACAAGTGTTGAAAATTGAGCATTGCACCTCTCAGACCTCATCTGCATCTACGCCTATGGTTACGTCGCAGCGCTACGTCTACTCCAGCAAGTACAGCTCTATGGTACGCTGATTGACTACTCGCATCAAATTAACCTCCTCTATGTATCAATCAGCTGACAGATTAACTCATGCTCATTGATTGAATCAATTAATCGTTCTCTTTTGTAATCCAGCTTTGCCTGTGAAAAGACCTCCTCTTGTGCTAATCTTGTAAATGAGAATTTTCAAAAAGTCACCTCGCTTGATATCAGCTCATCTCGTTCATTTCTTGGAGTAACTAATCATGATAAGGTAGGTGAATTCTCAGAATCATTAATTGTTGCAGTTTTCATGTTATTTTCCTGCTTTTCACAAAGTTTGAAAATTTGTCCACGTTTCAGATCATGAAAATCTAAGAAAATATTGGTGGTCCCCTCTCACTTTATTCTAATAAGACCTTTATTGCGTTGAACTAATGTATTTGAATCCTCTAAGATATATATTTTGGTATATTTTTGCAGTTCTCATAGATTTATCAGATATCTCTAGACATGGAAATGATTACTTGCTCCGAGAATGGACATTCTCATGTTTCTCTGGTAATAACTACTGATTTATTATATTTTCATGTGCATCTCATTCTTTCAATCAGTTCATCTCAATTGTCAACTATTCACTTCTCATAACACTTGCTTATTATTGTTCTTGAATTTCAGATGAATAAATAATCCTCAAACGCAAAGATGAATCATGGAATCAGTCTTCTCTCTCAATAAAACCAAGTGAACTTCTCTGAAGTATTTAAACGATCAAGTAGTTTAGACATTGCACCTGATTGACAGCCTTAGATCCTGCTTCACCTTGAGCGGTCTCCTCTAATATTGGTAAAACCATTCAACTGGTATAATCTCCTCATTATAACTAACAATTCTCAATTTCATTCATCTGAACCACTTAGCAAATAAGATCTCAACTGTAAATGTCGTCTCAATTGATCAATTAGCATTTTCTTATAGACCAACGTTATAGATTATAAATATTCATTTCTCGATCATGATATTCTCACATTGTAATAATCTCAATGAAGAACAGACTTCTAAATTTTAAATAGACATATCTCATCTAAGGCCTGATTGCTCTATCACTGTGAACGTTGAGTTTAATTTTGAATTAATGAATTATCTCGAAGTTTAAGTCTGACTTCATCTGATCTCATTTTGAACTTCTCTAGATTACCTCTGTTTTTAGTTGAATATTGTCACTCTGAGTTTATAGATGATTTTAATATCTGTATTTTTACTGTATTAACTTCATGGGGGATGACTTATTCATTTTATGATTGTGAATGATGTCAATAAATGTTTTAACACTACCATCTTCAACCCAATTATCTGGATACAGTCCTAAACAGTAATTTTACGAAATCAGAACAACCCCGATTTTGAACACTAAGAAATCTCATGAAACCACTAATACACAGAAAAGACGGACTATAATCAAATATGAGCCTGCAAATTGTAATTATTTTAATTTGCATTATGTTCTTTTCTATTGAAAGTAAATCATTTTTAGTTGAAAACCAATTAGGGATTAATGGAAGATCAAGAAAGTGTTGAGGTGCTGTTCCAGCAAACCCAAAGTTTACAGAGGGCGCAATCTACCCTTGAATCGCCTATAGTACCTAAAATTTCAATTATTCCTTCGAATATACACTGCGAAAAAAAATTAAAGCACATTCTGAAAATTTCAATTTATTTTTTATATTATCTCGTGAAGGTTTTGAACAAAACAAGAATCTTATGTGAAAGAAGAGAAATGAACAATTTTCAAAATACTGAAATGCTGATAAGTGATTTAATACTTGGGATGTCCACCCCTTGCGTTAATTACAGCTCGGCAACGACGGTTCATACTCAAAATGAGTGATCTTAAAATGTTCTGATCTAATCCTTCTCAGATTTCTCCGAGTTGGATTCCTAAGTCATTTAGAGTAGCTGGATGATTTTCTGAACTTCTCAGCCTTCTATTGAGGTTCCCCAATCCTGCTCAATCGGATTGAGATCTGGACTTCTTGCTGGCTATTCCATTCGAGAGATTTCAACCTCTTCGAGGTACTTCTGAATGATGCGCGCACGATGGGGTCTGGCATCATCTTCAATAAAAATAGAATTTTCACCAATGTACCAGTAGTATTCAGGAAATTGCACTGAGCATATCTCTCATGTGGACGTATGTATACAAGGGAACGTCGATCACAATGGTAGAGGCAGAATCTAGACTCATCTGTGAAGAGAACTCTTTCCCAATCGGCCTCTTCCCAATGGATATGCTCTCTCGCAAAAATCCGCGACACGAGGCCCTAAATCATATTTTCTGAGGCAATTTCTTATTTTCTGAGTGCTAATTTGCACCCCATGAGTTTGCTCAAGCTGATTTTGAAGGAAGCGAGCGGTTGCAAACCGTTATCTCAACGAAGAAACTCTCATGTAACGTTCTTGAATGGCAGTTGTTACCCGTGGTCTACCCTGTCCTGATCTTCAGACATTCATACCTGTCTCCCTGAATCGCTGCAATATTCTGGACACACTTGTATGGAAAACTCCAAACCTTTCTGCAATTCTTGTGTATGTCCACCCTTCTTCTCGCAAAACTACCGCTTGGGCACATTCCTCTTGGGTCAAAGTACGTGTTTCGCGTTGCATAGCGATCGAGTGTAGAAAATCAAATGAAAGAAAAACTATTGATCACTAGAATTGATCGAGAACAACCGATTTTAGAATGTAGCCAATACATTCAAAATCTGATAATATCATCGTTTTTTATTCCTGCTGGGGAAAAACATCTGTTTTGAAGAAAAACGTTGAAAGTGGATAACATATGCATGCATAATTCTGATAGAAATAATTATCATTGAGAACACCATCAGTTGTTGAATAAATTTGAGATTTCCATAATGTGCGTTAATTTTTTTGCACAGTGTAAAATGCTGGGTTTCAGAATTCTCCGAACCCAAAAAACACCCAACGTAAGTTATCCCGATTCCAATTCCTCCAATGACAATGAGAAGGAAAAGCGTCATTGTACCCCCGGATCCCCAAGAACGGAATTTACTTTTTACCTCCTTCTCAATTAACTCTGTAGTTCTCTAGGAAATTGTTTCCCTTCGGCCGGAACGAGGAATAACTCACGGTTAAATCTAATTCGGAACGTCCACAAGTAATAAAACAAACGTCGCAAAATAAACGTAATTTTCTGGCGGACATCTCCTCGGGCCCGACGCAGGGCAGCACTCAGACCGGAAAAAAGTGGAAACGACTTGTCCGATCGCTTATCTCGTCTCTGCCTCTCGAGGTTGTTCAGCGTTCTTCGAGGACTCAACGTCAACTTTATTCGTTCTTGTTTTTCTGCTCGAGAGAAGCTTGGAAAAACAACGGAGGACGTCGGAGGATTCAAAACCTGAACTTTGATCCATTTCTCGGATATGGAATAATAAGAGTAATTGATACCTCTGGTTTCAAAACCCGACAAATCCTTTTTTGGTTGCAAATGAGTTAGATACAGAAATGGATAAGTTTTCTCCTCGTGCACAATCCAGTAAAATATTATAATTCAGAACCCAATGAATCCGACAGAAATTGGCTCTGAAATATGAGGTTGGTTTCAAAACCCGACAAATCCAACATTGTGCTGAAGATTGGCGTACACTGGATAAACTACGGTAATTCTCTGAGGTCCTGGAAAAGTACTCTAATGCCTCAGAAAATGTCAGTACTTCCGAACCGGCAAACCTATATGCGAGCCAGCCGAAGAACTATCAGATTTTTTAATAGTCTAAATTGTTCATATATTTTGTTTATATTAAAAATGGAGCAATAAAAATGCGATACTGAATATAATTGTAACCATCATCATGATCTCTAATGAGGAATTTCAAACCTCTGCCCATGCAATTAAGTTTCAATTCATGACAAATCCAAAGTTCATAATCAAAATCCGACAATTCCATTTTATTTATCTGATTCATCGCGATATTCACTGATTTTTTTCAAATACAGGGTTGTTTTTCCACTGAGAGACCTAATTTTCAAACAAATGCGGCGTTTTTTCAGGAAAAAAGCGATTCAAACATATCGTAACAGTTTTTTAAGATTTTCCAACATTTGTCCTAAACGGATTTGAATCTAGAGGATTCAATTCCAAATAACGTCGCACAAATGGGAATTTTTAATTCTGGAAGATTAAATCCTTGACAGCCCATGTTGTTTAGAACCGAGCAAAAATCAGAGGGTCGTGGGTTCGAGATCCACGAAAGGAATTCTTTTTTCAAGCTTTTGCATAGCTTTATCTCAGGCTTTGTGCGCGGCGACCGAGTGTAGAAATTCCGTAACGAAAAAACCTAACACAGCCGTGTATCGTCGGTTCAGTTCGGCAGACTTCGGCACGGTGTTTGGGTGCTTGCGACTAGACGGATGCGTGCAGCCACTCTAGCAGTGCAAAATGGAGTCGGCAATCTCGCTGTTCCCATTGAATTACGAACGGCAAATAGTTCATTAACATCGGATAGAAAATGTATAGCCAAACGCAAACATTTTTCCTTAACTTCAGCTCTTGCTCTAACTAGACGAAATAGTATATGAGTATAGTGAATCACATTCTCAAAAACTCGTCTATCTTGCACTCTCTCGGGTGACTAATATTGGAAAATTGTATATTACGTCTAAAAATTATAATTCTGCATTTAAGTTTTATCATAATCGAAGGCAAGCTGCATCGACTGCATCTTTGTTGCAAAAACTCAAAAGACTGTCTTTAAATAGTGTTCATCAGACGATTTCTCAAAGTGTCTTGGATGTCATTAGTAATAGAAATGCCATTTCAATAATGACTTTCAATTGCCAAAGTCTACATAATCACGAATACGATTTACAAGATTCAGTTACTTCTTACCGAAACATGCATGACGCGTGATAATCCGATTGGAATACCTAATTTCAATTGTATTGTTCAATTCAAACGAGATACTGTTCCAAAAAGTGGGGTAGCTATTTACCAAATAGTAATAATGTTACTAATACTATGACTCCGAATATTGAAATAAATATTGAAGACGTTAGCGATGTTAATGTTAGACGCTCATTTGTAGGATATATTTTTTGGATGCTCATGCAAACTAAGAAATGGCCTACACATAGTTATGGTAGCAATTTACATTTCTCCGAATCCAAAATTGGACGAGGTAGAGCATTTTACTGATCGAACTTTACTGGAGTACACTGAAGAAGGGTCGAAAATACTTGGTACAAATTGTAATAAATTTCCACTTATCTTGGCTGGCGATTAACTTCGCTGATGAAAAATCAGAGCGGTTGACAACTTTTCTTTCGGAAAAATTGAATTTAAAAATGACTAATGATCCACAAGAATCCAGAACAAAATATGGGACCACTATTGACGCGGTATTTTCCAGATATTTAGAAGACATTAAGGTGCAAACTTATGTTTCTTATTTCAGTTAACATAAACCCATAGTTTCAATGATAAACATTCCTGAATAACCTACATGTATTGTAAGATAAATAAAAAAAAAATTTTAAATCAACAATATTATCTTCCCATTTTTGAATAGATGCTATGCAATAGCTTTACCCCGGCAGTCCTCGAGTGCCACACGTGTTTTTTAATTTTCGGACGATGAAAAATCGACATCTGAATACAAATAGTTGGAATTCTGTGACGAAGTACGGTTTAGGCAATAAAATGACTCTATTATGAAGTATTTCTATATTGTAGGAAATTAAAGAGCCCATGAACTTGGGCAAAGACTCTCAAGGTGTACACCTGCTGGAACTTCCTATGTGCTTGGAAAAGACAATACAAGACATCGGTCCAACAATGGGAGTTGGTAAGGTACTAGAAAATTTCTCTGGTGCAACACTCCTGAAATTTGTGATGTCCCCAGAGCCCTATACCAGAAAACTCCTGAAGATGCCATGAGCTGAGCTTCTGGTGATGGTAGCACTGCTGACGGGTAGGTAACTTACAGTACAAATATCTTCTGTGCCGCATGATAAAATCGGCAGATGAGACTTGTAGGCACTACGAATCAGAAGTAGAAACACAGGGTATGCAATTGTTCAGAGTTAGCTTGCCTAAGAACCATTCAGATGAGGAAGCCAGTCCTGAATACTCATCAGCTGACAGGCAAGACTGCTCAGGATGTTCTCTGTTACATCAACACTCTGGAAGAATTACGCTAGTGAATTGTCGACGAATCTTGTTGATTTATACCATTGTATGGAAGTTTACGAGGCTCAATTTGAGCATTTGGTACATTAAACTTGTTAAGACAATTATCTTGTTTTTCTGCTTCTGCATTGTTAATTGATCATCACCTCGATCATCATCTTATGGTGTAATATTTCATTTTCAGAATCGAATATTACGTAAACAATTCATGAAATAACAAAAAATATATTCAGAAGGCGAAGAAAGAGATTCTCAACATAATCGTACCACCAATATTGTCTATTCAAATTCAAGGAGTTAGGGTTGACACGCAGAAGTATGAAATGATGATAGGATGGTTTTGATGTGAAAAAATTTCTCTCTTACGACTGAAACTTACAGGTGCGAACGATTTTCGAAAATCTTCATTTTAACTAGAAAGCAACTTCACCACTACTGTATGAAACTTCCAACACTTCTGGCAGGAAAGAAGACCATTTTGATTAATCTGGACCTAACACTTCACATAATTTCTTCATATAACTCACATACATGTTCAATTGTCCTTTGGTACTACTTATTTTTCTATATTTTGTTATTTAATTCAATTTTTGAAACTAGACAAATTAAAAGTAGTAAACATCATTTCGATGATAACTATTTTGAATTTATATTTGTTTCAAAAATGTTCCCAGTATGGCTTCGATATAGGCATTCTCCTAAGACAACTTCACATTTTTTAATCGATAAATTGAACAATTTCACGAATAAAATAAAATCTCCTTTAACACAAATACCATACAATGTTATTTGTACAACTGCCCTATTTTGATAATGAAATGGGCGAATTTGAAATGACAACAAACTTCAAAATGTATTTGAATATTCGAATAATCAAAAGGTTGTTGTGAATGGCAAACGTTGCCAAAGTTATGATTACTAACAAATGATAAAAGACGCTGTCATTTGAATTTCGTTCCTGTCCAAATTTCGTCTTGGGTTTTTAACTGCTTAATATGTTTGTCAAGAGTCCAGTTATAATTAAAAGTGACGATTTGGTAGTTCCTCTGGATATTGAAGAGTCTGCAAGAAGAGCAAATCTGGAACTCCTACCTGAAAAATCTGTTCAGCAGTACGATATTGCATATAACAATTTCCTGGCCTGCTGTAAATTGAAAAATGTAGAAAGGAACTGTTTTCCTGGCATACTTAGAAGAAAAATAAAAAACATGGAGTTCATCAACTTTGTGGAGTAAATTTTCAATGATGAAGTCACAGGCCCTTGTTAAAAATGGTGTGGATGTTAGTGAATATTTTAAGGTAATAGCATTGTTCTTTATACGATGGTAATAGCATATTTAAAACGGAAGAGTGTAGGATATCGTCCCAAAAATTTGAAAATTCCACTCGTGAACAAGTTGAAATGTTTATAAAGGAGACACCAGATGAGAAATACTTGATGGTTAAGATTCCAACTATTTTCGGATTATTTGGAGCCTGTCGGCGTGAAGAATTGTGTAATTTGTGGAAGTCTACGATGGTAGCCGAGGGCTATGTTGATCATTCCATTGCATCTAGAAATGTCATTGCTGAAAAAATTTTCCCAACCTAAACAGATTTTGGATCATCATCATCCAATATTGTACTTCCGGTTTCTACAAGTACTGATGGTGCTGAGGATTCTAATAATGTATTGCGAAGCTCCCTTACGTCACAGGGCATTAATGTTAGTAGTTTAGTTTTGCGATTAATATTATGTTCATGAGTAATGATTGTCAAATATTTATGATAAAAATTTGCAATTGCTGAATTTTTCTCATCTGATTTCATCATAAGAAAATGGAGAGCTAAAAATATTCTCAACACGCTTCCACGTAAACAATCAGGTTAAATATTGTTTTCTGTCATTAAAAATGTCACTTTCAATGGCAGTTGTGCAAAAAATTATTCGAAATATAAGAGTTACCTTCAATTCCGAATATCAATCAGAAATCTGGTATTTTTCATTCGATTTTTCAAAAAACAGGCGTAACTTCAAATATTTACCAATAGGTTATATCGAGGGTTATATTTAATACTCCAAAACGTTGCCATCAAAATAAGTTCGTCGTTTGACGTTCAACTGAAATTTTCTCGAACTGACGCCATCTGTCGAATAATTCTTCTTAATTTCCTCCCAGATCAAGTTAACATATCGTTACTCAAAGTTCCCAAGATAAGAATCTTCAGCGCCTTCAAAACCAACCTCTTCTCCTCATCTAACTTCAACTGAACCTGCGATATCTCCTCTTTTTTCCTCTCGTTTTCATCAGCGTTCGTCATTTTTCCATCTCGCAACTTTCCGAGAGATCTCCGCCCCGATTCGACCTCAGCTTCCGGCGAAGATGAAAGGGTCTGAGGCGGCCCTGATTCCGGTTCGGAACTTTCGGTTCAACGGTTTGAATTCGTTACGAACAGCATGACAAGTAATACGCCGTTGTATCAACACAGGTGACTCTCGGAGGAAAATTACATTCGTGAGTTTATTTCGATTTGGACCGAGCAGTGAGGAGGGGGGAGGAAGAAACGAGATGGACTTCTTTTTTTTGCTCGAGTCGGATGCAGTTGGGTCTTTCGAAAATTTCAATCATGATTGAGTCTTCAATTGCACGGAGCATCGACGGTTTTTGATGCAAGACTCGTCTTTGACGTGCTGCATCTTTTGAAGTGGGTGGATTGCCTGGATCTCCTCAGATCCAGATATGATATGAGATCCTTTTGTTCTTGTTGTTGTTAGCTTGAATACAGTAGGGCAATTCGAGGATAGATGGCTCAGGTTTTGAAAATTCATGTTTAAATACTTATATGATGAATAAAAATACCATTCTCCACAACTGCCATTAAAAGTGACACTTTTAATGACAGTAAACAATGTCAAAATTGATTGAACAATTACTTACATTAATGCCCTGTAACGCTAGGGAGCTTCGCAACACATTATTAGAATTCTCAGCACCATCAGTACTTGTAGAAACCGGAAGTACAATATTGGATGATGATAATACAAAATCTGTTGAGGTTGGGAGAATTTTTTCAGCAATGACATTTCTATATGCAATTGATCAACATAGCCCTCGTCGTAGACTTCCATCTACCATGTTTTTTCATATCCGTAATATTTGCTCCTGATTCTGCTGGCAATGAAGCGGAGGATCTTCGAAAACAGTGTTCTGTATATTGCTTTGGTTCTGGCAGTTTGAGGAATTCGGCAACAATAGATGGAATTTTCCCAAATGTATTGATATCAACTGGATTGGCAGTGCATTTATTATTCATGTATTTCAGGAAAAAACGAGGATGTTTGATGACAGAAGGGAGCAATGCAAAGTACTTATGAAAATAGTCTAAATTCTTCCCAATAATACTGAAAGAACGACTGAATTTCGTTTTTGTATTCGGAAATTGTATAACCAATGATTTATCTGATATTCCGATGTCTTCAACTGATAAATTACACAATTCTTCATGCCGACAGGCTCCAAATATTCCGAAAATAGTTGCAATCTTAACCATCAAGTATTTCTCATCAGTTGCCTCCTTTATAAACTTTTCAATTTGTTCACGAGTGCGAATGTTCGGGACGATATCCTTCACTTTCCCGTTTTAAATATGCTAATACCTTAAAATATTTACTTACATCCAAACCATTTTTAACAAGGGCGCTTGACTTTATAATTGAAAATTTGCTCCACAAAGTTGATGAACTCCATATCATTGATTTTTCTTCTAAGTATGCCAGGAAAACAGTTTCACTGAAGTTCCCTTCTACATTTTTCAATTTTCACCAGGCCAGGAAATTGTTATATGCAATATCGTACTGCTGAACAGATTTTTTAGGTAGGAGTTCCAGATTTGCTCTTCTTGCAGACTCTTCAATATCCAGAGGAACAACCAAATCGTCATTTTTATTAATAAATTAATTGGACAGGAACGAAATTCAAGTCTTTTCACATTTTCTAGTAATCATAACGTTGTCAACGTTTGGTATTCACAACAACCTTTTTATTATTTGAATATGAAAATGCGTTTAGAAATTTATTGTCATTGCAAATTCGCCAATTTCATTATCAAAATAGTGCAGTTGTACAAAAAACATTGTATGGTATTCGTGTTAAAAGTGATTTTATTTTGTTCGTGAAATTGTTCAATTTGCTCCGCTCATTTCACATACATTTTCACTCACAAAATAAAACGTCATTTTCAACACTCATATCATAAAGAACTGTTGTCCAATATTGAAACCTCGTTTTTTTTTTGTCACAGAAAAATGAAGTATTATAAACTCTGCGCTTCGAAAGACAACACAACCTCGAACTTAAATCGAATATTTTTTCTGTTCAAAATACTTTTCTGTGCTTTTAAAAATGTGCTCAAGAAATAAGCTCTGTGAACTTCAATAGCAATAATTTTCATACTTATTCACATTCAGATCTCTGCTAAATCTGCATCTCATCACCTCCCCCTCAAAACCAATCGAAAAATTCGCATTTTATACCACGAAAGGATACAAACTCACCCCTAAGAGCCGTAATAAATTCCACAGCTGTACTTCAGCTCGTTGGACGTTGCAATCTGGAT
Organism: Hippodamia convergens; assembly: GCA_038502775.1. NCBI lineage: Eukaryota > Metazoa > Arthropoda > Insecta > Coleoptera > Coccinellidae > Hippodamia > Hippodamia convergens. The sequence goes on from CM076608.1 coordinate 19,799,286, forward strand.
GGTCTGTTAGCGGTTGATGCGTGGTAACAACGATCCCGAATCCATTATAAGCACTGTTCATTCAACCAATCGACAATGTAGAAGTTTATGCATATCAGTGTTCACCCTAATGGTTTCCTGATGATTTTATTATAGCCCCACATTGAAACAGACTTTTTGGAATGATATGGAAGAACTTTTGAAGTTTTGTTATCTACACCTCTAGTTGACGTATTTCATCTTCTTCAGAGATCTTGTATACAAATACTTGACATTTAATCTACCGTTTGTTATACTGGATGTTTCTCCAGGCTTCATATTGGAACTGTTGTATGTATCAATAGGAACATTCTGTATGTTTTTCATACTTGAGACAACAAGGTCTCAATGGTCCGAGTAACCTTACATCATCTTAAAAACGTGATGAAGATCTATACACATTGTTGGTATCCATGGTCGGTTATATTTATCAATTCATGATATTGTTATAACAACAAGTAAACAATGTAAATATATAATATCAACCGTCCAGGGAACAAAAAGAGTTAAACTGAAGTCATTGATTGAATGATTCATTCACTGTGCAACATGGCTTAAGAAATAAACACACTTGATGAGTCTCCAGTGTATAATTTACCATCCCTCTGCTGTATAACGATTGACCGAACCTACCCTAGCTGGGTACATCACAGGACCCATCCTATTTCTTCTATACATCTGACCCAACTTTGATCATCCAGTCTCTCCTAGACCTGAATGTCCTCTTCAGATGGTGTCTAGGGTAGTTTTAATTGTCTAATTGGATCAACGGATGTTCGCTAAAAAAGGTAGCATGTCATGGTTTTTTCCCAAACAGGTCTTCTGATAGTCCTGATCTAGTGGTAGATGGAGTCTCATGTGACCCTTCCATCTCGAATGCGGGGATTCTGCAAGAATCAATTCTTGCACCATTACTATTTCTATTTCACATCAACAATTTGTTGATCTAGATCTCCCATGCAAGCCAGCCAAATGACGAACTAACGAGGTTTCTGTGGTATAGGAAAATGTACCTATGAGAAAGAGTTCCTGGGGAAACAGAAAACTGAAGGAGAAACACTCTGGCAGAATCTCCCAGGGTGGGATCACTCCAAAAAGTTACTTCGGAATTTTGAAACTGCAAGATCAAAAAGATATTTGGATCTCAGTAAGATCCAACTACACCTCCTCACTGGCTTTCTTACAGGGCATTGTCGCCTCAGAAAGCACTTGCTGAGAATGGGCGTATCGGACACTGACGAGTATAGATTCTGTGGGGAGGAGGAAGAAACTCCTATTCACCTAGTCACAGAATGCTTTGACATTGTAAGCCAAAGGAAATAATGCTTTGATCGAGAGACCAGTAGGAGTGAGGAATTAGCCTCACTGAAGCCTTCCGAGATATTGGATTTCATAAGATCTCTGAGACAGGGTGGTGAGCTGTAAAGCTTTGTCAGGGGACACAATAGACCATAAGGTCGCAGTGGACTGTGAGCCCTTTTAAACTATCAACGAGGAAGAAATGTTAACAATATGAATATGGACTTGGCAACACTTCTAGAATGTGAATCCCTCAACTTGGTAAACTTCGAGGAAAATGAAACATAACCTTTTTTTCTCTATAAAGGTTGATCTCACTGTGTCCAACAATGACTTGTCAAGGGTAACCATACCTCTGAATACATCCATTTCAATGCTAAACTAAAAAAATTGTCCCTAGTCTCACCAGATGAAATCAATTCGGAAAATTTTATATCCTGGTCTAATTTCTTTCAATAAATGAATCTTCAACGCTAATATATAAAGAACATTCATATAATAAAGACTCAAAATCAAAAAATGACCCTTTACGAAAAAATTATCGCCTTCTTCACAGGAGCAAGACTGCAAGAACTAATTTTCGTAACGACGCAGCAGCATTTAAGAAACAAAATCCAATATCATACGATGATTAATGAGAATGATGTATGTTTTCAACAAAATGGTGTTACCTGTCATGGCGGCGAAAACCATCAATCTCTTGGAGGAGGATTTATTTAACTGAATTATCGCCAGTGGAAGGTCGTTAATATGTTGTCTGTTGCAAGCAACCAATCTTTCTGCTGTTTTTTCTCATTGGTATTGTTCCGATGACATCATAATTCCTGGCTGAATGATTTCTTTCAGGTTTATCTTGGAATATGCATCTCTAAGATCAAATTTCTCATGTGAACCTCATTAATTACTCTCATAGTGGATAGTTGAGAGTTTGCATATAGGTCTGTGTATAATTGCCATCTAGTTATGACACCTACATACAAATAGACTTTTTGTATTAAATCAAATGGACGAGGCAACCATGCGCTATTTCTAGAATTAAAAAGGGTTTCTTCTTCTCGGTTCATGTTGATTTTATGTTTATGAATCTCAATGGCTTTCTTTGTCAGCCTAAGATAGAAACTTTTGATATTCGAAATAACCTCTGCCTTTGAAACAACTATATTATGTCCATCCGTTAGAGCATGTTACGTGGCATGCATGCATCGTTCGTCCTCCTCAATTCTCGTATTGTTGTACCAATGTAGACTTTGCCGCAGTCACAAGGTATCCTGTACATACCGGGTAGAGAGAGTAGGTCGACTTTGCCTTTGGTAGTTCTGATCATTCGGCCAAGATTTTGAGTTGGCTTATAGGAGGTCTCTATGATGTGCCTCTTCAGTATTCTACCAATTCTGTCGGTGATCTTAGGGATATATGGTAAGATGGCTTCTTCATTGGGGGTGACTTCTGAAGTGTTACCCTCACGTGTGAAAAGTTCTGGTCTTATTGCCCTTTGAATTTCTTTATCATTATATCCGTTAGAGACGAATGTATGTTGTAGATGTTAAAGTTCATCTTCTAGAAGTGTTTTTACGAGTGTTTTAATAACCCCTCGTTTCTGTTGTGGGTGATGATTGGACCCCTTGTGTAGATATCTAACAGTGTGGGATGGTTTTTATAAACCCTATGTCCTAAATGACATGGTAGAGCTTTTCATTGAACTTTCAGAGCCCAACAAGATTGTCCTCTGCTAATTTATTTCTGATAGTTTACCTAGCGTCGGCTGTAAAATCCTGAAAGTAACTAGATTGATTACGTCGTGTTCAATAATGAGAAATCGATCTTTTTGTCAATTTTTCGTTGTATAGGAATGAATTCCACATGAAAACCTACTCGAATTAATTCTCTATATTAAAGTGTACCTATCAGACATCTGGTTCCAGATATGAGGACAAATAAACAAACAAAAAGATTTGATGTTGTATTATGTCATGTTTCAAATTTTTTTGAGCATCCCCCATTGGGTATCCACGAAGGTTTTCAATTTCTCCGATGGAAAAATTAATGGACCGAACAACCAAATAATATGGACGAATGGAAAGGGACAAAATTGAAATTGAAAAAAAAATCCTGAAAATTTCAGGATGAAATTATCCCGTGTCTGTTCATCAGAAGTTCATTTCGAAATAATGCTTCCGCATAATGAACCCTCATTGTAGGTACCTCAAAGAAATTGAAAATAATGAACTAGCTCAAAGCAGTTCCGAGGCCAGCAAACAACAAAGATAAAGAAGAAAACTCATTTAGCATGTTTTTTCGCCGAGTAAGCAGCGGTTAGCCCATCGAATAAAAGAAGTTAATTAGCGCATTTCTCTGCTTTTATTTTAACATATTTTCAACGCTTCAATAAATCCTCTTAAGCAAACGCAACCAGCACTTGGAAAATCCTTGTGCCGCTGAATATTCCATTTCGGAGCTTTGCTCCCGATGCTTTTCAATTCGAACTTATTTGCGCTTTCTCTCAAAATTAAATAACTTGCCGGAATTTGTATCTATTTACATTTGTCTGCGAGAGGAAGTTCTCGGGGAACAGGAAAAAACGGTTGGAATTTCAACAGCTGCTTTTCCTCAATGGGCGAAAACGGATGAGTATTACGGGAAGTGTTTGGTGCTTTTCTCGTTCATGACCATTGACCTGATTTGGTTTGGGAGGACCTAGATATGGAATTCGTTCAATTCGCAACCTTTTAGAATGATTGAGTTGAAGGTTGCGTTCGAGATGTCGTATAAGAAGCTTCAAACTCTTGATGTATTAGGACTGGTGAGTTCGGGATGGTTCTACCTCTTTTTAGGAAACAGCAAGCAAATTATGTACTTGTGAATCTTTCGAATCCACAAACAGAAATATTCCAACTAGTTTTGTTTCTGATACAGGACGAAAACGAAAGTGTAAACTTTTGGAGATGTTAATATTTCTCAGGCTCTGTATGAAATATAAGAAAAGTAAAACTTCTTATTATAGATATATTTGCATGAAAGTCAGTGGAATTTTCAAATTTTGTTCAAGGGCACTGTTTTTAAGATTGCGCACAAACTTGAAATTTTCTAAATGGAACATCCTGTATATTTCAACGTAAAATGTTGGCAATTTTTTCCGAATACACAATCTTCAATGAATGTTAGCTTAAAAAATCAGGAAAATCCTTATTTATGTTTGTTTCTAATAGTAGGCCATCAATTCTTTCACATATGCATTTGTTAATTGCTCTTTCAAATCGTTATGTGACTTAAACCTATTCATTTAATTATATTTTGAACATAAACTCAAAATACCACTTTCTAACATAAGAATGGTGAAGACAAAAAAATATTAATATTAATATTTTTCTATGCATGCTCAACTTTCATGCAGGTGTGAAAGAATTCATGGCCTACTTCTGAATAAATATACATAAGAATGGATTTTTTTCTGATTTTTGAAGCTCTAAAAGGAATTATATGTAAAAAGATCTTTTATAAGCAGTTTTAATTTTCTTCCACCTTATAGAAGGCCTGAGAAATAATAACATCTTCAAAAGTGAACATTTTCGTTTTCGCCCTGTATATCAGGAACAAGTAGTTGGAATATTTCTGTAATTGGATTCGAAAGTTTCACAATAAAGCGATACAAGGATGCGAAAACCGCATGCCTCTATCTTCGATAATAGCTGAAATACAGTGCAGTCCCAACTAAAATGGGATACAGTACTTACAGAAATTTCGTCTTAGGATTTATTCAGTTATGCTAGTTATTGTTTAACTTTCAGTATAAATGCAAAAGATTGTGAGGGTGTCCGATATTTTTTCAGGTGAAAGCTACTGAATATATTCAGATGAAACTTCACAATAATAAAGCTTAGGGCCGCTTGCCACTACACTAAATTCGGAATAAGATTGAGTACTGAGTCACAAATCAGATGCGTGCGCATAATATTATCTTGCATTTATTATGCATGCGCATCTGACTCCATTTCAGAATAAGAACATTCATGAAGCATATGCAAAGAACCAAAATTCAGAAAACGAGCGACCAGATTGACGAAATGTCTGATACTGATTTTTTTTGGGTCAATGACAATTCTCGGAATTTGTCGTAGTTTTCGGTCCTGAAAAATATTCTGTTTTCTTGTGTTATAACATGTTTGGTTTATCTATGGGAGATGATTGCCTTTCATTGGGGTCCCGTAGCGGTCTTCAAACATCTGAAGTGCCGAAAAATCATCACCTGGAAGGTCGTATCCGGTTTGAAAAACATTCACGAACAGAGGGCAAGAATTTGTGGATTTTGAATTTGAATATCGAAGGAATTTCGAAAGACTAGTGTGATTACGTCTCCAAATTAGCTGATGAACATGGTATCGAAGTGATTCTTTTGCAAGAAACCCATACGGCAACAGAAAAAAAATCCTCATGGAAGAGGACAGTTGAAAAGTTATGTAATAATTGATTTCTTACTAGTTTAGCTTGTTATGTTAAAAAATTTTCAGTTCGTACTTTTCAACAGATTCGGAAAGAGAAAATTGATGGAGTTTTTTCATTTCTTTCAAATTTTGTGACATTTCTGTCATAAATATTTATAAACCTCCGAACATTATTTGGCCAAGAAATCCTAATGTTGATGTTTTTTAAAGTAGCAAATGCATTTCTAAAATGCATTTGATTTATTCTGAATAATCGGATTTTTTCTGCTTTTATCTGTTTATCCGAGCCCATCGACGGATATCATGAAGCATGAAGATGATCACTTTGATGTCTTTCAAGATTTTCCTGATATTTAATATTTTATGTTGTTTTTTTTTACAGGGAGAAAGGTTTTTTCGGCTGGGGTTTTTTCCATGGCTGTTCAACACTTATTGTATTATTTTAGCTCTCTTTTTCATAAGAATATATATTGGATCAATTCGAGTTGATTTTGAGTTTTAAATGAATTTACAGCGATTTTCTCGAAGATTTCATACTTTTCAAAACGATTGAATACGATATCTCCAACTCTTGTGGAGCCGTATACATAAGCTACATGGCTATAATACAAACACAAATTTTTAGGGATATTTTTGTTGATATCATAATTGTTTTTAAATTGTACTTATTTTGGTTCAATACATAATTTACTCTTTTTGTTGTAGATTTTCTAGTTTTGAATGTGTTGTACCTCAGTTTTCCTTTGTTGTTTTTTTATAATATCAACAATAACATCTCCATGAGTACAGACACGATTTTTTGCTCTATTCGAAACTCAATACCAACGACATTTATTCAAGCTATAAACAAACTGATTCAAATTTCTCCAACAACTTTTTCAACAGAATCCCTCGAACATATCCGCTTGGAAAAATTCCAATCGAACTAGAATTCACACAACCCCATTCTCAAAAAATCGATAACGATCCCATTCATGGAGACAAAGGAGGTGAGATAATTGCCGAAGTAATTACGAATTTCTGAAGGAAGTGCTGGCGAGCAATTTGTTGAACAATGAAATTAAAAATCCTTTCGAAAGAGTGCGACTCCAGTTCCTCCTCGTGTTCTTCCTTCTTTCGGCCCCGCCAGATGTAATTGTGAGCGGTAAATGAAAGGAATCCAATTCCAGCGTGTCCATCGGCGAAAGAATTAGGAGGAAGCTGGGAGATCTCTAATGGCGCTCATTCAATTATTTGTTCATCAATTTCTAGTCGATTTAATTTTTCGGAACGGCTGTTTTGATACGTACCGAGAATGCAACTTGGGTTGGCAACACTGGTTTCAACATGTCGAATCTGACGGTGTCAACGTAAAGTTTGACATTTTAAATAGTGGGACTACTGATAGTAGGGGGATCCCAAGCGGGTCTAATAATCTGGCACCTTTTTATTGGAATCTTCGGAAGAGCAGCTTTCCTTCGATTAAAAGGTGGATTATCATTAATTTAGAGATGTTAAAAAAAAATTCATTTGTGGGTATCGGCTCGTTGCACGAAGAACGAGACTTTATGTGTTGGATAATTTTTCCAGGGGATTCTCTAGTGATCAAAATAAAATCAATCTGACTAATTTTCGATAATATAATAACAAAAAAAAAACAAATAAGATCGATTCTTTACACGAGTATAACACTAAAGTTTTCAAAAGATTTGTGTCCAAATCACAATCATTCACTTGAAATTGTTCAATTTTATAACTTACTTTACCATCATACCTAGAAAATAACAAAAAAACTTATTCTTGGGAGGATTATGGACTTTGGACTGCTCACGACTTGAATCTCAAAATTCCTCATGCAGATCGGAAAAATCTGACCTTTTTACTCTTTCTAATAATCTGCTTTTCTCCACTAAATCCACAAAACGATCCTTTCTCTTTGCCCAACTTCCGTACACCGTTTTCTCTAGACGCACTTCCGTTTCGGTTTCTCGATATCCCGACGAGTACGTGACTTTAAAATAAGAAATTCCAATTTAATTAACCCTTTTCACTACAAATACAAAATACGTCTTCGTTTAAGACCTAACACTTTACCTATTACTATCAAGAAATCTACAAGTCTCCTCTTGAGACTTTAAAACTAACTGTGAAATTTCCCATTTCACCCCCAAAAATAAACCGAGCAAGCCGAACTCCGCGAGCACGTCGAAGAACCTTTTCGGTTCTTATCTCCGGACACTACTGACTAATTTCGATAATTGTAACACCGAATGTGAATTTTTTCGTCCACGTTTTGGGCGGTACCTTATCGAAAAATTGCCTCCTTCCAGCGAAAATCTTTGTTTTTACCCTCCTATTGACCAATAAGATTTCTTTTCTTAAAGGTTCTTCGTCTTTGTAGGAGTATCCGAAAAAGATGCAAGTTGGCCTTTTCAAGTCCCACGGTTCTAACTACCCTTTTTGACCCATAATAATAAATATTACCGTCGTATATTTTTCTTAAGTGTGGAAGTGTTAATTTTCATGAGCTTGAAGATCATGAACTCTATGAAATCCCTAATTTTTATTTATAATAAACCATTCGAAGAAGACCGTTTTCGAATGTTCATGTCGACAGGGTCAACGTTCTAATTCTTTTCACAGTTTGATTTCTATGCGTCTCGTAGTTAAATAAACAACTGGGCTGTGACCGGATTTGTTTTTATGCGTGATGATTGAAGGGTAGCTCCGAAGTATGATAACGTAGCTGTGGACCCGATATGCATTCCTCGGAAACAGTGTCGTATTAAGAGGTTTCAGTATTGAATTGTTAAATGAGGAAATTACCAATTTCCCCATTTATTACACGGGGATTCCGGGATTTACCCAGGCAAGAATTCAAAAGTCTGTCTTTAAATAGTGTTCAGACGATAGCTCAAAGTGTCTCAGATTTCATTAGTAATAGAAATGGCATTTCAATAATGACTTTCAATTGCCAAAGTCTACATAGTCACAAATACGATTTACAAGATTCAGTTACGAGACAAACCAATGTTTTACTTCTTACCGAAACATGCATGACGCGTGATAATCCGATTGAAATACCTAATTTCAATTGTATTGTTCAATTCAAACGAAATACTGTTCCAAAAGGTGGGGTAGCTATTTACCAAAATAGCAATAATTTCAAAAATATTATGACTTCGAATATTGAAATAAATGGTAATGTTAGACGCTCATCTGTTGGAGATATTCGTGCATGCTTATGCAAACTTAGAAATGGCCTACACATAGTCATGGCAGCAATTTACATTTCTTCGAATCCAAAATTGTACGAGGTAGAGCATTTTATTCATCGCAATCTACTGGAGTACACTGAAGAAGGGTCGGAAAATACTTGGTACAAATGGTAATAAATTTCCACTTTTCTTGGCTGGCGATTTCAACATTAACTCCGCTGATGAAAAATCAGAGCGGTTGACAACTTTTCATTCAGAAAAATTGAATTTAAAAATGAATAATGATCCACAAGAATCCACAACAAAATATGGGACCACTATTGACGCGGTATTTTCCAGATATTTAGAAGACATTAAGTCTGAAACTTATGTTTCTTATTTCAGTTACCATAAACTTATAGTTTCAATGATAAACTTTCATGAATAACCTACATGCATTGTAAGATAAATAAAAAAATATTTTAATGAACAATATTATCACCTTATTTTTGAATATATACTATGCAATAGTTTTACCGCGGCAGTCCTCGAGTGCCACACGTGTTTTTTTAAGGGTTCCCTTTATCTGTATAGGCACCATTTTAAGGAGTTTGCAAAGTATGCTGCGTGTTGCGATTGCGGCTTTATCGTGGGTTTCCTACCCCAGCAAACTAACCTGTTGAAATGCGAGCGCGCTACTCTAAACAAAAAGAACAGCGGATAAATATAGTTAGCTTTCCCGTGTTTCACGATTTTTTATCGTGTTGACACGCGGGATTTCCCCCCGAATTGATGTCCTCGCCCCGAAACCCTCGCGATACCCTCCTTAAAAAGTTCCGACACCCCCTAAATCAGCGGGGCAGAGCCGACAAAAGGGCCCTCAATCAATGCCGACCCAGATATGAGGAGAGCCGGGACCGAACAATATTCCGGCCGTCCCGAGAAGAGTTATAAGAATATAAATTCGGATAAACGCGGCCTCGAAAGAAATAAATGTATAATTGATTTATTGGGCGGCCTGACGAGACGGAGCCGAATTTTCCGATTTCGCGGTTTCCACGTCGGCGACTTCAAAGGAGTTCCTTATCCGAGCGACGGATGAGGGGAGGGGAGATTGGATTATTTGGAAAAGGGGCGGAAATGCTGTTAGGTGTTCGGGGATATTATTTTAAAATAACTGATTGATTTTTTCCGCGTTGCAGGGCTGAGGGGAATGGCTCAAAAAAAACAAATCTGGAACTTGTACATAAAAAAATCTGTTGAGCAGTACGATATTGCATGTAACAATTTCCTGGCCTGGTGTAAATTGAAAAATGTGGAAGGGAACTTTAGTGAAACTGTTTTCTTGGCATACTCAGAAGAAAAATCAAAAATATGGAGTTCAACTTTGTGGAGGAAATTTTCAATGATAAAGTCAAGCGCCCTTGTTAAAAATGGTGTGGATGTTTGTAAATAATTTAAGGTAATAGCATCTCGTCCCAAAAAATCGAAAATTTTCACTCGTGAACAAGTTGCAAAGTTTATAAAGGAGGCACTAGATGAGAAATACTTGATGGTTAAGGTTGTAACTATTTTCGGAACATATCAGAGGAAGACATCGGAATAACAAATAAATCATTGGTTGTACATCTTCCAAATACAAAAACGAAAGTCAGTCGTTCTTTCAGTATTATTGGGGAGTATTCAGACTATTTTCATAAGTACTTTGCACTGCGCCCTTTTGTCATCAAACATCGTCGTTTTTCCTGAAATATATTAATAAAAAATGCATTGCCAATCCAGTTGGTATTAATACATTCGGGAAAATGCCATCTATTGTTGCCGAATTCCTCAAACTGTCAGAACCAAAGCAATATACAGGACACTGTTTTCGAAGATCCTCCGCTCCGCTTCATTGCTAGCAAAATCAGGAGCAACTATTACCGATATAAAAAAAACATGGTGGATGGAAGTCTACGACGGTAGCCGAGGTCTATGTTGATCATTTCATTGCATATAGAAATGTCATTGCTGAAAAAATTCTCTCAACCTCAACAGATTTGGGATCATCATCATCCAATATTGTACTTCCAGTTTCTACAAATACTGATGGTGCTGAGGATTCTAATAATGTGTTGCGAAGCTCCTTTACGTCACAATGCATTAATGTTAGTAATTTTTCTAGTTTTACGATTATTATTAATGTTTATAAGTAATGATTGTTAAATATTGATAATAAATATTTTCAATTGCTGAATTTATCTCATCTGATTTCATCATGAGAAAATGGAGGGCTAAAAATATTTTTAACCCTGGTGTTAAAAATATTTTAACACGCTTAAAGTGTCACTTTTAATAGCAGTTGTACAAAATATAACATTCGAAACCTGAATATATGTAAAATTCACTTTCGGTTAGCTTGATAATGATTGTTTCGTGCTCTGGAATAAAATTTCATCATATTCACATGTTTGAAAAATTAACCCTTGTTTGAGCTAAATTGAACGAGAATACCAATCCTGAGAAAATTATTTCGCCTTTCATCGATTTGCATGAAAATATGAGATGGAGCTCAAGTCACCCCCTGCTCTCTTTATATTTTATATTATCATCATGACGAGCGCTATTTTATTTCTTAGGGAAGGAAACTTTCTTTGATTATCAAAAACTATAAAATACCATTATAAATCTTTAAGAAAGGGAGAAATTTGGTTTGACCTTGTTGAATAAACATTCTCTTATATGAACAGAATAAATATCTCCATTTTTTAGTGTGTGGTCCTCTTCAACTCACGTATTTGATTTTCTTATACTTTCCATAAGTTTTTAACTTATGAAAATCAACCTCTTTTTGTTGAGCTAAATGAAGAAATATAATGAAATTTTCAAGGATTTATTATCATAATTAAAATAAATACAAGTGAATAATTTTCAAAAAGAAAAAAATCGGCAGTGCACATGCTACTTCTTTCGAACTTGAGAACACAATGGAGGAGAATCTACGAAATATAACCTGAAATACGTAGACACATAAGCAGGAGTTTTCTCTCCTCCTTTTTCCAGTATTTTCGGAGTTATTTTGAAGTTGTCAAAAATCGTTTTTGTTTTTAAGCTCTAGTTTTTCTATAATTAGACATTTCGATTCGGTCAAACATTTTAGACGTATTAGCGATAGACTTGTAAAGAGAACTGCAGAAGAGTGAAAATTAATTTCAATCAGTGAAATAGCACGGGGGTTGCGTTCATTCATTTTCTTGTAGAAAAAATTCGGTATTGACCCTTTACCAGCTCAATTTTTTTTTAAGTATGATTGTGTACTTTGAAAAAGGTTTCATGATTGCAGAAGGGTAAAGATCCATTTTGATCGGGAAAGTAACTTCATCATTAAAAGTTCAATTTTCTCAAAGAAAGGTATGATTATGTACTTTGAAAAAGATTTCATGATTGCAGGAGGGTGTTGTTTTTTGTTTTCATTCATTTTTTCTTAGAAAAAAAGGTAATGACCTTGCTTTCATCATTACTAGCTCAATTTTTCCAAATAAAGATGATTGTTTAATTTGACACAGATTTCATAATTGTAGAAGGATGATGATCATTTTAATCAGGGAAATAGCTAGGGGGTTTCGTAGAAAAAAATAGGTAATGAACATATTTTGATCATAACTAGCTCATTTTTTTTAATGATATGATTTTGTATTTTCAAAGAAATTCCATTTGTTTTCCTCGAAAAATGCAGCGTTTTCCTATTATTCGACTTCGAATCCATCATATTTGGTATTTGACGAATTAAGCTCATCAATCTTGTTGTATTTGGGGCATTGATGGTAAGGAAATTATAAAAAAATAATTTCCTTCGAAATCGAGTTGTTCGCAAAGAAAAGCAATGAAATCTCAAATTTTTTAGTCGAAGTCGAAAAATAGCTTTGAAATTATTAGTTTCAAAAGTTAAGTTGTTGAGACTGTCACATTCCAACGGCCATTGACAGAACGAAGTATCCGGGAAAAGCTAGTAGACAATGTAAGATAGCGGAATGAGAAAATAAGGTTACGAAGTCCTCAGCACCATAGGTATCCGGAAACTCTGCCTTCTCCGCCAGTGGCGGAACTTCCCCCAAGTGGATCCTAATTGGCCTTCGAGCAAGATTTCCAAATTAAAAATCGGCCGAGAATTCCGGATTACATGACTGAATAAGCTGAGCGAGACATGAATATTTATCTGTCGGCTTCATTAGATTCGAATCAGATGAGTTGGCGGTTTTCTTAGCTGGCCTTGGACGTCTCGCCCCTTTTCGCAAGGGGCTTCAAAGTACTCCACGAATGAATTTCATCGTCGGAATTAATTAGGGGTGGGCCGGGATATCGGGTGTCTTCAAGACTAATTTCATCAGCCCGTTCGGAAATTTCGGGTGCTTGGCGGTGTTTCGATTATTTGGGTCTTTAAGGCGATCATAGACGAAGCAAGACAGTCTACCAATATTAAGGAAAATCCTCGCTGGTCCCACTAATATATATTTTTTTTTATTAATTTTTTTTTATTCTTTAAAGCAAGGCTGTCCAACACGCGGCCCGCGACCTAATTTTTTGTGGCCCGCAGAAGGGCGCTGGAAATCACCGAAGCGAAAAAACCTCTTAAAATGGCATAACAGTTTAGTGAAACAAAAATGCCGAAAATTCGAAGCAGACTCTATATCGCATCAAACGATTGCAAGACGAGTAGACAATATTGATCAATATAGGTATATCTAAAAAACTGTATAACTCAGTTGGAAAGTGTAAGATCCGTTTGCACCATCGTTCCTTAAATATTTAAGTGACGTTTCCATCCTTAAACCTAACCTCAAATTTAAGAATTGGATTCTAACCTGAAATAATTTGTCAAACATTTCTTGTTTTCTATGAAATTATAGCAGAAAATTTGAAATTTCAACTAGCATGAAATCGTCAAAATGACAGTAAAGTTAGGTTAAAAGAAATGACATCTTTCATTTGTATCCGGCCAGCCAATGAAAAGGCTTTATTGAACTAGGGTGAAGTTAAACAACATGAAAAACTGAAATATCACTGGATATTACTATTTAAGGGTCCCTACATAGATAATAAAATATTGTTCTATATTCTGAGTTCCCTTACATAGAAATTCCATTTGAGTGACAGTCGTGGAACTGTCAATATTTAAGGGATCCTTAACTTTAAGGAACGATGGTGCAAACGGATCTGAGTATTTTTTCGCTATCCTTAGTTGAAAGTACTGATCTATCGGATATCATCCAGGTTGTAATTTTTGTCAGAAACGTTCATAGGAGATTTTGAATGTTATGACCAAGGGTACGGATTTTGAAGCTGTGAATAAGGTGCTATCAGACCACGGGGTGTCCATGAAATCGGAATTGCAGGACTCTTGAAATAAAACCACATAAACAGTCAACAGTCTTGTGATACATTGTATTGTTCACCAAAAGGCGCAATGTGGAAAATTGTCAAATCAAATGGATGTCATGAAAGTATTTGTTGAAATAACTAACATTATGCGAGAGGGCAATCATTCTTTGAAAATTTTGAAATTTTCGATCCGAAGCGGAAGTTACATATGGCGAACTGTTACTTCACCCCACCATCCGCCTTTGAAGAAATGAAGGATTTTATTTTTAAGAAGTTTCATATCAACTTCGGATAAAATGCATCGAAAATACTGCAGAAGGAGTCGAAAATAGGTTAAGCAAATTTCAAAAAATTTTAAGAAAAGTTTCAGTTTTTGCTCAGCTCTTCAGAATGTAAGTAGAGCACACCTCCAACTGGAATCGAAACTTAAGGCTTACAGTGGGTTTAATGATGGCAAGCACATATCTGAAAAAGCAGCATTAAGCTACAAATTTTTGTATTGCGGCCCCCCGCACCGGAATTTTTCAAAATGTGGCCCTTGGGGTACGTGAAGTTGGACAGCCCTGCTTTAAAGGAATACATACAGGACAAGCCCACAATTGTATTCACAAATACAAAATAATCATAATACAAATCAAAGTGTTACATCCCAAGAATATAAACAAAAAAAAACCTGAAATTTACAAGAAAAACAGCAAAGAAAAAAAAACAAATCAATCACAATAAAGCAAAGTATACTATTGTGATGAAAAATAATGTTCGATAATTTTTTGAAAGATATTCAAGGAAGAAGAGAGAACATCAATATCAGTGAAATTGGCAATACTGTTATAAGTTTTACAACACCTATGCATCGGAGAATTTGAATAATAATTTGTTCTAGCAGAATCGAAGTAAAACAAGAATTTCTTTCTGTTGTTTTGGCTGGATATGTTGAAATATAGAAAGTTGTTGATATCCACTGAATCCACTAGATTATTAGCAACCCGAAAAATGAACTTAATATCATTTATTTGTCTTTTGTCCTCAAGTGTTAAGATATTTATTTTCTTTTGTAAAGCCTTGCGATTACCATTTACATTAGGAAAGAATCTTTTATGATCATGATCAACAAACTTATTTTGAACAGATTCCAATTGTTGTATGTAGACATTATATTCAGGGTTACAAACTACTGAACCAAAATTTAGAACACTATTTACATATGCCATGTACAAACTTCGTGGACTACATAAATTGGAGAATTCAAAGCATGTTCTTATTAGAAAACCGAAGATTTTAATGGCTTTTTTAGAAATATGAATGATGTGTTGATCAAACAACATCTTGGAATCAATAATAATAATACCTGAGGATGTCTCAATCTTGAATAATCGCACAAATTGCATCCTTATATCGAAACTTTATGATGATGGTGTTGAGAGGTTGCAGAGTATATCTCGAAATTCCCTCTTCATAACATTTTTTACCGTTCACCGAACGGTTTGTGAAATTGATTAATATTCTTTGAAATTATGAAATAATACAAACAATTTGAATTCAGTTCATTTCATATTGAAAGCTAAAGTACAATTTTTACAATTGCTGCTGGAAATACCACTGGATTGAGTAGTAGTCGAATTCACAGAAACCTCTGCTGAATTCAACATTTCATGTTTCAACTCGCTACGTTCCGTAGTATGCAAAATTTTTTCAGCAAAGTCTAGTTTATTTTCCAGGAAATCCTCAACGTAACTTTCAGCCACAGTCGAAGACCGCCATCCACCGTGTCGTTTTAGTCCTGATACATCTACTTCCTTATTAGCTGAAAATGTGGCCGAAGAGCGTCTAAAAGAGTGGCCAGAATAGGCATTTGGATTTTGTAAATTCAAAAAAGTTGCAATTTTTGACGGCCAACTTCCAATTGTCCTTTGCCTATTACTTTATTACTGCATTTTCAGTTTTGATATCTCAAAACTAACCGCTCGCTCTTCGCATTTTGTGGACGCAGACGGAAATATTTTCTATATATTTCCAGGTAATTGATATCATTATCTGGATCAATGCCTGTGAACGTTCTCTGAATGCTGGTTTTTGTGTTGGGAATTTTCACGATTAAAAATGATTCCCGATCTTCTATGTCCCTGACGCTCATGTTCTACAACTCTTCTCTTCAACACGCCCCTGATATACCTAATATCATTCCCACCTGAAAGGACATAATTAGTTTATAAAGCACTGTTATATTAATGACAGCACACCTTAATAATTGAAAACATATCATCTGGTGCTTCTTTCAAGAATTTATTCATTTCTTCTCTTGTGAAAACAGCAGATTTTTTGGGTTTGTAACCAATAGATTTTCTTTTGAGGAATGCTATAAGCATTGCAAACTTGAATATGTCAATACCGTCGTTCAAAAATATGGTGCTCTTCAGCATCGAATACTCCGCCAAAAGACTTCCATACGATCTCAGCTTTTCTATTCTTCGAACAAAATAGGTCAGAAACACTTTTTCATTGATTTGGCTGCCTTTAGTATGAATCCATTCCTTGAAAGTATTGTTTGTACTCTCGTAGCGGATTTTAGATTCCTCCGGCATAACTGAAGAACAGCCGATTTCCCAGGCTGTTTGAATTTCATTATCTTTCGAAGATTCTGTATAGATTCGATTAGATTAGATTAGAGGAGGGGCGACAGATCAAAACCGACCTTGCGAGCACCTTGACCTTAAGATCTATTGTGCATCCCCGCGCTGTTTACCAGTCGGGCAGCAAAGTCTCAATGAACTTCACCACCTTTCTGGGGGCCACATCCATTACTTGTTAAGATTCTATATAGCTCATACGCTAGTAAATTCAATTGATTATTATCACTTTTACAATCTACTGAGTTTCCATCACCAAGACAACGCCTTATATGATATTCTAACACAGCATTGATATAGCCACGAATGAATGAATTTGTCAGATAATTATTTTGTACATTGAGTAAAAATTGTGTCTATCGTGCAAAAAACGCTATAATTATTTCGGAAGGATTACCGATCTCAGACCATAATTGTCTTCATTTAATATCATGTAAATAAATAATGAACATCTTATAAATATTTTTTTCTCGATTTTTGTCATATTTCGTTAATTGAAAGATTAAGATGGAAATCCATAAATGAACATATATATATTCGATCGGTAAAATGCCCTCACCGTTCTCTATACATAATATAGTATTTCTGGTCTAATGGTGCGGAATTCATTTCCGAAAAATTTATAAAAAATAATAAAGTTTCGATTAAATGAAAACTCTGCCCTGAAAACATAGCACAGTTACCTCTCAACAAATAAAATTGGACGATATCTAACCTGATAACGAAATGAAGGTCGGCACGCCCGATGAATATTAATGAGAATTTCCACGAAATAAGCTATAGGTGTTATCGCTGAAATCTAATTACAGAGCAAGAAAATTCGGCTAACCATAGACATAGAACATCAGGGGCGGGGTGAATTAACGCCGGCTAGATGGAATTGATCCAGATTCCGAAGGATTCTGTGTCAGATTACTCATTATGCATTTCAGTCACGCACAATCTCGGAATCTAGCATTTTCGAAAGGTAGGAAGTGCTCAAAGTTCAGACATGATTATGAGTTCTTCGAGGATATGCAGGGTGATTCATTAATTGCTCGATTAATGTTGGCAGTCGGTGGTATAAAAATATCAATATCTTCAGAATTACAAGAGATATCAATATTCGGTTTTAACAGGTTATTTTTATTACGCCATTGCATTCGAAATTCTACAGAAGAAGAGCAAAAATAGATTTGGGAGAAACTTGAATGCAGAAACAGGTTTGATAGAACTCTTTGCTGCAACCACTATCAACGAAATTCAGAATATGGCAGCCATATGGATTAAAAAATGCACGAGGGTCAAAATGAGGGTATAGGTTTGAAATTCTATATTGTACAACATGACATGTTGGCTCACTGTCACAGATTTATTTATTATCTGTCAAACAAGTGACACAGAAAACCCGTTTTGCTAAACAACATTGTCCAATGCAAAAAGCACTTAATGATATTTCTCTATTTCAGTATCTTAATGAGTTCATTAGGTACATAGTGCTGCAATGAACGCATTCTAGCATTGTTTTCAGTTATATTTTTCGTTTTGTGGTTGTCAGTACTGACCTCCGATCCTATCGATTTTCAAATCAAATCAATTCAAATTCCGTAATGTGTCAAATTTCGTCACACCAACTGCCTAGATACAAAACAATAATCACTTATCTGAATTTTCATTTGAATTTCGATAGTATTTCACGAACCTTGACTGAAATTTTGCATTTGTGTTGGAATAGGAGCTCATTCTGCAACTTGTTTCAGATTATACTACTATGGAAATGTTCCATAGTGAATTTAGAAGATTCATTTTAAACACTAGTTCATTAGAACAAATGAATCAAACGTCATACCGCGATAGAGTAGACCAAATACTCTCGGACAACACCAACATTAGTTCAGCGAAAATGTACTTTTTCCAAAATAATTAGAATTTTATGAATATACCTAAAATTGCCGATTTTCAAACAATTTTTTTCAATCATAGGGCAAGTATGTGATTGAGAATAGAGATTTCAGCCCATATTATCTTTTTTTATTATCACTCCTAATTAATTTTATTCTGAATAGTTATTCGAAAACTTCAATGAATGTAAATCAGAAGAATTTTTTTCTACTCTGAGTAAACCGTTTCTAGTCTAAAATATTTAATTTCACCAATTCATTTCTGCTAACAGTTTTAGAAAATTCCCTATTTTCGGGATACTCAAAATTGGTTAAAAACATCAACAAAAAAATTGTTTTTATAATATCTTCAAACTACACCATTTCCAAGTGTAATTCAGAAACCGTCAAGTCTATTTCAGATTAGTCAATTTAATTTCAGAAAGCGTCAATTGAATTTCAGATTAGTCAATTGAATTTCAGAAAACATCAAATGTATTTCGGATCACTCAATTGAATTTCATTTTATATTTTCTCAAATTCTATTGACAAATCTGAATAACATTTGATGTTTTCTGATATACAATTGACTAATCTCAAATATGAAGTCAATACGAATGTCAATTGACGATTTCTGATTAACAATTGGAAATGGTGTACAGAGAGTTCATTCAGAGGAATGACAATTCTGTACAAAAAAAAATTCTTTAAATTTATATTTATTCAAGTTTTCGATTAACTATTCAGAATAATAATCTACTGGAAAACTTCATGCTAGTCTTAGTAATTCATCATGTGAAATGGCTGAATAACGCAAGATTCATTAATCAATTGGAAAAAATTCTATTTTCAATTAGCTTATACAGGGTGTTTCAAAAAAAGGTGACCATCTCTCTAGGATAGATAGAAAACTGAAAAATAATAGGGGTTTGTTCAGTAAAAATATTTCGGGACGCCATCAGTATTCAAGATACAGGGCGTTCAAAAACAATAAAATAAACACATTTTTTACGATTTTGCCGAAACTACTAGCAACATTGTAATGAAATTTCACACGAATATGTTTTGAGAGCTGAAACATCTGATGAATGTGTTTTGATGACTGACTTTCATAGATGGCGCTAGTTACACGGTTCATACCGTTGTTTTGAACATAACTTTTTTTATATTAGATTTATTGAGCAAAATTTTGAGCGATATTTCAGAAAACATCCAATGATGTTCAGATTTGTCAATTGAATTTCAGAAAATATCAAATGAAATTCAATTGAGTGGTCCGAAATACATTTGATGTACATAGATAAACCAAACATTTTATAACACAAGAAAACAGAATATTTTTCAGGTCCAAAAACTACGACATATTCCGAGAATTGTCATTCTGACAATCACCCTGTATCATCGAAACTGCATAATTTCCAATTCTAATTCAGAAATCGTCAATTGACTTTCAGAAAACTTCACTTGTATTTCAGATTAGTCAATTGTATTTCAGAAAACATCAAATGTTATTCTATCAATTGAATTATAAAAAATATCAAATGAAATTCAATTGAGTGATCCAAAATACATTTCATGTTTTCTGAAATTCAATTGACTAATCTGAAATTCAATTGACGCTTTCTGAAATTGAAGTGACTAATCTGAAATAGACTTGACGGTTTCTGAAATGGTGTAGTTTGAAGATATTATGAAAACAATTTTTTTGTTGATATTATCTACCAATTTTGAATATCCTGAAAAAAGGGAAGTTTCTACAACTGTGAGCAGAAATGAATTAGTATAATTAAATATTTTAGACTAGAAACGGTTTACTCAGAGTAACTCTATGAAAGTCAGTCATCAAAACACAATCATCAGATGTATCATCTTCCAAAACATATTTGTGTAAAATTTCATCACAATGTTTCCAGTAGTTCCGGCAAAATCGTAATAAAAGTTTATATTTTATTCCTTTTCAAACTGAAATTTTTTTCATGAACAAACCCCCATTATTTTTCGGTTTTCTATCTATCCTAGAGAGATGGTCACCTTTTATTGAAACACCCTGTATAAGTAATGTCTAAATAAGATGATGAATAAAGCCAAACGAAGAACTTGCACTCTCGTTTATTGCTGCTGCACTCGAACTGTGATTTGTTTCTCAATTCGTGCTCGTCTGACCAATAGAATAGCGCCTATTCGCGCTAGACGATAATGCCAAATGCGGGTAAGGAATGTCTAAATGCATCCCATATAAGGCTCTTTCGGTCCTGAAATCTGATGGCCCCATTCGATTCTTAGCCGAAATAACTAGAGACCCCAGTATCATAATTCGCATTTTCCATTTGTAAGCAAAATAAATTCACCGATTCCAGAATTTCCAACCACCCGGTACAATTTCATCGACATAAAAAACGACCCTTTCGCATATCTCCATATGCAATGCTTGTGTTTCTCCTCATGAAAGGACCCAACAACCTACCCCTTCAATATTACGACCTCTGTAAGCAACCGCCTGTATAACCCATGCTCCCCCAGGCCCCACAGACACCTGCTGATCAAAGAAGATGCCTTTCGCGCTACGCAATATCGTCCCGATACAGATGCCGGCCTCCCCAAACACTCATATTGCACGTTTCGATATAATCCCGTCAAAATTGATTTACGTTGATCGCTGTTCGCCATTATTAGATTGCGTGTGTGCCTTGCAACAAGGGCCGTTCTCTCGCCAAGGAAGGCCCCCCCAGAGACTGCGCTATGCGGTCACTATGCTAATCCCCTTCTGGAACACGCTGTACTACGCAAAACGCCTCCCGCTGATCGGGCGCCGCGATGATTACAGGGGCGTGCAAATCGAATATCCGCGAGTTTGGGTGGAATGTTTCTGATGGACGAACGTCGATTGGAGTTTGGAAGGAGGGAAACGCGGAAATTGTCGCAGTGCAAATCTGTTGGAATGTGGACGATTGGAGGAAGGAGAGGTGTATTCGTCATATAAGTGTGTTCTTGACGAAAAATCTTTCAAGAAACTGTCTAGTTGTCATCGATACTCAAAGAGGAATGGAGATGTTCTGGATGTGCCCGCGCATAGCACCACTAAATTTGTACATTCCCCTGTTTACCAGAGTATACGAATATACAATCACTTACCAACGCATATTAAAACCGAGAGTCATAACCGATTCGAAAATACCATTAAAATTATGCTATGGAGTAAGGGTTACTATTCAGAGTTTGAATATTTGAATGATTATGAATTGGAATCGTGGTCCTGTGACCATTAATTATTTATTAACATTGTTATTATTTATTAAAAGAATTGTTATCATTTATTTTCATTGCAGTTGCTCTTCATATAATTGTGAAATTTGTCGTGTCCTATACTATATATGTAGTCTAAAAGGATCAATTAAGTTTATTATTATTATTATTATTACGATGTTTGAGGTTTGATAGTATATTCTAAAACAAGTTTCAGAATGAGCTCTTATTCCAACATTCATGCATTTGTGTTGGAATTGAGTAGTATTAACGAATTTGTACACTGTGTCCCAAATTGAGTGAGACTGCACTGTATCTCAGCTATTATTGAAGATAGAGACATGCGATTTCCGCGAACCTGTGTCACTTTTTTGCAAAACTTTTAAATACACCAACAGAAATATTCCTACTTCTTCTGTTTCTGAAATACAGGGTGCAATTGAAAATGTTCACATTTGTGAGATATAACTATTTCTCAGGCACTGTATGAGATAAAAAACAAATGAAAACTGATTTAAATATATGTTTTTACGTAGAAGTCAGTGGCGTAGTTAAAAAAATTCTTCAGAGCACTGTTTTTGAGATTGCGCACCAACGTGGAATTTTTCAGATGGAACTCCCTGTATATTTTAAATTCAATCTTTTGCATTTATTTTTCTGAATATTTCACAACCTGAGCTTTAATAACTTTTAGCTTCAAAAATTAGGAGAATCCATATTTGTATATTTTTTCGATAGTTCTCCATGAATTCTTTACAAGTGCATTCAATGAATTTATTTTTAAAACGTCATGTGACTTGAACCTTTTTATTTTATGATAATTAAACATGAATTCAAAATATAAATCGTCAACATAAACTTGAATATGTTGAAAACTAAAGAAATTTCAATATTTTTATTGCAATTTTTTCAATTATGTTGAAGTTTTATGCATATGTGGAAGAATTCATGTCTTACTATCGAAACAAACCAACATAAATATAGATTTGTCTGATTTTTAGAATTCATTAGATGTTATGTTGCGATCCATCAATGTATTCAGAAAAATAAATACAAATATTTCACGTTAAAATATACAGGGTGTTCCATCTGAAAAATTTCACGTTTGTGCTCAATCTCAAAAACAGTGCTCTGGAAAACATTTTCAACTACGTCACTGACACACTGAAAAAAGTTTAAACTGCCTTTAATAAACTTGATAGATATTTTCACATAGAAGTCAGTGGCTTAGTTAAAAAAAAGTTTCCGACCACTGTTTTCAAGATAGCGCACAAACGTGAAAATTTTCAGATGGAACACCCTGTATATTTTAACGTCAAATTTTTGCTTCTTTTTTTCTGAATACATTGATGTATCACAATCTTACTTTTAATAAATTTTAAAAATCAGAAGAATCCATATTTATGTTCGTTTCTTTTTAATAGTAACACATGAATTCTTCCACAAATGCATACAAATTTCAATATAAATCTTCAAATTCCTTTCGTTTTCAACATTTTCAAGTTTATGTTGACGAGTAATATTTCGGGTTTATGCTTCAATATAATGAAATAAATAGGTTTAAGTTACATGGCGTTTTGAAAAAATACCATACTTAAATGCATGTGCTAAAAAATTCATGGCCTACTATTAGAAGAACAAACGAATATGGATTCTTCTGATTTTTGAAGCTAACATTTATTGAAGGTTAAGTTGTGATACATCAATGAATTAAAAAAAATATACAGGGTGTTCCATCTGAAAAATTCCACGTTTGTGCTCAATCTCAAAAACAGTGCTCTGAAAAAATCTTCAACTACGCGACTGACTTCTACGTAAAAATATATATTTGAAGCAGTTCTCTTTTTTTTCGATCCTATACAGTGCCTGAGAAATAATTACATTTTCGTTTTCGCCCTGTATTTCAGAAACAAAAGAAGTTGGAATATTTCTCTTTGTGGATTTAAAAGTTTCACAAAAAAATGATTCAGGGGTCACGAAAACTGCATGTCTCTATCTTCAATAATAGCTGAGATTCAGTCCAGTCTCACCCAATTTGAGACACACTGTAAAGTTGACGTCATTTCATGTCATCGGTCCAAAGTTGCCTTATTCTGCCGTTGCGTTAAGTACTGATTGCAAACTTTATTTTCGAAAAATTCAAATTCATTCATATTTCACAACTCTTTTGGAACAGTATATTTTAAAACAAGTTGCAGAATGAGCTCCTATTCCAAGACGAATGCGAAAAGCATGAGTATTGGAATTGCATTCTGCAACGAGTATCAGACGATATTTTCTCTATTTCTGTCAAGTTTTGTGAAATACTCTCGTAATTCAATAAAAAATTCAGATTAGTGACTTTTGTATTGCATCTTGAATGTTGGTGTGACTTACGAAATTTGACAGATTACGGAATTTGAATTGATTTGATTTGACAATTGAGAGGACCTGAGGTAAGTACTGACAACCACAAAACAAAAAATATAACTGAAAACAATGCTGTAATGAGTTTCAACACAGCACTACTTTCAGTAGTGTAATGAACTCATTACGATACTGAAATAGGGAAATATGTATTTCAAAAAAAAGCTTTGAAAATTTGTCATTTTCGGTCAAAATACCCCCCACCCTCCTTGCAATCGCCTTATTGTACCGACTCCGTTTCTTCATTCTCCGATCCGTAACTCTGAGGCGATAATCTCTCGGTGCGATATCCGGCGTTCAGAAAGGAACTACTGTGAACGTTCGGGAGTTGCAAAAGGCACGACGCCGCTCATAACGGCAGCTAATGAGCCCCAGTAAATCAAGTTGAGAGGAAACACAGAGGCATTTATTGTTATCCCCCAATTAAGTGCATCCCACATCTCGTCTGAGCTGTACATTCGAGCGGCGAGATCTGTCATCGACGTACAAACGCTCGATTTAGTTCTTATCGCCCGGATCGGTTCTTCGTGGGATGTTCAAGACGCGATCCGGGCGATCCTACTGTCGGCCCGATAAACTAGCAAAAAAGTCCTATGATAATTTTATGAAACGTAGAAGAATTCAAATTGGTACTCATCCAAATGAATGCCAATTTCAATTCCCAGGCTCTCAGATCTTTTTATTATGAGATTGGAGGAATGATATAAGATTTTGTCACTGAGATGAAAGATGCCGGTTTCAGCCTTGTTTGGCATCATCAGTGTCTTATACACCTCAGAGACAGAATCTTCATGAAAAACTTCGATATTTATAGCAATTGGATGTGATGTAATGAGTAAAAACTACAAAACAGTGACATCCAATAATTGTGTCAAAATTAAGTTTCGATATATCTTTCATTTCAGTGACAAAATCTTATAGCATTTCTCCTATCTCGTTATAAAAAGATCTGCGATCCTGGGAAATGAAAGTGGCATTCATTACGATGAGTACCAATTTGAATTCTTCCATGTTTCAAAAATGTTCTCGGTGTGGCCTCTGTGAAGGCAAAGAATTTTTCTTTTTCATGATAATTTTATCTACAACAACTGTCACAACATCCGTATGATTCGAGACAAAAAAAAAAATGTTCCAATTAAAAACTGTTGGGTACCAAGGGAGAAGAAAATGAACATATTAGATTTCAACTTTCACCTTGACCACAAGGTTATTTCAAGCTCAACTTGAACTGGTTCGAATGGAAAGATATATTTTTTGTGCAGATTCTCATTCTTCACGAGAAGTTGTAAATATATTCGGTATGAATCTCAAAGTATCAAACTGAATTTTATTCGAACGGTTAGAAAAAAAATTCAAATGAACAGGTTTTTAGCTCAGACCGCCATCGAGTGTCATCAACAAAAATAATTGTAACTTCAGGATCTATTTCTGAAACAAAGATGAATTCAAAAAGTAATCATCGAAATGAATACCATTTTCAATTCCCAGGCTCAGAGATCTTTCATCATTTTTTTTTTTTTTTGGTTTATTACTTGGCTTTAGACCGGTGGTCATGCAGCCAGTCACAAGTTCATATACAGAATTGTACAGTCAATATTAACTAGCTTACAAATGATTACGTATATATATATATATAGAGAAAAAAAATTAAGAAATTATAAGGTAATGTAAATTTAGAAAATTAAATGAATAGAAAAGTTGTATAAATATGTAAATAATATGAATATATATGAGCATTAAATAAATAAATGAATAAATAACAATATAATAAATATTTAAGAGCGGTATCTTTCATCATGAGGGTGGGGAAATGATATTAGATTTTGTCACTGAGATGAGAGATATATACCGGTTTCGGACTTGTTTGGCCTCATCAGTATCCCATACATCTCAGTGACGAAATCTTCATGAAAACATCGATATTTGAAGCAGTTAGTTGTGAAGTACTGAGTAAAATATTACAAGAACTGGAGTAGTGACATCCAATTGCGTCAAAATGAAGTTTCACATCACCAATCAAATTCTACAAAAGAAATCTGTACTTCCTCTTTCAATGAATGAGATTTTAGCAGTGGCTCTATTCAGGGCCCGCTTGCTAGTTTCTCAAAGTAATGGAAAAAGCCCAATTCTTTTTGCGACTGTGAAGCCAAGTGTTTTTAAGAAAAAGAAAAATTTCTTGCCTTTACGAAGGTGACACCGAGAACATGTTTGAAACATAGATGAATTCAAAATAGTAATCATTCAAAAATTTTCTCGGTGTAACCTCCGTAAAGGCAAAGAATTTTTCTTTTTCAGAATCTATGTCATTGGGTAGATCATTTATAAAAAGGAGAAACAATCTCAAATTTGTCATCGAGGTATCTGAAGGTGTTTCAAAAAAACGTGACCCCGAGGGTGACCCCCTCTCTAGGATAGATAGAAAACTGAAAAATAATAGGAGTTTGTTGTCCCCGTATTCCAGATACAGGGAGTTGAAAAAAAAACACATTTCTTACGATTTTGCCGAAACTACTGGCAACATTGTAATGAAATTTCATACGAATATGTTTTGGAAGCTAATACATCTGATGAGTGTGTCCTGATGTCTGACTCTCATAGAGGGCGCTAGTTACACGGTTCGTACCAAGTATTTTTTTTTTGAAACATAGATGAATTCAAAATAGTAATCATCGAAATGAATACCATTTTCAATTGACAGGCTCAGAGATCTTTTATCATGAGGTTGGAGAAATGATATTTAATATCATTTCTCCAACCTCATGATAAAAGATCATGACCATTTTCAATTCCCAGGTTCAGAGATCTTTTATCATGAGGTTGGAGAAATGATATTTAATATCATTTCTACCAAGTAGTTTTGAACATAACTTTTTTGATATGTATTTGATTTATTGAGATAAATTTTGAATAATCTTGAACATCATCCAATTTCATACCAAAAAGTTACTTTTGATGAAACTCGTTAATGTGCACCGTTTTCGGAATATTTTGATTTGAAAATTATGAAGCAATAACCGATGCTGGTATAAAGTACTGATGAAGTAATTA
This sequence comes from Hippodamia convergens, assembly GCA_038502775.1. Classification (NCBI taxonomy): domain Eukaryota; kingdom Metazoa; phylum Arthropoda; class Insecta; order Coleoptera; family Coccinellidae; genus Hippodamia; species Hippodamia convergens. The sequence continues at coordinate 19,826,759 of CM076608.1, forward strand.
ATTATCATTATTAATTATTAAGCAGGATGGAGCTCCACGCCACATTGCTAGAAGGTGTCGTAATCGGTTGAGTAACTTTTTTCCGAATTGATGGATTGGTAGAGGTGCAGAAGCTCCGATTCATTGGCCTCCTCGGTCATGGGATTTCAATCCCTTGGATTACACAGTTTGGTCGTACCTTGAAGAAAAAATGTATGCAACAGAGGTAAATTCACCTCGAGAATTGACGGACAGAATTCAACGTCACTTCAATGACCTCACAGCGGACTCTCAAGCGTTAAGAAATTTAATGTATTTTTTGAAAAAAAGATAGGTAGATAAGGTAGATGTATTTATGAAAACGAAGGACGCTTGAAACACCTACTATAGTTGAATTTTTTTATGTTTTTAGCCTTTTTTTGTTTCCTTGTGATTTTTTGTTCAACCAATACATTCATCATTACTTTATACCAGCATCGATTATTACTACATAATTTTCAAATCAAAATATTCCGAAAACGGTGCACAGTATCGAGTTCCATCAAGAGTATCTTTTTGGTGTGAAATTGAATGTTCTTCAAGATAGCTCAAAATTTAGCTTAATAAATCTTATACCAAAAAAGTTATGTTCAAAACAACTTGGTACGAACCGTGTAACTAGAGCCCTCTATGAGAGTCTGACAGCAAAACACATTCATTAGATGTATCAGCTTCCAAAACATATTCGTATAAAAGTTCATTACAATGTTGCCAGTAGTTCCGGCAAAATCGTAAGAAATGTATATATTTTTTTCTTTTTCAACGCCCGGTATCTTGAATACGGATGACGTTACGAAAATTTGTAACTGCACAAACCCCTATTATTTTTCAGTTTTCTATCTATCCTAGAGAGTGGGTCACCTCTTTTTGAAACACCCTGTAGATAAGATATATTGTTTTCGTGAAAAACTTTCAGCGTTCTTTTTGATGCATACGTGAAACTGCATATCTGGGGAATTATGAAAATAGAAACCATGAACTCTAGTTCAGGAAAATTGGCCTCCTGAATTTATTCTGGTGACTATCAGGGCTAGTAATAGGAAAAGTTCCTGAAATTTTCTACATATTTCAAGTGCTATCGAGCCATTCGACAGAACTTAATAAAACCCAACAAATTTATGAGTGGGACGGCGATACTCGAAAGTTCGCTGGCTATTAGATTTTGTTATTGAAAATGGGTCAGGAAGTACATTAACTAGCGGCGGTCAGAGGACTTTCACATCTGCAGGAATTTTCCTGAAATTTCAGTCCAGTAAAAGCTCTAATCGCTGTTCCAGCATAATCAAGACCTTTCTACAAAGTTTGTCAGTCAAGTATATAATACCAAAACACATGATGGTGTGAAAGTGGCTTTTTGAAATGGATGACTACCAGTTCTGAGTGAAATTTTTCATCATAATAATTGTCATTTTGACAATACTCAGAATATGTCGTAATTTTTGGTCCTAAAAAATATTCTGTTTTCTTGTATTATAAGATGTTTAGTTTATCTATGGGAGATGATTTCCTTTCATTAGGGTCTTGTAGCGGTCTTCAGTAATCTGAAGTTCCGAAAAATCATCACTAGGATAGTCGTACCTGGTTCGAAAGAACCCTCACGATCAGAGGGCAAGGCTGAAAATTTAAATTTAAATATTGGAGGAATTCGAAGGACGAGAGTGATTACGTTCCGAAATTAGCCACAGAACATGGTGTTGAGATCTTCTAAGAAACCCACATGGCAACGAAGGAATTTCTTCGTGAAGGAGGACAATTAAAAGTTATGTACTCATTGATTTTTCACTTAGTCAAAATTACGGTTTAGCTTGTTGTGTTATGAGTTTTCTCATGTTTAGCAATTCAAAAAGGGGAAATTGATTGGGTTTTTTCCATTTCTTTCAAACATCGTGACATTTCTGTCATAACTAATTTATGAAGAAAGAATTCCTGCAATGGGTGGTTAATTCAAAAACCATATAATTTATTATGAATAGCTAGTTTTTCTGCATTTGTCTTTTTTTAAATTCAGATTGAGAATTTCGAGTAGATTGGTGAAGAGTCTGCTTTTCTCTGCTGCCCATAGAAGAACTACATGAAGATGCTCTTCTGACCATGTAGATGTCTCCAAGATCCTCTGATATGATATTCGTAGTGAATTTTTTTCTAACAAGGGTGAGGTCAGTGTTTTTTCTCTGGGGTTTTTTCCGTTTCCTCATTTTATCATACTTGAGTGCACAAGTCTTACGCAGAGTTCTACTTGACTACAAAAAAAAATTTGAAAAATACAAAGACCACCCATGAAAGGAAGGTGTAGGCTTTTTTTTCTCATTAGTTTCAGAAAATTGGATGAATCGTATAGGAACCCATAGCACAAATAACAACTTTCTCACATTAATGTACAAATGCAGAGACAATAGATAAATTCGAAAATTCCTTGAGATTAAGCTTGCATTTGACTGCAAAAATCGTTGTCGAAAGTTGCCTCAATGGCTCGATAAAGTATTGACCTCGGTATTGACAAATGTCAATTGATAGATCAAACAATTTTCACAATTCTGAAGAATTTCATGAATTTTAGAATTTGTTCGATGATGTAGTCTCATAAAAACTCCGAAACGTTACAAAGTTTGAAAGTTCGAAGTGTTATTGCTTATCTCATTGTTAGGCAAATTTTTTCAAAAGGAATTGGCCTCTGGCAAATTAGTGCACAAGATTCACGTAGGGGCCTTTTTTCTGAATTATTTTTAGTTTCAGAGACTTGGGAAGGTAACCCTCAAAAATGTTTGAGAAAAATGCATAGGCCTCCCATAATCTATTTCAATAAATACACTATTTCTCATCATTTTCATACATATTTTTCACAATAAATGACGAAATTACCTTTTCTCTATTTCAGTATTGTAATGAGTTCATTACAGTATTAAAGGTAGTACTGTAATGAAACTCATTACAGCATTGTTTTCAGTTATATTTTTCGTTTTATGGATGTCATTACTAACCTCCAATCGAATCATGTTTCGAATCAAAGCAATTCAAATTTTGTATGTCACACCAACTGTCAAGATACAAAACAAAAGTCAATAATCTGAATTTTTATTTGAATTTCGAGAGTTTTTCACAAAACTTCACTGAAATAGAGAAAATATCGTCTAATACTCGTTGCAGAAGGCAATTCCATCACTCATGCTATCGAAAACTCGCTCCTTCGTCGTTCGTTTTCGAACTTAGCATTCGTGTTGGAATAGGAGCTCATTTTTCAACTTCTTTTAGAATTTACTATTCTCTATTTCAGTATCGTAATGAGTTCATTACAGCACTACTTTTGATACTGTAATGAACTCATTACAGGATTGTTTTCAGTTATATTTTTCGTTTTGTGGTTGTCAGTACTGACTTAGACCATATCGATTTTCATATCAAATCGATTAAAATTCCGTACTCTGTCAAATTTCCTAAGTCACACCAACTGCCAAGATACAATACAAAAGTCATTAGGATGAATTTTTAATTGAGATAGTATTTCACAAAACTTGATTGAAATAGAGAGAATATCGTCTAATACTCATGTTGGCGAATTTTTGCATTCGTGTTGGAATAGGAACCAATTCCTCAACTTGTTCTAGAATAAACGTTTCGAAAAGTGTCACTTCAGATGTCAAAATCAGAAGACAAAATCTAGCACAATTGAGCAACAAAAACTTCAAAAACTAAAAAGTGTTAGACCAACTTCAACACACAACTTTCTTCCGAGCTTTCCTCGGACTCCTCAACTATTGCGACAATCATTTCTCCCTCGGACAAACAACAACAAATCAAACGGATCGCTCAATCAATTAGAGTCGATTCCGTTAATCCGGCACGTTGGAATCGAACGTTACGGCGTTGGATGCGCTCGTCACTTACGATAACTATCTGGTCCCGGCTCATCATGAGGGGGCAATAAATAATAATTTTTAATTTAATGAATTATAGCCCATGGAGTCGATAGTTATTAGCGCAATTACTATGCATACGGGCCTACGTTGCTGTTACGTTTCGAGGTCTAACTATGGGGATCGTGACGGGAAAAAGTCAACGGGTTCCGAGGTTTTTTATTTATGAGTGTGGTCTGAACACTCTAATTTGTTGACTTCTGGGAAGCTGTGTTTGTATACCGGAAGAGATTAGAAGAGTTACGATCGGCAGCTATCGCCTCGGGCGATTGGCGCGTGTGAGGTGATATTTGGGCAACTGTTTGACTAATATTTCTGCTTGATAATCGCCATTTTGTCTTGGTTTAGTCTCTCTCGAAATTTCTGAGAAAATCTTCATTTTACACATTCAGTACTCAATCTGTCATGAACTATAATGCCTTTTCGCAAAACTTCTTATTGAATACATAGGCGTAGCGAGGGAGAAGGAGTAAAAATTAGAAAAAAGTTAAACATTGAAAGTTTTTCTTGAGTGGTGGGGGTTTACCACCCTATAACTCAACTCTGGTTACGCCAATGGTTAAATATATGTGCAAGTCGAAAACTCGCCCATAATAGGGGAGATCTTTAGATGCCTTGTACTCTCGCTTGTACCTCAAGACAACTAGGACGAACAAACTATTGAAGCCCGAAAGTACTTGTACTTTTCTTATGACATGAAAGAGGCCATGATTAAAGCTTGCCATTTTGATTCCTATCAGCGATCGGTGCAGGACGGTATATTTACTGACAACTTCGACTGACAACATAACGAAAACATAATTGAATCACGAATTCGTCAAATTACAGACCGATTGAAAACAAAATCAGAAAATTCGACTCTTAATCACTGTTATTTTAACGAATGTTCAATATGACTGTGTCAAATGAAATGAGCCCGAAATTATCATTTTGATTTAACCTAAGTGATTTGTCTTATTTCGACTACCCGGTAAGAGTTCTGAACAATTTCAATATTAACAATATTCATTTCTATCATTCTTATTGCAACTAAAATATAATTCCACCAAATTCATTCAATTCGAAGTTAACAATATTTTTCAGAGCACTGGTAATTTTCAAACGGGACACCTTGTATATTTCAACGTCAAATTCTTGCAATTATTTTTCTGCATACATTGTTCATTGTTAGGCAACAATCTCTTCTCGTAAAGTTTTGGCCCCTGACAAATTAGTGCTCAAATTTCTACGCAGGGGCCTTTCCTTTATGAAAAAAAAAAATTCTAATTGCTTCTTGTTTCAGAGACTGGGAGAGAAAACCCAAATTAAGTTTTCAGAATAATGAAAATATCACTCTTTGACATAAACTGGAAAATTTTTAAAACAGAAGAAGTTTCAATATTAATATTGATATTTTTTCATGCATGTTAATTTTTTTGCATTCATAGCTTCTATTAATAAAACAAACATAAGAACGGATTTGTCTCATTTCAAATTAGGTTGTGATACATCAATATATTTGGAAAATTAATTGCAATAATTTGACGTTAAAATATATAGGGTGTTCTATTTAGAAACTAACAAGTTTGTGCCTAATTTTAAAAAACAGTGCTTCAACTACGCCACTAACTTCTACGTAGAAATATCTATTATAAGCAGATTTAATTTTTTTTCCTATTCAGGGCCCGAGAAATAATAACATCTCCAAAAGTGCACATTTTTCAGAAACAAAAGTAGTTGAAATATTTCTGTTTGTTGCTTCAAAAGTTTCACAAAAAAGTGACAGAGAGTTGCGAAAACCGCATGGCTCTTTCTTCAATGATAGCTGAAATACAGTGCAGTTTCAACCAATTTGGGACATAGTGTACAGGGTAGGCAAAATTGGTGATACTTGAACTACAACTTTTCAACTCAACGAGATAGGAGATAATGAATGGCACATATCGGTCGTCTTTTTTAGAGAAACTGATAATGGCATCAACTGCATTCTTCTTTTGTTTTCGAGTTAAAGGCCAAAATTCAATTGTGGGCGATTTCAACTTTGTTCTTCCTGAAGAGGTTTCCATGCTGAGCCATAACATAAAATTTTGTTTTTTCTTATGAAAACAATGGTAAATTATGACTCAGACAGAATTATCATCAACTATTTTTTCCATAAGAAAAAACATAACTCTATATTATAACTCAGCAAGGAAACCTTTTGGGAAAAAACATAGTACGCTACTGGATTGCTATGAAAAAAGTGCCTGTATAATGTTTTCATTTCAACATCCTAACACAAACAGAAACGGAGAGATAATGACCAATATTGTAACCGCCGAGATTTCAATTTTAGCCTATAACTCGAAAACAAAAGAAAATTGAGGAATTCAGTTAATGGTATTATCAGTTTCTCTAAAAGAGACGACCGTAATGTGCCATTCATTTTCTTCTATCTCGTTGGTTCAAAAAGTTATAGTTCAGGTATCACCAATTTTGCTCACCCTGTACAAAGAATCCTAAGTTGTTTGATTTCGACTGTTTCAGGTACTCCTGGACTATATAGGTAAAAAGGGTGAAAACTTCGTAAGGTGTCCTGGGCTCGATTTTTGTGAAAACCCCATTAGTGAAAACCGTTTCACGATATCTTCATTTTTTTCAAATTTCGATTTCGAAAATATGCCTTAACTTTTTCATTTACAAAAGTATCTGAAAAGGATAAGAACATTCTAGAAGCGCTTTTTTTTTAGTAAATAAAAAACTATATTAAATTTTTCATTCTCGTGAGAAGAAACACTTTTTTTGTATTAAATACCAAAGAATTTTTTTTCATTTTATTTCATAAAAAAAAATTTAGAGATGAAAAAAATTTGAAATAATGTCTTATTCCCATTGAAAAAGTTTTTACCTTTTTCATATATTTTCGAAAATGAAAAAGTTATGGCACATCTTCTGAATCGAAAAAATTTCAAAAATCTTCGAAACAAATGAAGATGACGTGAAATGGTTTTCACTATTGGAGTTTTCACGAAAATCGAGCCCAGGACTCCTTTCAACGTTTTTACCTTTTTAGTCTAGAAACACCAGAAAAAGCCAAAATCAAGCAATTTGGGATACCTCGTACATTCAGCTCACAAAACTCCCGAAGCTTCAATTTATTTTCAACAGTTATCCTGTTTCCCAGACGGCAAAATGAGTCCAACGAAAACGCTCTTGTCCAACAAAAAATCCGCAAAAAATAAATACCCAACAACTCCCCACAACTAATTACACCTCACCCCTCCCCACTTCCAACAAAAAAAAATTTTTTCAAACTCCAACTCACCATTCTCCACCTCTCCAGGCGCAGCTCCATCCACCCCCCACACCAACAACAACAAACATCCAACGCTAATCACCAACATTTCGACACCCCGCATAATAACGCACTAATTAAAGAGGTCTATCGTCATAACGCACCAAACAACACCGCGCGAAAATCGCAACAACTCGCGAACAGTTCTCGCTTCGCAGTTCACCGGCCGAGTACGGGACTGAAGATCCGTCAAGCGACAGAGTCCGATGAGAGATCGAGCATGCTCTCGCGAGTTCTCACGGTCCTCTCCCGTCAAGCGTCCGAAAACGTGAGGCCGCGGACGCGCGAAACGTGGACGCAACTAGATCCTCGCATTTTCGTGCACGCGAACCTGTCACGATGCTTCGCTATCAAGGACGGGCGCGATACTGGACCGATCCGTGTTGTGCTGCTCGTAACCGAGAGACGCGTCGAAGGGTTATCGACGACGTCGGAGGGTCGTGCAGCTGTTTGCGCCGATTGCTTGGGGCGATCTGGACCTGCAACAGAAACATGCGAAATTAGGGAGGGCTGGTTTGGGTGATGGAGGTTGAGGGGGGTCGGGGAAATTTCAAAGTTGAATGTAAGTAGCTGCACCTGATTTGGTCAGGATGGGCCATGGGGAATTTCATTTCTCTTGTAACAATAATGAAACTAAAATTCAATGAATAATAGTTGCAGAATTAGCTCCTATTCCAACACGAATGCGAAATTCGAAAACGAGCGACGAAGTAGCGAGTTTTCGAAAGCATGAGTGTTGGAATTGCCTTCTGCAACGACTATTGGACGATGTTTTCTCTATTTCAGTGAAGTTTTGTGAAATACTCTCGAAATTCAAATAAAAATTCAGGTTAGTGACTTTTGTATTGTAGCTTGACAGTTGGTGTGACTTACGAAATTTGACAGATCAGGGAATTAGCATTGATTTGATTCGAAAATTGATTGGATCGGAGGTCAGTACTGACAACCACAAAACGAAAAATAATACTGAAAACAATGCTGTAATGAGTTTCATTACAGCACTTCTTTCAGTACTGTAATGAACTCATTACGATACTGAAATAGAGAATAGTATATTCTAAAACAAGTTGCAGAATGAGCTCCTATTTCAACACGAATGCGAAGTTCGAAAACGAGCGACGAAGGAGCGAGTTTTCGATAGCATGAGTAATGGAATTGCCTTCTGCAACGAGTATTAGACGGTATTTTCTCTATTTCAGTCAATTTAAGTGAAATACTCTCGAAATTCAAATGACAATTCAGATAGTGACTTTTGTTTTGTATCTTGGCAGTTGGTGTGACATACGAAATTTGACAGATCACGGAATTTGAATTGATTTGATTCGAAACTTGATTCGATCGGAGGTCAGTATTGACAACCATAAAACGAAAAATATAACTGAAAACAGTGCTGTAATGAGTTTCATTACAGCACTACTTTCAGTACTGTAATGAACTCATTACGATACTGAAATAGAGAAACAAATATCTCGGATCGGCGGATTAACCACAGCATCATTGTTCGGTCCCCACTGTAATTATTGCTCATATTGTCTCAATAAGAGTTAAAGTACATATACATGCACCGGCGAACTGCAGATCTACAGTTTAGCTATCACTACACATGCACAGAAAATCGATAAATCCCGGCCGACAGTTTCGGCAAATCGTTTGAAAAACTGCCATGTGTAGAGTAATTCCTTCAGATCTCATCGATAGTTCAGAACTTCCAACATTTTCGATCTTTTGCAGCCAAAATGTAAAATATTTTCGAATAGGCGAATATTCTAATAGGCGAACAAAGAATAGCACCTATGAAAAACTTTTACAGAACTATTGATGAAAATGCAACGGTAGACTCTTTTGCACTGATTCTCAATTCTCTTAATAAATTCATATGCGATAGTTTATCACGTCTCAACAACCATTCCTTAGTCCGTAATCTCTTCTTCGATTTTTCATTTCCAATTAATAACACAGTCATGGCAGCAGTCGACGTGTTGGAAAGACTAAGGCTTAGTGGGTGAAGAAAAACAACACCTGCTCAGGATCGTTTCATCGCCGGCGAGAAAAAGCCTACATCTTCGTGTAGAATGCTACGGAATACTCTTCAAAATGCAGATGAGATCCAAGTTTCCATTGAAACCATCAGACGACGTTTGAGAGAGGTGAATCTAGGTTATAGACGTTCATTAAGAGGAGTTCCATTAACACGTGACCATAAGCATCAAAGACTGGAATGGGCAAGGCAACATATCAATTGGAACGATCAATGGCGTAGTGGCCTTTTCACTGATGAATCCAGATATGAACGATTTTCAGATTCTCGAAGAATTAGGGTATGGACAATCCCTCGCATACCCCGTAATCGTCGCTATGTCCAAGAAGTCCAACCATTCCCAGGGGGTCGTGTTATGGTATGGGCCTGGTTGTTTCAACGGACGCACTGATCTACACATTTTTCCTGGGAATATGACCACCTTACACTAGAGGAACCATGTCATTGACAATGTTTTCCCAAATTTTCACCCTGCTTTTGATGAAACTCTTCAATTTCTAAACGATATCGCTATACCGCGTCGTACAGCCATAGTTAAGAATGCGCGCGAGGAGCTTGGTATTTCACATTTACCAATACCTCCGCACTCACCATTTGAATTGCATAGAACATACATGGGATATGATCCAAAGAAGATTAGATAATCATCAACCTACCCCAGAATCCTTAAATGATCTGAGAGAGCTTCTGTCCCGTTTATGGAACCAAATTCCACAAGAAATGTTCAACAACCTCGTGTGTAGTATGCAAAATGTCAAGCTGTTATTGATGCCCGTGGAGACCATATACATTGAATTGATAGTCTTAAAATGCTTGAATTCTCTGGAAATAATATTTTGTTATTTTTCTTGACTTTTTTAGTCACCCTATATACGCTGCAGACCTACAGGCTATAATTAATTTTATTTCCTGCAACTTGAAATCATATTAATATGAATTTTTATCAAAAAATATCATTTAAACTATATTTTTTTTGCAATTTAAGTCAATAACTCATGCGGAGCATGTTTATTAACAACTTTCCTGGACAGCAAGAATCTGAGTGAATCTATCAATAGCTACACCTTCAGCATCATAGGCCAAGCAAATAAGACTTTTGTTTAGAAATAATTGGTAGATTTAGCCGTCTTATATGAGTAGTTTCAGTTCTGCCCCAATTTTCCAGTGGAGCGTATGTTGTGACGTTCGAAAAACTTCGACATTTTCGGACTATTTTAGGTTTTTCCCGAATAGCTCCTGAAGTAACTACTTTATCAAAAACTATGTGATGTTCAAAAGTGTCCAGCTTTAAATTCTGCTGCTAAAAAGTAATACCACATTATGTTTCAGACAAGTAGTTTATAGAAATCATACGTCGAAATATGGCAAATTTTTCCACTTCCTGAAAAAAACAAACTTTTTTACTATCAAACGTGTAATATCTATGAAACTACGAGCTTTAGAACAAAATGTCGTAGAATAAGATTTGTAGACCATCATATTATGATGAAAACGTATCCCCACCCCTCCAAACCACAATGTTAAATCGCCCAGTAGCTCATCCGGCTGAGGATGCAGATCATCTAATCGTAGCCAGTGCTGTTAAAGTTGCTCAGCAGTCTCATGAGTTTGTGGATATTGTAAGGGTGGACACTGACCTTCTTGTAATTTTGACTGTTCGAGCCTTTATGTGTACCAACATTTTTTTACGAGGGCCTGGCAAAGGTGAGCAAGACGATTGTGTCTATTTTCCCTTGCTCTACAAGTTTTCCTCTGTTTCGAAAAACAACACATTATTTCTTCTAAAGCTCGTAGTCTCATAGATATTTGACGTTTTGTATCAAAAAAATATGTTTTCTCTAAAAGTGTAAAAATTTGCCATATAACGACGTATGATTTCCATAAAACTGCTTGTTCAAAATATAATGTCGTTGAACTTTTTAGAAGCATAAATCAATGCTGAACACTTTTGAAAATTACAAAGTTTTTGATAAACTGCTTAGTTTAGGAGCTATTCGAGAAAAACCTAAAATAGTCAAGGTTTTTCGAACGGCATAACCAATTTTATTTTACCTCCAGCTAGATCGTGAATAGGTAATCAAATTGACTGTCATAACATAAGTAAATGAGTACGGAGTGTAGAGGGTGAGAAATATCAAATTCGAAAAAAGCATACGATAAATTACTTTCAAAATTAAAAATCGACTGGTAAGGAGTTACGATCCTCTTTTGACAAGCTGTATACAATAACCAAGAAGACGAATTTATTCCGTTTTTTTTCTTTTCCTCACTGTATATACACCACAATCATCCACCTTGAGAAGGGTAACCATTATTTTTCGTCAATTACTGTAAATTGGAACGTTCCTTTCATGAAAAACGCGAAATCTCTCAGCACGTCCACATTTGATACGGTTATGTTACGGCCACTTCAAGACTGAATGAATAAGGAAACGACTCATTAGTATCATACATGTTTTCTTCATAATGACGACCCCGCGAATGTTTCAAATTCATAAACATATTATGACGTCGTTAGTCAACGTTACGTTCAATACGTAGCCGCAAGTACGTGCGTAGGCGTAATGGTGCACTGTGTAATGGACCTGCAGCTATCAAGATTCAACGAACCACTCTTATTAGGCAGAGCAAAGCGACACACACGAAAAGATTTATCGATCCAATTAAGGAATGAGGGAATGACGGAAAAAATACGAAATAACGAATAAGTATCCCGCGGTGAAAAGTAACGTGCTCTGTTCGATCAGAGCGTGGTGTGTTATTTTTTTTTTTCGTGCAGGTGACTAGAATTCGCCTCTCGTCGTTGATGTTTCAAGAACGTTAAGATCAACAGACATACATGGTCGTTTTGCTGGAGAAAAAACAATCTTTGAAACATAGATAAAACAGAAATCATCGAAATTAATTCCATCTTCAATGAAGGACGGCAACACTTTTGAATTTTTAGATGTTCAAGCTCTCTATAGAATATAAAAAAAATGTGAGAATAATTATTTGGATACGTCAAATAGCGTCCGAGATATCGACTTATAAACCTAAGGGCTCGACGAGGGACTCATCTTAATTTCACAGATTGGCGGTGGATCGGTGCGACGTCACAACACAACGTTTCATCAAGAACAAAAAAAGGCATGTGTTCTAACAGTTTTCATTTAATATCTTATACAGGGCCTGAGAAATAATAACTTCTTCAAAAGTGAACATTTTCGTTTTCGCCTTGTATTTCAGGAACAATAGCAGTTAGAATATTTCTGTTTGTGGCTTTAAAAGTTTTATAAAAGAGGGATACAGTCTCGTGAAAACCGCATGTCTCTATCAATAGCTGAGATACAGTAAAGTCTCAACCAAAATGGGACACAATGCACACTTTGTCTCAGCTATTATTGAAGATAGAGACATGCGGTTTTAGCGACCCTATGTCACTTTCTTGTATAGCTCTTTAATCCACAAACAGAAATATTCCAACTTTTCTTGTTTCTGAAATTCAGGGCGAAAACTGAATACATTGATGTATCTCAACTCAACCCTTGATAAATTTTTGCTTCAATAATCAGAAGAATCCATATACGTTCATTAATATTTTGTTCAAAACATCATGTGAATTAAACCGATTTATTTCATTATATATAAACATAAATTCAAAATATTACTCGTCAACATAGACTTGAAAATGTTGAAATCGAGAGGAATTTCGAAATTTATAGTGCAAATTTTTATGCATGTTAAACTTTTTGAAAGTGTGAAAGAAATCATGTTTTACTTTAAAAAAACGAACATGAATATGGATTTTTAAAATTTAGTAAAAGTGAGGTTGTGATACATAAATGTATCGAGAATATAAATGCAAGAATTTGAAGGTAAAATAAAGGGGGTCTCCTATCTTAAAAATTCCACGTTTGTGCTCGATCTCAAAAACAGTGCTCTGAAAAAGATTTCTAACGACGCCACTGACTTGATACAGGGTCGCGAAAACAGCATACCTCTACCTTCAATAGTAACTGAGATGAAGAGCAGTATCACCCAATTTGGGACACAGTGTATAGGGTGGGCAAAATGGTGATACTTGAACTACAACTACAAGAAAATAAATGACACGTTACAGTGGTCTTTTTCAGAGAAACTGATAATGCCATCAACTGCATTCCTCTATATTCTTTTGTTTTCGAGTTATAATCCAAAATTGAAATTTGTGCGATTTCAACTTTGGCCATTATCTCCGTTTCTGTTTGTGCTAGGATGTTTAAAAGAAAACATTATACAGGTACTTTTTTCATAGCAATCCAGTAGCGTATTTTGTTGTTCCGCAAAAGTTTTCCTTGCTGAGCTATAATATAAAGTTGTGTTTTTTCTTATGGAAGCGATAGTTTGAATCGCCACTTTTTTCTCGTTTCAGAAATATATCATACATCATATATTGCCCTCAGATTTATTCAGATATCATGAAAAATAAAGTATGTATGTGAAATTTGAATTATTGAGTATAAAGTAGGCTGAATCACAGAATAATATGTCTCTACGACTGGTGTCATTATTATCTTGCGATTGAATACTTGATTCAATTCTCCGTGGTTTGATCTCTGTTCAGGACAACTGTCAATTCGAAGTCATTATCGCCGCAAAAATGAACCATTTTAACATATCATATTTCTCGTAGTTTTCGAACATTTCCATATGACCGGCAATAATTACTTCGAATTCTAAAAATTGGCAGTTGTTCTGAACAGAGATCAAACAACGGAGAATTGAATCAAGTACTCAATGGCAGAATAATAATGACACCATGCGTAGAGACATATTATTTTGTGATTCAGCCTACTTAATACTCAGTAATTAAAATTTCACATACAAACTATATTTTTCATGATATCTGAAAGAAACGGAAGGCTATGTATGATGTTTGATATATTTCTGACACAGGAAAAAAATGGCGATTCTTTCTAAGCCATTTCAAACTTTTGTTTCCATAAGAAAAACACACATGTTATAGCTCAGCAGGAAACCTCTTTGGAAAAATACAAAGTACGCAATTTGATTGCTATGGAAAATGTGCCTGTATAATGTTTTCATTTTAACATCCTAGCACACACAGAAACGGAGAAAATGGCCAAAGTTGAAATCACCCAAATTTCAAATTTTGCCTTTAACTCAAAAACAAATGAACACTGAGTAATGCAGTTGATGGCATTATCAGTTTCTCTAAAAAAGACCAACTTGTCGTTCATTTTCCTTTATCTCTCACGGTTAAAAAGTTGTAATTCAGGTATCACCAATTTTGCCCACCCTGTACAATCGGCCGTGAAACGTTCGTGTACGGAACCCCATCGCGCGTCGTCCGACAAGCGACAAGCGCTCGGCCGCTCTAATTTTTTTACAGCGCTCATCCGATGGAACATCTCCGATAAGCCGGACATGACCTCTTTTTCACGGTCCGGGATTCCGGCAAAATATGGAATCACGTTAATCGAAGTCCGGTCATTCATCAGGGTTATCTGGGCCGGATTGCGCCGCTGTCATGTCCCGATATGAGGAATGGAATTAAACACACAATGCAAATCGCAATTTGCTCCCGGGGACCAAAACAAAAAATCATTATACAGTAATAACGCGTCATGTATGAATGTCGGGCAACTCTTTTATCACAAGTGATATTCTTATTATGAGGGCATTAATTATGTCCGTGACAATGCTCGCTGTGGATCGACGAAGCTGATAAATCTCGCTGATGGCGAGAGGCAGCTCAGGTTCATGGTACTAATGGAGGATGGGCGGTCCTTCCGACTGATTGATGACGTTGGGAGTTGCGTTTTTCAATTTTTGACAACGTTCTTTCGCGATGCGCGTGACACTTGGCGCCACCTATGAGTGTACTTTCACCGTCGAGATAGAACAGAATGGTATCAGATCCGACATGTTGGAAAGAGATTTCAGTCAAGTCTTTCGAATCTATTTCATGTTTTTCCTAGTTCAATTGGGATCATCTTGAAAAATTAAATATCAAACAATAAAACCATGTCCTAGGTTGTACGAAGAGAGATGTTTTGAATAAGAAGAGACCAAACAGTGACGGCTCGCCAGGAAAGGCAAAAATAACTAGAAAATGTTGAAAATTGAGCGTTGCACTCCTCTAACCTCATCTGCAGCTTCGGCTAAGGTTACATCGCAGCGCCACGTCCACTCCAGCAAGTACAGCTCTATGGTCAGCTGATTGACTGCTCGCGTCAAATTGAGCTACCTCTACGTAATAATCAACTGAAATATTAACTCATGTTCATTAATTGAATCAATTGATCGTCCTCTTTTTCAATAGAGCTCTGCTTGTGAATAGACATCCTCTTGTGCTAATCTTTCAATTAGAATTTTCAAAAAGTCACCTGGCATAATCACAGTTCATCTCGTTCATTTCTTGAAGTAAGTAATCAAAAAAGTAAGTGAATTCTCAGAATCATTAATTGTTGCAGTTTCCATGTTATTTCCCTGCTTTTTATAAAGTTTGATAATTAATCCACGTTTCAGATCGTGAAAGTCTATAAAAATATTGGTAATTCTCTATCACTTTATTCTAATAAGATCTCTATTGCGTTTAACTAATGTATTTGAATCCTCTAAGATATATATTTTGGTATATTTTTGCAGTTCTCAAAGATTTTTCAGATATCTCTAGACTCCTCACATGGAAATGGTTACTTGCTCCAAGAATGAATATTCTCCTTTCTTCCTCTGGTAATGAATATTGATTTCTTATATTCTCATGTGCATCTCATTCTCTTATAGACCAACATTATAGATTATAGATATTGATTTCTTGATCATGATATTCTCACATTGTGATAATCTCAATGGAGAACAGACTTAGACTACTAAGTTGTCAATGCACGTATCTCCTCTAAGGCCTGATCTCACTTTTATTACAACTCAGTCTACTCTAATGATTCATTATTCAACATTCTGTTTTTCTGACCCTGCTGGTAATAGATATTCTCACATAAAAGTCAGTGCCGTATTCTAAAACTTTTTTTTTGACACTGTTCTTAATATTCGGCACGAGCTTGCTGTTTTTTGAATGGAACACCCTGTATATTTCAACGCCAAATTTCTGAAATTTTTCTTGAAATTAGAAATTGCTTCACTGCTGCCGAAGACGTCAGAAGTCAAGTAAAATATGACATTTCCGCCAAAGCAAAAAATAAAAAATATCCACTTCCGATGGTATTGGGATATTTAACCGATTTCCGTCTTTCCCTTTTCAACCCTTGTGAAATTTAACTGTCAACGGCAGTAACCCTCGAAGTTTTATGCGGCTCTCGATTCTACATGACAAAACCTTAATTGGATTTCTTCTTTTATGGTTGACCGTCGTTTATGGATCTCCCAGGTTTCTCCCATGCTGCCGAGATATCAGCACGCAGGACCATTAAAAATGCAAGTTGGGGTAATTTTTAGGGGCAAATCGTCGAAACGTGAAAGTTAAAACCAGTGCTGAAACCGGCTATTAAATTGGAAGAATTTGATAATCAAAGAAATTATGCTGAGAGTCTGAGATTTAGTCATGTGACAGTCAGAGATTGTTTTGTACACGTGAAATATCAGCTTTATGAAACACGGTCAATTGTAATACACATGAAACTGTTTGACTGTCTCTCGTCCTGGTTTCATAATGGTGAACTCAATCATTCAGTTTTATCTACTCATTATGAGCCTGAACTCTCAAGTTCATTCATCTGATTCTGTATATTCCACTTTTGCGATTACTCGCAAGTCTGTCTCTGTAATTGTTGTATTTATTTATGAATTTTGTACTATCTTTCAGATCAACGTTATTAACATTAATTATAATATTATTGTTCTACTCATATTTACTCATTTTATGATTGTGAACGATGTACAATAAATGTTTCGACACTACCGACTCCTCCAGAATTATCTGGTAACAGCCCACAAGACTGATTTGCCAAAATCTGAACATGTACGATTTTTAACAAGATGATTCATGAAGAGATGAACACAAAACAACAGACTGTCAATATATAAAGGAAAACATACCTAGAGAAGAGAATGAAAAAAAATATATTACAGTTGATTTTTCAAACCATCCTAGGTAATAATAATATATTTAGTAGATGCAGTACTACATAATGAAATGTGGAGCCGGAAAATACTAAGAGAAATCACCTGAAAATCCTGGAACATTCTACAAAGCACAATTATCCAGAAGCAAAGCAAGATTCTAAAGAAGATCCTGACGTCATGGCAAGCAGTTTGATCATAAATTAATCAATAGATGAAGATAACACATCTGGGAAACCTGGACAAAGTCATGGTTATTTATGATATGAGTGTTTAAGGTGACGTGATTGAAAAAGTTTGTGAAATGAGCGGAGCGAATTGAACATTTTCACGAACAAAATAAAATCATTTTTAACACAAATACCATACAACGTTTTTTGTAGACCTGACCTATTTTGATAATGAAATGGGCGAATTTGCAACTTCAAATTGCATTTTAATATTCGAATATTCAAAAGGTTGTTGTGAATGGCAAACGTTGCCAACGTTATGATTACTTGCAAATGAGAAAATTTGAATTTCGTTCTTGTCAAATTTTCGTCCTGGGTTTTTAACTTTTTGATATGTTTGTCGAGAGTTCAATTATTAATGAGAGTGACGATTTAGTTGTTATCTGGATATTGAAGAGTCTCCATGAAAAGCAAATCTGGAACTCCTACCTAAAGAATCTGTTCAGCAGTACGATATTGCATATAAGAGATTCCTGGCCTGGTGTAAATTAAAAAATGGAGAAGGGAACTTCAGCGAACTTCGTGGAGCAAATTTGCAATGATAAAGTCAAGCGCCCTTGTTAAAAATGGAGTGGATGCTAGTGAATATTTTAAGGTTATAGGTTATAGCATATTTAATACGGAAAAGTGAAGGATATTGTCCCACAAAATCGAAAATTCTCACTCCTGAGCAAGTTGAAAAGTTTATAAAAGAGGCACCAGAGGAGAAATACTTGATGGTTAAGGTTGCTACTATTTTCGGATCATTTGGAGCCTGTTGGCTTGAAGAATTGTGTAATTTATCAGTGGAAGACATCGAAATAACAAATAAATCATTGGTTATACAACTTTCGAATACAAAAACGAAAGTCAGTCGTTCTTTCAGTATTATTGGGAAGTATGTAGACTATTTTCATAAGTACTTTGCACTGCGCCCTTCTGTCATAAAACATCATCGTTTTTTCCTGAAATACATGAATAATAAATGCATTGCCAATCCAGTTGCTATTAATACATTTGGAAAAATTCCATCTATTGTTGCCGAATTCCTCAAACCGCCAGAACCAAAACAATATACAGGACATTGTTTTCGAAGATCCTCCGTTTCATTTCTAGCAGAATCAGCAGAAAATATCACGGATATAAAAAAACATGGTGGATGGGAGTCTACGACGGTAGCCGAGGGCTATGTTTGTCATTCCAATGCATATAGAAATGTCATTGCTGAAAAAATTCTCCCAACCTCAACAGATTTTGGATCATCATCCAATATTGTACTGATGGTGCTGAGGATTCTAATAATATGTTGCGAAGCTCCCTAACGTCACAGGGCATTAATGTTAGTAATTGTTCTAGTTTTACGATTAATATTAATGTTCATGAGTAATGGTTTTTAATATTGATAAAAAGAATTTGCAATTGCTGAATTTTTCTCATAGAATTTCATCATGAGAAAATGGAGTGCTAAGAATATTTTTAACAAGCTCCACGTAAACAATAAATTTTAACATTGTTTGCTGTCATCAAAAGTGTCACTTTAAATGACAATTATACAAAATAATTATTTGTATCGTTTGGAATATGACTGATGTGTTTTTCCAGGATATATTCTTTACACTGACAGTGTCCAGGACCAGCCAAGTATAATCAAAGCGCCTGTTCCATTTCAAGTTTCGAAGAACGGATAGAAGAAGCAATAACTGCGGTGAAAATATGTCGTGAGCCGTTTTTCCTCCAACGGACAAAGTGGGTCATCCCCGATATGCTTTGTCTCCAGATAGAAGCAATTGATATTTCATTAAATTGCCCTAGTTTCGTTCCCAAATCGGCTTACGTTCGCTCTCATGCTTCCATTAAGCCGTTTGTAATTGTCCTGCCTCCATTCGCTTCACTATATCTTCGATTATAACTTATAGATAACTGCGGATCGAATATTGCCGTCGGAATAGATCCTGAAAAGAGTGCCCAACTGATTTCAAATTAACCTTTTGAAAATTTTTTTAAATTTGTATCGATTTTTTTCACAGAAACGTTTATGGAGGATGTTACACTCCTAGGAATATTAACGCCTATTCCATCTTATAATATATATAATAATAATAATAAGTTTTATTGATCTCTTTAGACATTAAAATGTATGAGACAAGTCAAAAAAAATAATACATCAGTACACGAGAAAAAACTCAAGAAATACCATATTACAAAGGATCATTCAAGTATTCACTTGAACTATAAAAACCTTTTGCCAATAACAAAGATTTAGTTTTCCTCTTGAAACAGAGGCTTATCAAATTCGACGTTGGAGAACCTATTTTGAATCTGATAATTGGGATTATGATTTTTTTCGATATTATCTACCGAGCTGAAATGTTCTTGAAGCCTGACCACTTTCACTCATACAGGAAATAAGGAAAATTTTTGAAAAAAAAAGAGTGTGAAAAAATATTTAATTCTGTATACATTCGTATTAGAATCATTTCATTGGTCGAAATACTTTTCAAATTATCGAGAAAAAACTGAAGAAAAAAAGGAGATAAGAGTATTCGGTATAATGTTCGTTATTTACATTCTAAATATCTAAATATTGTAAATTTCTAGAATTTTGAAAAACTAATCACAGGGTGTTCCGAATGTGGGGTCAAAAAGTGATCAAGATTAGCCCATAACTTTTGTTTTTCGAATAAGAACCCTATTTTTTATGATTGGGTTGGATTCTGACAAGAAAAATATAATAATAAGGTTCTAATATATTAATGCTCCTAAAATGAATAATTCTTGAGGTACCAAGGATTTTCTGATTTTATGTCGTACGTAGAATTCAATTCATAAAGTATGTTCCATTTCAACAATGATATATGGTCACAGAAAATAAATTATTCTAATAATTTACTAGTGACAGACCTATATTTGTAATTTATTTTTTATTGTTAATATGGAAGAGTATTTATGAATTTGACTCTTCGCAAGACATTTAATTGAAAGATCCTGAATAACTCAAGAATTTTCCATTTTTGGTGCATACACTTGTTAGAACACTATCATTATTTTTCTACGCGCAATCCAACACAATTATAAAAACATCTGGTTTAATTCGAACAGAAAATTTGGATAACCCTGTAGAAAATTTTTCAAAATTCTAAAAATATTACAATATTTCCACAGTCTTCGACTTCAAAAAAGTGGAAAGGGTTTGTGCCTAAGATAATTAGAATAGAAGTAACAAAAACAATACCGAATACCTACTCTGATCGCCTTTTTTCTTCAGTTTTTTCTCGATATTTCGAAAAGTATTTCGAAGAATGCAACGATTTCAACACGAATGTATTCAGATTTGAATATTCTTTAAAAAATGAAAACGAAAAAACAGACAAAAAATTCTTTAGAAAATTTTGTTTTCATTCCTTGTATAAGTGAAATTAGTCAGTCGTGTTAGAAAAAAATTTACTAAAAATATTAAATATCGTTGAAGGACATCAACGTGATCTAGCTGAAAAACAGATCATTCACCAATCTACTAGCAATTCTCAATCTGAAATGAAATAAGACAAACGCAGAAAAAACCGATCATTCAGAATTAATTGAATTATTTTTAAATTAACCACCCATTTTAGAAATGCATTCGATACTTTATGTAAAGCCTCGTAGTCATCTTGAAATTTATGAATGTGACAACTATTTATAGAATGTTCCATAGTCTCCTCATTTTTCTCACACTCACAACTATGGCTCTCAACCGAATTCCATCGGAAGAGCACGCTGTTGCATCGTCCATGGCCTGTTCTAACACGATTTAGAACAAACCATATTCTCCTGGCGCGGTCAAAACCAAGAACTCCGATGGAAGAATCAGTTATAAGATCTTCGTTGAAAAAACTGCATACATTTCATTCAGATTGCCAAATTTCCTTGTCGCTTTTATTCATATCGATTAAAAAATTTGACCAAAAAGGTTTAATTAGACTCTTAAATATTCCAGGTGTATGCCCACCCTTTTTTATTCAGAAATAATCTCTGTCAACTTTTTTCGCATTTATTACCACCCTGTGTTGAAGAGTGATTTTTGTGTTTTTTTTTCATAGCCAGAGAAGAATTTCATCTATTTAGTGTTGGTCTAGGAACCAATTAGTATTCTACATGGTTATCAACACATCTTTTATTTTCCTAATTTTTCCAGTGAAATTTTGAATTTTTCATTGAAGTTAAGGAACATTTCAATAAATACCCGGTTTTTTTTCAGTATTAATTTCTCAATAATAATAATAACGATTCATGATTCCAAAATATAGACGGATACTGAAACATGCCTTCCAGCGTTTGGTGTCCATATTTCGAATGCTCCCGGAGCCAAATCCAGGTTAGCACATCATTCGCTGAACATTTTCAGACTATGCGGGTTGCCACCAGGTCCAATCGAGCTGATAATTGATTTTCAGCCCATTTCCTGCTCGAAATAGATGACTGGCTGTAGCCGGCTAGAGACGGATTGCTTGCTCGTGGATATAGAAAATGGTAGAGCGTTAAACATTGTGTAGACTCTGCTCTCCTCTTTCGTTCAGGCACAAAAACATCTAGGCTTCACCGCGATTGATTTCGGATTCTTGTGTCCTCAGTGTGTATCGAACATTCATCGTAGTTACAAAACAAAACAGTCTGTCACTCACTTTTACGTAGGAACATCATGAAAACCACTTTTTCTAAAAGAATTCGACTCTATGTCCTTATACATTTCAAACTGAGAAGAATCACATTCAAGCACTCAAATATTAAGGAGTAAATTAAATTCTCAGATAACTATGGTAACGACATGTAGATGTAGATTTACGTTTGTCATTCATATGTATAATAATTAATCAAATCAAATTTAATATGTGTGTTGAGATGGATATATCTGACGATGACGTGCTCTCAGAATTATTAGCATCATCTAATGAAGCCAAATTAAATTTGCTTTCGTCAAAGACAAAGCACAAATGTGAGAAGCAATATAATAATGTTATTGATAGGTGTTGTACTAAAAAGGTGTATGAGGGTTCTCTGCTTAATTTTTGAAAATGTCTGTATGATTCAAAATGTAATGTTCATTTGGATATCGAACTTTTCACCAGCAAAATTATTCCACATGGATAGGAACAAATGGTAATCACTTGGTGCCAGGTCTGGACTATAAGGTAGATACATAAGAACCTCTCAACCAAGCTTCCGGAGCTTCTGGCGAGTCACTATCGACGTGTGTCACTTGGTTTTTCACTGATGGAGCACAACTTCTCTCCTCCTGAAGAAAGTTAGCCACTTTTGGGCGATAACTTCCTTCAGAAGTATCTTTCCCGACCGTTCAATTTGACCCTATCCATGGCTCACTGTTTTGAATATATTGGCTTCCATATTCCATATGACAGATGAATGTATCATTTAGAACTTTTGGAGAGAAACAATCCCATGATACATCATCTTCGAATAACTTCAACGGTTTAGTTGCTCTCAGAGGACAGTAATTTTTCTGACTTTTCGTTGTATCATGACCAAATTATGAAAAATTTTGATAGGTTTCAGCCCAAGTGTTATTATGATAGAATAACTATACAGGGTTATTCACGGATATGGCTCTATAGAATATTTTTATGAAAGACAGAAGATTCAGGATTGAAATTCTGAAGGTGAGTTTTAAGTAAAAAGACGACTTCTCGTATATTTTTTGAAGGTTCTAGGACTTCCGGTTTTTCCGAAAGTGACATCAACTTTCGTTTTTCAAATGGGAATACCCATTGTTCATTGCACAGATAGATTCTCCATTGAATTCTGAGTCTTTTTATTCCAAAATTTTGAATTTTCACGAGAGAATTCTCTTTAAATGAGCAAATACGAAAAAAATCTTAAAATTGAATTCTGTTGAAATACAGACAACTTCGAGATTTTTCATTGAAAATCCGTGAAAAAAGGCTGATGCTTCTTTTCCGATAGCGTGATTTTCAGAATATGATACAGAGGTCACAAATTCTTTGTCAAAGTTAGAAGTGACGAAATTTCAAAATATCGTTTTTTTCAAATTGGACCCCTATTTTTTCGAAGCATTTTCGAAATCTTCATATAAAAATGGGAGCATACGTCCAAGACTTTTATCCCAAAATGAATATTCACGAAAAATAATTATATCTCCAATTTTCAATCCCATTCCGAATGTTAAGTTCTTGAATTATCATCTGTAATGCGAGAGCAACAATTGATTTAAAGTTCTCAATGTTAGTATTAGTGAAGTCAACGTAAGAAATTCTCAGAAATGCAAAAAAAAATAATTTGTAATAATTTTAAATGTACCAATTTCATTACTGAAAATTCATGACAAAAAAGAAATTCCCCAGAATTAAGAATTTGCGGAAATTATCCTAAGCTTTGAAAAGTAAAGAAAAACTTAACTCTGAACTATAATATGTTCTCGACAACAGAGATTTTCAAAAATTTCACTCGACCGCTAATGAATTTCCAGTAAAAAAACACATTCAGAGTGAGATTGAAAATTGAAAACAAAATCGTTTTGCCTGAATATCTCGAAAAATATTCATTTGTGATAAAAGTCTTGGACATATGCTCCTATTATTTTTTGACGAAGATTCCGAACATGCTTCGAAAAAATGAAGTTCCAATTTGAAAAAAAAAACGATTTTTGATGTTTCCTCACTTCTAACTTTGACAAAGAATTTGTGATCTCCTGTATCATATTCTGAAAATCACGCTATCGGAAAAGAAGCATCAACCGTTCTCGGATATCTTAATACCCAAAACCGAAAGAAATAAAAATTAAAAAATTAGGAGGGGACAGATTTCAAGATTTTTGGACTCAAACTCTCCTCAACTTTTAAAATAGAAAAGTTCTGACCTCCTGATTTCCCTCGCAGAAATAATCCAAGTTCTGTGAAATAACACTCCAGTTTCGTAACAAATACCGTAATTTCTGATCGCGCTTCCGAACTCGAAAATTCTAATTGATAAAAAAATTCCCTTTTCCAAAAATCCCTACCACATACTTCGATATTTTCACTCCTCGAAACTCCCTAATATTCCTCCAACTACGAAAGTATGACTTCACCTTTTCTTCTAACGGACTAAAACCGTCAACCGTTGCCCGACCTAACTTCGAAATACCTTTGTGTACTTTTTTCCGAGCTATCCGCGGGACTATTCCGTACCGTTAGCCCCGGATACACTGAATGACCCCTTGGGAATCGAATCAGCTTCTCGCCTTCTGTGGGTGGTCTTCCACACATTAAATTTTGGCAGTACCAATCAGATTTCTTGAAATTTATGTTTCTCCTTCCCTATTAGGCGTGTCCAACCAAATAAACAATTTTTGCATTTCAGCAAATATTTTCGTCTCACGGTTCAGAGTCTCATGCCTGGGACTGTTTATACTAACTGATAGATGGTTTGGAAGGTATTTTATCTTACATAGGCCGAAAGGTAAATTATTTGCTCATCTCTATACTTTGCGTGCTCAAAATTCCACTAACACTTTGAGGAATAATGGAGAAATTATAAATTCCTATTTTTCTTTCCCCACATATTTATACTAATTGATAAGAGGTTTGAAAAATTATATTCATTTCACTTAGTCCTAAAGGAAAATTCTATTCGCAAAATGGTATTTACTTTACATTCTCGACTGTGTGAATTGACAAATTAATAATTCCTATGGTTTTCCACACACCCTCATACACTTACCAACTTTTAATATGAGTAAATCTCAACTCAAAACATGAATTTCCACAGAAGAAAACTTCTAATTTCGGTTGAACTCTACTAAAAATTTCCGCCTCGACATCCCGTACATTCACCCAATCATACACCGAAAAAAACATTGTCAACGAAAGTAATCAATCACGAAGAACAAATTGCGTTTTTGTACCGCATCATCCATACCGAAAGATCTGCTCGAGTTTGAATTTCGAATAATGAATGAGGCCCCGGGAAATTATGGAAGAGCGGGAATAAAATAAAAGTTTTCGGGATTAAACAACAAATTGAACAATAAAATATTTACGCCGAACGGCGGCGAACTCAAAGTCGTCAGAGTTGACATTAAAGAATAACAGGTATACCGAAACTCGCATAACGGGGGACTTCATTTATAATGAATGATGAGAGGGAAATTCATCATGACCGAATTTTCCGTGTGTAATAATCGCGTAGCTGGTATTACGGGGAGTAATTGAAACGTGTACAGTCATTGACTATTTTATGAAGTACAAAACGATATGTATAATGGTCGAATTGGAGAAACGAACACTGAAATCCGTGTCGCTTTTCGGAGGCCGATAAAATTGGTTTAGGCAATTTTCCACTAGGTGTCGCTCCGCATTATATTACACCAGGAGGCGATTGCTAGCGATGAATATAAGTACCACACACTCATTAGCAAGAGAAATGAATAGCGAAGGAACATTATTGAAGAAATCTCCACCCAGAAAAATTTCCACTAAGAATGATTAGGATCATGAAATGATAATTGAAGAGCAGGGATTTTCCGGTCAAGATAGAAGACACTTTATCAACAACACAAACTATATAAGCAGGTGAACCGCAAGGATCCATCCTAGGATCTCTCCTTTTCAAAATATACATGGCAGATATAGCGGAAATAAAGAAATGCAAGCTGACACAATCTACTGATAACACTGTATTATAAATACTCAGAAAGGAACTATAGAAACATACCGAAAGGCTTCAGAGAGACATAATCACGAAGAGTAAATACTTTAGGAAGTGGAGAATCAGAATTATCATGAATAAAACAAGGACCTTTCTCATCAGAGGGATAAGATACAAGAGGGCTGAAGAAAAAGTTACAATAGATGACTAAGAGAAAGAATGGAAGAAAGAAATAACTTCAAGTTATAATGGACGAAATCTTGACATAACTTCAATAAGCAGATGAAAAAAAACAGGAAGAAGACGAAGGCATCACTCATGGTATAACGACGAAGCAAGCTATAAGAAGAAAGAACTAACTGGCAAATCAGGAAAGAATTCAAAATCGCAACGATGAAAAAATTCAAATAAGTGATATGAAAACACAAAAATGAAGATCAGTGAATGCTGTGAGATAAACATACAAAAGAAGTTACCTGAACAATGAAGAAAGAAAGAAAAAATAAAAACGGAGAAACAGAAACAATGAAACCGAAGAAATAGAAGAGAAACCAATGAGGGAAAATGAAATTTACCGAAGAAAGAAGAGACTTCCAACCAGCCTTGCGTTTTTGGTTGAACACGCCTAGTAGATCCGAGGGGGCGAAACAGGAACGGTCTTCCAGATTGTTCGGGAAAGTACAAAACTTACTACGGAATGGAAACAGATTTGGGGGCACGGTACGGCAAAGTCCTGCAGATTGTTCGGAAGGTACACAAAGTAACTTCGAAGTTAGGTCGTGCAACAGGTGGCGGTTTAAGTCGGTTGACTAAAAAGATGAAGTCCTATTTTATGAGTTGGCGAATTATTAGGAGGTTTCGCGGAGTGAAAACCGAAATAGTGGGGTTTTCGATAAAAAGAAATTTTTTAGATAGTATCAATTATTAATATTTACAAGTCGAGAAGCGACTCTCTGTTACCACGGAGAACTATGATCATTTTCAACAAAAAAAAATATGTCAGAGCTATCCAATTTTAAATTAGAGTCCAACGTCTTGAAATCTCTCCTCTCATTTTGATTTTTTCTTATTTCGATTTTTCTCTGCAGTTGCATTTGATTTAATCAGAATATTCTTCTTATGAATGATTTTTTTTATTTGATCTGATTCAAAGAAGTTCATGTAAATTCTTTTCGTTTCGTTTGAAGTTATTTCGGTGGTTTCAATCATCCCTACAAAATAAACTCTCTATAAGACAAACGAAACACTGAGACCTTATTTATCTTCCTGCAAAAGGCCTTACTCACACTCATTGCGATCTGGAGAG
Organism: Hippodamia convergens; assembly: GCA_038502775.1. NCBI lineage: Eukaryota > Metazoa > Arthropoda > Insecta > Coleoptera > Coccinellidae > Hippodamia > Hippodamia convergens. The sequence continues at coordinate 19,854,258 of CM076608.1, forward strand.
AATTGATTTTAAAAATTTTTGGTTGACGGAAAGCCGCGTTTCCCTCATGATCAGAGAGCAAGGATGAGAATTTAAATTTGAATATTGAAGGAATTCGAAGGACAAGAGTGATTACGTTCCAAAATTAGCCACTGAACATGGTGTTGAGATCTTCTAAGAAACCCACATGACAACAAAGGAACTTCTTCGTGAAGGAGGACCATTGAAAGTTATGTACTCATTGATTTTTCACTTCGTCCAAATTACGGTTTATCTTGTTGTGTTATAAGTTTTCTCATGTTTATCAATTCAAAAAGGGAAAATTGATTCAGTTTTTTTCATTTCTTTCAAACATTGTGACATTTCTGTCATAACTTACACATGAAGAAAGAATTTCAGCAATGGGTGGTTAATTCAAAAACCATTTAATTGATTATGAATAGCTATTTTTTTTTGCCTTTTTTATTTCAGATCTAAAATTTCGGGTAGATTGGTGAAGAGTCTGTTTTTCTCTGCTGTCCATAGAAGAACTACATGAAGATGTTCTTCTGATCACGTAGATGTCCTCCAAGATCCCCTGATATGATATTTTTAGTAAAATTTTTCCTAACACGAGTGAGGTCAGGGTTTTTTTTCTCTGGGGTTTTTTCGATTTCCTCATTTCATCATACTACAGACCTTTATATTTTTCCTGTGTTGCACTAAACCCAGCTAGGTACTTTTTTGTTTCAATATGTATTGTATTGTTTCAGCTCTCTCAATGAAAAGAATATAATAATATATAAATTCTTCCAATTTTGAATGATCCCCCGGAACGATATTGATAGGTACCAGAATTCTCACGCAGAAGTTTTCACAATTTATTTTTAAACACATATTTCATTCTTTGAAGAGATCCTAAGAGACGACCTTTTCTCTTCACAACATCGCTCAGCTTTTTTCATGAAATTCAGTTTTAACTGTGAACAATCAGCTTGAAACTTTTCACGCACGATCCAACTTGGCATATTATTTCAACAGTCGTTGTCGAACAAGAGGTCCAATGACAATCATCAATCCCGTCTTAATTACACGACACCAAAAAAGGATCCCCTTTTTTCCCTACCGTCAACGAAAGAGTACCCTCAAGTACAAAACGCTCCGATTTCAAGGCCCGTCGAAGTGAAGACGTTCCTTTGAAGCGGACAGAAATTTTCCACATCCTTTGAAGTCCAGCCTCCTATAATTACTCTTTCGAACGAAGCCATAACAGCCTCGTGATCGATCATCGGCTAATGAAATTCCTGAATATCCCTTTACCTTTTTCAGCAGGTCCGAATATGGGCATCGGTGCACTCTGGTAGTTAATCAAGGACCGGTCGCCGGGCTCGGCACACCTACCGCATTGATCGCTATCATCATTCGGAAGATGGTGTCGAAGATATCTTCGTACGTGGCCTGAACGACAATCCGCTTAATTGCTGTTTATACGCTGCAGATGTTGATTATTGTCCGGGGTTGCGCGGTTTCTTCAACGTGTGTCAGAAGTACGGGATGAATTATTCAGCGGAGGAATTTTGGAGACGTACCAGAGCGATGTAAGACGTTTTGCAAAAAATGATTTACTGCCTTGGTGGTTGGTATGGGGAGAATGAAATAAAGATGAATGGAACGATGGTCTTTCTGTCTTGAAGAGATAACGTACACTTCATCTGGAAGTTATGCCAGGTGGTCAGTTTTACTTTAACTAAGCCTTTATCCAGAGAACAACTGGAAACGTAAGGGAGGTCCTTGTTCCTTGAAAAATTTCATAAAAATGCCTATGAATTATCTGAAAATTAGGATTTAATAGTATATTAAGTATAGAGAATAGGAACGCAGCGACGACTCCAATTATTGTCTGGGATCGGTAGTCCCTAATGTTATAGCGATTTTTGCACGATAGACACAATTTTTACTCAATGTACAAAAGAAATATCTGACAAATTCATTTATTCGTGGCTTTAACAATGCTGTGTAGGAATATAATATAAGGCGTTGTCTTGGTGATGAAAACTTAGTAGATTGTCAAAGTGACAATAATCCATTGAATTTACTACCGTTGAAACATGAGCGATATAGAATCTTCGGAAGATAATGAAATTCAAACAGCCTGGGAAATCGGCTAATTTTCAGTTATTCCTGAGAAATCTAAAATCCGCTACGAGAGTACATACAATACTTTCAAGGAATCGATTCAGACTAAAGGCAGCCAAATCAATGTAAAAGTGTTACTGGCCTATTTTGTTCGAAGAATAGAAAAACTGAGATTACCTGGAAGTCTTTGTACGGAATATTCAATGCTGAAGAGCACAATATTTTTGAACGACGGTATTGACGTATCCAAACTTGCAACGCTTATAGCATTCCTCAGAAGAAAATTTATTGGTTACAAACCCAATAAATCTCCTGTTTCTACAAGAGGAGAAATGAATAAATTCTAAAAAGAAGCACCAGATGATATTTTTCTAATTATCAAGGTGTGCTTTTATTAATATAATAGTGCTTTATAAACTTATTATGTCTTTTCAGGTGGGAATTATATTAGGTATATCAGGATCAGGGGCGTGTAGAAGAGAAGAGTTGTACAACATGAGCGTCAGGGACAAAGAAGATAGGGAATCATTTTTAATCGTGAAAATTCCTAACACAAAAACCAACATTCAGAGAACATTCACAGTCATCGATCGAGATAATGATATCAATTACCTGGAAATATATAGAAAACATTTCCGTCAGCGTCCACAAAATGCGAAGAGTGAGCATTTATTTTTGAGATATCAAAACGGAAAATGCAGTAATCAAGTAAAAGGCAAAGGATCAATTGGAAGTTGGCCGTCAAAAATTGCAACCTTTTTGTATTAAGAAAATCCAAATGCCTATACTGGCCACCCTTTTAGACGCACTTCGGCCACATTTTAAGCTAATAAGGGAGAACATGTATTAGGACTAAAACGACACGGTGGATGGTGGTCTTCGACTGTGGCTGAAAGTTACGATGAGGATTCCCTGGCTGAATGAAGAAACCAGTAAGGATCCTTTCATCAATTTGAAAAAAGTCCCACTTTTAATCATCCGATATAAGTAATTGCTTAATAAAATGATAAATAAAGCTGAACTCTCGCTCATTGTACAGATTATACATTTTGCACTCGAAATGTGATAGGTTTCTTAATTCGTGCTCGTCTGACCATAGCGCCTATTCGTGTAAGGTGCCAAATACGGTTACGGAATGTCTAAATGCACAACGTACAGATAATTCTAAAGTCACGACGAGGATTATATAGGTAGGGATATGAAAAGAAAGCCAAGTTATCATCATGAGTTGGACAAAAGACTGAAGTTTTTCCGACTCACCTCGATTTTTTCTCTTTCAGATTTTAATCTGCCTTGAGTACATCCCCCATTCTTTCGAAATTTCTCCTCTATTCCCAATCAAGACGAGATTGATGAGTATCTATTTGCGTAGGTAATTGTACACGAGCAACACACTCTATCTCTCATCTTCGATTAAATTATTCATGTATTCAGCTCACGAGCTCGGGTTCCGTATATCTCGAAATTTTTTAACAGTCGATAATTACCATGGGGCCGTAAAAACATCAACACCTTTTAGGTGTTATAATCACAGGTCCGCGGTATGAAACTTCGCTCAAGTGGTCGCTTCAACAAAGGTGCAATTACCTCGCATGGCAGATAATGATCGACGAAGCTCCTTCATTTACAACTCTGCTGCCGACCGTGAATAATCCAGCCAATCAGGTAATGACGGTCCAGTTCGATGGGTACAACTGGAAGGGAATGAGCTAGAGGTGGATTACAAATTGAAGAGTGCGAACGATGATGAGAACTCATTCGGTTTTCCAAGGAAAGAATGTGGCATCGCCAATTTGCAATTCAACCCGAGGGTTACAAGACTCCTTCCTTAGGTCCTGTATTTCTTTTTGTGCAATATACGAGGTGCATCCTGTTGAGCTGTACAGAGTAGCCCAAATTGCTCGATTTTGGCTGTTTCTGGTACTTCTAGACTAGATAGATAAAAACGTTGGAATGATCTCAATTTCATGATTATTTCCTGAATTTGAAATAACTATTTTTTTGCGCGATAGAACGAATTTTGTCAGTTACCGCGTTTGTTGCTAGATCGGTAGATCATTTCTACTGGTTGCTAAGGTAAACAGAACGGTAAGTGAATCACTTACCATTCAGCGAACGGTAAGTGAAAATGATATTCTTTGAAATAATGAAATAACACAAACAATTTGAATTCAGTTCATTTAATATTGAAAGAGAAAGTACAATTTTTACCATTGCTGATGGAAATACCACTGGATTGAGTAGTAGCCGAATTCACAGAAACCTCTGCTGAATTCAACAGTATGCAAAATTTTTTCAGCAAAGTCTAGTTTATTTTCTAGGGAATCCTCAACGTAACTTTCAGCCACAGTCGAAGACCGCCATCCACCTTGTCGTTTTGGTCCTAATAAATCTACTCCCTCATTAGCTGAAAATGTGGCCGAAATGAATCTAACAGAGTGGCCAGTATAGGTATTTGAATTTTCTAAATTCAAAAAGGTTGCAATTTTTGACGGCCAACTTTCAATTGTCCCTTCGCCTATTACTTGATTACTGCATTTTCCGTTTTGATATCTCAAGAAGAAATGCTCGCTCTTCGCATTTTGTGGACGCAGACGGAAATATTTTCTATATATTTCCAGGTAATTGATATTATTATCTCGATCAATGACTGAATGTTCTCTGAATGTTGGTTTTTATGTTGGGAATTTTCACGATTAAAAATGATTTCCGATCTTCTATGTCCCTGACGTTCATGTTGTACAACTCTTCTTTTCTACACGCCCTTGATATACCTAATATCATTCCCACCTGAAAGGACATAATTAGTTCATAAAGCACTGTTATATTTATAATAGCACACCTTGATAATTAAAAACATATCATCTGGTGCTTCTTTTAAGAATTTATTCATTTCTTCTCTTGTGAAAACAGCAGATTTTTAGGGTTTGTAACCAATAGATTTTCTTTTGAGGAATGCTATAAGCGTTACAAACTTGGATATATCAATACCGATATTTGTGCTCTTCAGCATTAAATATCCTGCCTGAAGAGTTCCAGGCGATTTCAGCTTTTCTATTCTTCGAACAAAATAGGCCAGTAACACTTTTTCATTGATTTGGCTGCTTCTGAATCCATTCCTTGAAGGTATTGTATGTAATCTCGTAGCGGATTTTAGATTTGTCAGGAATAACTGAAGAACAGCCGATTTTCCAGGCTGTTTGAATTTCATTATCTTCTGAAGATTCTATATCGCTCATTTTTCAACGCTAGTAAATTCAATTGATTATTGTCACTGACAATCTACTAAGTTTTCATCACCAAGTAAACGCCTTATATTATATTCCTACACAGCATTGATAAAGCCACGAATAAATGATTTTGTCAGATAATTATTCTGTACATTGAGTAAAAATTGTTTCCATCGTGTAAAAAACGCTATGAGTATCTCGAACGTTGAGGACTACCGATCTCAGGCTATAACTGGCAATAAACTATTGTCTTGATCGGTAAAATGCCCTTACCGTTCCCTATAATTAATATACTATCATTCGAGAATGAGGGAACGGTTTTACGATTTCTTAGATGTAGGAAGTGCAAATTCGGAAAGATGTGAATTAAATACCGAGAATTAGGTACGCGAGAAAAATGGAATTGTCCAACGGAAAGATTGCAGAAAAATCTTTGAAATTGAAATCAGTAAATTATACCGATAGAGTATAACTTCATACCAGTCTGATATTTCGTAGTAAAAGCTCATGGAAGAGACGGTGAATTTGTCACATTGTACGGGAGTCAGATATGAAATAAACGAGCGGAATATCCTGGAACGTCACTTCAATTAATCAGTACGTAACCAAAGCGTTCAAAAATCTATATCTCGGCAAAGCCCATCTTGACACATCCCTACTAGAGATCACGTGTAGTTCATAATTAGAAGAGATTCGAAGTTGATATTGTTTTTGTTCCTTTCCCCCTTCCTATTCCTATTCCTCAATCCGTGTTCGAGTGCAGTATGATTTTATATTATCACTATTGTGGGATCAGTTCTTGTCATATCTTGTTTTCCTTTTGATAATTATTAGGTAGGCAGGAAGATATCGCTCAGTGATATGCTCACCTTTTGCACTCTTGTTATAAATTCTTGTATGACATAGTTCTGGCAATAAAGTGTTATTATTATTATTATTATTATATTGAATTCTTGTATTTTGTTTGGCCACTCAAAATTAATGTAGATATTGTATGATATTTGTATGATAATAATTAATTGTCAAAGTAGTTTAATAAAATATCTACTGTTTAAAGTTGACTATCATTGACCATAGTGAAAACATTTATCAGACAGAAAAGGATAAGGTGGTCTCGTGCTCTCTAAACGGAGCCTTTATAGGTAACTTTAACCTTACAATACAGAGTGTTTCACGAGTCGTTGGCCATAGCCTAATGGTGAATGCAGGATATCTGGGCCTTTCAGAAAAATTGGTTGTTTTGTATCCTAAGACCATGAACATTGGCCAAAATTTGCGATATCTAAACCTCTGGAATGCAACGTCCGATTTCTATCAAATTTCATGAGTTTCTTTACTTCAGGAAGCCCTTTCAAACAGTTCATGAATTATCCATAATTCGAGGCAGTACTCAGAATATCTTGATTTTCCTGTCAAGCCCCAAAATCTATATTTTTTACATTCCGAAGAGAAATTTCGTTATTGCTATGAGAAACTACATAAGTTATTCTAATGCCCACTTGCACCGTTTTCTGGTTAAGGCACCCTTAACTAAGGCGCCCTTAAATTTTGAGTCATGCTTTTCCCCGCCTTAACGCATCAGATCTTGCACCGCATATCTAATAGAAACGACTTTGTTAAGCACGCGCTAAGCAATGCCAAATCTGGCAACACTGTATAAATCAGTGAATTTGTTTGTTTTGACATAGAAATGCGACATGACCATATGGTTTTGTGTCGGCACTGAGCACAGCGAAGTAAGAAGAACACTCGAATTCATAGACGAACAAGATAATTTGTCTACGCATTTTCATTTTCAGTATTCTGATTCACAGAACGACATATACTTTGGGCCGCTGAAAAACTGGCATAGTACAATCAATGTTTTTTTCTTTTATTTGAAGCAAATGATTTGATTTGATTTCAACAATTCTTTATTCGTAACTTGCATGACAACTATTCTTGATACTGTAGATTGGTGGATTTTCATCAAATCGGCTACAGCCAATAAATGTCCTGCTGATGCGTAGAGTCGGAGGCACGTAAGGAGTTGACTCATCGGTAAAACACTCTGATTCCTACAATCATCAAGGCTTAAACTCCCTTCTTTGAGGCTTGACATCATCATACATTAGATATGTACTTACATATTACTTGGAAATTCTGAATCATCCTCAATTACTCTCAGCAGTTACAGAGTAGTTTTTCTTGGTCAAACGAAATGGCCGAAAAAATGCGAATTCGTCCATATCATGGTAGTGATCGGCCCTAATAAATTCTAGACTTCTAGGAAAACCATAGTCAATGATATCTAATATGTCGAAATCATCCTCATATAGATCATCAATTTCATTTAATGAAAATCTATCCATATAAATTATGAAATTCACGCAATCAAAAACAACACGTCAAAACTGAAGTTCGATTTTGACGTTTGAATATTTGAGACGGGCTAAAGTCTTGTTTAAGCCATGAATATTCGCGGCTCAAAATAGTCATCACTTATGTGGCACTTAAACTGCGGTGCAAGAGAATCGGCGTCTCAAACGTGACTTAAAATTTGAGTTGGACGTGAGTTAGACATATATTTGACGGTGCAAGTGTGCATAAAGAGTTCAATTCTCACTTTGCCTGGCGCACTTGTCACAAGAGAATAGGAACCGAACGAATTCATGCTTCATGTAAGTTTTTCGAAATGCGGTCCTGTTTTTATCCCTTTGGTGATAATATTTATTGTCTTTTGCCGAGATTTTGAATTATTTTGAATCGAGCAAATCAAGAAGTCCTGGGCATTCTCCACACAAACGAAGGAGAAGCCATCTTAGTATCGGATCTAACCTGTAACTTCTCGAATAGTTCCCCATTGTGCACACCTAAATCATAACATCCGTGCAATCTGGAGATCCCCCCTATTAGTTCCTCCGGTTTTACCGTTGTACCTTCGGATCCGATATTCAATTTCGGGCCGTTGTTCCTCTTATCTATTCCGCTTGATCTGATGACTGCTTAACCCCACTGAATCATCCATGGGGATATTATATGAGACCTTCAGCTCCGGAAATTATGTGTTCATTAAAATGGATTCGTATCGGGCTTAATAAATGTTAAACTAGGATTTATGGGAAATGGAGTGTGAAGCGGCATAGGAGGAAGCCAGAGCCGTGAATATGCCCCGTTTTTGGAGGCAGACAGCGAAAGGCCTCGGGGTCGAGGGAGAGATAGGCCTCCTGGATAATTAGAACGATTCGGAACTGATGTGAGAAGTGAAAGTAGGGATGTGTCAAGATGGGTTTTGCCGAGATATGGATCTTTGCACGCTTTGGTTACGTACTGATTAATTAAAGTGACGTTCCGGGATATTCCGCTCGTTTATTTCATTTCTGACACTCCTACAATTCGACAAATTCACCGTCTCTTCCATGAGCTTTTACTACGAAATATCAGGCTGGTATGAAGTTATACTGTAACGGTATGATTTACCGATTTCAATTTCAAAGATTTTCGAAAGAAATCGCGCCGGGATCGTCTGCGGCACGCGAATCAAGAAACTTGTTCTGCAATCTTTTCGTTGGACGATTCCATTTCCCTCTTGTACATAGTTCTCAGTTACTTTCTTATACGCGGTATATACACTGCGCAAAAATATGAACGCACATTATGAAAATCTCAAATTTATTCTACAACTGAAGGTGTTCTCAATGATAATTATTTTTATCAGAATTATGCATGCATATGTTATCCACTTTCAACGATTTTCTTCAATACAGATGTTTTTTCCCAGCAGGAATAAAAAAGATGATATCAGATTTTGAATGTATTGATTCTATTCTAAAATCACTTGTTCTCGATCAATTGTAGTGATCAATAGTTTTTTTTTCGTTTGATTTTCTACACTCGATCGCTATGCAATGCAAAACACGCAATTTGACCCAAGAGTAATGTGCCCAAGCGGTAGTTTTGCGAGAAGAAGGATGGACATACACAAGAATTGCAGAAAGGTTTGGAGTTTCCCATGCAAGTGTGTCCAGAATGTTGCAGCGATTCAGGGAGACAGGTATGAATGTCCGAAGAATAGGACAGGGTAGACCACGGGTAACAACAGCCATTCAAGAACGTTACTTGAGAGTTCCTTCGTTGAGACAACGGTTTGCAACCGCTCGCCTCCTTCAAAATCAGCTTGAGCAAACTCATAGGGTGCAAATTAGCACTCAGTTAATAAGAAATCGCCTCAGAGAATATGTGTCGCGACAAGAGGCCCAGCTCTTACCCCAGCCCATCGAAGGGCGCGTTTGGATTTTGCGAGAGAGCATATCCATTGGGAAGAGGCCGATTGGGAAAGAGTTCTCTTCACAGATGAGTCTAAATTCTGCCTCTACCATTGTGATCGATGTTCCCTTGTATACAGACGTCCACATGAAAGATATGCTCAGTGCAATTTCCTGAATACTACTGGTTTCGGGGGAGGATCGATTATGGTATTGCGTGGAATATCTTTGGCTGCTTGCACATACCTAGTGGTCGTTGATAATGGAGCTATGAATGCTGATAAGTATATAAAGAACATTCTTGAAGAGCATTTAGTGCCATTTGCCCCATATATTGGTGAAAATTTCATTTTTATGGACGATAATGCCAGACCCCATCGTGCGCGCATCGTTCAGGAGTACCTTGAAGAGGTTGAAGTCTCTCGAATGGAATGGCCAGCAAGAAGTCCAGATCTCAATTAAATTGAGCAGGTTTCGGACAACCTCAATAGAAGGCTGAGAAGTTCAGAAAATCATCCAGCTACTCTTAATGACTTAGGAATCCAACTCGGAGAAATCTGGGAGGGATTAAATCAGAACATTTTAAGATCACTCATTTTGAGTATGCACCGTCGTTGCCGAGCTGTAATTAACGCAAGGGGTGGAAATACCAAGTATTAAATCACGTATGTATCAGCATTTCAGTATTCTGAAAATTGTTCATTTCTCTTCTTTCACATAAGATTCGGTGAAATCCTAAATTTTTCTTTCATTTAATGTGTCTTGTTTCGTTCAAAATTTTCCCGAGAGAACATAAAAAATAAGTTATAAAGTAGAGTTAACTTTCATTAAAATTGAGATTTTCAGAATGTGCGTTAATTTTTTTGCGCAGTGTATTTGCCGAATCAAACGTTTCTGTACGACCAATAATATCTGAGATGGCTATTGAGTAAAATATAAACAATCACCCTATAATTTCAAAAGATTTGAGAGCTCGGTTTGGCATACTTTCAATCACTTCTCTGTACACATAATGGGAACTGGGGTTTCAAGATAAGAAAGACTTGAATAGAATTCAGAATAATTCAAAATCTCGGCAAAAGACAATAAATACTATCACCGAAAGGATAAAAACAAGACTGCATTTCGAAGAACTTACATAAAGGATGAATTCGTCCGGTTCCTATTCTCTTATGACAAGTGTGCCATGCAAAGTGAAAATTGAATTCTTTAGAATAACGTATGTAGTTTCCCATAGCAATAATGAAATTTCAGTGAGGAATATAAAAAATATAGATTTTGGAGCTTGAAATAAAAATCAAGATATTCTGAGTGCTGCCCTGAAATTATGGATAATTCATGAACTGTTTGAAAAAGCTTCCTGAAGTTAACAAACCCATGGAATTTGATTGGAATCGGACGTTGCATTCCAGAGTTATAGCTATCGCAAATTTAGGCCAATGTTCATAAAATGCCCCGTTTCTCGGAAACTAACGGTCTTAGGAAATAAAACAACCAATTATTCTGAAAAGCCTAGATGTCCTGCATTCACCATTAGGCTATGGTCAACAACTCGTGAAACACCCTGTATATTGTATAGTAATAGTAATTGTCATGAGAGTAGAATAAAATCTCACTGTTCAATTTGGACTATCATTCATTGGATTGGATTAGAATTCAAAATTCTATCTAACAGCCAACATGGATTCACGAAGGTAAAAGCACATAAACTGCAGTATTTGAATTCACGCAAAGATTATATTCATCTCTTGAGGAGGAAATGATTCCTGCAGGATTGTTTGTAGACCTGTCTAGGGCGTTTGATTGTGTTGATCATAGTCTGCTTTTGCAGAAACTAGAGAAGAAGGGAATCAGAGGCATACCCCTCAAACTAATAGAAAGTTATCTTCATAACAGAAAACAAATAGTAGTTCTGGAAATGAATGGAAAAAATTTTTTTTCATCAGAGAAAACCTTATTTTTTGGAGTACCCCAGGGTACTATCATGAGACCAATACTGTTCCTAGTATATGATGACGATCTCCCAGATGTTTTAGAGACGAAGGCAGTCGATCTTCAGGACAAGACGCTAAATCAGGCAAACTCCCGTGAACTTCTGGCTAATGAGGCTGACAATCCGCCTGTACAGATACTTAAACAGCTCAGTATGAACGCATATTTGTATGCTGATGATACAAATGTGGTTATAAGGTCCCATGATATCGAATATGGTTAAGAAGGCCTGTTATCTGCCCTATCAAAAATTGAGGAATGGTGTAGAGCAAATACTTTAAATCTAAATGCCGATAAAACAAAGATAGTCTACTTCTCCAATTCAAGATCGAAAATAACCTATCCAGAGAGCATCAAAGTCAAAGACTGTGATATACTAACCAGTCCCAGCACAAGGCTTCAAGGTATATTAGTAGATAAGCACCTGAGTTGGAATCAACATTGTGATAGTTTAAAATCTAAACTGAATACCGTGATCTACACAATGAAGGCTATAAGGAATCAAGTTGATTTTAGCACATTCAAAACCATCTATTTTGCTAACTTCCAATCTCTTCTTTCATACGGTATTATTTTTTGGGGCCCCAGTTCACATGCTAATCACATTTTCGTGGTTCAGAAGCAAGCTATAAGAACAATGTTAAATATGAAGCTCAGATCATCGTGTAGAGGCACGTTCAAATCTAATAACATCTTAACTATGCCAGACCTATGTATTTATAGAATTTTACTTTGTATATGTAAACATCCAAATTATTTTGCAGATTTCAAAAATAATAACTCAACTAGGAGAACTCATGATTTTTTTCTGGTAAATATCAGCTCAATATATGGTAAGAGGCAATATTCTTTTGGAAATGAAAGCTTGAATTGGGCAGCCGACATTGCGCGGAACAGCAAGTGGTTGATAAGGTTTTGGAAGAGCGTGGGTGACAAAACTGAACCTTGAGGCACTTCAGCCCTACCAGATTGATTTCATTGCTGACATCAACAATGAGCACCAACCGTATTTATGGACACATTCCGACAATTCTGAACTTAGCGTGCGAAATTGAAATCATTCGACCGAAATTAACCGGCGAAAAACATTCGAAAATCAATTTCGTCACTGCCTCGCGAGACATCAAAGGTGAATGAGGTGCGTTCGGAAAACTACCTCCCTTTTTTCCCGACAAAATCAAAATTAAAAAAGTTAGGTACCCGCCCGAAAAATTCCCGTTATGAAACGGGAGACAACAATCAGGTCGGGCCGGATGCCGTTGGAACGAAACTCGGAATCCGCTATATTGATGCATAACCCGGGGCGAATTTTCGCGAATGAAACCGGTGAATGGTCGAAAATTACGGGAAAACCCGGTTTTCCCCTTGTTAACCCGCGAGCACAATGCACTCGCGGGATTCGATGGTATTTTCATTTCGGAAACATACCAGTCGGCGTATTGAATTAGTTTGTCATGATTACTCGTTCGATGAATGAGCGGAATTGTCGTTCAAAAGGCTGCCAAGTGGGGAAAAATTTCCCGTTTTATGTCCGTCCACGGTCCGATGGTTCTTTTCGAAGAATTGATAGCTTTTCTGATGCGTCAAAAGCGGCTCGTCAGGGGAAGCAAGGGAGGCTTAGCCTCCTCATAAAGCTCAGAGCCAAATCTAAGAAATACGAAAATTTTAACCCAAATGAACCAACATAATTTTTAGAAATTAATATCATAATTAAAATTCGAATGCTTGGTCAATATGAAACTAATCATGTGTCAAATCCGTCCATTCTGCCACATCTCGTAGAACAAAACAATGTTAGAATATTTCATTTTAGCACTGCTTTCAGTAATATTTGTTGATGACAAGTTGGACTCCTGTCACGGATTTGTTCAACATCTGTCAAATTTATGAGTGAGGAAACAGTTCTGCTAATCAATATTTTTCAATGCAAAAATCACCAAACGAAATTTACTGAAATATTTCAATAATTCCAATAAAAATTAAACGAATTAGAGAAAATAATGTATGATACTAGTACGGAAGGCTCATTCTAACACTTGTTCATTCAAAAACTCGCCACTACGTGGCTCGTTTTTGAATTTTGAACTCGTGTAAGAATATCAATACCTTCTGCATTTGTTCCATAAAAAATAACTATTTTTACATGAACTGCTCCACATGAGTAAGAGATATTGACTTAAATTGCAAAAAAATATAGTTTGAATGAGATTTTGTAATGAAAATTCATATTAATATGATTTCAAGATGCAGGAAATAAATTAATTTCAACCTGCAGGTCTGCAGCGTATACAGAGTGGTTAAGAAAAACCGAGTACAATAACGAAACTTAATTCCCAGAGAATTCAATAATTAAAGACTATCAATACTCATCAAGGATCGGCGTACTAGAGGCGATTTGATTGTAACTTTCAGAGCAATAAATAATTATTTTGGTGTTGAATTACGAGATCTGTTCTAGTTCAACAGGAACAACCTTCGTGGACATGCTTTCAAGCTGGCTAAGGAACCATTCCGGTCCAATTCACGCAATTTCTTATCCAATAGAGTCTTTGATCCGTGGAATGGTTTGACAGGATCTGTGGTTGAATCTACCAGTGTCAATATGTTCAAAAACCGTTATGACCGATGGAAGCTAAGTGTTGATGCTATGTGAAGTGTATTATTTTAACTTTTGCGATTCTGGACTGGAAAGTTGATATACGTTTCGTTTTTCATGTTAATTTTTTTCTGGGTGGAATTTTTTTTGCTCTTGTTTCTCGAACCGAGTTAATAGGTGTTTATCTCAACTCTGTAACTTTTTTATAATAATAATGATAATAATACAATGTATGGCCTCCACGGGCATCAATTACAGCTTGACATCTTCTTTGCATACTACACACGAGGTTGTTGAACATTTCTTGAGGAATTTGGTTCCATAAACGGGGCAGAAGCTCTCTCAGGTCATTTAAGGATTCTGGGGTAGGTTGATGATTATCTAATCTTTGAAGCATATCCCATGCATGTTCTATGCAATTCAAATCTGGTGAGTGCGGAGGTATTGGTAAATGTGGAATACCAAGCACGGTGCGGTCTAGCGGTATCGCCTAGAAATTGAAAAGTTTCAACAATAGCAGCGCGAAAATTCGGAAACACATTGTCAATGGCATGCTCCCTATAGTGTAAGGCGGTCATATTACCAAGACAAATTTGTAGTTTTGTGCGCCCATTGAAACATATCCCGGCCTATACCATAACACTACCACTATCTCCTCGGAATGGATGGACTTCTTGGACATAGTGACGATTACGGGGTATGCGTGGGATTGTCCTTGCATTAATTTTTCGGGAATCTGAAAATCGTCCATATCCGGATTCATCAGTGGAAAGGACACTACGCCATTGATCGTTCCAATGGATATGTTGCCTTGATCATTCTAGTCTTTAAAGCTTATACGGTAACGTGTTAATGGAACTCCTTTTAATGGACGACTAGAACCTAGATTAACCACTCTCAAACGTCATCTGATGGTTTCGATCGAAACTTGGACCTCATCTGCATTTTGAAGAGTTTTCCGTAGTGTTCTACACGTAGATGTAGTCTTTCTTCTCGCCGAAACGGTGATGAAACGGTCCTGAGCAGAGGTTGTTTTTCGTCGCCCACTAAGCTTTGGTGTTTCCAACACGGAACCTGTCTCCCTGAATCTATTCCAAAGTCGAGATATCATCTTTGGCTGACTTGGAGCCTTTCCGCTACAACAACTTGAGTTAGGCCGCCCTGTAGTATTCCGATAGCCCTATTAGCCTCAGCGTTCGTTAATTTACGTCTTGGCATTTTCAGAAAACTCGTTTCGAATCGAAGCTGTTGATAAACTGACTGCATTTCAAAATGAGAACATTCATGAAGCATATGCAAAGAACCAAACTTCAGAAAAAAGGCGACCAGATTGACGAAATGTCTGATACTGATTCATATTGGATCGATTCAAGTTGTTCTCTTAATTTTTTCAAAATTCCAATCAATCGGTTTAACAAAATCGCTGAACCGATCGATTCACCGATTTTGGGGGGACTTTGGGGAACATCAGGCTGTAAAATTTCCCCATATCCTAAGCTTTTCCCTCAATATCGACGAAGATATAGTCTATCCACCAAAAAATGTTTTTTGCTATTTATTCGCGGTAATGTTACAGACTTGAAAAATGTTTTCAATCAAGCGTAACAGATTTTTGTAGGAAATTTTCTGCAGGAAAAGAAACCGCCATTCGGCTTACTAGGAGACCTGTAGTTCCGGAGACATCGGCAGTTGAGTGAAAAAGGATCTTTTTGCAATCAAAATTAGATATCTCGAAAACAAATGGTCATATTCGAGGATGGTAAAAAGCAAATAAAAAAGCTATATAAACAGGCTATGCGACTTTTGCATCATTCTAGCTCGAAAAAATTTTTCCATGCGTGTAGAGCAAAAATAATAATTTTAATAATTTTGAAAAATTTCTCTTGCTGATTTTTCCGAGGATTGCATGGGTTCTGGTAATCCGAGGAATTTTTAACCAATAAATCGAGAAACTAGAATCTTCAAGCTTCAAAAGAAAGTTGTTTCGTTTCCAATACGACCATTTTTCACTGAGATTCAAAATCATCAGAAAATTTTTCTGTTCCTTTAATTGTTGCGCGAGTTTCAGACGAATGAACTTCCAGGGTGAACCCTGGATTCTGCAGAACACGATGTGAACTCATCTGATTTGGTTCAATGGTCAATTGTAATACACATGTGGCTGGTTTACAGCCTCTCATCCTCGTTTCACCCTAGAAGGTCTCCTCTGATAACATGTTATCAGGGACGGACACCCAAGGTAAGCACCCCTCTGAAGATGCGGTCACCCCCGGAAGCTCACCTCCCCAAACAAAAACACTGCGCTCCATAAACCTGCGTTCAGCCGCCGTTTTGACAAACGGCACAACGCGCAAAACACCTAAGCCCCTCTCGGCGGAAAAACCGGTAAAGGATAACCGGGTCGCGATGTCCACCTAATTTCAGACTCTCCCGGACCATTTGTCGTCCGGACGGCACCCCCATCGAAAGGAGGCTAATTTTTCAAAGGCCGAAATCCTGATAAATCTGGGATTTATGTGGGAGCATCGAGGCTCCCCCTCTCGCCCCCCGAATTAATATTCCGGGATTAAAGTATGCGGGAATGTTTATTCAGTTGGATCGCGAGGGGGGAGGGACGTATCTGCTTATCTCGGCGTCGGGACGACACATGAGGGCGTCCATTATTCCTCCGCGGCCGGCTCCCGATGAAAGAAAGGTCCTCGACGGCCCCGATTGGAAAAATATTTAGGATTGAGTTCGATGGAGCGGACGTGTTATCTCGCGGACGCAGGGTTTTTTCGGGGATTGGCGGGAATGGCGACATTGACGGGGAAATAATTGCGAGTTTTAAACGACGTCGAAAAAAAAACAAAAAATTAGGAGGTTCCCAATTGGACTTTTTTGTGTGTTTGTTGCATCAGAACATTCGACTGGCTGAACCGATTTCGATGATATTAATAATAATAAATGTTTATTCATCCTCTGAGTCATTTCCTTGATGTACAGGGTGAACAAAATTGGTGATACCTGAACTACAACTTTTCAGCCGTGAGAGATAGAGGAAAATGAATGGCACGTTACGGTGGTCTTTTTTGGAGAAACTGATAATGCCATCGACAGCATTCCTCTATCTTCTTTTGTTTTCGAGTTATAGGCCAAAATTGAAATTTGGAAGATTTCAACTTTAGCCATTATTTCCGTTTCTGTTTGTGCTATAATGTTGAAATTAAAACATTATACGAGCACTTTCTTCATAGTAATCCAGTAACGAACTTTGTTTTTTCCCAAGAGGTCTCGTTGCTGAGCTATAACATAGAGTTTTTGGAAACAATATTTTGTAATGGCTTGAAAAGAATCGCCATCACTAACCTGATTTTACTAAAAGCATTCTGTTCCCGCACTTACTTTGGAATATCTTCTTTTGTTAGTTTTTTCAACGTCCACGAACTTTCAGAAACAATCCCAACTTTCGTAAACTTCAACTTTTGTTGCGAGAATACTCGTCATGAACTGAATAAAATTCTCAACTGCAACTGGTTTTTTGCAACAATAACAATGTCATTTTCCGACTGACAGGGTCATCGAAAATTTCTATTTCGCCGTCGACGTCAACAATGAACTACTTTTGTCTGTACGCCAGTTCAGAATACAAAATCAAACTAACTTGAAATATGACAGTTACCTTCAATCCTGAATATAAATCATCCGGTACTTTAAACAGAAACTCTCGAACTGCTCTTTCGAAAAAGCTCTTAATTTTTTCGTATAATATCCTTCATTCCATTCTTTCAAAAGCAGGCGTCACTTCAAATATTTACGAATATCTATTTCACGTTTGATAGCTGGTTGAGACTTTATCAGGACATATCTGCAACATGAAGTCTGCGATATACTTGTTTTATCTCTAGCTATTTTGTTGAAATATGCGAGAAACTCTTTGTCTTGAAAAACTGTCACACTCTTCGAATTACACCAATTCACGAAATAATCACATGCTGCAGAATATATTTCAATAGACTTTGATGGCATAAGGAAAGAGATTGCTTCATTGGCCAAAGCCTCAATTTCTGAAGACATTTCCACTTCACACCAGTCAGCAAGTCACAACTATCAATAATAATTATTATACTTCATGTCTGTCAAAAGTCAAAATGTATTTTGCATGACAACCGTAACTAGGCAAAGTTTCCATTGTTGCAACGATCGTGAATACGAATTAATTTCTCTAATTCTCAGTCGAATCCATTCATTCTGCCACATCTTCTAGAACAAAAACATGCAAAAATATCTGCTTAGTTGTAAAGTTCGAATGTTTTCGAAAGTCTGTCTAGTATTTTTTTTAAACATAGATAAATTCAAGATTGAAATCATTGAAATGAATACTATTTTCAATTTCTAGGCTATGAGATTTTTTATCATATAGTTGGTGAAATGATATTAGATTTTGTCACTGAGATGAGAGATATACCGGTTTCAGCCTTGTTTGGCACCATCAGTATCTCATACACCTCAGAGACAAAATTTTGATGAAAAACTTCGATATTTAAAGCAATTAGATGCGATGTACTGAGCAGAAATTTCAAAGTAGTGACATCCAATTGCGTCAAAATGAAGTTTCATATCTCCAATGACATGCGAAAAAAACTCTGTACATCCTCTTCCACTCAATGAGATTTCAGCAGTGGCCCTAAATCAGGGCCCTTATGCATGTTTCTCCGAGTGATGGAAAAGCCAATTCTTTTCGCGACCGTGAAGCCAACTGTTTTTGAGAAAAGGAATAAAACGGTAAACAAAAAAATTCTTTGCCTTTACGGTTTATTCCTTTCCTGTCTTCTTTGACAAAAACTCGAAATTGAAAAAAAAAATAGTCAGGCACTTTCGTTTTTTCTCCTCACAAATATAGTATATAACATTACTAGCAAGGTAAGAGGGTTTTTACTGGCGAATGGAGGATATAACTGACGAGCCGCAGACGAGTCAGTTACCTCCTTGAGCCAGTAAAACCCGTTATCTTGCGTATATTGTTTCATAATTTATTTGTTTCTCATTTGTAAAAAAAATAGATAAATTCCAAAAAAATCTCAATGATTCATCGCAAATGTCGTAAGCTATGGAAGCGTTGCCATGAACATGTCTGTTCATTTTTCATTACATTTGTTTTGGCGAAAGCGAAAATGAATGTACCAAAAGAAATTATTGCGGCAGCCAGCAGTGAAGCATCAAGTTCATTACCTGCAAAATCAATTTCAAGGTACGAGCGAGAATACGACGACTTCAAAAAATAGCAAAACAAAAATAGTGTGATTGGGGTAACTGAAGATGTTTTGTTGGTCTACTTGAATCAACTATCAGCTAGATTCAGCCCTAATACTTTATGGGCAAAATGATCTATGCTGAAAAGCTGCTTAGAAATGGAAGAAAATGCCCCTGTTCGCAGGTTTGTTTTCCTTGAAAAATTTATTGAGAAATATGACGTTTAGTTGTCATTTGCAGATTTCAAAAGGTAATAGCCTTTCTGAAACGAAAAAATGAGCGTTATACGCCAAAAAAGGAAAAAGTAAAGAAGAGGCTGAACAATTTGTTTTTCATGCTCCTGATGACCAGTGGTTGCTAGCGAAAATTGTAACAATATTTGGGATTTTTGGATGATGTCGATGTGACGAAATTCTCCCCTTAAACATGAATGATGTAGAAGATATGGAACGTTATTGTGACATTGCGGCAAACCAAAAATTTAACAACGAGAATATTCACCCTAAGCGATGATGGCTGCAGCTTCAAGCCCTGTATGCTATACAGAAATTATGTAAATCTCCGGTCTCCTGGAACAGAAAGCCTAAGATTTTTTTTTGACATACCGACATGGAAAGTGTATTTCCCTTAATACTGGCCAGCACACTATTGGTGGTGTCCCGAAGCAAATAGCGAAATATTTAGGTTTAAAAGACTCAGAGTTATACACCGGCCATTCTTTTCGCAGAACTGGAGTCCCTATGGTTGCGGATTCGGGTGGAGATATTTTAGCACTAAAGCGTGCAGGAGGGTGGAAGAGCACCGAAATTGCGATGAGTTATGTCGATGATTCGGTCAACAAAAAAATCGAAATGTCAAGCAAATTATTTGGTAGTAAGAAGAGTACAAATGTTCTGCAGTCCTCGAGTTCAGCAGTTTCTGAGTCAACAGATGGTTCATCAACAGCAGTATCAACTCTTTCATCATCAAAAATCTGTGTTACTGGAAATAACAATTGTACCATGATTTTCAACATATATGACGATTAAACAAAATTTTTTAATGTAAATAATACTACTAATGTGAGATGTTCTTTCGAGCATTTAGGCCGTCGTCGTAGATTAGTCTCACATTGAACGATGGCCGCGAAAGCCTCAACCAATTCATTAATACTACTAACTTGTAAAAATTTTGCAAGTTAACTGTCAGTTTTACAAGTTAGTGACTTGATAAAATAAACTTTCTTGATTAATATTGTGTTTTTCTAAACTGACGTTTACGAATGAGAAGCAAATAAAATTATTTGAGCTACATTTGTGCTGCCTTGTGCAGTGTTGAAAACAGCACAAAGCAGCACAAACTTAGCACAATTCAGTACGACATAATATTTTCCTAAAATTCAAAAATGCTATGCCAACTTTACACACATTACTTTACCTCTTCATCAAATAATATGCTATCCCATTTTTTCCTCAACTAAAGCTGGGTCTCCAACGAGCATCCTTGTGTATGAAAATAACACAATTATCCTCATGTCTTATTCACCGCAGTTTCACGCCTGATTACTTTCAGATTCTTCAAACTCATTTTTCTCCCGAGGTGGAGTAGGAGCGGCATCTTCAATGAACTTATCCGATTTAAAAGTCAATGCCTCCTGGTGACAGCTTGTGAAAGTTCCCCCTTCATAATATGGATCGTCTACTTCTTGTCGGGTCCTTCGGCACTCGAGTTCCCCCAGGAAATTCGTCTCAAAAAGAATAGTTCGAGTATTCCCTTAGTTTGCAACTTTTGAAATTATGGTAATGAAGAGGAGGGGGAGATTAAGCATTTTGTTGGATGCGATACCCGCCCCGTGATACCGGGTAATACGGAAGATTCCGTAATTCTTTCCGGAGACTTTCTCGGCGAAAAAACCGACGATTTTGGCGCAAAAAATTTGAATGTGATGAATTACAAGACCGAAATCTGAACTTTGAGTTCGCGAGGAGACGTCAGTTTTATGGTGGAATATTAAGCTAAACTTTTAATGCTCTCTTCTTTCTCATTTTGGGAAGTTTTCGGTTTAACTATTTGGCTTTCGTCTCACCGATCTTGATTATGTTTCCTTTTTGTTTCTGAAACTGTTTGGGTTTTCACACTACTACTGCTTAATTTGTTAAACTTTTCTCTGCACGATGAGGGATGTTCACGGGATGCAAAATTGATTGAAACTTTGTCACAGCATAACCTATTGTAAGGTTGAGGTTGGGAGATTTTTTTCAGCGATGACATTTCTATATGCAATGGAATAATCTACATAGCCCTCGACTACCGTCGTAGACTTCCATCCACCATGTTTTTTTATATCCGTAATATTTGCTTCTGATTCTGCTAGCAATGAAGCGGAGGATCTTCGAAAACAGTGTCCTGTTTATTGCTTTGGAAAAAACGACGATGTTTGCTGATAGAAGGGCGCGATGCAAAGTACTTATGAAAATAGTCTACATACTTCCCAATAATACTGAAAGAACGTTTTTGTATTTGGAAGTTGTGTAACCAATGATTTATTTGTTAATTCGATGTCTTCCACTGATAAATTAAACAATTCTTTAAGCCGAAAGGCTCCAAATAATCCAAAAATAGTTGCAACCTTAACCATCAAGTATTTCTCATCTGGTGCCTCCTTTAAAAACTTTTCAACTTGTTCACAAGTGAGAATTTTCGATTTTTTGGGACGATATCCTTCACTTTTCCGTTTTAAATAGGCTATTACCTTAAAATATTTACTGACATCCACACCATTTTCAACAAGGGCCCTTGACATTATCATTAAAAATTTGCTCCACAAAGTTGATGAACTCCATATCTTTTATTTTTCTCCTCAGTATGTCAGGAAAACAGTTTCACTGAAGTTCCCTTCTACATTTTTCAATTTACACCAGGCCAGGAAATTGTTATATGCAATATCGTACTGCTGAACAGATTTTTTAGGTAAGAGTTCCAGATTTGCTCTTCAATATCCAGAGGAACAACCAAATCGTCACTTTCATTAATAATTGGACTCTCGACAAACATATTAAGAAGTTAAAAACCCAAGAAGAAAATTGGACAGAAACGAAATTCAAATGACAGCGTCTTTTCTCATTTATTAGTAATCATAACGTTGGCAACGTTTGCCATTCACAACAACCTTTTGATTATTTGAATATTGAAATGCATTTTAAAGTTTATTTTCATTGCAAATTCACCCATTTCATTATCAAAATAGGGCAGTTGTACAAAAAACATTGTATGGAATTTGTGTTAAAAGTGATTTCATTTTGTTCGTGAAATTGTTCAATTCGCTCCGCTCATTTCACAAACTTTTTCACTCACAAATTAAAACGTCACTTTTAACACTCATATCACAAATTTTAAAACGCCATTTTCCTGTTATCACGTAGCTTGTCGCATGCTGTATGAAGATGATTTGGGAATGAAAATGCATTCTCAGATGCTCTCAATTCCTTTTTTAATTATTCTAGCTATTTTTCGATTCATGTATTACATGAATCAGTATTTTTTCTTGATTTTTTTTACGAAATTACGATTCATTAAATAACCTTCGACGTTCCGCACTTTTTGAGTTTCTCTGAGATTTTTTTTATCGAATTATCTGTGCTAGTGTGTTCTCTCTGAGGATGTGGACATTTTTTTCTTATATAAAATTCTGATAGTGTGAATCTGTTTGGTTTCAAACGTAGCGAAGGCAAGACTAATTGCAAAGGAGTCCGCATAAACGCAGTCAACAGTGAGGACTTGTCGCGATAGTTTTTTGTTTCTCAGCACACTGTTTATGTATGTGAACATTCATTCATTCATTCGATTCGATTGATGGTTTTCTAGTGAAAATGATTTAAAAACGCCTGTGAATTTTGCTTTTTCTCGCTTATTTCTGTACATACAGATTAAAATTTCGCTATTTGTTTTGTATAATTTCACGCTTCTTGATAATAAAAACCGCTTATTTCTATTGTATACTTCCGCATCCCATTTTGATTGTGTTTTCAACACCGCATATTAAGAACCGAAAGTTGGGGCAGATTTCCCTTAGCCAGGGGTCCCTGAGAAGAGCTGGGAGTTGTAGCAAAGCCCTCCAAGTCATCAGCCTCAGAAGATTTGGTAAGTCATCATTGTTGACCGCCTTTTTTCTCATGAACTTGTTGTTTCACATTGCAATAATCTCGCCTTTCGCTCCCGCAAAATACAGTCTACTTTTCTCTACAATTTTACTGAGCTACCGGAAATAACAGAATCATTATGATCAGAGATCCTTGGAAATTGTGAGACATTATAAATTCAGATACTGATGAATTAGTTTTTAAAAGCCTTCTTGGAGATAGGAAAACTTAAAGAGTTATTTATTTGAGATATTAACACCGATAGTCTTTTTGAGTTCAAAGAATGTATCAAATAAAGATTGTTCGATCTCATCGACGTTCGTGTTTCGTTCCCAAAAGAGCTCATAGGGTTTAATATCCCTCGAAATTACTCATTCGCTTATGTGCCAAATCGAAAAATCGCATATTGGCCTAATGGGAAAATCCCCCTTAAGACTCCAGCCGCGATCATCCTACGGTGCTTTGAATACGTAACGGAATATTCGGATAAAGATTAAAAAGTTCACCAGAAACGTCCGAGTATAATAATCCTCCAAGGAGGAGGAGGAGGGGGCCTCCTCAAGACAGCTGCCCGGCCGAGATAGGCGCAGTCAATCGGATTACCCCGAATAAGCGAAAGAATAGGTAGCGAGCGGCCTCGGAAACTGAAGCCCTGTAACGGATATTGGGATTATGATGGAAACTTTTTAACCGATTTTATCATTTCCGCTTTTGCCCTTGTTGGAGTAATGAAGTCGGGTTTTGTTTTTGAATAATATCCGCTCGCGCTCACTCCCGACGCCTTGGAAATGATACTGGGGGAAGGGGGCGTTCCCCCTCTTTCAGTCTCTCCTGGGAAAGTGCAACTTCCGTAATTGATGCCATCGGAATAATTCAAAAGGTCTTTCACTAAGACAAATCGATTTTTTATGATTGACTTGATTCCGAGAATTTGAATAAACTTGGCAACATGTCCTAGAGACTGGAAGTGGAAACATAAAAATGTTTGCAGAATCTTCCAAGAATTAATTTCAATCGATAACTGAAAAAACTAGTTATTTATACTAATTTAAATGATGACAGAAGAGAAAAACACTTGGCTAATGGTTCACGATTTTCATCAAAAATGTTCGTTGACATATTTCTGGTTTTATCCCATTTTCAAAACTGAACACACAAACACAGAAAGTACAAATCAGCATAATTATCAGATAACAATGTTGAAACAGCAAAAAGGCGGGAATCTAGTTGGTTATTTACAACTGGAAGGTTCTTTCTTTAGGGCTGAAGATATTTCCAGGAATTCTGAAACATACGAACCTTTATCACCTTGATGTTGAGTTTTTATGTTATTGAAATCGATTAAGTGGTTGAAAGTAGGTAATGCACTGATCTGAAAAACGAATTGTTGATTCTAGGTTTAATGTCTAGACATCTTTCGATCGCTAATATTTCGGCTTGAAGAACACTCATACAGCAGCCTCCTATTTCTCTCTTTTGCACTGAAGTTTTCTTCAGTGCTTCCTTTTTTGATCGTTACTTCTCTAGGAAGGTTCGCAGAAGAGATGTAGTTATTCAGATCCAGACTCTCTGATACTCTTCTTAAACTGCATTCGGGAATCGAAGATCCAACCAAAAACATTTTCATGTAAAATATTGCCAAGACGAGGCCGTATTTCTCACATTGTCAAAAAGTTATCAGATCTCATGTGGTGCCAAGTCCTTATTTCAAAAATTGTATGCCTTGGTCGAAATGAGTGACTTGGCTATTTCTCTTCCGCCTCGTGAGATACTTTTCTGCTATAAAATAGTTCTCATAGTTACGAAACGGCCAAGTCACCTATTTTGACAAAGGAATAGAGTTTGTGAAATAAGGACTTGTGAAGTTGAAGAGTGTAGAGCTAGCAGTTTGGCTCTACATGAGATCTGATAACTTTTGACACTGTGAGAAATACTTCCTCGTCTTGGCAATATTTTACATGAAAAAGTTTTTGGTTGGATTTCAGTTCTTTTTGTACGTTGCTCATGACAAAATCTTTTTCTTTTGTTTTTCCCCAATAATAATTCAGTAAGATATAGTTATTGCGGAATCTATTTCAAGTAAAACTAATTCACAATCCATGTCCAAAATCAACAATGTACGAAGTGGAGAAATATTCCTTCACCTACCTAGGTTCGAACTGCGATCGCAATGTATATTCGAGTTGCCATCACAACCATTGTATAAAAAATCCTATTTTTTACAATAATCACCACGAAAGATGCACAATAGAAACTGTGGTTGAGGTCCTTACAGAGAAATTGTATTTGGTGTAAATACACATGAGGCGTTTTACGAGCGCTTTATTTTATCCCCTTAGTCAAAATGTGGGGGAGATTTTCAACGAGAATTCTTGAATATTTTTTTTAACATTCATAACAATCAATCTTCCGTTTATATCAATTTTCAGACCACTAGTATCAAAATTGGCCGCAGTCTGTAAAAGGTGACGTAAGAACAGCTTTGTCACTAGGCACAATAGACCAGAAGGTCACACTGGACTATAACCTCTTTCAAACTATGCTAGAGTATTACGGGATTATTGGCAGTGATCCATCAGAAATTATCTTCCCGTTAGACGATTCCATTTTAATTCAGGTCGTCTCGTTTTTGCACTGCATCTGAAAAGTTGTGGTACTGTTCTCTCGTTCTCGAGTGAACTTGATCATATGTGGCGATCAATAAATATCGGTGAGAAAAAAAATAATCAGACAACCATTGTTTAATTTTTGCTAGTAGTTCGTTTGTTTCATGTGAATTGAAGTACCTGAGTAGCACGCTTAGGTTGTGCCATTTCGAGAGTCGTGTGACTTTTCATCTGATTTCCTCAATTATCTGATGTATCAACTTTCCTTCTAGATCAGTTTATCTAAGTTATAATTGATTGATTGAATTCGAACATTTCGCCATTCCTTGATCCTCTGATTTTCAATTTCTCGCCAGTGTTTCGTTGAACACGTGGACATTTTTTTCTTTTCTTGAATTTTCTTCATGTGAACGAGAATTATCAGAGATCTCGGGGAATTGTGGGATCCTGCCGATACAAAAAACTGATGCAAGTGTTTTTAATAGCCTTTTTGGAGGGAGCTACTTCAACACCTTTTTGAAGGGAGCTAAACCTTCAACGCCTTTTTGGAGAGAATTAGGCCTTCAACATCTTTTATTGGAGGGAGCTAAACCTTCAACACTTTTCTGGAGGGAATTAAACCTTCAACACCTTTTTGGAGGGAATTAAAAAAACCTTCAACACCTTTCCGATCGGAGTTAAACCTTCACCTCCTGCAACGCCATTTTATCTAGAAGAATTCGAAGTTACAACGTCTTTCTGAAGAGTTTAGAACTTCAGCTTTGGAAGAACTGTGAGAAGTCGAAGATTCGTCATTCTAATTGGGAAAGAACTGGAAGTCTACTGCATCTCAACTCTGGAAGAAGTCCAGGGATAATCACTTCACTTATCTGGCATTATTCAAATAAGATAAGTTAAATAAGAACGAAAAACGCTTGTGAATAAAAAATCTAACGAATTTTTCATATTTGCAGATACCCTTGTCCTAATATTTTGATGTTTCAACTTGTAATAATAGATATTGTAAATAGCCATTGTCATCAGAGAAGAATAAATCTCGACTGTTCAAGTTTTGATTATCATTAGCCAGAGTAGAAGCACATTATCTCATTTTGCCTCATATAAAATGTAAGGTGGTTTCATACACAACATTCCGTAACCTTACAATTTTTATTCGTCCAGAGTAAATGTTGTCGAGAAAAGTTTAAAGAGTAAATAATGAATCAATAAGTGCACTTTCGAAAAGTGCTTCCTTCAGATTACAGTGACTGCTTCAATAAAAAAAACTGAGCTACTCCCCGCTTTCTGAATGGGTTTCAATCAACTTGAGCGAATTCGAATGCTATTTACCGAAAGATATGCATAATGTAGGAGATCCGAGTCGAATAATGGCGGATGGGTTCGCTTATTATAAACTTCGGCTGTCTAACTCACAAAACTATTATCCGAAAAGTGATATGAATTGCAAATTCGGGACTGCCGTAACTGCGGGCTGATGTGTGAGATATGCGCTCCGTATCGTCCTACTCATGCACTCCGAATTTTGACCGGAAACTGACAACCGAATTATGAGGAATGGAACGAGACCACCGTTCTACGTCAGCGAATAATTGTCTGATTTAGAATGTCAGATCAGATGCGCGAATGAAAAAGTCGACATGGAAAGCTCGACCAAGAGAGACAAGGGATCGATATTGTTCAGAAAAATGTGTATTCATTGGTTCGCAGACGGAACTTCACCGAGCAGGATTCGAACCCACAATCTCCGAATTACTTGTCCGACTAGATTCCATCTGGTGGTGATTTGCGGCATAACTGTCAGTGGGGGTGCCCACCAAAGTAGCATAACACTAGCTTAGCACAGAACATGCGAGAAGCAGGATACTTCGATTAGAACCAATGACGAACAATGAATCGGCGCACACTGAAATAACGCAGCTAGATACGCTATCTTAATAATATGCGACGTATCTGCCAAGTATGTGTCATATACAGGGCGAGTCTTTGACTTGTACATATATTTTAACCGTCCTGATGTCAAAAGAAACACTTTTTTCCTTTACCATTTTTTTCGGCCTAGAAAAAAGATATAGCCATTTTAAACTTTCATAATGAGCTATGCCACTCCTGGATATCATAGATATATGCCTGCCATTCAAAACTTGGAAATAATAAGCAACTGTACAATAAGAACAAGCGTCAACTTACTTGTTCAATTTTCAATCCTTTTCGACGAAAGATGAAGTACGATTTTGTCAGTTCTGAATGATTACTGATTTTATAAAATATACCTACAATTAATACTTTTACTTCATGAAGAATTTCGTAAGCGGCAAATGTTGAATATTCTTCTCTTGATTTTCTTGATTTCTTTTCCAGCTTATTTCTTATTCAGCTTGCTATCACCTATATCTTCAGAATGTTATCATTTTTTATCGTTGTTTATAAAATTTCCTGAGGTTCTCCAACAAAATCATAACCTTGTATTTCCAAACATAAACGAATGTCATTGAATTGAACGTTCACCGCTAAGCTGAACGTTGCCAGTTAGAACTCCGTAACCATAGATCATAGACCTACTATAAAGTGTAGAGTGTGCATAGACTAACCACATTATAATGATCAAATATCATTGTTGGTTGATAGTTTTTTTTAATTATATCGCTGTTGTGAATAATTTGTTATCTGAAATTTGACTTAACATTTCAGAATGTACTCATCATTATGTTTAATATACTTCATAATTTAATGAAAAGGAAAAAACTTTAACTTTGACGAAGCAGATTTTTCGAGACTCTTCTATATTGATCGTTGGTGCGCATAGAGTGATCAACAAACAATTCATATTGGGAATTAGTGGTATCGTGATTTTCAATTAAAACGTTATTTCGTTTATTCATCTTCATCAGTGTGAATCTGCAAAATGTATTCTAACCAGGAAATGGAAGATATGCTAAAATGCTTTTTCACTAATGGAAAAACTTGTTAACAGCAGTTTTGTGAATATGGTAGCCGAATTGTGATTGCGTGTGTCAAGTGCATATTTAGATTAGAATGGTGGTGCCAGTGACACCAACATGATTGTCTCTGGGTCTTGCATTCACTCTAGCTTTGAAAGCGGGAAATTAGGGCCCCTAACGAACAATCCCCCTTAAAAAATGTAACTTTCCTGAAGCATTAGGTATTTGGAAAGAAGTGTGTAAATTTGCTCAAATAAATAAGGATGTGAATCGAAGAAGTAGAGTTGAGCTCATCAATATAACTCAATTTTCAAAGTCCGCTAGTTCCCTTCCCATTCATAATAACCTTGTCCATACAGAACATAAATTCTCGGATTTAAACGTGATAATTTTCAACGTGACAACGTAGCAAAAAATGAATTCGGTGCATATTTTTGACAGAGTTACATTCACCCAAAATTCCCAATTTATGGAATTTCTCGAAAAAAAAATTTCTTTCAATATGAAATTACTCATGAGCAGCGGGTTGTACAAGAAAATATCAAGAATACTTTTATATTCCAAAATGAATTAATATTCATCTCATCACATTGAATTCACTGTTTACAAATAGACTCTTTGAATTTCTGGTGAATTTATGGAATGTTATGGTCATAATTGAGAAACTGGCGGATGTTAGTGGAATTTTGTGTTGGGGATAGATTAATCACGTTTACGAAAAATTATATTCCGAAAATCACTTCATTCGATAGATTCGTTTGCGAAATATATCTGAAAAATAATTTTTTTCATGGATTTTCGACAGCCTGTATCGTTTCAACGAAGACAAATCGGAAAAAATGGAAGATAAAAAAGATGTTTCTTTTGACCTCAGGAATCTACGGTTAAAATATATGTACAAGTCAAAGACTCACCCTGTATATGCCATTCTACTTTGGTGGGAGCTCCCACATAGTAAAACATTGAATGAATGTTAGCGTTCAAGTTATTTTTCGTGAAGTTTCGGGGATATTATATGAAATTTTGGGTTGGTTTTTGATACGATGAAATTATAACATCGTTCGGATTTTCAGAAAGTAATTTCAATAATTTCTCTGAAGGAAAAGGCGTAGGAATTACAAACCAAATACACAACTCCAACAGTGTGCGGGGTAACTGAAGATAATTCATCGACAAAAACTATAGTAGAGCTTATACTCTGGAGAAAGCCATATATTGCAAGTTATATCCAAGGCCGTGTATTTTCTCAATTTTTTTACGTATCTATTGAAATACGGCAAAATGTGTGGCCTCTCAATCGATAATAAAAAATTAAAATATGCCTTCAACATCCCTCCGCTTGATTATTACCGAAATTTCACTCGAAAATGTCGCCACCCACACACTGTTACATTCATCCGATGATTGACGTCTACATAATATAAACAGTCTGAGATGATGGCTTCCATTAGTGGAAGTGACTTTTGGGAAATCTCTCAGTCGAACCTACGCTCGTGTTCCAAGGAAACGTCGCCCGTAAGATGGCACCACTTAAATAATATTTGAAGGGCCATTTGAAAGCTTCATCAGGGCACCAGGAGTATGGGAAATATGAGAATCGAGAACGAAGTAAATATGGCCTGAATTCATCAACTTTCGGGTTACTTCATTTCCTTGAGTTGAATGAATGCTCATTTCATAAACTATATAATATACAGGGGGTTCCGACGGAAATTGTACCCATCAGAACTCAGAAACGAGAATTTTCGAAGCTTTAAAAAAACAGAAAATATATATATATATATATATATTTATATTTTTTTTTTCTGTGAACCATAGCTATAGAAAAATAATATAGAAAATCGGATCGTTTCAATATTGAGAAATCGAAAATGTCGACTTCAAATATCATGATTGAGAAACTAATAATTATAATCTATAACGTTGGTCTATAGAAAGACTGCTAAATTAATCAGTTGAGACGACATTTACAGTGGCAAACTGCTTTCAATAAGCAGAAATAGTGTTCATCAGAAAAATAGAGTTTACAAATGAAAATTATAAGGATTATAACATGAGAATACTATGTATGAATTAAAACTGCTAACCCTTTGATTTTGAGAAAGCAGAAGGCTCGAGATCTTACTTGCTAAGTGGTTCAGATAAATGAAATTGAGAATTTCTTGTTTATAATGAGGAGATCATACCAGTTGAAGGGTTTTATCAATATTTGAGGAGACCGCTCAAGGTGAAGGGACTGAGACTATCAATCAGGTTCAATGTTTGAGCTACTTGATCGTTCAAATACTTCAGTGAAGTTCATTTTATTTTATTGAGAGAGAAGACTGATTCCATGATTCACCTTTGCGTTTGGGGATTCTCATTCATCTGAAACTCGAGAACAATAATTAGCAAGTGAATAGTTGAGAAATGATATGAAATGATTAAGATAATGAGAGGCAACTGAGAATATAACAAATCAGTATTTATTACCACAGAGAATGTTCATTCTTGGAGCAAGTAATCATTTCCATGTGAGGAGTCTAGAGATATCTGAAAAATCTATGAAAACTGCAAATGATTCAATACTGAATAGAATCAGTCTCTCTGAATTTTTGAGAGGAACCCTCAAGAAACTTATAGGACGGTAACTACTTGGATCAGAAGAATTTTTCTACTTTTTGAAATTGCTACTACCCTTATTTTGCAAAATTCGGTCGAAAAATTGCCAGTTTATCATTCTAAACATATAATAACCAAGAAGAACCTTATGAAAAATGTAGTATAACTTGTAGACTCGCCTCTAGACGTATCCTATGGAAAACTTTTCTGTCACTCTTTGTAATTAAGAGTTTACCTCCAAAGTTTGAAGAATTGTCCGCGAAACTGATGCAGAACGAAGAGCGGAACACTGTCAAGTCGTTCACGCTGATTAGGAAAAAATCGCAACTTTTCCCGCATACGTCTCTCAATTTCCCCGCCATATTGCGAAACAATGCTCGCCGGGTCGGAGTTGAAAAGTTGTTTCGGCCTCTGGGAATTCCAACTTTGTCTCATCACGAGTGATCTATTGTGCATCCCTCCCCCTCCTCTTAACGGAAAGTTCATCCCCGCGAACGCAGATAATATTCGCCCGAGGTGGCGTGTTAAAAATTTCGAGACAAAGTGCGGGAAAACGCCTATACGTTGCCGGAATGACAAAGGGGTATCGCGCCCGTTATCGATATAAAAACTATCGCGCATTCAGCCGCCCGACCGGGCGATAACTCACGAGATACGGTGACCGAGGAATCGGTTACAATTGAAATTTATGAGGATTATAACATGAGAGTACTATGTATGAATTAAAACCACCAACCCTTTGGTTTTGAGAAGGCAGAAGGCTTGAGATCTTACTTGCTGAGTGGTTCAGATGAATGAAATTGAGCATTTCTTGTTTATAATGAGGAGATCATACCAGTTGAAGGGTTTTATCAATATTTGAGGAGACCGCTCAAGGTGAAGCAGGTACCGAGACTGTCAATCAGGTTCAATATTTGAGCTACTTTATTGAGAGAGAAGACTGATTCCGTGATTCACCTTTGCGTTTGAGGCTTTTCATTAATCTGAAACTCGAGAACAATAATTAGCAAGTGTTATGAGAAGTGAATAGTTGAGAAATGAGATGAAATGATTAAGATAATCAGATGCACATGAGAATATAACAAATCAGTATTTATTACTACAGAAAATGTTAATTCTTGGAGCAAGTAATCACTTCCATGTGAGAAGTCTAGAGATATCTGAAAAATCTATGAAAACTGCAAAAATATACCAAAATATATATGAGAAAGGATTACGAATATTTTTATAGATTTTCATGATCTGAAACGTGGACAAATTTTCAAACTTAATAAAAAGCAGGAAAATAACATGGAATATGCAACAATTATGGATTCTGAGAATTCACTCACCTTATGAGGATTAGTTACCCCAAGAAATGAAAGAGATGAGCAGTTATTAAGCGAGGTGACTTTTTGAAAATTCTTATTTACAAGATTTGCACAAGAGGAGGTCTATTCACAGGCCGGATTACAAAAGAGGACGATTAATTGACGTCATTTCATTTATTATGTATATTATTTAATATCTGAAATAAAGAAAATTATTTATCTATCTATCTATCCAATTGATTCAATTAATGAACATGGGTAATTCTATCAACTCATTATTACATAGAGGAGGCTAATTTGACGTGAGCAGTCAATCAGCTGACCATAGAGTTGTACGGAGTGAAGTGGGCGTGGAGCTGCGATGTAACCATAAGCGTAGCTGCGGATGAGGTCTGAGGGGTGTAATGCCCAATTTTCAACATGGTGGGACTAAGAACCTGATGACAACTATTTCTATTTTTCCCGAAACCCCCCTGGAAATTTGATAAAGATTCTCCTAGAGTTGATTCAATTCTGAATAGAATCAGTCTCTCTGAATTTTTGAGAGGAACACTCAATAAACTTATAGGACGGTAACTACTTCAAAAGAATTTTTTCCACCTTTTGAAATTGCTACTACTTTTATTTTGCATAATTCGGTCGGAAAATTGCAAGTTTATCATTCTTAAAAGATAATAACCAAGAAAAACCTTATGAAAAATGTAGTATAACTTGTAGATTCGCCTCTAGACGCATCCTATGGAAGGCTTTTCTGTCACTCTTTGTAATAAGGAGTTTACCTCGAAAGTTTGAAGAAATGTCCGTGAAACACTATCAAGTTGTTCACGCTGATTAGGAAAAAATCGAACTTTTCCCGCATACGTCTCTCAATTTCCCCGCCATATTGCGAAACAATGCTCGCCGGGTCGGAGTTGAAAAGTTGTTTCGGCCTCTGGGAATTCCAACTTTGTCTCATCACGAGTGATCTATTGTGCATCCCTCCCCCTCCTCTTACCGGAAAGTTCATCCCGCGAACGCAGATAATATTCGCCCGAGGTGGCGTGTTAAAAATTTCGAGACAAAGTGCGGGAAAACGCCTATACGTTGCCGGAATGACAAAGGGGTATCTCGCCCGTTATCGATATAAAAACTATCGCGTATTCAGCCGCCGCGATAACTCACGCCCGTCCCCTGAGATACGGTGACCGAGGAATCGGTTACAATTGAAAATTATGAGGATTATAACATGAGAGTACTATGTATGAATTAAAACCACTAACCCTTTGGTTTTGAGAAGGCAGAAGGCTTGAGATCTTACTTGCTGAGTGGTTCAGATGAATGAAATTGAGCATTTCTTGTTTATAATGAGGAGATCATACCAGTTGAAGGGTTTTATCAATATTTGAGGAGACCGCTCAAGGTGAAGCAGGTACCGAGACTGTCAATCAGGTTCAATGTTTGAGCTACTTTATTGAGAGAGAAGACTGATTCCATGATTCATCTTTGCGTTTGAGTCTTTTCATTAATCTGAAACTCGAGATCAATAATTAGCAAGTGTTATGAGAAGTGAATAGTTGAGAAATGAGATGAAATGATTAAGATAATCAGATGCACATGAGAATATAACAAATTAGTATTTATTACCACAGAAAATGTTAATTCTTGGAGCAAGTAATCACTTCCATGTGAGAAGTCTAGAGATATCTGAAAATTCTATGAAAACTGCAAAAATATACCAAAATATATATGAGAAAGGATTACGAATATTTTTATAGATTTTCATGATCTGAAACGTGAACAAATTTTCAAACTTAATAAAAAGCAGGAAAATAACATGGAATATGCAACAATTAAGGATTCTGAGAATTCACTCACCCTATGACGATCTGTTACCCCAAGAAATGAACGAGATGAGCAGTTATTAAGCGAGGTGACTTTTTGAAAATTCTGATTTACAAGATTTGCACAAGAGGAGGTCTATTCACAGGCCGGATTACAAAGGTAATTCTATCAACTCATTATTACATAGAGGAGGCTTATTGGACGTGAGCAGTCAATCAGCTGACCATAGAGTTGTACGGAGTGAAGTGGGCGTGGAGCTGCGATGTAACCATAAGCGTAGCTGCGGATGAGTTTTGAGGGGTGTAATGCTCAATTTTCACGTGGTGTGACTAAGAACCTGATGACAACTATTTCTATTTTTCCCGAAACCCCCCTGGAAATTTGATGAAGATTCTCCTAGAGTTGATTCAATTCTGAATAGAATCAGTCTCTCTGAATTTTTGAGAGGAACACTCAATAAACTTATAGGACGGTAACTACTTCAAAAGAATTTTTTCCACCTTTTGAAATTGCTACTACTTTTATTTTGCATAATTCGGTCGGAAAATTGCAAGTTTATCATTCTTAAAAGATAATAACCAAGAAAAACCTTATGAAAAATGTAGTATAACTTATAGATTCGCCTCTAGACGTATCCTTTGGAAGGCTTTTCTGTCACTCTTTGTAATAAGGAGTTTACCTCGAAAGTTTGAAGAATTGTCCTTGAAACACTATCAAGTTGTTCACGCTGATTAGGAAAAAATCGCAACTTTTCCCGCATACGTCTCTCAATTTCCCCTCCATATTGCGAAACAATGCTCGCCGGGTCGGAGTTGAAAAGTTGCTTCGGCCTCTGGGAATTCCAACTTTGTCTCATCACGAGTGATCTATTGTGCATCCCTCCCCCTCCTCTTACCGGAAAGTTCATCCCGCGAACGCAGATAATATTCGCCCGAGGTGGCGTGTTAAAAATTTCGAGACAAAGTGCGGGAAAACGCCTATACGTTGCCGGAATGACAAAGGGGTATCGCGCCCGTTATCGATATAAAAACTATCGCGCATTCAGCCGCCCGACCGGGCGATAACTCACGAGATACGGTGACCGAGGAATCGGTGAAGTTGCGGGGCTTTTTATCTATTCATAAGACTCCGGTGTTTGGCTTTTTGAGCGAGGAAAACTGCGCCGCTTTTATCTGGGAAATATCCGGGAAGGTGGAGTGAATGGGGCGTGCAGCATATTCCCGTTAAATTCAATGCATTCGGCCGGATTATACGCTCGGGGTTCTCAAGTATGCAGATTGGTTTTTCTTCGGATGCGAGGAGGGACCTTGAGGTGAGGCTGTTTTCGCCTTGTTTGGGTTTAGGGATTCGGTGTTTTCTCGATGTTCGGGGTCTCGGGCTAATGGCGGCACTTCACTTAGCGTATCGTGGGCGCTTTATTCTCGAATGATTATTATTATTCACCGCACAGCTGTGCGGAGCAATGAATATAAGTGCTTCGACCACTAAGAACTTAGAAAAAAGGGCTCTTGAGTCGCTAGCACTAAGCACCAATTTCCACAAAAGGCTCTTGATTGTTAATCACTTTGTGAAAGTATTTTCAGCAGTAATGCCCACTTGCACCGTTTTCTAGTTAAGACAGACTTATCTAAGGCGCCCTTAAATTTTGAGTCAGGCTTTTCACCGCCTTAAAGGATCAGATCTTACACCGCATATCTAATAAAAACGACTTTGTTAAGTACCGGTAAAATGGAGTTACTTTGAACCTCAGGGAAACTTTACACAAAAAAATTAATTTTGTTATATCGACTTATGATGAAAAAACCATCACATTTAGCAACATCTGGTTTTCACTACTCAATTCGTAACACATTCAAGAATGGCACGACAGCATTTACATGAAAATAAGTTCAGAAAGTTAGCAATCCTGACATGTTACTTCGAACCTAAAAGATCCATGATCGATATGATCTGCAAACTTTTGTTGCTGTAACTGTAAGTATTTGCACTACATGCTCGCAAAATACAGGGTGGCCATTTGAAAACGAAACAGACGAGATTACAGACGAAAGAAATTTTTTCGATAGAAATGCTCGGACAAGTCGATTTCTGTTTCGAGGGGGACAACTTAATATGTAGGTTACGGACGCATAGCGCTTCAACCCTTGCTACTACAACCCTCACCCCCAATTTTTGAATAGGGAAGATGGGGTTTGAAAACTACAAAAAATTCATTCAATTCTAAATGAAATCGCGAATGAGGACAAAGGTGAAATAAAACACCTTACTTTTCTCAACACAGTTTGTCAGCCTCAGAACTATATAATAATATCATCAATAATATATAGATTATCCAATTTAACATCTCTATAAAATTCCAAGGCACGTTCAACAAAGTTACCAAATCTATGAAACTAAGCACTTAGATTGGGAAAAGGCTTAGTGCTGCTTTTCGCATGAGTGCTCGGGATCTCTTCAGTGCTCTGCTCAGATAGCAGATTTATCTGCTGTCAGCTTTCTCATCCATATCCTCTTGGTGTCCTCTTCATATTCTTAGAACTGAGGAATTCCTAAGCTTGATGCTTCAATATCTACACCCCTTTAGAATTGAGAAATTTCGAATATTGCGCCCCTTGGCATAAACCCCTTTTGCCTTAGGGATAATCTGTCACTGTCAGCATGTAATATTCACACCAGGTGAATATGAAAATAATCAACAACCTCAAATGCAACAGATCGAAAGTCAAGAGAAATGGATGAAAATGATCCTACAGAGAATAAGTAAATTACTCAAAAGTCGATTCGAAGTTCAGTATTCCAACTACTAAAGTTTCATCACAAGGTTCAGCATTTTTCAACACTTGATAACTCGGTTATTTCCTCAAGAACATATCCGAAGGAAATGCATCGAACAACATAAATTTTCGATGTGGGTACCTGGAAAAATCTTTCCATCTACTTCCCCATTCGCTTAACAGCTTCATGTGACGGCAAGTTTGTATCCAGACATGAAAAACGTTCGATTTGTTTGAGAGCATCGCAAGGCGCAGAGAAATCACCATTTTATGTATTTGATGGTTCGATGCTTCTTGTAGGATGGACGGATTTGTTATGAAGAGAACGCATTTCCGAACTGTCATCAAAGCTAGGGAACGTTCCCCCTCATTTGCTTTTTTTAAGAGCGTATCGCTCAGATCTCTTATTGCTCCATTATTTAGGACGTCTGAAATCAGTTCTCTTCTTCGCGAAAAGGTTCTTCAATTGATTCTTTCATTCGGGATGATGAATACAGGGTGATCACTGAAATTGAGATGAAATAAAGTGTCCGCCTGGATTTGATTCATTTCATTCATCTGAACCACTTAGCAAGTAAGATGTCAAGCCTTCTGCTTTGTCAAAACCAAAGGGTTAGTAGTTTTAATTCGTATATAGTATTCTCATGTTATAATCCTTATAATTTTCAATTGTAAACTCTATTTTTCCGATGAACACTAATCCTGCTTATTGAAAGCAGTTTGTCACTGTATATGTCGTCTCAATTGATTAATTTAGCAGTCTCTTTATAGACCAACGTTATAGATTATAATTATTGGTTTCTCAATCATGATATTCTCACATTGTAATAATCTCAATGAAGAACAGACTTAGAATACTAAGTTTTTAATACACGTATCTCCTCTAAGGCCTGATCTCACTTTTATTACAACTCAGCCTACTCTAATAATTCATTATTCAACCTTCTGTTTTTCTGATTAAATAACGAGGCTTTAGCAATCAATTGGGATTATTCTATCACTGTAAACGTTGAGTTTAATTTGAAATTAATGGAACTATCTCAAAGTCTAAGTCTGATTTCATCTGATCTCTCTTTCTGAACATCTCTAGATTACCTCTGTTTTTAGTTGAATAATTCACTCTGAGTTTATAGATGACTTTAATATTTGTATTTTTACTGTATTAACTTCATGCGGGTGACTCATTCATTTTATGATTGTGAAT
The DNA here is from genome assembly GCA_038502775.1 of Hippodamia convergens. NCBI lineage: Eukaryota > Metazoa > Arthropoda > Insecta > Coleoptera > Coccinellidae > Hippodamia > Hippodamia convergens. The sequence goes on from CM076608.1 coordinate 19,893,019, forward strand.
GATGTCAATAAATGTTTTTACACTACCATCTCCAGCTCAATTATTTGGATACAGTCCTTCACGGTAATTTAACAAAATCAGAACAACCACGATTTTGAACACACCACATTGATTGAATCAGGATTTGTTTAAAATTGAACGATACTCCTCGGATCTATATTGAAATAGTTTCAAAAGCAAATGATTGAGATTCATTTATTCGTCAGTTTTATTTCACTATCTTATTTGCACTTTATAGTTTAAGAATGTATTAATTTACTAATCACGATGGGAACGTGTGAAATTGGCGACATTCGTTTCTTGTACAAACAAAATCAAAATCGCAGAGAAGAATACTCATTTAGTAATTCTAATAACTACAAAACGTCTCGAATTAGGCATTCCTCGAAATGTTGGAGCTTCATTTAGAAAACAAACTACAGTTTTTCCTAATTAACATAAAGCCTAAATTTTCTCCTGCTCCGGGCAATTCATCATGTTTTTCTCTCAGGAAATTCATCGCTCCCCTGACCCTGCTCATGATGAGCCTTAATTAATTGTAAAAACTTTTCATTTTGTGGAACGAACGAAAATAAATTCGTGGGTGGTTTGGAATATTGTAATTAGCGTTCGGACAAAGATGTTCCTGCTAAAGTTTCTCGTCCAACAAGTTGGATGAATGAATGGGATTATTCAGAAAAGGATCATTCTCCCAATTTCCTGGTTGAAATTTTTAAGGTGTTATGAGCTGAGTCACGCAGTTCGTACGCTTTGAAACTTTGGAGCTCATTCGAAGAAGAGGAAAGAACCCTATATTGGATACCCTAAGAAAATTTCTTTATCGAATGAAAATTTTTTATCCAATTATGAGCAAGAAATTTTTAGATGACAATAATTTTATTATGAATGCATACATCTCACAATTGAGGATACTGGTGTCCTATTTTAAACCACTGATCTTATTCGACCATTTTTCATTGTTTGAGCAGAAAACTTTCATTGGAATCATAATTGTATTGTTTACAAAACGAAGAACATAGTCCTGAGATGAATTCAGTGAAAATAAGACACTTTATTGGTTGTACCAGTATATCAAAAAAAATATTAACAGTTAATTTCACAGGGTGTTCCATCTCAGACGAGCTACCCCGTGTATTTCTCATCCCATATTGATTAGAAAAATTTTCCGAAACACCTGGAATGATTTTGTTCGAAAGACATCTTTTGACGTATATTTGAGGTTTGACCGAATAGAGGCGCTTCAACCTCAAATTGAATTGGGGAGAGGGGTTAAGTGATACTCAATTTGAAAGGTCTTGCAGCCTTCTTACAACTGTGTATGGAAAACATAATTTTGATGAACCATTTTCAGCATATATCAATTTATTAACTCGAATTTTTGTGACTTAGCCTGAAAATTTAGAGGAAAAACGCCAACGAATTGTAAATGAGTCTCGACAAATAACTCCAATTATGCTGAACGATAGTTGATAGTTTGAAAGGAGTTACAGTCCACTGCGACCTGATGGTCTATTGTGCCCCCTGACAAAGCTTTACAGCTCGCCTTCCAGTCCCAGATATCTCATGAAATCCAATATCTCGGAAGGCTTCAGTGAGGCTAATTCCTCACTCCTACAGGTCTCTTGACCAAAGCATTGTTTCCTTTGGCTTACAATGCCAAAGCATTCTGTGAGTAGGTGAATAGGAGTTTCTTCCTCCTCCCCACAGAATCTTCACTCGTCAGTGTCCGATACGCCCATTCTCAGCAAGTGCTTTCTGAGGCGACAATGCCCTGTAAGAAAGCCAGTGAGGAGGTGTAGTTGGTTCTTACTGCGATAAAAATATCTTTTGGATCTTGCAGTTTCAAAATTCCGAAGGAACTTTTTGGAGTGATCCAATCCTGGGAGATTCTGCCAGAGTGTTTCTCTTTCAGTTTTCTCCTTCTCCAGAAACTCTTTCTGATAGATACATTTTCCTATACCACAGAAAGATTTTGGGCCAGTAAGTGGTTTTCGAGCATCCTCTCTGGCAAGTTTGTTGGCCTCTTCGTTACCTGTGATTCCCGAATGACCAAGAACCCAGATTAAAGAGACCTTATTTTTCTTGACTACCTCATTGAGTTTGATCCGGCATTCCCATATCGACTTTGAGTCGATGAGATAGGAGTTCAGTGCTTTAATAGCAGCTTGACTATCTGAGTGAATAGCTATGTCGCAATTCTGATATTTTCTCTCTAGATTTATATCTAGACATCTTTCGATTGCTAATATTTCTGCTTGAAGAACACTCACACAGGAGCCTAACGATCGTGCACACTTGGCTTTGGCCCCGTGAACCCCAGCGCCAGATGGTTTTAGAACCATTTTGGTCGGTGTATTCCCGCTCCCATTCCTCCTTTTTGCATAGCATCGTACTGAAGTTTTTCTCAGTACTTACTCTCTAGACCATAACATCACTAGGAAGGTTCGCAGATGAGATTTAGTAACTCAGAGAGCACCAGACTCTCTGACACCCAATTCTCTCATTACCTGCGTCACTAAATATTTGACATGATTTCAGAATTAGTGCTTCCAATTTTTCGCTAACTTCACACTTGCTGAAAAACAACACTCGATTACTAATAATTTAAAAATGATGTCGCAGTCGTTTTAATGGCACATTAATTGGCATATTTATAAATTCATGGTAATTTGGAACTTTTGGTGCAGTGCGTGAAGTTAGCACCAAAATAAATAATCTCGGATATCATGAAAACTGTTTTTTTCATTGATTCTGAGAGCACCGATAGGCACTTATAAGGCACTAAATATTGGCATATGAATTTCATTGATATTTGAAATTACGTGTGGCACTCGAGGACTGCCGCCGTAAAGCTATTGCATAGCATCTATTCAAAAATAAGAAGATAATATTGTTCATTTAAAATATTTATTTATCTTACAATACATGTAGGTTGTTCAGGAATGTTTATCATTGAAACTATAGGTTTATGGTAACTGAAATAAGAAACATAAGTTTGAAACTTAATGTCCTCTAAATATCTGGAAAATACCGCGTCAATAGTGGTCCCATATTTTGTTGTGGATTCTTGTGGATCATTATTCATTTTTAAATTCAATTGTTCCGAAAGAAAAGTTGTCAACCGCTCTGATTTTTCATCAGCGAAGTTAATGTTGAAATCGTCAGCCAAGATAAGTGGAAATTTATTACCATTTGTAACAAGTAATCTCTACTCTTCTTCAGTGTACTCCAGTAAAGTGCGATGAATAAAAATGCTCTACCTCGTCCAATTTTTTATTCGGAGAAATGTGTAGGCCATTTCTAAGTTTGCATAAGCATGCACAAATATATACAACAAACGAGCGTCTAACATTAACATCGCTAACGTCTTAAATATTTATTTCAATATTCGGAGTCATAATATTAGTAACATTATTACTATTTTGGTAAATAGCTACCCCACTTTTGGGAACAGTATCTCGTTTGAATTGAACAATACAATTGAAATTAGGTATTTCAATCAAATTATCACGCGTCATCTATGTTTCGGTAGGAAGTAACACATTGGTTTGTCTCGTAACTGAATCTTGTAAATCGTATTTGTGACCATGTGAACTTTGGCAATTGAAAGTCATTATTGAAATGCCACTTCTATTACTAATGAAATCTAAGACTCTTCGAGCTATCGTCTGAACACTATTTAAAGACAGTTTCTTGAATTCTTGCAACAAAGATGCAGTCGATGCAGCTTGCCTTCGATTATAATAAAACTTAAATGCAGAATTATCATTTTTTGTCGTAATATACAATTTTTCAATATTAGGTACCCGAGAGAGTACAACATAGACGAGTTCCTGAGAATGTGATATACTATACTCATATACTATTTCGTCAAAATTTCCACCTTGCGACTTATGTATAGTTAGAGCAAGAGCTGAATTTAGTGGAAAATGTTTGCGTTTGGCTATACATTTTCTATCCGATGTTAATGAAATATTAGCCGTTCGTAATTCAATGGGAACAGCGAGATTGCCGACTCCATTTTGCACTGCTAGAGTGGCTGCACGCATCCGTCTAGCCGAAGTCTGCCGAACTGAACCGACGATACACGGCTGTGTTAGGTTTTTTCGTTACGGCATTTCTACATGAGATAAAGCTATGCAATAGCTTAAAAAACTTGAATCGATAATATCTCGAAAACTACAATGGTGCTGTCCTTGATTCAAACGGCACTAATAGGCACTAATTAAGCACTGAATATTTGACTTAGTTTCAGAATTATTGCTTCCAACTTTTCGCTAAATTCACGCTCCCAGTTAACCTAACCTAATCCAAGCTAACCTAACCTAACCTTATGAAAGATCTTTGTAGAAACTCCCGAAATTACTATTATTATCGTCCACAAAAACACGAATAAATTAATTACACCGGCTGGAGGGATATCGAAGTACACAACCCGCCTTATCGTTCGAAATAACGGACTCAGCATCGGTAATGAACCAGCGCCTGGCCCCAATCGAGTCCGATTTGACTCGGACAAAAAGACCGGAGGCTATTTTTCGATCGGGGCGCCCAGCCATTGTTCCCGATTCCTTTGTAATCGGGTAAAGTGCAAAACAGTCCGGCACTAATAGTCACTAATTAGGCACTAAATATTGACATATGAATTGATGGTAATTTGAAACTTTTGGTGCTGTGCGTGAAGTTGGCACCAAAAGAAATAATCGCGGATATCATGAAAACTATTCAATTTTTTTCATTGGTTCCAAAAGCACTAATAGACACTAATTAGGCACTGAATTTTGGCATATAAATTTCATTGATTTTTGAAATTTTTGGTGCTGAGCGTGAAGTCAGTTCCAAAAACTTGAATCGTCAATATCTCGAAAACTACAATGGTGCTGACATTGATTCAAACGTCACTAATAGGCACTAATTAAGCACTAAATATTCGATTTGGTTTCAGAATTATTGCTTTCAACTTTTCCTAGAAGATCTTTGTTGAAAGTTCCGAAATTACTACCAGTATCTTCCACAAAAACACGAATAAATTAATTACGCCAGCTGGAGCGAGATCGAAGTACACAACCCGCCTTATCGTTCGGAATAACGGACTCAGCATCGGTAATGAACCAGCGCCTGGCCTGAATCGGGTCCGATTTGACTCGGACAAAAAGACCGGAGGCTATTTTTCGATCGGGGCGCCCCGCCATTGTTCCCGGTTCCTTTGTAATCGGGTAAAGTGCAAAACAGTACGACACTAATAGGCACTAATTAGGCACTAAATATTGACATATGAATTGATGGTAATTTGAAACTTTTGGTGCTGTGCGTGAAGTTGGCACCAAAAGAAATAATCGCGGATATCATGAAAACTATTAAATTTTTTTCATTGGTTCCAAAAGCACTAATAGGCACTAATTAGGCACTGAATTTTGGCATATAAATTTCATTGATTTTTGAAATTTTTGGTGCTGAGCGTGAAGTCAGTACCAAAAACTTGAATCGTCTATATCTCGAAAACTACAGTGGTGCTGTTATTGATTCAAACGGCACTAATTGGCACTAATTAAGCACTAAATATTTGATTTGGTTTCAGAATTATTGCTTTCAACTTCTTCTAGAAGATCTTTGTTGAAAGTTCCGAAATTACTACCATTATCGTCCACAAAAACACGAATAAATTAATTACATCGGCTGGAGGGAGATCGAAGTACACAACCCGCCTTATCGTTCGGAATAACGGACTCAGCATCGGTAATGAACCAGCGCCTGGCCTGAATCGGGTCCGATTTGACTCGGACAAAAAGACCGGAGGCTATTTTTCGATCGGGGCGCCCAGCCATTGCTCCCGATTCCTTTGTAATCGGGTAAAGTGCAAAACAGTCCGGCACTAATAGTCACTAATTAGGCACTAAATATTGACATATGAATTGATGGTAATTTAAAACTTTTGGTGCTGTGCGTGAAGTTGGCACCAAAAGAAATATTCGCGGATATCATGAAAACTATTCAATTTTTTTCATTGATTCTGAAAGCACTAATAGGCACTGATAAGACACTAAATATTGGCATATAAATTTCATTGATATTTGAAAAACTTTTGGTGCTGAGCGTGAAGTTAGTACCAAAAACTTGAATCGTCAATATCTCGAAAACTACAATGGTGCTGTCATTGATTCAAACGGTACTAATAGGCACTAATTAAGCACTAAATATTTTATTTGGTTTCAGAATTATTGCTTTCAACTTTTCCTAGAAGATCTTTGTTGAAAGTTCCGAAATTACTTCTATTATTGTCCACAAAAACACGAATAAATTAATTACACCAGCTGGAGGGAGATTGAAATGCACAACCCGCCTTATCGTTCGAAATAACGGACTCAGCATCGGTAATGAACCAGCGCCGGGTCCGATTTGACTCGGACAAAAAGACCGGAGGCTATTTTTCGATCGGGGCGCCCAGCCATTGTTCACGATTCCTTTGTAATCGGGTAAAGTGCTAAACAGTCCGGCACTAATAGTCACTAATTAGGCACTAAATATTGACATATGAATTGATGGTAATTTGAAACTTTTGGTGCTGTGAGTGAAGTTGGCACCAAAAGAAATAATCGCGGATATCATGAAAACTATTCAATTTTTTTCATTGGTTCCAAAAGCACTAATAGGCACTAATTAGGCACTGAATTTTGGCATATAAATTTCATTGATTTTTGAAATTTTTGGTGCTTAGCGTGAAGTCAGTACCAAAAACTTGAATCGTCAATATCTCGAAAACTACAATGGTGCTGTCATTGATTCAAACGGCACTAATAGGCACTAATTAAGCACTAAATATTCGATTTAGTTTCAGAATTATTGCTATCAACTTTTCATGGAGGATCTTTGTTGAAAGTTCCGAAATTACTACCATTATCGTCCACAAAAACACGAATAAATTAATTACACCGGCTGGAGCGAGATTGAAGTACACAACCCGCCTTATCGTTCGAAATAACGGACTCAGCATCGGTAATGAACCAGCGCCTGGCCTGAATCGGGTCCGATTTGACTCGGACAAAAAGACCGGAGGCTATTTTTCGATCGGGGCGCCCAGCCATTGTTCCCGGTTCCTTTGTAATCGGGTAAAGTGCAAAACAGTCCGGCACTAATAGTCACTAATTAGGCACTAAATATTGACATATGAATTGATGGTAATTTGAAACTTTTGGTGCTGTGAGAGCAGTTGGCACCAAAAGAAATATTCGCGGATATCATGAAAACTATTCAATTTTTTTCATTGCTTCCAAAAGCACTAATAGGCACTAATTAGGCACTGAATTTTGGCATATAAATTTCATTGATTTTTGAAATTTTTGGTGCTGAGCGTGAAGTCAGTACCAAAAACTTGAATCGTCAATATCTCGAAAACTACAATGGTGCTGTCATTGATTCAAACGGCACTAATAGGCACTAATTAAGCACTAAATATTCGATTTAGTTTCAGAATTATTGCTATAAACTTTTCATGGAGGATCTTTGTTGAAAGTTCCGAAATTACTACCATTATCGTCCACAAAAACACGAATAAATTAATTACACCGGCTGGAGCGAGATTGAAGTACACAACCCGCCTTATCGTTCGAAATAACGGACTCAGCATCGGTAATGAACCAGCGCCTGGCCTGAATCGGGTCCGATTTGACTCGGACAAAAAGACCGGAGGCTATTTTTCGATCGGGGCGCCCAGCCATTGTTCCCGATTCCTTTGTAATCGGGTAAAGTGCAAAACAGTCCGGCACTAATAGTCACTAATTAGGCACTAAATATTGACATATGAATTTATGGTAATTTGAAACTTTTGGTGCTGTGAGTGAAGTTGGCACCATAAGAAATATTCGCGGATAATATGAAAACTATTCAATTTTTTTCATTGGTTCCAAAAGCACTAATGGGCACTAATTAGGCACTGAATTTTGGCATATAAATTTCATTGATTTTTGAAATTTTTGGTGCTGAGCGTGAAATCAGTACGAAAAACTTGAATCGTCAATATCTCGAAAACTACAATGGTGCTGTCATTGATTCAAACGGCACTAATAGGCACTAATTGAGCACCAGATATTTGATTTAGTTTCAGAATTATTGGTTTCAACTTTTCGTGGAGGATCTTTGTTGAAAGTTCCGAAATTACTACCATTATCGTCCACAAAAACACGAATAAATTAATTACATCGGCTGGAGGGAGATCGAAGTACACAACCCGCCTTATCGTTCGAAATAACGGACTCAGCATCGGTAATGAACCAGCGCCTGGCCCCAATCGAGTCCGATTTGACTCGGACAAAAAGACCGGAGGCTATTTTTCGATCGGGGCGCCCAGCCATTGTTCCCGGTTCCTTTGTAATCGGGTAAAGTGCAAAACAGTCCGGTGCAGATCATTACGTTTGATAAATTAGAAGATGCTCGCGTGGTCCTCTGGGACGGGACTGCGTTCGTTCATCAGTTGATGTACCCTCGAGGATATGTTCCACGGATCGTTCGCCTCCTCTTGCGGAAAATTCGGCGTAATACGCCGCGCTACGGATGGGGAAGAAGATGGGAGAAGAGGTCGTTCTTGAGGCGGACGGGCATTCGTATAATTCAACTTTATGGGGAAGCGATCGCATCGGATACCCGACGGTGCACATGGTCGGGGGTGGGTTTCGATCGGATGTTGATGGGTTGGACGGATTGTTCACCAATTCGTAGGCTCACGGTTTTTTGATTATGAGGCTGACGTCAGATTTTGTCACTGGGAGAAGATTTATTTATTTATTTGTCATCATCAGTATACCATATTCCTTAGAGACAGAGTGTTCATTGGGGATCTCTGTTCTTGTATGAGTACTAGAACTTCTTTCCCTTCTTGCTATGGTAATTTTTTTAAATTAATAGTACATATTTTAAATATATATTATATTATAAGAATTGAAAGTGCATATTTTTTTACGAGTAATATTTGCAGTTGAAAAGAGGAGCGCAGCGCAGCCGGGCGAATGCAAAATTGCGAGTCAAAATAAGCACAAGTCTTTGACTTGTACATACAGGGTGTACCAAGTTCGACGGCCTATTTGGCGTTTCGGGAGAACTGGACCTATTTGAAATCTGAAAATTGTTATTATATTATTGTTTGACATTATCTACCGATCTAAAATATTCTTGGAGCCTGACCACTTTCAGTTATACAGGGGGTGGAAAAAAAATATTCAAAACATTTTTTGTGTTTTTTCGTTTTAGAATTTGATAGAGTATGCAATTCTGAATACATTCGTACTCAAATCGTTGCATTAGTCAAAATACTTTCCAAAATATCGAGAAAAATCTGAAGAAAAAATGGAGATAAGTGTATTCGGTATTATGTTTGTTATTCCTAACCTAGATATCGTAAGCACAAACTGTTTACACATTTTTGAAGGCAAAGACTGTGGAAATATTGTAGAATTTCAGAATTCTGAATAACCCGTCACAGGGTGTTCCAAATTTTGGTTCAAAAATTGGGATCAAAATTGGCTCATAACTTTCGTTTTTCAAATTAGAACCCTATTTTTTTATTCAGAAGTAGTTAGTATTTTTTTTATGATTGCGTTGGATTCTGCGAAGAAAAATGATGATAATGTTCCAACATGTTGATGCTCCTAAAATTACTAATTCTTGAGTTATTTAGGATTTTCTGTTTCTATTCATGAAATCTGTTTTACATCAACAATGATGAATGAATTCAGAAAAGAGGAAGTCACTAGTGACTAGTGAGTAATTTATCTTCTATGACCAAGGTCATTCTTGATATGAAACAGATTCTTTGAATTTGACGATTTGTACGACATAAAAAATCTAACATAACTCAAGAATCATTATAATTCAACTTTATGGGGAAGCGATCGCATCGGATACCCGACAGTGCACATGGTCGGGGGTGGGTTTCGATCGGATGTTGATGGGTTGGACGAATTGTTCACAAATTCATAGGCTCACAGTTCTTGTATCATGAGGCTGTCAGCGCAGTAAAAATCGACAATAAATTGGAAAAACATGTGTAGTGTATCTAATGTTGAAATATTAAATAGACGATTACCAATATTGTGGATGCAGTACCTTTCCCATTGTTCATAAATATATATCGGAATAGGTTACACAGATAAAAAGGAAGGGAGTACTCAATCGTCAATTGATATAGTTAGTAGTTAGTGGGATGTAGACTAATAAATAGTTATAGACGAATGTATTCTTATTCTTCAACTCTTAGTTATGACCAAGTTACTACACATGATGTATCTCTGATTTTTTAGTATGTTCTTCGGATTCATTAGAGCAATGTGTACACAAGTTTGCAACTCTCAGGAAGATGTGGAACAATTTTTACGCAACAAAAACCGAGAAAGTTTTGGACTTTTTTCAGATTCTTCTCTATATCTCCTAATTCATCCATTTTTCGACAAAAATTATTACATATTATTTAAGGAGCAATAAATTTGTGACAAAATTAGCCCAACTAGAGCATTGCCGATTTAGGGCACTTTGAAAAAAGGCCAGTTGTTTAATTATTAGTTTTACATCTTTTTGGGCTGAGATTGCGTCGAAACCATTGATCTTACGAGTAGAGCTTGTGGAATTCAATTTGTAGGCAATTTAATAAGCTACAAAATAGACTCAAATCGAGGACTATAGGCCACGTGGTTCTTTCAAAATCTTCAAAAAACCCAAACAGGATAATATCGCATTTTTCCAGAAATGATCCATAATAATAGATGTCTCGGTAACAATAATGCCAATTTTGATGCACGATTCAATAATAGTTATTCATGTAACGAGTTAGATATAGATATCATTAAAGCACGATTCTCAAAATTGTTTAATTTGACATGAGTGCTTTAATGATATAGCATCCTACGAGTTACGTACAAAATTTTATCTACAACTGCTTGTTTTCATCCTTTCGACAAATATTCTGAAATGATCAATTAATTCGTACTCTCAATTAAATATTCAATATGAAGCCGTAAAAAGCGTTCAGTTTGTCTATGCATGGAGCAAGAAGTCACATGTAACAATAACAACAAAAATAAATGCCGCTTCTTTCAATTTTTATACTATTTGAATGTTAAGTTTCAAAATGAGCTCATGTGATGAACTTCCTTCTGATATAGAAAACGAAGCGCATAATGTCATAACGGATCTGGTGCCATCTACATCAAAAAAGAAATATCAAGAAGCATTTGATCGATATGAAAAATGGTGTAGCGAGAAGAATATCAAACATATAATAAGAGAAAAGGTTTTGTTGGTTTATTTCAAGGAATTGAGCGAAACACAAAAGCTCTCATCATTTTGGTGTTATTATTCAATGTTGAGGATAATAATATCGATAAAAAAGAATGTCGATATCAAGAATTATTTCAATTTAATTGCATTCTTAAAACGAAAATCAGAAGGGTACAAGACCAGAAAATCCAGGACCAAGGAGGAAATAGCAAGATTTTTATTGAAGGCTCCTGACGAGAGATTTCTATGCATGAGGGTAACCTATCGACATTCTTCCGAGAAAAGAATTATGAAGCAATAATTATTTCAGGTCATTGTGATTAATGGTCTGACAGGGGCGTGTCGGCGGGCCGAAATCACAAAACCTACTTGTAGAAAATGTAAAAGACGAAGGATTATGTTTTCATATCATCATCCCAACTTGCAAGACAAAGCAAGAGTTTTTTTGTAACGTCAGGAAATAATGGAGGGTTCGATCACGTGGAAACTATCCGAAAATATATCAAATTGAGACCAAAAAATTGCGGTCATGAACAGTTTTTCATTTTTTATAAAGCAGCCCGTTGGTGTGAATACTATAGGTAGTGTTCCAAGCCTAATTGCACAATTTCTGCAATTGCCTTCCTAATTCAAAGGAATATACTGGACATTCCCTTGGCCTATACAGGAGCTGATCTTTTAACAATGAAACGACACGGTGGATGGAAATCAAATACTGTCGCTGAAGGATATATTGAAACTTCTGAAGCAAACAAAAAAAGTACAGCAATGTCAATTCTAGGTCTTAACTAGAAAGTCTTTCTCGAACCAAAGAACCTCTGGTTCTAGGGACATAAGTCCAGCGACATCCACAGATGATGTTCATAATCAAAATATTTCTAGTGGAGTGTTAGGCCAGTCATCGTTCCCTATTTCTAAATGTATAATAATAATGATAATAAATAATTCCAATAATCGTAACCTGGATAACTTTCGATTTGGAATTCTGAAATTCTTTGATAGGATTGTTATTTCTGTGGTTCCCAGCATAAGTGTTATAATGAATTCATTACAGCACTAGTGTGTTAATGAAGGTTGTTATGACATTTTCATGAGTGTACAATCTTCGTCATTATCTGACAGTTGTAGATAGCTTATTTTGTTGTTATCGGAGCTGTAGATCAGTATTTTAAGGAGCTTGACGAATTAATGTTTAAAACTGGTATAACTTAATTAGAAGACCGTTATGAGGAATGTATCAGTCTTGATGGAGATTATGTTGAAAAATAAAGAAAAAATTTTGAAAACATCGTTTCTTTTGGTCCGGCCAGAAACTTTTCAACCCAGCCTCGTACATAGCCCTAGTAAGTGGAAACAACATACTGAAAAATGAAACTAATAGGAAAAACTAACACCCTAAACACGGGCCATGGTGGAACTGAGTGGGTAATGGACTAGTGGAGACCCCGTTTGCAGATTCACTTAAGTCGAGAAAATGACGTCATCGAAGCAAAGCAGAGACAGACCGGTTTCGTCCTTCTTAGGACTCATCAGTGCCTCTCAACCAGCAACGAAGAACAATAAATAATCTCGGATTTCAATCTGAAAATATTAACAAATACTGGGTTACACAAACTGAGTTGAGTTTTGTGAAGATTTCCTCATATTGCTTGTCAATTTTGACAAGAATAAGGAGTGTAGGAAATTCTTCTTTTTCTTTTATTCTGGTGTGTTTGGATATGGGATATCATTGTTATAGCAAATCATCTTCAGATCCCCATTTTCGTTTGGTAGGTCCAATTGAGGAACAGACTGAATACATTCAGAAAATTATCTGCACTCCATTCTCTTTACATAAAATTGCAAAGAGTGCTTTTAAGACTAATATATTCCACATATCAAGTCGAAGATTCATCCACCTTTTCCCGTCCCAAGGGAGGTAAATAAACATTTACTCTAAGCGCACGTTCTTTTTCTTCGAACAACAGACCTGAAATATGGAAGCATAAAATCTTCCCCGCTAAGTGATTGCGCGAAAATAAATTCGAAATATTCATCTCGATATTTCCGAGAGAGAGGCTCATCAATAATGTCGTCCTGCATGTTATTCTTCCGCGCCTTTGCTCCAGCATGCAGAAGAGGCTGGAGAACAAAACGACATGACCATATACTATGTAGATTGGCTAGGAAACACCGTTCCACGTTGCTCGGGAACACCTCACCTGGGAAATAGCGGGGCAATATGAGGTGTATCGGGAAATAAACTCGACATTTCCATCTCGTGCTCCGAGGAGGATCCTATTAAATAATCATGGAAGTGAGCGGGCCACACCTGCATTCTAAGCAAGTTTACGTTGTCAATGGCCCGGCCAAATTGCGTTTGTGAATTGGTTACGTTGTTCGGGCTTCATGCGAACGGGAGAACGATCTTTTCGTTCTCGATTGGGAGGTTCGATGATGAAAACTCTGCATCAAGAGGCTTCAATTATCCCCATTCCTCTCCAGGGGTGTAGTGGAGCGGGAACGCATGGGAACGGCGTTCCCACATTGGTTTCATTAAGTACAAAAATAATAATAATAATAATAAGAAATAAAATTAAAATCCACTACGCAAGTAAATGAAATAATATGTTAAAAAATGTGTGAGTGCCTCATATATTTATTCGAGGCATCATCCAGCACCCATGCACCTTCCTTCCATTGGCAAGTCACTATATTTAGCGTTCCCACAGTAAAAATTTTTCCACTACACCACTGTTCCTCTCAGAGGCCTACATTGGAGTCCAACGAGATGTAGAAATCGACTTTCTTTCTAAGAGAGCTATGAAGCTATCGTTTGATGACCGATAGTAAGGCAAATTTTTTGACAGTTCCAATAACGAATCAAATTTCCTCAATTTGTATCATATGAACAATTTCACCCAATCATGTCAACATTACATTGAAAACAGACCATGGGCTATTTTCAATGTTCCTGTGGACACATGCAAAGATTGTATGAAGAGAGTATGAAGATGGGAAACGAAGCGACTGCAGTGATGTGAGCGACATCTGTTGTTTCAAAAGTAATCAGGTTATGATTAAAATATTTAATTAGGGTCCATTTGGCGTAGATTATATTTACATAGAGATTATTAGTAGGCTGTTGTCAATTTTGAAAAAAAAAACTTGAATAAATATTTTTGCTGAATGACGATTGTATTTTCTAGTATACGCGTATTTTTCACTGAAATAACTCGAAATCTACAAGAGTAGCACCTAGCTCACTCCATAATCTTGGTTTGTGTGTTTTTCTGTTATAAATTTTGTGTTAAAAACTGGCCGACATTTGAAATGCATGGTGATTAATTGCAGAAATAAAAGAAAGAATAATCTTGAATGTGCATTCTTTTCATTACCAAAAAGAATGGAATTGTAATTTTTCAAACTCGTATCATGTAACTGTCTTGTTCATTGCTTTTTATTTTCAGTGCTGCCAAATGGATAGAGTTTTTGGGGCAAAAATATATTGTTCTGGATAACGTTTAAAGAATTCTTGCTGGGCTGACATACAGGTCTTGTTGTACACCTCTGATATTTTTTTTTTTGTTGTTGTTCAAACATTCTGTAATTAATATAAAGTGGACTCTCATTGAGTCGAAATCCTAGGGACTAGAAGAATTGTTCAGCTCACCAAACATTCGAGTTATTGAAGTGAGACTTCACTTCATTGAGAGAAAAACTCAGGTAAACACGTAATCATCATCAATGAGAAACTAGCTTCTGAGCACTGGAAACATGTTCTTAGAGGTCGAAAAGTCGTATGTTTGCGGACCGAATCTTCTTCGGTCTCATTCATTAGATCAAAAAGTTCCACTCATAGGGGCAGTGGTGATCAGAAGAACGACTGATAGAGGTGGAGATTCTCTTGACGACCCTTCCAGCAGTTCGACTCATCTACTAGACCCTCTAGACTCATTGAGGTGAAAATAAACTGGGTAGGTAAGATATGTATGAATCGAATCCAGAACAACTGTTCGAATTATCGATGTTCGATTTATCGAGAGTTCACTGTATGAATAAGTTCTTGAAATTGTTATAATAATTCTCTAATATGTGAACAAATTTTTGAAATGTTCTCAATTTCATAATTATTGTATTGTGGTTGATTTTACACAATCATTCCAAAAAAAAATATTAAGAATCCAGAAACGTATTTCATTTGATTCAAAACAATGTGTAGATGGAAAATATCATCCTGATCAAAAAGCGGAGCCCTGCTTTTGTTTTATCGATCAGGATGTTTCTTTAAAAGCTCGACAAAGAATACTCCATTCAATGGAAATTTATGAGAAGTATAATTCGAATTTCGCGCCTATTAAAATAGTTTTCTGTACTGAATTATGTATTCAGCGCCATCTAGGTGTCAAAAGTAAGAAACTAGCTAAAAATCGTAGTCGGATTTTAGTACCACAGATGTAAGGGCGTTTCCTATCTTTTTAACTCTATAATCTTTGGACACATGTTGATTTATTTCGATTTTGAAGTTTCGTATATTTAATATTTCGAAATGGCACGATTTGGGTGTGATACTGACGAGAATATTATGTTGAATCAAACATACCAAAAAGACCATTAACAGAAAGAAGTTTGTATGGAAATCATTCATGGATTTTTGTGAATTCATACTCTCTATGAATTAGATGGAAATTGGACTGCAGAAGAATTGGCGTTAACTTTGAAGGATTGTGCTAAGAACATGAGGAAAAAAGATGGGTCAGAGTTCAAAGAAAGCACTGTAAAAACCATATGGAATTCAACAAGTGAGCTGTTACAAGAAAAATATTATGAAGAAATGAAAGTTTTTATTGACCCATTCAAAAGTGTTGCATTTCAACAGGCGCGAGCTGCTCGCGATTCTATACGACGACAACTGCAATCAGATCCTAGTAAAAGGAAACAAAGTTCAGCAGCATTAAGTTCTGTAGAAATAAGGAAAATGGTAAATTTATGGAATGAAAATACTCCTGAAGGTCTGCAACGGAAATTCTATCACATAACCGCGGTAGAATTAGCTTGGCGAGGTGGGGAAGCTGCTGCTTGCTTTACTGAATTTGTATCGAATCAAACAACGATGGTTCTGTAACAAATCGAGTTGAACATAACCCTGTATTCAGCAAGTCTTGCCAATATGGTTCAAGAATGTGTACTGGAAGTAAGTTTTCAATAGAAAACAAGGACAGCAACGTTTGTCTTGTCCGATTATTCAAAAAAAAAAAAAAATTATGTCAAAAAGGGGCCCAAATATTAAAACCAACAGATTATTCCTCAGACCAAGTCGTCAATGGAAATCCGAAAATTATCACTGGTATGATAATATGCCCATTGGAAGAAATACGATTCAATACAATACAAAGGAAAACAAAATTACTAATCATTCGATTGGCAAAAAGTGGTGTACAAGAACAACAACTTATAAAAATTACGGGTCACAACAATGCCAACTCAATGAATCCCTACTTGAATATTGACGAAGAACATCATAATCAAATTATCAACAGCATACGTAGTGGAAATTGCCACATCACCAATTGATAAAAAATTTTCTACTATTCTAATAAATTTCTGGAATTATTCAAATAACTAAATTTCTTCATGACTAAATAAGCTAGATATCAAGGCTTCACCAGTCAAAATAAAAAAAAATTGTGTTGGTTCAACATTCCTTCTTATGAACAGAAACGCACATTCTGAACGTGTTTGGAATCGTTCGAAAATAGCTTTAGGGGTTACCTTTGTCGCCGCATTCAAACCTCCCTCACTATGGGGTAACAACATGTTGCGAACCTTCTAGTTAAAGGACCGCCAAGTGTACTTGGATTATAACAAAGCCACTATATTTCTACTTCCGGAAAGGGGAAAACCATGATGGTGTAGCCATGAGTTCGGGAGCTTTAGAGCACCCCACTTCATTAAAATGATAGTATTTGCCTATTAGTTGGGGATCCGGATAGGAAAAAAAATGTAGCAATCTGTTTAATGGATGGAACTGCATTGCAATGATCCTCACATTTTTTAACTGAATTGTTAATGAAATATCATTAGTTCAAGTTTATATACACATGTGTATTGGAAAATAATGTTTTTTCTCATTTGAATTCTCAGTTACTTGACAACAATTTTCTTGAAATATGAAATAAATGTGAAAATGACTTTTTCCAATATGCAACTGTTTTGTATCTATATGGATGTGTGTTTATTCCCAATATGATTGTGATAATCATTTTGAAATTGTTTTCTTCCATTTTGAATGTGTCTATCCTCAATTCGATTGTTTTTACCATTTTAAAGTCGCATATTCTCCTTTTGATTCGAATGTGAGTGTCAATTTGAAGTTGTGAAGGTACTTATAGTTGATTCAGTATCCTCATATGTCCAACTCAATTTTCAGGTAGGAGATTCCCTTTGAGGTCGCTTTTTTATTTTATACTGCTCCACAAGAGCTAGAGATATCGTATTCAATCGTTTTGAAAAGTATGTAATCTTCGAGAAAATCGCTGTAAAATCATTTAAAACTCAATAACAACTTGAATCGATCCAATAAAAATCAGTATAAGACATTTCGTCAATCTGGTTCTTTGCATATGCTTCATGAATGTTCTTATTTTGAAATAGAGTCAGTTTATCAACGGCTTCGATTTGAAAGGAGTTTTCTGAAAATTCCAAGACGTAAATTAACAAATCTGAGGCTAATAGGGCTATAGGAATGCTACAGGATGGCCTAACTCAGGTTTTTGTAGCGGAAAGACTCCAAGTCAGAAAAAGTGTGATAACTCGACTTTGACATGGGTTCAAGGAGACAGGTTCCGTATTGGAAAAACCAAGGCTTGGTGGTCGACGAAAAACAACACCTGCTCAGGATCGTTTTATCACCGTTTCGACGAGAAGAAAGCCTTACATCCACGTGTAGAATGCTACGGAATACTCTTCAAAATGCAGATGGGGTCCAAGTTTCCATCGAAACCATCAGACGACGTAGGTTCTTACGTAGGGTCCATTAAGAGGAGTTCCATTAACACGTGACCATAAACGTCAAAGACAGGAATGCCCAAGGCAACATATCAATTGGAACGATCAATGGCGTAGTGTCCTTCTCACTGATGAATCCAGATATGGACGATTTTCAGATTCTCGAAAAATAAGAGTATGGACAGTCCCCTTGGTATTCCACATTTACCAATACCTCCGCACTCACCAGATTTGAATTGCATAGAACATGCATGGGATATGCTGCGAAGAGGATTAGATAATCATCAACCTACCCCAGAATCCTTAAATGATCTGAGAGAGCTTCTGCCCCGTTTATGGAACCAAATTCCTCAAGAAATGTTCAACAACCCAAGGCAACATATCAATTGGAACGATCAATGGCGTAGTGTCCTTCTCACTGATGAATCCAGATATGGACGATTTTCAGATTCTCGAAAAATAAGAGTATGGACAGTCCCCTTGGTATTCCACATTTACCAATACCTCCGCACTCACCAGATTTGAATTGCATAGAACATGCATGGGATATGCTGCGAAGAGGATTAGATAATCATCAACCTACCCCAGAATCCTTAAATGATCTGAGAGAGCTTCTGCCCCGTTTATGGAACCAAATTCCTCAAGAAATGTTCAACAACCTCGTGTTTAGTATGCAAAGATGACGTCAAGCTGTTATTGATGCCCGTGGAGGCCATACATTGTATTGATAGTCTTAAAATGCTTGAATTCTCTGGGAATGAAATTTCGTTATTTAACTCGATTTTTCTTATCCACCCTGTATACGCTGCAGACCTACAGGCTAAAATTAATTTTATTTCCTCCAACTTGAAATCATATTAATATGAATTTTCATCACATAATCTCATTTGAACTATATTTTTTTGCAATCAAAGTCAATATCCCTAACTCATGTGGAGCAGTTCATTTTGCACCCCATCGAATTCCTTCAAATATGAATGTCCCTTATTAATACTCCTGGGAAATGCTTGCTCTAAAATTCCCAGATCGCCATGAAAAGTTTCTATTTCAAATCGTAATAAATCCATTAACAAAATCATCGGTCAAAGTTATCAGAAAACCACAACAGTTCCACAGCATGTTCACGAGTTGAACAAATTAATTTAGGTTAGAATCCCTCCCTTAGATTTATAAGTGTTCATTACAGAAGCACTTATATTTGAGGTTAGCTTTCAAATGTCACATAACAGCTGGAGCAACGTAAATTAAGTTAAGGGTTCATTTCAAGGGACGCTTAAAACTAAGGTTGTTAGATGCAGACGGACTTTCAATAAGAATCACCATGCTCGCTGCCTTTTTTTGATCAACCACGCGAGCGAAGCTGCGGAATAAGCTAGCCTGAGTTACTTCGAGTGAAGAAAACTGCAGTGTGTATGATTCGACATTCGATTATAACTTTTCTCCCGAATTCGGCGAGCGTGGAGCAACAATCGCATAAAACCCAGGGAGGAAATGGTCCTTGCTTCACTTCCTGCCCCATAAATTCATTTCCAACCAGGGCCGCCGCCAGACATTTTGCCGCCCCGGCAAAATAAAATTTTGCCGCCCCAGGAAAATTATATTTTGCCAACTTGCAGTGATGTATGGAGTTTGAGACTCATAAAAAACTCTTTTTCAATTTGATCAAGGGGCAAAAAATTCAGAAACGAAGAAAATATAACTATGAATGTGTATTATACAAAAAATATATTAAATAAAAAATAACAAAAAGAAACATATTTATATACCGGCCATCGCAAGTATAAAAGTGAACTAGAACCATCAGACTAGAATGTTTGAACTCAAATAAATTTCTTCCTTCTCTCTTTCATCTCGCAAAAGTCATGAATTGTTTGAGATATATCGAGATCATTGATCTCATGTTCAATGGATATAATGGCTAGATCAGATAATCTATCTTGGGCCATTGTTGATTGTAGAAAATTTTTCATTTTCAACTTTGAAAAGCTTCTCGCGCCAAAAGTATCCCGAAAGTATTTTCCATATTTGATAATATCATTATACGACAGTTTTCACGATACACGATACCGATAAATATAAATGCGTTTGTAAAAATTTTCAATCAGGCGGTAAGGTATCATAATAACAATAAAATAAATAAATTGATTCAAGTACAAACGAATTTGTATAAGATATGTTAAATAAAAATGCGGAATTCTAAAATGCATTCACATAGAAAATATCGAGAAACAATGAAAACGCTCTCTGCTTTTAGTGTACGAAACTAAATTAACTCATGTTAAAAAAAATTTGAACGCCTTGGATTTTGATTATTACTAATTCTTTATTCCAAAGCAACACAGATCTCGTGTGTAAGGAAAATTTCAGACGATGATTTCCGGATCAGCATAAGGTAAATGTTACTCTTACTGTTTTCGTTCTACGATTTGACCTTTATTACCTGTTCTTAAACTCTATCATCTGATGAACTATATGAAAAGAGGTCAATATAAATCTTAAGTATTCACCTGTATCTAATAATGATTATTATAATAATATTGATATATTCTTTCACTATGACCATTATCCATTAAATTACTACTAATCTGCCTCAAATTTCAGTGAGGCATATTTTCAACTCATTTAAAGGCGCCTTTTCGAATTATTGAAACGATGCTGTATGGCTTTATGAATAATATGCATATCTGAGGCGATCCATGAAAGACTCAAAAAAAAAATGAGCTACATCACTGTTAATAAGCAGAGAGCGCTTTATACTTATTATCGTTTAAATGTGAAATCCGACGGTAAAAAAATACCGAATTATAAAACTCACCTTCAATTTTGTAGGGTAATTCAGTTCGAAAATCACAACTCAGAAGATAGATAAAAGATTTCTATTATGTAGCACTATATAATTTTGCAAAAATATTGAATATTGTGACGACAAGCGACACTGAGGACTAACGAGTTCATACCCTTATTTCTCGAGTATTATAAACCCCTCCCGAATATCAAAATTTAGATTTCCGATTGGCAAACTGAAAATAAGAATCATTACTGAATTATCCTTTATCCTAGAAACCCTCCCAAAAACTTTACAGTCCCAGATATTCATCAAAGGAACCGACCGTCATGATAATAAACTCGTAAACAAGCGAGTGTAAGGATGAGAGTCTGCTGAGGCGTTGGCGAAATTTACAACCTGACAGGGATTTTTATTTATGAGTAGAATGCTGTATCTTCGATCGTTTTTGTTCTGCCAGTATCACTCCAGTATTGGTTTAATTGCATTTTTATCTGGTTATTTGTGTACACGTGTGATATATTTGGATGACCAGGCTCAAACAGCCGCCCCTGAGTTTGGTCGTGTTTTCGCTTTCACGTTCTGTAACAGACGGGTTTTCAATTTCGAAGGAAAAAAAATCTAGTATGACGAAACTGATTTTGCCGCCCCTAGAATTTGCCGCCCCGGCAGACTGCCCGGTTTGCCGGCCCTGGCGGCGGCCCTGTTTCCAACATCGCCGAAATAAACTGCAAGGTGGTCTTTCTGACGGTTAATAACGGAAATTGAATTAGTTTCCGGATTCGGGCTATTCAGCCGATGTTGAGCTCCTAGCTGATGTCGATGTGAGGCCCAATTCGAATATTCTTCGTTATTGTTGAAGGGAAAACGGCTTTTTCCGACGGCCGACTGCTCTGTTTCCCGTAATTGGGCTAATTCCGAACATTCGTGACAGTGGAGTATATTTCGGAACCCACTCATCCTGTTCTTGTCGAGCGAGGTCCTTGCAACATAATCAGAGTTCAAAGTTTGCGCCGGGACATCAAAGGATGCTTTGAGAGCTCAGTTCAGATATCGATTGGAATTTATTTTAGGAAAATGTTGTATATTCTGAAAGACAATTTTGGTTTTTAGTTCCCGAACTCAATAAAAGAAGATTTAAATAATAAAAGTGCTTCTTCAACAATTCAATTCAATTTATGCATCTTGAAGAATACACTACGGAAAATAAACTGCTCCACATGAGTAAGGGATATTGATTTAAATTGCAGGAAAATATAGTTTAAATTAGATTTTGTGATGAAAATTCATATCAATATGATTTCAAGTTGTAGGAAATAAAATCAATTTAAGCCTGCAGGTCTGTTGCGTAGGGTGGTTAAGAAAAATCGGGTAAAATAACGAAATTTCATTCCCAGAGAATTAAAGCATTTTAAGACCATCAATACAATGTATGGCTACCACGGGCATCAATAAAAGCTTGACATTTTCTTTGCATACTACACACGAGGTTTTTGAACATTTCTTGAGGAATTTGGTTCCATAACCAGGGCAGAAGCTCTCTCAGATCATTTAAAGATTCTGGGGTAGGTTGATGATTATCTAATCTTCTTTAGAGCATATCCCATGCATGTTCTATGCAATCCATATCTGGTGAGTGCGGGGGTATTGGAAATGTGGAGTACCAAGCTCCTCGCGCGCATTCCCAACTATGTGTAAGGGGGTCACAAATGTGTATATCAGTGCGTCCGTTGGAACATATCCCAGCCCATACCATAACAATACCCCTCCGGAATGGATGGACTTCTTGGACATAGCGACGATTACGGAGTATGAGTGGGATTTTCCATACCCTTATTCTTCGAGAATCTGAAAATCGTCCATATCTGGATTCATCAGTGAAAAGGACACTACGCCATTGATTGTTCCAATTGATATGTTGCCTTGCCCATTTCAGTCTTTGACGCTTATGGTCGCGTGTTGATGGAACTCCTGTAATTAACGTCTAGAATCTAAATTCACCTTTCTCAAACGTCGTCTGATGGTTTCGATGGAAATTTGAACTCTATCTGCATTTTGAAGAGTATTCCGTAACATTCTACATGTAGATGTTGGCTTTCTTCTCGCCGATACGGTGATAAAACGACCCTGCGCAGGTGTTGTTTTTCTTCGCCTACCAAGCCTTGGTCTTTCCAACACGGAATCTGCCTCCCTGAACCTATTCCAAAGTCGAGATATCACACTTTAGCTGACTTGGTGCCTTTCCGCTACAACAACCTGAGTTAGGCCACCCTGTATCATTCCGATAGCCCTATTAGCCTCAGCGTTTGTTGATTTGCGTCTTTGCATTTTCATAAAACTCGTTTCGAAGCGAAGCCGTTGATAAATTGACTCCATTCCAAAATAAGAACATTCATGAAGCATATGCACAGAATCAAACTTCAGAAAAAAGGATACCAGATTGACGAAATGTCTCATACTGATTTTTATTGGATCGATTCAAATTGTTATTGAGTTTTCAATGATTTTACAGCGATTTTCTAGAAGAATACATACTTCTCAAAACGATTGAATACGATATCCCTAACAAAGTATAGCAGTGTATTTTCGTACTGTTTCGTACCTTTGATTATCTTTCCTCACTCCAATACTATCGAATTTATTTTCCAATCTATTTACAATCTTGGGATTCATGTTTGCTACAGTCAGATCTGTCAGATCATTTGGTTCAGTAAAATGTCATGTCCTCTTCTAGTTCTACTCGCAGAAGTTTTCTTTTCTGTCACCCCCACTATTTTTTTTATTGCGTAAACGTAGAGGGAGTAGAAACAGCTCTGTCTGGTCGCAGTGGACTGTAACCTCCTTAAACTATAACTATACTTCTGGAAACTGATACTGAAATAGGGACACGACCGAGAAGTGAAGTTACTGAAATGACAAATATAAAATCACTCCATAGAAAAACAGGCTTGCAACCAGGCAAACAGTATACAGGTGAATTTTTGTCCTGAATATTTATATTTCAGAATCTTCTTGAGGTTGAAAGAAACACTTTTTTCCTCCACCATTTTTCTGATTCAGCTCGTTCGAAAAGATAGAAGTTGTTGAAAATCCATGAAAAATGTGATTTTTGAATATGTCTCGTCAATGATCTCATCAAATGAAATTATTTTTTCGAATATAAAGTTTCATTTTTGAGAAGAATTCTATACGAACATAAAATTCTATCGAAGTATTTGAACGATCAAGTAACTCAAACATTGAACCTGATTGACAGTCTCAGTCCCTGCTTCACCTTGAGCGGTCTCCTTGAATATTGATGAAACCATTCAACTGGTATGATCTTCTCATTATACATAAGAAATTCTCAATTTCTTTCATTGAAGCATTTAGCAAGTAAGATCTCAAGCCTTCTGCATCCTCTCGAATCAATGGGTTGGTGATTCTATTCATACAAAGTACACTCATATTGTAATCCTCATAATTGTCAATTGAAGCTTCTGTTTTTCTGATGAACACTAACCCTGCTTATTAAAAGTAGTTTGTCACTGTAAATGTCGTCTCAATTGATTAATAAGCCTTCTCTTTACAGACCAACGTTATAAATCATAACTATTGATTTCTCAATCTTGATATTCTCACATTCGTAATAATCTCAATGAAGAACAGACTTAGACTACTAAGCTTTCAATACACGTATTTTCTCCAAGGCCTGATCTCTCACTTTTATTACAACTCAGCCTACTCAAATGATTCATCTGTAAATGCTGTGATAGCGTTTATTTTTTTTTTTTTTAATTTTGAATTAATGAAACTATCTCAAAGTCTAAGTCTGACTTCATCTGACCTCTCATTTTGAACATCTTTACATTACCTCTGTTCTTAGTTGAATAATTCACTCTGAGTTTTATAGATGACTTTAATATTTGTAGTTTTTACTGTATTAACTTCATGCGGGTGACTTATTCATTTTATGATTGTGAATGATGTCAATAAATATTTTTACTCTACCATCTCTAACTCAATTATCTAGATACAGTTCTAAACAGTATTTAACAAAATCAGAACAACCCCGATTTTGAACACTCTCTAAATTTCAAGCTCCATGATCACCGAAAATTATATAAATTTCCTTTCAAACTCAACGTCACAATCCTCGCATATTCCACGCCACTGGCGCGGCTTTTCCCATCCAAACTCGTTCCGCATCCAGTCGAATATATAGATCATATTGACGCTTTTCCACGGCCCGAAAGGCAGTCACCAAATTGTAACGAGCACAAAATGCCGTCACAAAGAAAATGACGCTCAATATTCCGGGCAGTGACTTGTTTTGGGCGCTCGGATCAATACCAAAATGGCATATTTATCGCTGGGAAGACACCCGGGATAACCATGAAAATTTCATTTGACAATGCGAGATTTATATTCCTACGGTACACTCCGCGGAAATTCTCGATCGGAATACGTTTTTATGGGAATACGTTGGATGTCCCGTGCTGCGCCTATTTGGGGCTGAAATGTGTTGGGTTTTTCGCGTTCCGAGGAATAAGATTCGATTCAGGATTCGGTGGGAGAATATAGAAATTTACGATATACGTATTGACAGGAAGAACGACGTTTTTTCATGTTTCTTTTCGTTCCTGTCCAATTTTCGTCTTGGGTTTTTAACTGCTTAATATGTTTGTCGAAAGTCCAATTATTAATGAAAGTGACAATTTGGTTGTTCCTCTGGATATTGAAGAGTCTGCGAGAAGAGCAAATCTGGAACTCCTACCTTAAAAATCCCTTCATCATCATGATATTGTTTTTAAGAAAAAGAAAATCATGATATTGCATATTACAATTTCCTGGCCTAGTGTAAATTGAAAAATGTAGAAGGGAACTTCAGTGAAACTGTTTTCCTGGCATACTTAGAAAAAAAATCAAAAATATAGAATATAGAAGTTTACGATATACGTATTGACAGGAAGAACGACGTTTTTTCTCCCTTCTAAGATATCTAAATACGCGAGTGATTAAATTTTTATTTGTTTCTCATTTGAAAACGTCAGTTTCCAAAAACACAATATTAATCAAGAAAGTTTATTTTATCAAGTCACTAACTTGTAAAACTGACAGTTAACATGCAAAATTTATACAAGTTAGTAGTATTATTTACATTAGAAAATTTTGTTTTATCATCATATATGTTAAAAATCATGGTACAATTGTTATTTCCAGTAACACAGATTTTTGATGATGAAGGAGTTGATACTGATGATGATGAACCATCTGTTGACTCAGAAACTGCTGAACTCGAGGACTGCAGAACATTTGTACTCTCCTTACTACCAAATAATTTGCTAGACATTTCGATTTTTTTGTTGCCGAATCATCGACATAACTCATCGCATTTTCGGTGCTCTTCCATCCTCCTGCACGCTTTAGTGCTAAAATATCTCCACCCGAATCCGCAACCATGGTGGCTCCAGTTCTGCGAAAAGGATGGCCGGTGTATAACTCTGGGTCTTTTAAACCTAAATATTTCGCTATTTGCTTTGGGACACCACCAATAGTGTGAAGGCCATCATTAAGGGAAATGCACTGTCCATGTCGGTATGTCAAAAAAATCTTAGGCTTTCTGTTCCAGGAGGCCGAAGATTTACATATTTTCTGTATAACATGCAAGGCTTGAAGCTGCAGCCATCATCGGTTATGGTGAATCTTCTTGTTTTTAAATTTTTTGTTTTCGAAAAAGTGTCCTGTATATTGCTTTGGTTCAGGCAGTTTGAGGAATTCGGAAACAATAGATGGAATTTTCCCAAATGTATACCATGCTAACTGGATTGGCAGTGCATTTATTATTCATGTATTTTAGGAAAAACGACGATGTTTGATGACAGAAGGGAGCAGTGCACAGTACTTATGAAAATAGTCTACATACTTCCCAATAATACTGAAACAAGGACTGACTTTCGTTTTTGTATTTGGAAGTTGTACACCTAATGATTTATTTGTTATTTCGATGTCTTCCACTAATAAATTACATAATTCTTCACGCCGACAGACTCCAAATAATCCGAAAATAGTTGCAACCTTAACCATCAAGTATTTCTCATCTGGTGCCTCCTTTATTAACTTTTCAACTTGTTCACTAGTGCGAATTTTCAATTCTTTGAGACGATATCCTTCACTTTTCCATTTTATGCTATTACCTTAAAATATTTACTAACATCCACACCATTTTTAACAAGGGCGCTTGACTTAATCATTAAAATTTGCTCCACAAAGTTGATGAACTCCATATTTTTGATTTTTTTCTAAGTTTGTCAGGAAAACAGATTCACTGAAATTCCCTTCCACATTTTTCAATTTACACCAGGCCAGGAAATAGTTAAATGCAATATTGTGCTGCTGAACAGACTTTTTAGGTAGGAGTTCCAGATTTGCTCTTCTTGCAGACTCTTCAATATCCAGAGGAACAACCAAATCGTCACTTTTATTAATAATTGGACTCTCGACAAACATATTGAGCAGGTAAAAACCCACGACGAAAATTGGACAGGAACGAAATTCAAATGACAGCGTCTTTTCTCATTTGTTAGTAATCATAACGTTGGCAACGTTTGCCATTCACAACAACCCTTTTATTATTTGAATATTAAAATGCATTTTGAAGTTTATTGTCATTGCAAATTCGCCCATTTCATTATCAAAATAGGGCAGTTGAAAAATAATATTGTATGGTATTTGTGTTAAAAGTGATTTTATTTTGTTCGTGAAATTGTTCAATTCGCTCAGCTAATTTCACAAACTTTTTCACCCACAAAATGAAACGTCACTTTCAACATTCATATTTTGCAATTATCTCCGTTTCTACGGTTCCAATCAAGTCTGTAATTGTATT
The DNA here is from genome assembly GCA_038502775.1 of Hippodamia convergens. Classification (NCBI taxonomy): domain Eukaryota; kingdom Metazoa; phylum Arthropoda; class Insecta; order Coleoptera; family Coccinellidae; genus Hippodamia; species Hippodamia convergens. Next base: position 19,920,921 of record CM076608.1, read on the forward strand.
TGCTTCACAACGATAATAAGTATTAAATTTTATTCTTTCGAGACCTTGGTGGTCATGCCACAGGTTCCCCATTTCCTATCCATCTGTGAATTTTCAGAATGTATCAAAAGATTTTATACATTTTTCTTGACTCTATGTGTTTTTTCTTGAAAAGATTTCCTATAGCAAAAATCACCCATTAATAATTTTCTTCTGATATTCATCATTATCACTAACATAATTCTAATGCAAGCGGAAACATTCTCAAATCTCAGATATCATTAAAAAGTTTCCCGGTGTGCATTATAGGGAAATACTCAATTTAAATTTACTGCATGAAAAATTGTTGCGATGCGAAAATTAAATTTTCAACCTCGCTCAGATATTAGGCATTTTTCGTGCTGAATAAACACTAATAAGGCCTTCGGATCCGAGGGGGGTTTCAGCTATTTTGGAGGAATTCAGCCTTCATTATCTGCCTTTTCTTTCTATAAATATGAATCTTCAAGCGAAGAGCAGGTACGCTGGAGGTGAGAAAGAAAGAGAGAATCTCGGAAAGAATCAAATTCTAAGTATAGGAGGTATGGTTGAAATCATCAAGATTAGCAAATAAATCGATGGAAAAGGCCTTCTTTCATATATTTTTAAAGGAAGACCTATTTTATTTTTTATTTTTTCTGAAATTCATTCGAAATGAAAAAAAATATATCAAAGGCATAAATTATTATTTTGGTATTACAGATTCGTTCAGGGATTCGAAGGTATTTTCTTTAGTTATTGTTTCTACAATATCCTTTGCTCCTTCGGTGTGGTTTTAATCAGACTTTTCAGCTAGATTCTGTCCAGTTTAGTTTTTTCTGAAGTTAACGTTTTGAAAAAGGTAAATTATCGCACCAAGAATAACGAGAAAGAATTTCAGGGAAAAGAATTGGAATCATCACGAAAAGAACATCGAACTAACAAAAAGCACAGAGAGTTGAAATTGAAATTTTTTGAACCATTTTAATCCATAAACATTTCACATTATGAATTTATCTGACATCACGTCCATGAAGTACGCACTTATTTCTTCACAAAACTTTAAGCAACTAAACACTGAATCCCTTGGCAATACAAGAATAATTAACTAATACATAATTATTCATTAACTTTACCTCGAGCTTTACCTGTATGTATGTATCGGAATCTTTCATTGCAATTTTCAGCAATTTCGAAAGGTCTAATTAACTTGAAAACTTTCACACGTTCCAAAAACTGACGACAATACAATTTCATCGAAAGTTTGATTAAATATATCATTCAAGATCCCCAGAATTAAAAAAAAAATTGAAGACCAGCTCCTTCGCCATTTCGCAACGCAACCACAAAAAATGCGGTAGGTAAATACAGAGTCTGTGTTGGGTATTTTCTCAGATTTTTAACTTCGTGGTATTGAGAAATCGCTTTCGAAATTCCTTCATCTAATTCTGATAGTTCAGCATAAAACTTTTTATTCCAGTTTTTTATTCGTTCCTTAATCGATTTGATTCCTGTTGTTAAGAAAAAAAGATGGTTTGGTTGATTGATCAGAATATAAAGTCGGCTCAGCACTTTTGAATTTTCGAAAAATTGTATGTTGTGCTTGATCTGCGCTGCTTTGTGGCGTTGAGTTCTTTTCTTAATTCCATATCTCGGGATGGTTCGAAAACCGAAAAAACGATTCAGCCCAGCACTCCTGAAAAAATTGTATTTCCATGAATGAAAATTGGTGCTAGAGATGTACTGAGTTGTACCGTACGAATTTTTCCGGAAGTTTTATTTCCCGGAAATACGAAGTAAAAAATAAAAGTTATCCAAGCACTTCACATTTTTCTTCTAACAAATGAGTGGAAAAATTGTGCTGTAAATATTTTCATAAAAATATTTACGAATGAAAAATAAGTCAGACCAGCTGGTTTCTTTTTTTTTCAAAGAAAATTGTGATACTCGTAGACAGAGTTGCACCGAAAAAATGAAGAAATTAAAAAAAAATTACTCCAGCACTTCATTTTTTTCGAAGAAAAATAATTTATATGATTGTGCAGCAATTGTGTCAAGCTGTGACGGTCAGATTTTCAGAAATATAAACATGTTTTTCCTCAAAACGAGAAAAATAAGTAAATTGTGGAAAATCAGCATACATGGCAAGAGCGTTTGTGAAATTGGCCCATCACTCTTGGATGATCAAAAATTTTCGTTGTGCTGAATTGTGCTAGGTTTCGCTGCTTGGTATCCTTGTTTTCATCAAATACGGTTCTCAAAATATTTCACAAATTGTGTTGTACACAGCATTTCTTCGTTCAACACATTTTATAAAATATCTTGAGAACCGTATGAAATGAAAAAAAATTTCAGCACAACAAAAATCTTCCCGAATATTCAGAAACGCTGGGCCAATTTCAGAAACAATTTTGCCAGGAATGCGGATTTTCCTACAATCTACTGATATTTCTAATTTTCCCCGAAAGAGGGGAAAACTATATTTTTTTTCTGAAAGTCTGACCAGCACAATTGCAACTCAATCATATAAAATGATTTTCGTCGTAAAAAAAATTCTCGGCTGACTTTTTTTAACTTTCGTAATCTGCCCAAAAATCCGAAGAATCCTCGAAGAAATATTTATGGCACAAGGCAGCACAAATGTAGCACAAATTTTCCCATTCATCTCTGAGAATGACAAACTAAAGTGCTGGGCTAAATTTTTTCTTCACTTTCGATTTTTAGGGGAACTAGATAGGATTTTGGAAAATATTAACTGGAACAACTCATTACAGGGTATCCCAAATTCCTTGATTTTGACTGTTTCTGGTACTTCTAGACTAGATAGGTAAAAACATTGAGAGGAGTCCTGGGCTCGATTTCCGTGAAAACACCAGTAGTAAAAACCGTTTCACTATATCTTCATTTGTTTTGAAGATTTAGAAAAAATTTGAATTTTCTTTTATTTCGAAGATGTGCCATAACTTTTTCATTTTCGAAAATATCTGAAAAAGATAAAAACTTTTAACAAGCACTTTTTCACTGGGAGTAAGACATTATTTTAAATTTTTTTTATCTTCAAATTTTTTTATGATATGAGATGAAAATAAAATGCGTTCGTATTTGAAATAAAAAAGTGTTTTTTTCCCACGAGAAAAAAAAATTGAATATAGTATCTTATTTCCGATGAAAAGTTTGAATCGTTTTCAGATATTCTCGTAATTAAAAAAGTTATGGCACATTTTCGAAATCGATAATATATAAAAATAAAAAAAATGAAGATATCTTGAAACAGTTTTCACTAATGGTGTTTTCACGAAAATCGAGCCCACGTCACCTTTCGAAGTTTTTACCTATCTAGTCCAGAAGTACCTGAAACCATCAAAATCAAGCAATTTGGGATACCCTGTACATGCGTAGCACTATTTCATTGAAAATATCTCGAGAACCTCAGAGATTCAAAAAAAAAATCAACGCTTGAAGCAGCACAATTCAACACAATCTAATCGCTGGGCCAACTGCACGCACATTCCCATTATAATTTTCAATTCTGTCGTTTCTGTCACCTTCACATTTTTTATACCGATGATTTGCACCTCTCTCTTTTTTACTATGATTTGATTCATCTTGTGAGAATCTCCACTTTTATATTCCATTCTTTCCAAGTTATTATTAATTTTCCTACTTCATATTCTTGTGGTACAAAAGGTTAACAAATTAAATTTTCTTCTTTTCAATTCGATTTGCTATACAAATATATTCATTCGTTTCTCTCAAACTAAAATTTTTGTATTTGTTGTGAATTTTTTTTCTTTTTTCAACAAATCTATTAAATTTTGTCGAATTATCCACTTTTATGATATAACAACACATCAAAAACCTTCGGTTAAAGCCTTGTCTACAATGGAAAAACCAGGTAACGAAAAACCCAACTCTCTCCTATGCGACAAAAAAATCACACATTACCTATTCCCAATATCCTCTCTCCACAACTCCAAACTGTCCACCCTAAATCCACTCAAACTAGCACCGCACGAAAATTGTTCACCCTCCAATTTTTTTTCACTTCGTCCTCTCGCAAATTACGTGAACGTACGCCCGCTAGATCTCTGCCTGTAAACACGCGGAGGACCAGCAGAATCAGAACCGTCGCTGCCGACTGAGCACTTACGTGTTGATCATGATGCTGCACGGACCGATCGCAACCCCGAGTCCCAACCCCACCCCTCCCGATCTCATCCCCCCCACACCCTTTCCAGTCGGAGCCTGGGCCGTGGTGGTTGCTCCACGTTGCGCATATCCATTTTCCGCAAATATTGCGGGGTCCAAGGAGGAAATTTCGACAATTAAACATTTCCTCCAAGACCTCCTAGGTGCAATAAGAGATCGTCGGCGATGACGAGCTCTGGGAGAAGCTCTGGAGCCGGCCGCGCTGTATTGATTATATTACATTATGAGCCGGTTTTGTTAACAGGTGTCCTTTCGGTCTTGCGCTAATTCATTGCGTATTTCATACGTTTGACCCGCTGTTTTTGCACGGTTGCCCGTGCAGATCGGACCCCGATGCGTTGAATTTGCCTCTACGGCATGCAACTAATTTCGCCAATCTGGGAGATAAGGGCATCGGGCGCCAGCAGTTTGCATTACGAATCTTTTTTTTTGTGGCCTTGAGGTAGGGGAAAATCTAACCTAATCAGTTCTTGAAAGCTCCAGCGAGTCTTAGACTTTAACCAACTAAAAACCCTCCTCATTAGCTTGGCTGGAACCCCAAGAAGGTTTGGAGCTTGTCCCGAAGTCATCCAGTGCACCACCACCACCGGCCAGTTCTTAAAGGCTTCAGCCTTTAAGGACTTCAATCTATTAAAAACCCTCCTCATCTTCTTGACTGGAACCCCAAGGACACGATTCCATCCAGGAAACTTATTTTGACCGTTGGAACTCCAATAACTATATTATTCTTCATCAAAAAATGCCTTGTTAAGCGCACTCCTGCTCTGAGATGTTAGCATGTTGTCTCGGAGCTTGCCAATTAGTCTCGAAGTCATCCATTGTAGTTTTCATTGTGAGAAGGTACTGTTCACTGTTTGACTCCCCGTTCTGTATATCCTCATATCATCTCTAGGTTCATGGGTAGATCCTCAATGAGGTCTTGGACGACTCTCTAACCGCCCTTTGCAAGTTACAGATAGAGACCTAGAGATAGAGGACAGATAGAGATAGAGGAGCTGAAAACTGGAGACCTGGGCACCTTCGCATTCTAAATGAGTGTAAGGAGCTTCAGGATGTGGTCACAGACAACCTTCCTTTGAGACATGAGTTTCGGAAAAACTTCACCACGACACTCCCAAGTCGTGACCAATGGGCTAATAAAGAATTAGTTTTCCCCAGAGGGTCTACGGTATTTTATACTGATGGCTCGAAAACTGAAGACGGACGAGTCGGAGCCGGTGTTTACGGCCCCTCAACCCAATTAGCCATACCAATGGGTCTCTGTCCTTCGGTTTTTCAGGCAGAGACACTTGCTATAAGGGAGTGCGTTGCGCTCTGTGCCGAACGCAACTACCAAAGAAAAGAAATATATATAGCATCTGACAGCAAAGCAGCCCTGCTAGCGCTTGACTCTCCACAAGTAAAGTCAAAGCTGGTCTGGGAATGCAAGACGTCACTTAACCTACTCGGAGAAAAGAACCAGGTCAACCTCATCTGGGTGCCTGGTCACTCCGGGATTCACGGCAATGAAGCGGCTGACCAACTGGCCAGGGAAGGAGGGACAACCCCCTTTACTGGACCTGAACCGTTTTGCGGCTTCCCAGCCAGCCATCAAGCAATGGCTATTAAGGACTGGGAACAAAAGAGGAAGCTCATGTCCTGGCGCACGACCAATTGTCAAAGGCAAGCTAAGTTACTTCTCTCTCACTCGACGAGCTGGACCAAAAAGGTCCTCTCACTCAGCAAATTGGAACTGAGGAAATTGACGGGTGCTCTCACTGGGCACTGTCCCGTGAGGTATCACTTAAAAAACATGGGAAAGGCGCCCGATAGTACATGTCGCTTCTGTCAGGAAGCCACCGAGACAGCCAGTCACCTACTATGTGAGTGTGAAGCTGTCCACCAGAAACGGTTACGGCATCTTGGCTCCTGGTTCCTAAAGCCTGAACAAGTAATGGATGTGGCCCCCAGAAAGGTGGTGAAGTTCATTGAGACTTTGCTGCCAGACTGGTAAACAGCGCGGGGATGCACAATAGATCTTAAGGTCAAGGTGCTCGCAAGGTCGGTTTTGATCTGTCGCCCCTCCTCTAATCTAATCTAATCTAGAGATAGATAGAGGACAGAGCTATAGAAGTTCGATATTTGCAGAGTACTAATATACTGCTCCACTAGAGTTAGGGATATCGTATTCAATCGTTTTGAAAAGTATGTAATCTTCTAGAAAATCGCTGTAAAATCATTTTAAACTCAAAAACAAACTCAGAGCTCATATGCAGCTACGCCTATGGTTACATCGCAGCGCCAAGCCCACTCCACTCCGTACAGCTCTATGGTCAGCTGATTGACTGCTCGCGTCAAATTAGTCTCCTCTATATTCATTGAATGAATCAGTTAATAGTCCTATTTTGTAATCCAGCTCTGCCTGTGAATAGAGCTCCTCTTGTGCAAATCTTGTAAATTAGAATTTTCAAAAAGTCAACTCGCTTAATAACTGATCATCTCGTTCATTTCTTGGAGTAACTAATCCTCAAAAAGGTAGGTGAATTCTCAGAATCCTTAATTGTTGCATATTCCATGTTATTTTCCTGCTTTTTATAACGTTTGAAAATTTGTAAAGTTTCAGATCATGAAAATCTATAAAAATATTAGTAATAACCTCTCACTTTATTCCGAGCTTTATTCTAATAAGATCTCTATTGCGATAAACTAATGTATTTTACTCCTCTAAGATATATATTTTGGTGTATTTTTGCAGTTCTCATAGATTTTTCAGATATTTCTAGACTCCTCACATGGAAGTGGTTACTTGCTCCAAGAATGAACATTCTTTGTGGTAATAAATACTGATTTGTTTCATTCTCATGTGCATCTCATTATCTTAATAAATTCATCTCATTTCTCAACTATTCACTTCTCATAACACTTGCTAATTATTGCTCTCGAGTTTCAGATGAATGAAAATCCTCAAACGTAAATGTGAATCATGGGATCAGTCTTCTCTCTCAATAAAACCAAGTGAACTTCTCTGAAATATTTGAACGATCAAGTAGCTGAAACATTGAACCTGATTGACGGTCTCAGTCCATGCTTCACCTTGAGCGGTCTCCTCAAATATTGATAAAACCATTCAACTAGTATTAACTCCTCATTATAAATAAGAAATTCTCAATTTCATTCATCTGAAGCACTTAGCAAGTAAGATCTCAAGCCTTCTGCTTTCTCGAAACCAAAGGGTTGGTAGTTTTAATTCATACATAGAACTGTCATGTTATAATCCTCATAATTGTCAATTGTAGCCTCTATTTTTCTTTTCAATATTCATATTGAAAAGAACAATCTTCAAGTAGCTTCTGAGGGGTTTCAAAGAAACCTGGAAGGCGTGGAAATATACAAAGTGTGTACTTACTTGACATGTCCGTTACACTTGTAAAGATTGTGTCTTTTGGATCAATGATCACTATTCTATTCTTGTATTCTATTGAAAATCAAGTGAAAATCTTCGGTGATAGAAGGCTTAAACTCAGACATTCATAAATTCTCACTCAGTTCACTTCGTCAACAATTGAATATTTCGTCCCAATTTTGACTTGAACTTATTTTCGGACGCCTGTTTACAAAACTGAATTCATATTATTGCTTTTCTTGATGCCTAAATGTCGGAAAGAAGCAATATGACTCACATAATAATATCACCGCAGAATCCCACACCACAAATTCATATATGTGAAGGGAAAGAATTCGTATTACTCTTCCTGATACGGAATAAGCAAGGAGATTTCACGGCTGTCAGTTAAACCACCGAAACAAAATTCTTTAGGGGAATTGCAACGTTCTGCGGATCATTGAATATTTGTAATGACATCTGAAACATATCTGGAAAACCGCAAACTAGATGATATATCGCCACGGGTCTAGACTAGACGCTGGGGTCTAGACCAATATACAATGTTGCCTTTGAAGCGAGAACCATCCATCAATTATATTCCCCAACTTTCAACTTTATTGAAGAATATTTCTGGAGAATATGTTTTGCTCATGTCCAATTCTGGAAAAAAATTTCATGAAGAATGTTCGAAAAAAGCTTTTCGATCATTCAAAAAACAAATAATTATTTATGATATGGGTGTTGAAAGTGACGTTTTATTTTGTGAGTGAAAAAGTTTGTAAAATGAGCGGAGCAAATGGAACAATTTCACGAACAAAATAAAATCACTTTTAACACAAATACCATAGGTACAATGTTTTTTGTACAACTGCCCTATTTTGATAATGAAATGGGCGAATTTGCAATGGCAATAAACTTCAAAATGCATTTTAATATTCAAATAATCGAAAGGTTGTTGTCATTTGAATTTCGTGCCTGTCCAATTTTCATCTTGGGTTTTTAAATGCTTAATATGTTTGTCGAGAGTCCAGTTATTAAAAAAAGTGACGATTTGGTTGTTCCTATGAATATTGAAGAGTCTGCAAGAAGAGCAAATCTGGAACTCCTACTTAAAAAATCTGTTCAGCAGTACGATATTGCATATAACAATTTCCCGGCCTGGTGTAAATTGAAAAATGTAGAAGGCAACTTCAGTGAATCTGATTTCTTGGCTTACTAAGAGGGAAAATAAAAAATATGGAGTTCATCAACTTTGTGTAGCAAATTTTCAATGATAAAGTCAAGCGCTCTTGTTAAAAATAGTGTTGATGTTAGTAAATATTTTGAGGTAATAGCACATTTAAAACAGAAAAGTGAAGGATATCGTCCCAAAAAATCGAAAATTCTCACTCGTGAACGAAATGAAAAGTTTATAAATGAGGCACCAGATGAGAAATACTTGATGGTTAAGGTTGCAACTATTTTCGGATTATTTGGAGCCTGTCGGCGTGAAGAATTGTGTAATTTATCAGTGGAAGACATCGAAATAACAAATAATCATTAGTTATACAACTTAAATACGAAAAGGAAAGTCAGTCGTTCTTTAAGTATTTTTGGGAAGTATATAGACTATTTTCATAAGTCCTTTGCACTGCGCAAAGGACATCGTCGTTTGTTCCTGAAATACATGAATAATAAATGCACTGCCAATTCAGTTGGTATAAATACATTTGGAAAAATTCCATCTATTGTTGCCGAATTCCTCAAACTGCCAGAACCGAAGCAATATACAGGACACTGTTTTCGAAGATCCTCCGCTTCATTGCTAGCAGAATCAGGATCAAATATTACGGATATAAAAAAACATGGTGGATGGAAGTCTACGACGGTAGCCGAGGATAGGGTTGATCATCCCATTGCATTTAGAAATGTCATTGCTGAAAAAATTCTCCCAACCTCAACAGATTTTGGATCATCATCATCCAATATAGTACTTCCGGTTTCTACAAGTTCTGATGGTGCTGAGGATTCTAATAATATGTTGCGAAGCTCCCAAACGCCACAGGGCATTAATATTAGTAATTGTTCGAGTTTTACGATCAATATTAATGTTCATAAGTAATGATTGTTAAATATTGATAATAAAAATTTGCAATTGCTGAATTTTTCTCATCAGATTTCATCATAAGAAGATGGAGTGCTAAAAATATTTTCAACACTAATGTCAGAAATATTTTTAATACGCTCCCACGTAAACAATCAGTTTTGAATTGTTTGCTGTCATTAAAAGTGTCACTTTTAGTGGCAGTCGTACAAAAACTCATTAAAATGAAATATCATTATAGTTTCAGCTTGAATATTTTTGTTTTGGAATGCGTTTATCTAATGAGCAATACATAACCGATTTCAAGCGAATAACCTGGTCCTCATTGGTAATTACCAACTAGGACCAACTGCATTCAAGCGACTTCGGTCATTGTAGGTTATAATCATTTTACAAGGAATATCCCTGAAGACTATAACCGCTGGCAGGACCGTAGATAACCGCGGTCATTACTGGTTATTCGCTTGAAATCGGTTCATATGTTTATAACCACATGAAGATAATTACATACTCTTCTTCTTGTTTTTCTTCTTTTTTGTAAAGCCTTACAGCCTGTTTTTTTCAACTCAATAATACTCATTATTCATTAAAAAAAGATCAAGATGCATAGGGATGTCAGAATCGGTTGGTTCATTGTTTGTCCCATAGAACTCAACTGATTGTGACAGATCCTTGGAGTGGTCTATTCAATGTGACATTTCATTTTTCTTCTTCTTCCCTACGTATACCTGCCCATCAGAACTTCATGTTCATTCCAACAGTTATGTGTCCGGTATTTCTTTCAGAGCTGATATGGGGAGAATAAATTTTTTTATTCCCAATAAGAAAGGGGTGCGTGCGTTTCCGAAACAAGTCTTTGTCATGGATCTCGGTGATATATCATTCGGTTTCCCTCTTTCCATTCCGTGCCAGATGTATACGTTTTTAGAGATCTCAGAGGGGTAACTAACTTCAATGATCCGTAAATAATTATAGATTATTGTCCACATAGGACACTACATTATTTTATTTTCACTTGTTTCGAGCTAGATCTTCCGCATGACTTCAAAAGGGTAGAAAATGATCTTGATGCCGATGCTCATGGTGTGACGTCACGTTTGAGAGCTTTTTGGTTGTCGAAATTGATATTCTAAGACGCATTGAATACAAGTTATCGTGAATCATTTGTATGTATAAGGTGTTGGAGTTCTTAAAGATGCGAATCCATTTTATCATCTAATCATTTTCTAAGAGAATGAAAATTCAATAACTCTCCAAAGTCAGCAGATGAAATTTGCAGGCTATGTGGATCAGAAAAAGAAACAGCTGAACACATGTGCAACTGTCCAGAGCTGGCGGAACTAAGAACCATTCACCTAGAAAAGTCGGTTCTGGATCGAAAAATTTTCTTCCGATGAGAATCAAACCTTATTCTTCGACCATCATGCATAAAAAGCTTAAATTCAGAAAATTTCAAAAAATCAAGATACATTCGATACTTATTAATATTTCCTACATTTTATACCGTTTGTTTACCTAATTTTTCTTTCTACGGTATTAATTTTTTGCGCTGTGAAATGAGTGATTTAGTTTTTTTTTTGTATTCAATCAAAATTATTATCTCTAGAAATAAAAGTGGAACCCTGTTTTGCATTGTAATCGAATCAAGCGTGAGCCGCTGGAAGAATTTCGGTTATTCATTTTTTTTTGTGTTTTTCATTGCCATGATGAAGTTCTTATGAAAGAAAGGGAATTTGCTGGGAAAATTGGGAATTTTAAGAAAATCCCGGCGCCTTCATCAATTCGCTACCTGGGCATTTTCTACATTTGTCTATTTTTAGTTCTTTATGATATTAGTGTTAAAAGTGACGTTTTATTTTGTGAGTGCCATATTTTGATAATGAAATGCGAGGATTTGCAATGACAATAAACTTCAAAATGCATTTTAATATTCAAATAATCAAAAGGTTGTTGTGAACGGCAAACGTTGACAACGTTATGATTACTAACAAATCAGAAAAGACGCTGTAATTTGAATTTCGTTCCTGTCCAATTTTCGTCTTGGGTTTTTAACTGTTTAATACATATGTTTGTAGAGTTATCAATAAAAGTGACGATTTGGTTGTTCCTCTGGATATTGAAGAGTCTGAAAGAAGAAAAAATATAACATTTTCCTGGCTGGTGTTAGTTTAAAAATGTAGAAATGAACTTCAGTGAAACTGTTTTCCTGGCATACTCAGAAGAAAAATAAAAATATGAAGTTCATCAACTTCGTGGAGCAAATTTTCAATGATAAAGTCAAGTACCCTTGTTAAAAGTGGTGTGGATGTTAGTGAAAATCTTAAGGAATAGCATATTCAAAACGAAAAAGTGAAGGATATCGTCCCAAAAAATCGAAAATTCTCACTCGTGAACAAGTTGAAAAGTTTATAAAGGAGGCACCAGATGAGAAATACTTGATGGTTAAGGTTGCAACTATTTTCGGATTATTTGGAACCTGTCGGCGTGAAGAATTGTGTAATTTATCAGTGGAAGACATCGAAAAAACGAATAAATCATTCGTTATACAACTTCCAAATACAAAAACGAAAGTCAGTCGTTCTTTCAGTAGGGATCATTGCGAAGTATGTAGACTATTTTCATGAGTACTTTGCACTGCTCCCTTCTGTTATCAAACATTGTCGTTTTATCCTGAAATACATGAATAATAAATGCACTGCCAATTCAGTTGGTATTAATACATTTGAGAAAATTCCATATCTATTTTTGCCGAATTCCCCAAACTGCCAGAACCAAAGCAATATACGGAACACTGTTTTCGAAGATCCTCCGCTTCATTGCTAGCAGAATCAGGAGCAAATATTACGGATATAAAAAAACATGGTGGATGGAAGTCTTCGACGGTAGCCGAGGGTTATGTTGATCATTCCATTGCATATAGAAATGTCATTGCTGAAAAAATTCTCCCAACCTCAACAGATTTTGAATCATCATCATCCACTATTGTACTTCCGGTTTCTACAAGTACTGATGGTGCTGAGGACTCTAATAACGTGTTGCGAAGCTCCCTAACGTCACAGGGCATTAATGTTAGTAATTGTTCTAGTTTTACGATTAATATTAATGTTCATAAGTAATGATTGTATAATTTGATAATAAAAATTTGAAATTGCTAAATTTTTTTTTATCTGATTGCATCATAAGAAAATGGAGTGCTAAAAATATTTTTACCACTAATGTTAAAAATATTTTCAACACGCTACCGCGTGAACAACAGTTTTAACATTCTTTGCTGTCATTAAAAGTGTCACTTTTAATGGCAGTTGTACAAAAAAAATTTTATACCTCCCAGTCTCTGAAACGAAAATCAATTGGAAAAACTTTCTCGAATAATAGAAGAAAGGCCTGTGCTTGAAACTTTTGCACTAATTTGTCAGGGGTGGAGTCTTTTCAAAAAATTATTGCCCAACAATAAAATAAGAATCAACACTTCGAACTTCTGAGCTTCGTAATGTTTCGGTGTCTATATCTTACTCCTTCGTCAAACAAATTCTCAACTATGAACTTTTCGGAATTGTTAAATTCTTGATTTTTCAATTGTGTGGTTTTTTTTTCATTGTAAGGCAACAATTTTTCGAAATGATTTCGCCTCTGACAAATGAGTGCACAAGTTTTACGAATTGACCCCTCTTCCATCATTAAAAAATTTTTAATTGATAAATAAATAAATTTTATAATGGATCAAAGTATGAAACATGTAGAATGTGCAGACATAGGGTTGCCTATTATTTACCTGGACGAACTACTACACGTAGATATAGGGTTGTCTGCAAAAAAATTGCTAATATTAATAAAACCATTCAACTGATATGATCTCCTCATTTTAAATAAAAAAATTCTCAAATTCATTCATTTGAACCTGAACCACTCAGCAAGTAAGATCTCAAGCCTTCTGCTTTCTCAAAACCAAAGGATTAGTGGTTTTAATTCATACATAGTACTCTCATGTTATTATCCTCATAATTTTCAATTGTAACCTCTATTTTTCTGATGAACACTAATCCCGCTATTAAAAGCAGTTTGTCACTGTGAATGTCGTCTCAATTGATTAATTTAGCATTCAACTTTATAGATTATAATTATTGGTTTCCCAATCATGATATTCTCACATTGTAATAATCTCAATGAAGAACAGACTTAGACAACTAAGTTTTCAATACACGTATCTCCTCTAAGGCCTGATCTCACTTTTATTACAACTCAGCCTACTCTTATGATTCATTATTCAACCTTCTGTTTTTCTGATGAAATAAAGAGGCTCTCGCAATCAATTTTAATTGCATCATCACTGTAAACGTTGAGTTTAATTTTGAATTAATGGAACTATCTCAAAGCCTAAGTCTGACTTCATCTGACCTCTCATTTTGAACATCTCTAGATTTCCTCTGTTTTTAGTTGAATAATTCACTCTGAGTTTATAGATGACTTAAATATTTGTATTTTTACTGTATTAACTTCATTTTATGATTGTGAATGATGTCAATAAATGTTTTTACACTACCATCTCCAACTCAATTATCTGGATACAGTCCTTCACAGTAATTTGACAAAGTCAGAACAACCTCGATTTTGAACACATTCTATTATCAGCTAAGGTGAAGTTCGTTGTAGATTCGGATCTTCTACTATTCAGGACCTCTCTATACGAAACAGCCAGTTTAATAATTTCCTAGTATTCAAAACATCCCCGGACTTCGAGCAGCCCAATATACTGGGCGTCCCCATCGATCATGCACGCAACTTTCACTTTATGTCTGCGTGGTGCAAGTCGTTATCCTCATGTCATCTCATTCTGTCACAAGTGCCATTCCAGCTGGATCACACGAGGAATCCATCATTGTAAGTTAGACGCTCCCCGAGAACGGAATCGAAATATTGTTTTTCATGGAGTGTTTCTCGGGATGATTGAAAAGCGGAAAAACTCGCGCCGAGACGAATCTATAAGGGATCTATCACTCACCCCGATAGATGTGTTTCGTGTCGGTTGCGACACGTCTGAGAGGCTCATCTGCGAAGAACAAGTCTCGTCGAGGGGGAGGCCGTGTTAAATTATAACTGGAAAAAATATGAATGGAATCAAGTATATTTTTTTCGTCATAATAGGATACATTTACTTATGTAAAAATGTTGAAAGAAAAGGAAGAAATGTGTTAGAACTGATTGTCTTCAGTCTTCTAAAAGTGTTCCCTTCTTTAAAATATGGGTGTACTTTTCAGTCAGAGCCACGATCTACTTAAAATATCATCAACTTTTATTTCCAAAATTACAGAAGTGACGATTCTTAAAAACTACAATCTGTCAACTTGACTTTTCCAATATCTCAAAAAACAAAGTAGTCCAATTCCAACACACTCCCACCTTGTGTCATTAAAACAACAATAATTAATGACACAATCAAATTCAATATTAACCTAGGGACCTTTACAGGTCTTCTTATTCTCTCTGAGAATACTCATCAAAACTTCTACTCCAACATGACAAATCTTGATATGCTCTTTAAAATCCTTTGCATCATATCTATCAAATATTTTCGTTTGCAATCTGTTCAGTCCTTTAACCTTCATTCTTTCGGAATTTATTTCCTCTTCGTCAATGCCAAAATTCTGCCTAGACCATTGGGACATTGAATCGCATAACCACCTAGGAAGATCCTCCCACAATCTTCCATCTACTTCTTGAGTATTAACAATCTCGTGATGGAAGATCCGTCGGATTCATTTCAACAGAAATATAATACCTGTGTATAGGTTTGGAAAAGCGTTGCATTTCTTCACTCTTCCAAATCAAGGTTTCGCAATTTTCTTTTCCAGTTGAGGAGTCGGAGTCGAAATTGGTTGATGAAGGAAGATGACCTTCAATCAAAGACATGCACACCTCATATCCCTCATCATCTCCTCGTTTAACTGTCGTTAAAAAATCCTCAATAAGCTCTTCTTGCTCCAGACGTGATTCAGTTCCTTCAGAAACTTGAATACCATTAAACTGTCTTGATTCAGTTTTGGGAACTCTCAATTTGATTTTTGATTCTGATTTCTTGGAGCCTCTTCCTTGACATATAAAACTGTCAAAACTGAATTTCATCTTATGATATTGATATCTCATCGTATCCATCAATTCTACTTCTGCATTCATAGTTGCTCCATCAACATCTGAATCCAACATTAGATCAATCATGAGTTGATTCAGTTCGGATAATTGAAGCATTCTATCTTCCAAAACTTTGATGTTACCATGTATTTCTGGGATATCACATTTTTCTCTGGAGAATTCTTCCGTCAACTTTTCATACATCCTTATAAAAGCTGTTCTGTGTAGAGCTAAGGCTTTCTTGGTTTTTTCCATACTTGTAATAGAAGGGTCCTGTTACGGTCGCCAAATGTTAAAAACTGAACGTTTCAGTCTTCTTAAAAGGTTCTCTTCTTTACGATATGGCTTTACTTACAGGCAGAGCCTCAATCTACTTCGCGTAACAACTTTTATGTTTCCAATAATTGACAGTACTCAAAAAACTCACTACTGTCAACTTGACTTTTCCAATATCTCAAAAAACAAAGTAGTCCAATTCCAACAAAATGTATTAATCTATAACATTTAAAGGCATGACTCACATTCTGGCTCAATGGAGAAAGCACAAAAAAGATAATCGAAAGAAATCCGATTTGAGTACTATGCCTCGTACTTGTGCAGTGCCCGGTTGCAAAATCAACTAGAAATCTACTAATGAGAAGGTGTCGGTATTTAGATTTCCGAAAGATCCCGCGAGAAGAAGAAAATGGCCTTATGCAATTCATAGAGAAAGTAGTTTTAAAGTCAACGATGACAGTGTAGTTTGTATAAAACATTTTGTAGATTCTCATATTATGAAAAATAACTCTTATCCAACCGCCTAAGGTTCAGTTATAAATATACCGCGAAAAATTCCTTAATTAACTGATGATGCATTTCCTTCAATTTTTCCAAATCATCCGAGTTACATGACGTCTTCAATAACTCCAAAAAGAACTGATCCTGAGAAACGGAGACAAAAACAAGTTGTCCATCATGACAATTTTTACACCGATTGGGACAAACAAGATGAGATCGATTCATTTTTAGACTTTTGTTATCATTTCAAAGACAAGGCAATCTCCCACTTATTTTCCAACGTTCAAGAGAATGACTGTTCAATTCTACAATATAACGTTTTTGAAATGTTTATTTATGACAGCGTACGTGAGATGTTTATCACGACAAATTTTCACTATGTCAGCAACCTTCTGATATTATCTTGAGCAAATTTTCCCAAATTTCGAGTAATATTTTCCTTAATAATTATTGTATAATGATTAGTGAATCCCAAGAACTGCTCTTCTAACTTTTAGCCGTTAGTTATCAGAATTGTTTTTATTTATTCAGAGTTTATTTTCAGTTTTTTATAACCTTTTTTAAAATTGACAACAGGATTATCAACAGGAAGGTTTTTCATTTTAATATTTATTGAGTAGAATGAGTAGAAAAGGTGTCGGTATTTAGATTTCCGAAAGATTCCGCTAGGAAAAAAAAATGATTTAACGCAATTCATACAAAAAGTAGTTTCAAAATCAACGAAGACAGTGTTGTTTGTATAAAACATTTTGTAGATTCCCATATTTTGAAAAATAACTCTTAACCAACCGCCTAAGTTTCAGTTACAAATATACCTCGAAAAGTTCCTAAATTAACTGATTATGCATTTCCTTCAATTTTTTCAAATCATCCGAGCTACATGACGTCTTCACTATTCCAAAAAGAACTGATCCTGAGAAACGGAGACAAAATATAGTTGTCCATTATGATAATTTTTTCACCGATTGGGACAAACAAGATAATTTCGATTCATTTTCAGAGTTTGTTGTTATTTCAAAGACAAGGCAATCTCTCACTTCTTTTCCAAAGTTGAAGAAAATAACTGTTCAATTCTACAATATAACGTTTTAGTAATGTTTATTCAAGACATATTTCCAGCGTACTTTAGATGTTTATCACGACAAATGTTCACTATGTCAGCAGCCTTCTGAAATTATCTTGACCAAATTTTCCCGAATTTTGAGTAATATCTTCCTTAATAATTATTGTATAATGGTTTTTAGTTTTATATAACCTTTTTTAGGCTTGAATTCATAGTTTTTATTCATTCAGAATTATTCTTGTTGAATTTCTGTTTTATAGGATTTATTTTGAGTTTAAAGATCAGCAGTCAGAATGTAATCGTTTTCAATAGCGAAATAATACATTTTTTTCCTCTTTTGATGTTCATTCACCTATTTGTTCGCTTCAGAAAGTAGAATAATTTCCATTCTGATTGTAATCTTGTGGAACTCAATACAACAGCTACCTCCTCGTGGTGAGTTCTGGATTATTTGCGATAAAAATATTAAGAAATTATTCGCAGATAAACGAAATGCTGTTTTGTTTTCCTCCCTTTAGTTGTTTATTTCATTGTGAATTAAAATGAATTCGGAATTATTCAGAAAACAGTGCGAATTGCAAAAGAAATCCGTATAATAGCTATATCCACACAATAGAGTTTTCTCAAAGGCAGATGTTATTTCAAATATCAAAAGTTACTATCCTAAGATGAACATCGAAGTCATTGAGATCTGTGAACATAAAGACAACATTAACAGAAAAGAAGAAACGTTAGGGGAAATAATTCCTGATACACCACAGCCAATAAGCCCGGAAGACTCTCATCAATGTCAACCCTTGCTTTATTTCATATCAAAACTTTTTTCGAGATGAAGTTTCATGAAATAAAATTATAAATGAGAATCCTTGTTTCGTTTACAAATTTATTTTATTCTTGAATTTTTTTCCCAAATGCGATAGCAAAGAAATTTATTGAACGAGCACCACAAACCAAAGCACCATCTGTCAGGCACTCCCTCAACTACTCAACATTGAATAACTAGGCTAAGAGGATTCTGCATTTTTCTGAAACTTTTTTCAGATTTTCTCTGGAATGAGACCAATTAGAACATATTTATAGATAATGGAAATGCCTTTGCGTAAACTCTAATTTGTCAAGGGCAAATTCTTTCGAAAAATTTGTTACATTTCTAACAATGAAATAAACAAAAAGTACATAGTCTGTGGTCTGGTCACCTGCTTTGCTTTCGTAAATATTTTCTATGCTTGGCATGCTCCTTGTACGTCATACGTCAAAAATTGATGTAAAGGGATTTTTGGCTGATGCAATATCAGAAAATTGCACATTGTAATAATTTTCTAAAGAACCTCTTGAAGAGTTGATCTGTTTTTCCACTCGAAACCGTTACCATTTAGGAACAAATCGAAATGGCAGAGGATGAAGCGGTAAGTTTATTATACTTTTTCTGAATGGAACATGTGGGTACTGTGATCACAATAGGTTGTACGATATTTGAATCGACAAATATCTCCCATCCTCAGTCGAATAAACCTAAACAAATGGATATATCTACGATTTCATATGCGTAATCCGCTCATATCTTTCTGATTCTTGAACTCTAGTCCTGTATAGGGACTCCACATATGCCAGTGTTTTTTAACAATAATTTTACCCATATTCCACTAATTACAAGGAGAACTTTTGGTCAGAAGCTTGAGAAAAAGTCATTGATATTATGAAGTTGTATTATTTTGCAAAAATGCGTGTCAGTTTAAACTTACTATTTGATACCAGCATATTTTCATGTCCCTTTCATCATCTGTGCAATATATTGACTGTGTAATCTGAATTGACTCATGAAAAGTTTTATTTTTTCATTTATTTCTTAAATAATCGTTGCTTAGATATCAGATTGTTCAACTTTCATAATGTTGAAGCCAAAATGAGAATTTTGGCTATGATTGCAACATTATTTCTTGCTGGTTTTTGCATTGCTGTATTACACAGCTTTATACTTTATCTTCTTTGGATACGAACGTAAATTTTCAGGGTTTTTCATGCATCTTCTTTTAGATGGATGGTATTGGTGCATCATTTGACAAATAATTTACTCTAATATAAGAACTTAACTTCATTAACAATTATCATGCTCTTAAATGAAGAAAACACAATTTTATTTTATTTATTTGTGAAACATAACTCTTCTATGCAGATATTCGACCCTTCGCTGAAGAAAAAAAAGAAGAAGAAGAAGACCACTTTCGACATTGAAGCAGCTTTAGCCGAAGGCAATGATACCCAAGAAATGGGAAACGGAGACCTCGAAATCAAAGAAGACGAAACTAAACAACCGAAAGATGATGATAATGAAGACGTGGATTTGGATCTAGACTTCACCAAAAAAAAGAAGAAAAAGAAGAAACCCTTTAGTACAGAGGAACTGGATGCCGCTCTTAATGATATTAACATTGAAATGAACAATGAGACTGTGAACAATGAAGAAGGCGTCGAAGATAACTTCGACATGGACATGATAGATTTCAGTAAAATGAAAAAGAAGAAGAAAAAGAAGGATCTTGAGGACATCATGGCCGAAACTGAAGAAAGGGATGATAAAGAGAATAGTAAGTATCAACGAGTATTTATGTTACTTTATTCATCAACAAACTGGATTATCGTATGTTTTAATGATTCTGATTTCTTCGCCAAAATATTGTTTGTTTCATCGAAATTTCAGTTTTTGGATAGTTCTCGAAATTTTTATTTTTCATATATTCATAGAGTAATTTGAGAAGCATGCAGGTTATTTTCAAGGGTGATACAAATTTTATAGGTGGTAAACTGACTTTGTGTAAGTTTGTACTAAAACTCTTGATCATGTTGAGTTGTTGTTAATTTTGATTTTGTTGCTTTGGAATACATTTTAAACTAAATTAAGTTGTCTTCTACATGCTGCAATGATGTGAGAGAAGTTCCTGAAAAAGGTAAAGACTATATAAAGTAATTTTTGTACAACTGCCATTAAAAGTGACACTTTCAATGGCAGCAAACAATGTTAAAATTGATTGTTTACATGGAAGCGTGTTAAAAATATTTTTAGCACTCCATTTTCTTATGATGAAATCAGATGAGAAAAATTCAGCAATTGCAAATTTTTATTATCAATATTTAGCAATCATTACTTATGAACATTAATATTAATCGTAAAACTAGAACAATTACTAACATTGATGCCTTGTGACGTTAGGGAGCTTCGGCATCATATTATTCGAATCCTCAACACCATCAGGTCTTGTAGAAACCGGAAGTACAATATTGAATGATGATGCAAAATCTGTTTAGGTTGGGAGAATTTTTTCGGCAATGACATTTCTATATGCATTGGAATGATCAACATAGATAGCCCTTGGCTACCGTCGTAGACTTCCATCCACCATGTTTTTTTATATCCGTAATATTTGATCCTGATTCTGCTAGCAGTGAAGCGGAGGATCTTTGAAAACAGTGTCATGTATATTGCTTTGGTTCTGGCAGTTTGAGGAATTCGGCAACAATAAATGGAATTTTCCCAAATGTATTAATACCAACTGGATTGGTAGTGCATTTATTATTCATGTATTTCAGGGAAAAACAACGATGTTTGATGACAGAAGGGCGCAGTGCAAAGTACTTATGAAAATAGTCTACATACTTCGGAATAATACTGAAAGAACGACTAACTTTCGTTTTTGTATTTGGAAGTTGTATAACCAATGATTTATTTGTCATTTCGATGGCTTCCACTGATAAATTACACAATTCTTCAAGCCAACAGGCTACAAATAATCCGAAAATAGTTGCAACCTCAACCATCAAGTATTTCTCATCTGGTGCCTCCTTTATAAACTTTTCAACTTGTTCATGATTGAGAATTTTCGATTTTTTGGGAAGATATCCTTCACTTTTCCGTTTTAAATATGCTATTACCTTAAAATATTTACTAACATCCACCCCATTTTTAACGAGAGCGCTTGACTTTATCATTGAAAATTTTCTCCACAAAGTTGATGAACTCCATATTTTTGATTTTTCTTCTAAGTATGCCAGGAAAACAGTTTCACTGAAGTGCCCTTCGACATTTCTGAATTTACACCAGGCCAGGAAATTGTTATATGCAATATCGTACTGCTGAACAGATTTCTTAGGTAGGAGTTCCAGATTTGCTCTTCTTGCAGACTCTTCAATATCCAGAGGAACAACCAAATCGTCACTTTTATTAATAATTGGACTCTCAACAAACATATTGAGCAGTTAAAAACCCAACACGAAAATTGGACATGAACGAAGTTCAAATGACGACGTCTTTTCACATTTGTTAGTAACATAACATTGTCAACGTTTGCCATTTACAACAACCTTTTGATAATTTGAATATTAAAATTCATTTTGAAGTTTATTGTCATTGCAAATTCGCCCATTTCATTATTAAAATAGGGCAGTTGTACAAAAAACATTGTATGGTATTAGTGTTAAAAGTGATTTTATTTTGTTCGTGAAATTTTTCACTCTCCAAATAAAACGTCACTTTTAACACTCATATCATAAATAACTATTTTTCTACTTGTATGGAGTAAACACATGGTTTAAATCTACCCCTTTGACAACATCCTATTTGTGGAAATGGATCAATAAAATAATATTCCAACTTCTTGAATGAAATATATCGATTTTTATTGTCCATGAGCAGTAATTTGTTCGTGAATACTCAAAAAAATTCATGTTTCATAATATTGATTTTCATTCTTGTTATTTTCAAGTCGAAGACAACTTGAATCAGTGGAGCGGTTCGGATCGAGACTACACTTATGATGAATTACTTAATCGTGCCTTTGAAATAATGCGAGACAAGAATCCGGATATGGCAGCCGGAAAGAAGCAGAAATTCGTCATGAGACCGCCTCAGGTTGTGCGTATAGGTACCAAGAAAACTTCGTTTGCCAATTTTACCGAAATTTGTAAGATGCTCCATCGTCAGCCTAAACATTTGTTAGACTTTTTACTGGCCGAGTTGGGTACCAGCGGGTCTGTTGATGGAAACAGCCAGTTGATCATTAAGGGGAGGTTCCAACAGAAACAAATTGAAAACGTTCTCAGAAGGTGAGTCTTTGCTTGAGGAAATTTTCACTTATAGTTTACCTCTTCAATCCCTTATCAAACCATTGTGTTTTCAGGTTAGAACATAGAAAAACATTTTAGTCTTTTAGGTTATAAAAGAAATGATGAAGTTTAATAATTCTCAATATTTCATAACTGGTCTAAGTTTGAAATTCTGATGAGGTTTTCAATTAAAGATATATGAATACATGGTTTATGCACTGATTAGATTTTGTTACGCCAATTTGTAAAATATGAGGAATGTTTCATTAATTAACTGTAGGTGACTCTGTCAACAAATTATGAGACAGATTGTTGGTAATTCTTTCAAATATTCGAAAATAATTTTTTTTTTTTCAAACAAGAATTAATGGTGTTCCTGGCATTTTCATTCTCATGAGACGAAAATATCCGTATTTTTCTAATACTAGTTATCCAGTATTTTCGATCAAGGAATGAATTGATTTATTATTCTACACATATTGAAACTGAAATTTTATGATATACAGGGTTATTCACGAATATGGCTCTATAGATTATATTTAGGACAGACGCAAAATTCAGGATAGAAATTCTAAAGGTGAGTTTTAAGTAAGAAGACGACTTCTCGTATATTTTTTTGAGGTTCTAGGACTCCCGGTTTTTCCGGAAGTGACATAAACTTTCGTTTTTCAAATTGCAAGACCCATTATTTTATAGCATAAATAGATTCTCCATTGAATACTGAGTCTTTTTGATTGCAAAAGTTTGAATTTTCCCGAGAAAATTCTCTTTAAATGAGGAAATACAAAAAAAATAGAACTCTGTTGAAATACAGACAACTTCGAGGTTTTTTCATGAAAAATTCTCATTTTTGAAAATTTCCAAAGAAAGGCTGATGCTTCCTTTTCGAAAGCGTGATTTTCAGAAGATGATACAGGTCACAAATTCTTTGTCAAAGTTAGAAGTGACGAAACATCAAAAAATCGTTTTTTTTTCCAAATTGGAACCCCAGTTTTTCGAAGCATTTTCGAAATCTTCGTCAAAAAATTATAATCATTTTTCGAGATATTCAGGAATAACGATTTTTTCTTCAATTTTCAATCTCATTCCTAATATGTTTTTCTACTGGAAAATAATTAGCGGTCAAGTGAAATTTTTGGAAATCTCTGTTATTGACAAAATATTTTCTTATAGTTCGGACGAGTTCAGTTTTTCCTTATTTTTTAAAGCTTAGGATAATTTCCGCAAATAGTTAATTCTGGAGAATTTCTTTTTTATCATGGTAGCGAAATTTGAATTTTCAATAATGAAATTGTTACATGTTCTGTTAATTATTCTTTCAAAAGCATTAAAAATTATTTTTTTCTGCAGTCCTGAGAATTTTTTACGTTGACGTCACTAATACTCGCATTGAGAACTTTAAACGAATTGTTGCTGTCGCATTACAGATGATAATTCAAGAACTTAACTCGTCTGAACTATAGAATTCATTTTCTCGATAACAGAGATTTCCAAAAATTTCACTCCACTGCTAATTATTTTCCAGTAAAAAAACACATTCGGAATGAGATTGAAAATTGAGGACAAAATCGTTTTTCCTGAATATCTCGAAAAATATTCATTTTGAGATAAAAGTCTTAGACTTATGCTCCTATTATTTTTTGACAAAGATTTCGAAAATACTTCGAAAAAATGGGGTTCCAATTTGACAAAAAGATTTTTTGATGTTTCGTCACTTCTAACTTTGACAAAGAATTTGTGACCTCCTGTATCATATTCTGAAAATCACGCTATCGGGAAAGAAGCATCAGCCTTTCTTCTCGGAGATTCTCAAAAATGAGAATTTTTCAAGAAAAAAACCTCGAAGTTGTCTGTTTTTCAACATAGTTCAATTTTGAGATTTATTTTCGTATTTCCTCATTTTAAGATAATTTTCCCGGGAAAATTCAAACTTTTCGAATCAAAAAGACTCAGAACCCAATGGAGAATCTATTTATGCAATAAAAAATGGGTCCTCCCATTTGAAAAACGAAAGTTGATGTCACTTCCGGAAAAACCGGAAGTCCTAGAGCCTTCAAAAAATATACGAGAAGTTTTCTTCTTACTTGAAGCTCACCTTTAGAATTTCAATCCTGAATCTTTTCTTTTTTATAGAGCCATTCGTGAATAACCCTTTATTTTGAGTAGTTTGAAATTTATTCCAGTAAAATGGATTTCCAGTGGCTTCTAAAAAAAAAGTTATGGGAACTTATCTTATTTTTTTTATATTTTATCTGAATGCGACAGATATCCCAAATTTTTCCAGACACTCAGTATATTCCTTCGGCTCTGACTTTGCTGCACCTTCGTTTAAAAAAACGATAAATCAATAAATTTTAAAAAGTTTTTTTCGACATCCGAAAAAAGAAAACTGCTCCTGGGCAGCTTATCAAATTTATCATCGAAAGATAGATCTCAATGACAATTATGACATTGCAGCGCCGCCAAGAAACATTCTCCATATTCTTAAATTGGCTTAATGTCATTCCATTCAGAAAATGAATTTTGGACATCTTACATCTTAGGTTATGTCTAGAGTTCTAGAGAATCATTTTGACAGCTTCGACAATCTGTTCATGGTGATTTGACAGGATTATTACTTATGTATCAAAATTCTCAACAGTTTTTGTTTGCTAATATAAACATGTAAAGCAAACTGTGCTTTTTCTTTATCAGAAATTTAACAACCTGGAATGGTCAAAGTTGTTTATGGACTTAATTTTATCATAGTTTTTTCGATCTTCATTGATTTTCTAGTAAAGAGTTTCTTTTGCATTTCAGGTATATCAAAGAATATGTCACATGCCACACGTGCAGGTCACCGGATACAATTCTACAAAAAGATACTAGGTTATTTTTCCTTCAGTGCGAAACTTGCGGTTCCAGGTGCTCAGTAGCTAGTATAAAATCAGGTTTCCAGGCCGTAACGGCAAAGCGTGCTGCAATTCGTGCGAAGACCGCTTAGGTCTTTTATCATTGCAATATTCAATTTATTTATACACAGAAAAAATGATCACTGATTTATATGTAAGATATGAGTGTGGGTATGTTATATTTGTACCATATATTAGTGAATTGTTGAATACATAAAACAACCACCAGCTGTGTTTCATTTGTGACAATTGTTCTTTCTGTTGGTACACAGGAAAGTGTAATTTTGAAATTTTTTTTTTTTTTTTAATTCGTTCACAACATTGCTGTTTGTTCAGTTGCACTGGAAGGACTGACTGTTTGGTATTGATAATTATGTATTCGAAATAAGAGATGGAGAAATTTTGAAATCTGAACATACAATCACGTGTTTCATTGGAATGTGGAAATAAACAATTTTAGGACAATGTGCAGTCTTTGATTATAACAAAAATTTGTGAATCGTGCTTCCCCTTCATTAGCAATGCTTATTCAATTTTCACATATTGTGTAAGTTAAATCTCTGCAACTTGCAACTGCAAGTAAAGGAAAAAAAGGTAATATGAAGAACGAGATTTAAAAATTTTAATCGTATTGTAGCAAAACATTGCTGAACATTAAAGTTTTCAAGAAAAGCCAACATAATTCATCTACTAAGGTTGTCATAAATTTCTCTAGGGTTGAACTTGATAATAAAACGAAAATAAAATCATGAAATTCAAAGTATTAATGAATAATATTTATTTGTCTTCCAAGAATTTTTTGGACAGGTACAGAGAGAACTAATGAAAGTCCATAATTGATTCACATTACTTCCTTCATAACTTTTCGAATATCCGGAGCAAATCCTATATTCACCAACATCTTAATAATCGCATTCCTCAACCAATTGGTGAACCTATTTGTGCTGAAATGAAAATATTGCTATTTGTGTCAATCAAATACAAGTAATGATTCATCGTTGCGAATATAACAAGTTGAATGCAGCCTTTAATCAAATACAAGCCTCATATACTTAATTGGAATAAAGGACAGCCATATTTGAATGCAAGATCCTTTATTTTGACAGTTCTCCCGATCTTCTTGATTGAACAACTGTCAAAATGAAGGAAATGTCATAATAAATTTGACAAGAAAAGTCAGGGAAGTTAAGAGACCTTTCATTACAGGATCCTTTAATGAAGATAGACCTGTATTTGAGTTTCAATAACTCTCTAATAACAAATTTGAAATACTCACATTAATCGGAATTCATAATATGTCCAAAGTGGAACAGATGATACCTTTTTGATTATATTATAAGAGTCATGGGTAGATTTCATTGCTGCTCTTGCAAGCACCGAATATCTGTCTATCGGATTACCGTGGTCATGGCAGATTGCTCTTATGGTATTCAAATTTCTGCAAAGAACATCGTTATTTTAGAAACCATGTCTGCATAAATGAATAACAAGTATATGTTGAATCTGATTTCACTAACCTTAAGACAAGTAGTAAAGTCGATGGCATCGTTTTCAAACAACACATGATCGAGTCAAATCTTTTTCTTGCGAAATCGGTTATAACCCTCATGTCATCTTCCGTGAGTCTTGGCTTGAGACGGAAGTTGTTGGTTTTTAAGGGTGCCTGAGCCAAAATTTCAGCAAATATTTGATAATCTAAAATGATTGAAAGATAATTACAAAAATCTTCCAATGAAAGATAATTCGGTGCCATTCAACCAATGATTTGCTATGCTTATCTTGATATACAGGGTGTTTGTTCTCAGACAAGCCACCCCGTATATTTCTTATCGCATAGTTATTGGAGAAAAGTGTTCTCTACTGGCACAATAGGAATTAATTCTTTTACTTGCCCTCAACACCTAATATCGCAGAATATTTCTGCATATCTGAGTGGTTATTCAAAACCATGGCTTTCCACATACGACCAAGAGCTTTTCTCTCATCTTCCGATATCTGTTGGTACAAACCATGGTCCAGAAGCACTAACTCAGCTCGATTTTTTTTCTTTCTCACTAGAACTGAAAGCGAATATTTTTAGTTGAAATCAATAACCCCGCAAGATATTTATTAGTCAAATAAAATGAATCTGCTTATGTTAGTTCAGTTTATGCATTTATTTCATCATTTGTACACTGTGTCCCATTTTGGTTAAGACTGCACTGTATCTCAGCTATTAATATCAAGGATAGACATGCGGTTTTTGTAACCCTCTATCATTTTTTTGTAAAACTTTTCAAGCCACAAACAGAAATATTCCAACTTCTTTTGTTCCTGAAATACAGGGCGATAACGAGAATGTTGACTTTTGGATATGTTATTATTCTTAGAAAAAAAATAAAAAGTGCTTATAATAGATATTTTTACATAAAAGTCAGTGGTGTATTTGAATTTTTTTTAGAGCACCGTTTTTAAGATTGGGCACAAACTGTGTATTTTTTAAATAGAATATATATTTTAACGTCAATATTTTAGCAACTTTTTCTGGATACATTGATGTATCACAATCTGATCTTTAGTAAATTTTAGCTTCAAAAATCACAAATTCTTTGTCAAAGTTAGAAGTGACAAAACATTAAAAAATCGTTTTTCAAGATCTTCGCCAAAAAATAATAGGAGCATACATCGAAGACATTTATCCCAAAATGAATATTTTTCGAGATATTCAGAAAAAACGATTTTGTCTTCAATTTTCCATCTCATTCGGAATGTGTTTTTTACTGGAAAATAATTAGCGGTCAAATGAAATTTTTGGAAATCTTTATTATCGAGAAAATATAGTCCAGTTCAGACGAGTTAAGTTCTTGAATTATCATCCGTAATGCGAGAGCAACAATTGTTCTCAATATGAGTATTAGTGAAGTCAACGTTCAAAATTCTCAGGAATGCAGAAAAAAACAATTTGTAATAATTTTTAATGTTTTCGAAAAAAATAATTAACAGAACATGAACAAAAATGAAAACTGCTTATAATAGATATTTTTATCTAAAAGTCAGTGGTGTATTTGAATTTTTTTAGAGCACCGTTTTCAAGATTGGACACAAACTTTTGTATTTTCAAATAGAACACCCTATATATTTTAAAGTCAAATTTTAGGAATCTTTTTCTGAATACATTGATGTATCACAATCTAATCTTCAGTAAATTTTAGCTTAAAAAATCAGAAAAATTCATATATTTAGATTTGTTTATTTAATAGTAGGCCATGAAGTCTTTCACACATGCATAAAAAATATTAATTTTGATTTTATTATTTTCTTTGTTTTCAACATTTTTAAGTTCATGTTGAAAAGTGATATTTTGAGTTTATGTTTGAAATATAATTAAATAAATAGGTTTAAATCACATGGCGTTTTAAAAAAATAATAACTAAATGTGTGAAAGAATTCATGGCATACTATTAAAAAACAAACCTTAAAATGGATTTTTAAAGCTGAAATTCATTAAAGATTAGGTTGTTATAAATCAATGTATTCAGAAAGAAAATTGCAAAAATTTAACGTTAAAATATACATGGTGTTTTCCATTTAAAAATCTTGAAAATGGGGCTGTAAAAAATAGTTAAATACGCCACTGACTTTTATGTAATGTAATATCTATAAGCAGTTTTAATTTTTTTTCTATTTTATACAGGTCCTGAGAAATAATATCTCCAAAAGTGAATATTTTCGTTTTCACCCTGTATTTCAGGAACAAAAGAAGTTGGAATATTTATGTTTGTGGCGTTTAAAGTTTTACAAACATGTCTCTATCTTCAATAATAGCAGAGATACAGTGCAGTTGCAACCAAAATGGGGCACAGTGTACTGAAATTAGAGCTTTTAACCCCTCCGATTTTTCATTAATGCTTACTGTTTCCAGAATGTGGATCAGCGTGGACAAATCCAGTATGGAAAATTTGATGTCCAAATGCCTCAAATAACTTATTATTTACGTCAGCTAATGAAATTCTTTCCTTTTTCAATGCATCTATATCGCTTATTTTAATACCTTCTATAAATTCAGTCACTAAAACTCTCTAAAAATGCAATATTGGATTAAAAATATTGAAAAAAAGAAAAACGAGTATTACCTTACTGCAGTGATCCCAATATACTTTGGGAACATGAATATAACTTAAATGAGCTAAATCTTTGGCACATTTTTCCGAATTTACACCCTCATTTATGAAATCTAATTCTTGCTCAAGCGTTTCCTTCAAATCATCTAGAATCCAACTGAAATTGAAATCAGGATGCATCCACCCTGCTATGCTAAGAAGGAATTTAACTGTGGATACATCTGTCAAAAATCTCCGTCTTAAATCGATATATTGAACTTTAACTGCGACTAGTTCATTATTGTGCGTTTCTGCCACATATACCTGAAAGTAAGCGATTTGGAAGCAAAAGAATGATTTTGAAATGATCAACTCTTCAATATCATTCGAAAGAATTATATGCTTTCACAAAAAAAGCTCCTTCTCACTATCAGAAAGTACGGTTATCAGCAATTTAGTTAATTTCGATAGAAAAATTATGCTATTTGTACATCCAAAGCATCAATTTGAAATGTAAATTATCACAAAGTAACCAACCTGAGCTAAACTAGCAGCTGCAATAGGTGTATGATCGAATTTCCTGAACAATTCATTTGTACTTTTGCCAAAATCTTCTTGAAAAAGTTTTTCCAACTCGTCACTACCTCTCATGAGACACTTATCTTGTAAAATTTTCAGAGTAGAAATATATTCCTTTGGTAAAATATGGCTCATTGCGACTAAACCTTGTCCCAATTTTATGTATGGCCCTCCGTTCTCTAAACACGCATTCAGAATGTGGTTTGCGTCTCTTAAGTGAATTCTGCTCATCATAATATGGTAGTTTGGATCGTTCTCATTGAGACCAAGCATTGAGAAATAATAATCTAAGGATATCCACAAACCAACGGATAAAGATCTGCATAATAAAGTAATTGTAAATATTTCATGAAAGTTGTGGAGTTGCTGGGCATCTTGACCTGAAGAAACGGAGAATTCCATAAATACTAGCTACAGCATCACAGTCGTTACTGATCAATTTCGTTGGTATAATAGTCATCAATGATAATCCTGATCCAACATAAAAAACACTTCTTGCTGTTTGAGATCTAAAAATTTTTCTTTTGGCCAGTCCATTGCTGTATGATTGAGTCGCAACATGTTTTCGGATTATTTTGGAAAAAGTCCTTTGGATATGGCGCATTTTATATTTATGGAATCGATTCAGATCTTTGAATTAAATTGATAATCAACTCTGGTAACAAAACAAGAAGCCTTTCAAATCTAACCTAAAACTGCCAAAAAATACCGTTTGTTTATGGAATGTCAAAACAGCACAGCTCATGATACTACAACAACCCAGATAAGATCATTTGACGAACCAGTTTTGAACCTTTTCGCGCATTACGTCACGATGAGACCTATTTGAGAAATAGCGCTCATTTTCAAACGATATTTCTTAGATGGACAAATAATATCTGCCAAATTATCGCTTGAATTTAACGTTTATATTCAGAATAATGCCTAAACTATTATATCAGATCTAAAAGAAATCTAACTTGTACCCAATTGCAAAAGTGACACTCAAATATTCATGATAAAATTCAACAAACTCTGAGAGATAGCTTCGACCACCAAATCAATTTTGTCGAATATTATTGTTATGTTATGAGGTAAAATGCATTTTGAATCAGTTGGACGAAAAGAAGTAATATGTAGGGTAGAGGGGGGCAGGTTCGGACACGGGGCACATCCGGACATTTCATTTTTTCCGCCTCTCAGTAGCTCTAGATATTTGTTATTGCACAAGTTGACAACAGTGGTGATTTGAATGCAGTGTACTACAGGGTCTTGACACCTTCCTACCCCCACCCCAAATAGTGTTTTTAGTTGAGACAACAAATACTCGTGTCGCTGCATACGCCAATATTTAGTGATATCGTCAATAGATGACTCTGTTTGAGGTTTTTAGTCGTGTTTCGTGTTTGTCAAACATATGTTTTATTGACATAATTCACACAATTATTGATCACATTATGTATTTACATTCACAAGATCAAATGGATATGAAGAAGATAGTTATTAGTTATTTATTTAATATTGGAGAGTTATTATCCACTTTCTTCATCATTGTAAAACACAATCTGTGACAAAATTCCAAGAAATGAAAGAGAGAAGAATTTCTTCAGGTGAGTACAATTATAATTTTCCACATTCATCTCTTGTTCTTTTTTTATTGGCTGAATCTTTCAGATTTATGTTTTTTACTCAGTGATTAAGAAAAAATTTATTCTTTACAGGTAAAAGAGCTGTGATACTTTCTAAATTGAACTGTTTGAGACGAACACACTTGAGGGCACAGGAACAGATTCTCTACAACATGATTTACAAACTGAAAATACAATTAAACCAGAAGCAGTATCAAATCAAGAACTATCAAGAAAGATTAAGTGCTGCACTTGTAAACCCGAAAAAAATTCAGGCAAAAACTCTATGAGGAAAAAGAGAACAAGCAAATCTTGAGAAGCCAACTTTTTAAATGTACACTGTGTCCCAAATTGGGTGTGACTGCACTGTATCTCAGCTATTATTGAAGATAGAGACATGCATTTTTTGCGACCTTGTGTCAGTTTTGGTAAAACTTTTAAATATACATATATGTTTATTTTTGGTAATTGTCTAGACTGATCCGAAAATTGACGAAAAATTCAGTAAGCACTAACCTTAATATGCAGGAGAGGAATCTTATTTCAGATTTATCTGGTCGGTCTTGGTTCTTCTAAAAAAAATTCTCAAATTAATTGACGGTCAAATCAACACTTCAATTTTCAAGTCCGTTATAATATTTCAGTTTCGTGGCCTTTTTTTCATTATGAATACAAAATTCTCGATTTTTTCTTTATTTATAGCCTTCTTTATCACTGGATTTCCCCAAAATTTGATGATTTCAAAGTGTGTACAATCCGGTGATATGATGGCCATCTTCATTGCTACGTCATACGAATCACGTTATATTGCGCTGTTGACGTAGAAATGAAGATGAGTAGATGACAAATATCATTCATATCACCGGATTTTAAACACTTAGGAATCATCACATTTTAGGGAAATTCAGTAATAAAGAAGCCTATAAATTAAGAAAAAATCGAGAAATTTGTATTCATAATGACAAAAAGTCCACGTCACAGACTTGAAGAATGAAGTGTTCGTTTAGGATAACCCTCAATGACTTTGAGTATTTTAGAAAAAAAAACCAAGACCTGAAAACAGATTCTGCATATCAAGGTTAGTGCTTACTGAATTTTTCGTCAATTTTTGAGATTTTCGGGTCAGTGTAGACAATTACCTCATTTTCTGTATATTTATATTATATTTGTATATTTTTGTATAGAGAACAGTAATAAATATATATTCGTGAAGGACTATTGTTTTCAATTACTTAGAATTCAGAATAGGTAAGCCTACTGAAAATCCTAAAAAGCAAAATAAGAATGTAATTTGAATTTCGCGCCGAGCCTGCCGAAAAATGTGATAAAGTAGTAACCTGTAAAATATTAGTTGAGACAACAACCGCTTGGGGTTCCAAACAGTTGTTTTAAGCATAGTACGTCAGTGTCCGATCTATTCTACTTGGTTATCTGTGGTGTACTAAACGACGCGGTGTCAAACGGCTGATTTCATCGATAATTTTGTTTTTGTTTTCAAGTGCTATCAAAAGTAAGTATTTCACACATTATTCCTAAGGAGTTCAGCAATTTAGGGTCATCATATTTCACTTTCTAAGAGATGCACGTGATGAATTAAATATTTGTGCACTACATAACCTTTATTTCAACAGGCAGAAACTTTCCGAACTAACGGTTACGTAGTTGCCAAACTGATCTTGACTGAGGAGGAAGATTCGGACAATTTGGTCGGGGCACATTCGGACTGTCCGGAACTGCCCCAATTATAATCAGAATGGTTCGAACTTATATAAAGAAGAAGTAGGTACCAGACGTTCCAGAAAAAATAGTGAGAACCGCTGTTAAAGAGGTTTTGTTTAAAAATATGTCGTTACGGCAGGCTGCTGCTAGATTTGACATTAAAAAATCCACGCTTCACGATAGAGTATCGAAAGCTAGAAATATGGAGGATAACTCCGAATCCGAGACCGAAATGACACCTAATAATTCAGGATTATCCAAATATCCAAACTTTCATCAACATAATATCTATGGAAATTTTGAAACCTGCAGACATTAGGCCATTCCCGAAAGCAGGTGAGAGGAAAACCAGTAGGAAGTCTCGACTTGGCAGATCAAGGATTTACACGACATCATGTGAAAAGAAGAGAGTCGAAGAATTAGAACAGGCTAGGAGAATTAGAGCAAACACAAAAGGGATCAAGAGGAAACTGCCACTGGATCTGCAGACTCCTGTATCCAAAAACTTTTCAAGGGATGCAATAAAAAATAAGAACAAATCAAAGACACGTAGTAAGCACAAACGTTTGACTGACAGCTCATCTTCAGATTCAGATGGAGTTGAAATGAAAACTATGACCAGAAAAAACAAATTGACCATAAGTTCTTCTGATACAGACATTGTTGTGACATCTGACCACGGCGACTTTGACAAGCTCATGGGTAATTGCGCGAATTGTATATTAATTCCAAATTATATGTAATATTTTGTTATTGTTCCAGATGATGACCAAATTTTGCCGGGTGATTTTGTTTTAGTTCGATTTCCAACAAAGCAAAATGTGTTTCACTGCGTCGGTCAAGTGATAGAATTGTCGGAAGAATATGGAGAATATGTTGTTAAATTCTTAAGGCATTCCAAGGGCTATTTCAAGTTTCCTCCTGCAGACGACATTTCAGCCATTTCCCGACCTGACATTGAGTCAAAATTACCAAAACCTATAGCTACTGCGGTGACACCCCGATTGGCGAGTTTTTTGAAGTTCAATATTAACTTCTATGGTTTGAATTTGAAATAATAATTTGAAATAATATTATATAATCCATGTTGTTAATTTTCTACATCCAAATAAAATTTGGGATAAAATGTCAATCATATTTCTTAATTCCTTTCCATTCAGTTCCCCCATATAAAAGTACAATAGTCCTTACAGATAAACAGTTCGTTTTGATGTGTTTGGGCGAATAATTCTTACCGTTAATTTCACTATGCTATTGGGATTATACTCAAGTATTGATATCTCAGTATTATTTTAGTATTTTCATCCCCATATTTGAACGTCCGAAACTACCCCAGGCATGTCCGCAACTGCCCCCATGTGGGGTACATTCGGACAAATGATAATTTACTTTTGTTTGTATTTTTCAATGGCAACTCAGCAATGATCAACCAACATAGCTTAACAGGCAGTTAACAAGATGTCACTCTTTGTATTGACATATTTGTTATTCCTAAAACTCCACTACTTTGGATTGTACAGCCGATTAGCAAAAAGTGTCCGAACCTGCCCCCCTCTACCCTACTTTAATAAATCTAGAACTGTTCAAGGGCAAAATATACTTTTTCAAATTTGGGAGGTCTTATTGCTGATATGATTATTGTTGACCTTATGCCTAATAGGTGGTTTGAAAGTTTGAAAATATATATTTGTGTTATATTTTATTGTTTCTAGAGGTACCTGCCACAACACAACAAACCATTATTTGTAATATGGGTAGACTAACCAAAAACCAGCACAATTCAAGAAAAAACATTTTAACGCACAATCGAAATTCACCAAAAAGCTTTCACTTCACAATTAATTGAACTTTTTCAATGAACAAACCCATGAACGCCCGAAAAATATGTAATGGGTCTCTTCGTGACGTCAAAGATCTGAGAGAGATAGAAGATTGATATGCGCGTGGGTTTACCTTGTAGTTTTAGTATCATGAGCACAGCTGATCAGTCAAGAAAAACATGAAAATATGCAGGTGAATTGTTTATTTTTTCAACAGGTGATAGCACTCAAAAATTCGTTGGATAGATCCACAGGTGGGCAGCGATAATCGGTTAACTTCGTTAACTACGATTATCTTTAAAATTTAAGGGTAAACAGTCATATCACTATTACATCACTATATCATGAGTTTATGTAACTCGCCTATAAAATAATTAATGTTAATGATTTTTTGTTCTTCATTACGAAAATACATTATATTTCACCATTTCCTAATCAGGAAATGGTCGAACAACTTTAAACTAGTTGTTACTGTAAATATTCATCTCATTTTTCAAATAATCTAAAACAAAGACAATTTCATGAATTTTCTTGAATATTCCATATATTCTGAATAAGTTTGTGCTGTTTTGTGCCGTTGATATTTTGTTTTTATTCCATACGGTTCTCAAGATATTTCACAAAATGTTTTGTACAAAACAAGTGTTCAACATATTTTGTAAAATATCTTAAGAACCGTATAGAATAAAAAAAAATTCAAGCAGCACAAACCTAGCATTATTCAGAACAACAAAAATAATAAAAAAAAAGAAAATTCTTTGCCTTTACGAAGGCACATCGAGAACATTTTTGAAACATAGATGAATTCAAAATAGTAATCATCGAAATGAATACCATTCATTTCTCCAACCTCATGATAAAAGATCTCTGAGCCTGGGAATTGAAAATGGTATTCATTTCGATGATTACTTTTTTGAATTCATCTATGTTTCGAAAACAAAAATAATTTCGAAAATCCAAAAGTGCTTGGCCAAATTCACAGACACTGTTGCCACTGTTGCTGATTTTCCTACAATCTACTAGTTTTTCCTATTTTCTCCATGTTAATGAAAACCTGTTTGCCGGAAAATCTGATAAATTTTCAAGAAAATATTTCAGCACAAGAGAGCACAAATTTTTCCATTTATTTGTGAGGAGAAAAGGGCAATTTTTTTTATGTCGATTTTTTGGGAAACTAGACAGAAAAATTCGAACGGCATAGCTCAATAATTGTTCAGCACAATTTTTTTCAGTCATTGAAATCAAATTTTTCAAAAAGTGCTGGGCTTGCACATTTTTTTTAATATCTAAAGAGTCACATGGAATTAAAAAAAACTTCAACGGCACAAAGCAGCACAAACAACAAAATTTTCGAAAATCCAATGGTGCTGGGCCAACTTCATACACACTGTTACCAGGTACATATGTTGATTTTCCTACAATCTAGTAAATTTTCGTATTTTCACCATATGTTTGCCGGAAAATCTGATGAATTTTCGAGAAAATATTTACGTCACAAGACAGCACAAATTTTTCCATTCATTTATGAAGAGAAAAAACGAAAGTGCTGGGCTATTTTTTTCTCAATGTAGATTTTTCGGGAAACTAGACAAACAGAAAAATTGGAACGCCACAGCTCAATACATGTTTGGCACAATTTTTTTCAGTCATTGAAATCCAATTTTTCAAAAAGTGTCGAAATCAACTTAAAAGTTATCATGACGATTGTTAACTGATTAATCGAGTTAGTGCCCACCTTTGATTGAATTATTCTTGCCCCATTGTCTTTCAGACTTGGTCACCTCAACTACTCTTATTATGAACCCTGTACTTGTTTCAATCTCAAATATTTCCAATTTCTACCGTTTGAGTTCTTAACCTTCCGACATCTCTTTCTTTATCTAGAAATTTTCAAACAACTAGTACCTTCCTTCAGCAACATTTTGTTTTTTTGACTGCCCCAACAGAAACTTATTGAAATAGAAAGTTTCATAGATATGTCTAAAACTATCTCCTTAACGTGAAATAAATAAAATAAACGCAAAATAATCATCGTTTTATAATCTTATCATATAAAATTCCAAAAAAATATAAATGTGAAAACCTTTTACACATGTAGTGATGAAAGACATCATGATACATATGAGATGAATTGTAATTCTAACATACAAAAATATATTTCTAGTAGCTTATTTTAAACTTATTTATCATTCTATAAAACCGGAAAAATTTGAAAATGAAATTCCTATGAACAGTGGAAATCCTGTCATTGCGTTAAATTACCATAATTGCACAGCCATTTTAGATTGAGATACGTCCAAATTGATCCTAATCGAGGTTATTGCATTCCAGAATGGTCCTGAATGAAAAAACATCCATTACTTAATATGTAACAAGAAAAAGTGATAGTTATACGTCAAAAAAAAAAAAAAAACAAAGAAAAAAAATGTTACATAATTTTAATATAATCTTACCTCTGGAATCGTTTTGGAAAAAAGGTTCTTGACCATCGAATTCCTACCGCTACGAGGTATATTTTGGGTTCCCTCCATTGGCTTCGGGGTGTCTCCAGTATGAGCAATCGGAACCACAGATGTTTCGTAAATCTTCTTCACGCTTTCTTTCAATTCTTTCCCTGTATTGCACAACGATTCGTTCACCATTTCGATGTGTGCCTTACCCTCTATATTGAGGATATGAGAAATCTGTTGCAGTACACTGGCCATTTCAGAATTTTGTTTTCTATAATCAGTCAGGACATGCTCCAAAACCTGCAAGCATTACCATGTTATGATTTAGGTTAAAAATTTTATTTTGATATATAATTTTTTGCAATTTGTACATTTCATTTTTATATTTTTTTTCAGTGATTTATTTTGTCTATATTCTTTCAAGTCTTCATCCGATTATACAGGGTTATTCTCGAATATGGCTCTATAGAAAATTTTTAGGAAAGACACAAGATTCAGGATTGAAATTCTAATGTGAGCTTCAAGTAAGAAGACTACTTCTTGTATATTATTTTAAAGTTCAAGGACTTCCGGTTTTTCCGGAAGTGACATCAACTTTCGTTTTTCAAATGAAGACCCTTTTTTTATTGCGTAAATAGATTCTCCATTGAATTCTGAGTCTTTTTGATTCCAAAAGTTTGAATTTTCCCGAGAAAATTCTCTTTAAATGAGGAAATAAGAAAAAAAAATCTCAAAATTGAACACTGTTGAAATACAGACAACTTCGAGCTTTTTTCCTTAAAAATTTTCATTTTTGCGAATCTCCGTGAAGAAATGCTTATGCTTCTTTTCCGATAGACTGATTTTCAGAATATGATATAGGGGGTCACAAACTCTTTGTCAAAGTTAGAAGTGACGAAACATCAAAAAATCGTTTGTTTCAAATCGGAACCCCATCCAAACCCAAGTATTTTCGAAATCTTCGTCAAAAAATAATAGGAGCATACGTCCAAAACTTCTATCCCAAAATGAATATTTTTCGAGATATTCAGTAAAAACGATTTTTTCCTCAATTTTCACTCTCATTCCGAATGTGTTTTTTTACTGGAAAATAATCAGCGGTGAAGTGAAATTTTTGGAAATCTCTGTTATCGAGAAAATGTTTTCTATAGTTCAAAAAAAATTTTTATATGTTTCGTCACCTCTAACTTTAACTAAGACTTTGTGACCTCCTGTATCATATCCTGAAAATCACGCTATCGGAAAAGAAGCATCAGCCTTTCTTCTCAGAGGTTCTCAAAAATGAGAATTTTTAATGAAAAAACCTCGAAGTTGTCTCTTTTTCAACATGGTTCAATTTTGAGATTTTTTTTCGTATTTTCTCATTTCAAGAGAATCAAAAAGACTAAGAATTCAATGGAGAATCTATTTATGTAATAAAAATGGGTCTTCCCATTTGAAAAACGAAAGTTGATGTCACTTCCGGAAAAACCTAGAACCTTCAAAAAATATACGAGAAGTCGTCTCCTTACTTGAAGCTCACCTTTAGAATTTCAATCCTGAATCTTGTGTCTTTCCTAAAAATATTCTATAGAGCTATATTCGTGAATAACTTTTTTCAATTTCTACATTTTATATTTTTGGTGTTTTATATTGCATTTTCAAGTGGTTTATTTTGTCCATATTTTTTATTCTTTCTAGGCTACATTTGATTTTATACGTTTTTCCTCCCTTCATTTTCGAAATGTTTGATTTGAATGATACAAACAGTTATCTAATGCTAATGCGGGCGGTAATTATTTTCTTAAACTTTTCCCTTTTTTGAAAATGAAAGCACTATTTAAAAAAAAAAAAAATAATGAATCGAAAAACAGCCTAGGTATTAAAAATGCTATTTATTTCAATGATTACTATTTTGAATTCATCTGTTTCAAAAAAGCATTATCTGCAATAAAGTTGTGGAAAAAGCTCGGAAAAATTTTAAAGATTATGAGATTTATAGAGTGATCTTTTAATTTTTTCAAAAATTCGATCGAGTGAAACAAAAAACGAATGGATGGATTGATTTGGCTCTGCGTAGAGTTTTTGTGAATATATTGAACTGTAAATGGCACACTTAACATTATTGGTTTTCTCAAATGTTCGATCCACCGCTTGATTTTCCAAAAGTACACCAGAAGCCGTCTTTATCTTGCATTTTCAAATTCATGTGAAAAAGAGAAAAAATTTTTTTTTGAAAAAGCAATAAATAGCCATTGAAAGGAATTCATTCAGACAAAAAAAAAAACTTTTTCATTCGAAGGCCGATACCTCCATGAGAAGTGGACGTATCAAGACCTATGAAAAAGGAACTTAAAGCTAAATGAACAAAGTATCAGCATTTTAGCGATTAAAAAAAAATTTCCATGCCAAAAAACGAAACTTAAAAAATTTTGAAAATTTTTTTGTCGCTCGTTTTTCTAATATTACTCAGAAACTGACGCTACAAAATTTCTAAGTTCTGATCCAAAATCAATAAAACCCAGAGCTACAATTTCCTCATTTGTTGTGTCTTGTGTGACCATTTCTCTCGAAGTTACGGCTTGTTGAAAATTGCCCAAAAAATGTTTATATTTTCTTGATCCCTCAATTTTTTTCCAGGAGTGTATAATGAAAATTTATTCAATTACCTTTGACATCTCGTTGCGTATATACAGAAACGAATTTTTCACTTCGTCTACATTCAAGTAGCTACTCTCTATACTTCTGAGGGCATCCTCGGTAATAACATTAATTTTTCGATAAGCCTGGAAACGAAAAATATTTGTAATTCATTCAGATCATCGCAATGCATATTTAACATACATTTTCTTCCAGGTGGTGCAAATTTGATATTTTCTCGTAAATATTCTTGCGTTTTTTCCCATATTCCGCCAATTCTTTCTGCATTTCATCGTTTTTAAGTGTCTCCTTAAGTTCCTGAATCCTCAGTTGTTCTTTCTCGATTGATTTCTGCCTTTCTTCCAAATAATCTAAGAGAGTGGACCTTTGTTTCGAGGCAAGGTCGTTCAGATTTCCCTCAAATGCCTCATAATTTTTCATGTCATTGCTCAACAACGTCTTGATTTGAGACTTCCTCTCTTGCTCCTTAAAAAAATATTTTGAATCACATCAATCTACTCTTTTAAATAGAAATATTTTCAAGTTTGATAAAGTATACTCTCTAAGGGTGAAATCAATTTATTCATAAAAAAAATTTTAAAAATTCAATATGTAATTACTGAAACAAAGAACGAATATGATAACTCTGATTTATAACCCAAAAATGTTTTGACAAGTCTCATAACCTGACATTCTTGCCCTTCACACTTTCACAAGGTCAAATGTGTCAAACTTCCTAGGCCAACTGACCAATTTCATAAAAGTGAATAGACTAGTTTCCTACCTCTTGTTGCGACTCCTGAAATTTCGATATGTATTTATTGTTGGCTTCGATCCAAGCCTGAAGTTCC
Organism: Hippodamia convergens; assembly: GCA_038502775.1. Classification (NCBI taxonomy): domain Eukaryota; kingdom Metazoa; phylum Arthropoda; class Insecta; order Coleoptera; family Coccinellidae; genus Hippodamia; species Hippodamia convergens. Next base: position 19,962,252 of record CM076608.1, read on the forward strand.
AATATTTTGGTGCTGCATGTTTCAGTGAACATTCCGAATTTATTCCTTAAATACTCAATGGATTGGAATACATCGCCCAAAATGGTTCTGTTGTAATCATCATCTACTTCGTCTTCAATTTTTTCAGTACTTTTGAGGTTGTGAGATTTATCTTCTAGTTGATTTGTAACGTTACTTATCATATGGCAAACTTTTACGTTGAAATTTACAAGAGCAGAAATGTTCTTGGAGAAACTCTGAGAATTCTCAGGAAGAAAAAGATCATCTATGGTTTTTTCCACCGTTTCGATTATGTTTTCTATTACGTTCTGATTCTTACTCGAGGATGCGTAAACATAGTCAAGTTTCTTATGGAGGTGATTCTCCCTTGTCAACATGAGGTCTGCAAATTCCTGAAGTTTCGAGGATTCTGATTTGTAATACTCCAGTAATTCGCTGTCTCTCAACATTTCTTCCTCTTTTTTCTGTATTTCTGATTTCATCACTTGATACGCTTGACTCGTTTTTTTTGAAAGATTCTCTCAAATTTTCCCATTCGTGTCTTTGAGCCTCTAAATCCTCGACTTGCTCTGTTAATGCCCTGATGGTTTCGTGCTTGTTGGCTATTTCCTTTTTGAACTGCGTTAAACTTTGTGTCATTTCGTCATAATTCTCCTTGTCCATATAAACTCCTAGAAATCAACAATATCGAAGAAGAGTTTTAAAATGATTCTCAAATTACAACAGAGCTTAGTACAGATGATGATAAACTGATTACAGAACGAGATAAGTATATAAGAATGGATTTTCGAGAAAATTTTTGTTGTGCTAAATTGTGAACAGTTTGTGTTGTTTTATGCCTTTGAATTTTTTTCTCAATTCCTTGTGGTTCCCAAGAACCGGAAAAACCCAAAAACCGGAAAAATGAGCCAGCACTTTTCGAAAAATTGAAAAAAACTGTACCACACATGTTCTTAGTTATGCTGTTCGAATTTTTCTGAAGACCGTCTAGTTTCCTGAAAAATCGAAATTGAAAAAAAAATTTTCTCCTCACAAATGAATTGAAAAATTTGTGCCACATTTGTGCTTTCTAATGCCGTAAATATTTTCTCGAAAATTCTTCAGATTTTCCAGCATATTACAAATATGAAAAAAAAGTCAGTCAGCACAGCACTCTTTTATTTTTTTTGGCAAAAATTGTTTTATATTCAATCTTCACACCTTGTGCCAGTCAGATTTCCGAAAAAAAAACCGATTTTCCTACATATGGAGTAAATAAGAAAAATCGGTAAATTGTAAGAAAATCCGAATACCTGGCAACAATGTATGTGAATTTGGCCCAGCATTTTTGGATTTTCGCGAAAATTTTCGATGGGCTGGATTGTGATGCTTTGTGCCATTGGAATTTTTCTCTTAACACATACAGTTCTCAAAAAATTTCACAAAATGTGTTGTACGAAACGCATTTTATGAAATATCTTGAGAACCGTAGGGCATAAAAACAAAATTTCAACGGCACAAAGCGGCACGAACCTAGCACAATTCAGCACAACAAAACCTGAAGAATTGGGAAACTTTAATAACACGCACTGTTGCCAAGTACGCTGATTTTTTTTCCCACAATCTACTGATTTTTCTTATTTTCTGCATATGGGGGAAACCTGTTAATATTTTCAGAAAATCTGGCCGGCACAAGTTGTCACACTTGTGACAAAATCTAAAGAAACATTTTTTGTCAGAAAAATAAGAAAAGTGCATTTTTTCATTTTAGTAATTTGCCAGAAAATCTGAGGAATTTTCGTGAAAATATTTCCGACACAAGACAGTGCAGATGTAGCACAAATTTTTCGATTCATTAGTGAGAAGAAAAAACGAAATTGTTTGAGGAAAATATTTTTTTTCAATTTTTACTTTTCGGGAAACTAGACACTTTCGAAAAAATTCAAACAACACAACTCAAAACATGTGTAGCACTTTTTCTTTCATTTATTGGAATCCAATTTTTCGAAAAGAGGGCCCATTTTTACGGTTTTCAAAATATTCATTTTCGAACAATTTTAACATAATGCTTTTAGCACTATTACTTGAAGAAAATAATAGAATCCTCAAATGTCCAAACATCAGAAGTTAAAAGTGGAAACACCCAACAAAACTATATGTAAAGTATAATTCAGCTGGCTTCTTCATTTTAAAAACTCACAGAAGATGGAAAGTCTGTCCTGAATGTATGGGTGAAAAAAATCAAAACAAAGCTGTACTCAGCATAAGTAGATTCAAAAATATAATTTTCAAATAAAAATAAACGTTGAAAAAAAAATTATTTTTTTGAAAAATACCTTGTTCGTTGGCTGTAGCAAACAAATCCCGTTTTAATCTTTGCAATTCCTCCTGTACAGCGGCAGCTGTAGCAGATGTCCTCAAGTTGATAGTAGGACAATTCGTAATACTTCTAGCGTTATGAGCATAATCTAAAGTATTCATTGTTTCATCTAAAGAAGCCATTCCAGGTGAAATAGTTGCTATTATGGATGTTTTCGCTTTTCCACCTAAACTGTCTTGCAGAATTCTTGTCAGTTTGGACTCTCTATAACAACATTACCATTAATAACTTGGAATACTAATCCACACTTAACTCACCTATATGGAACATGAGATGAATTCTCGACTAATGCTTTTATAACACGCCCCAATGTAAGAAGTGATTGATTAATATTTGTAGCCTCCCTAGCTCTCTGCTCTTTCGATCCAGATTTGGCTATGTTTTCACTGCCGGCTAAATCTATCAAATTCAATTTTCCACAAGTAATATTGGATATATTTTCTGTAATAGAAATTGTTTGCATTGTACTAACAGAAATTGTGAACACTGTGTGCGACCTAGAGCTACGGTTATTCATCAAAGTTGATGCTACTTGTCTCCTCTCACATCCTTTCCTCAGAAGTTGTATTATATCCCAAGGATTCAAAACAGTCACTTCTTGCAAATTCTTGACGTGAACAGATTTCATCTTATCCTCATATATCCTGAAAATTTCAAATTATATATTCCCCTAAATGTGGAAGTTTAGAAATTTATCGTTTCTTCAGAAAACGTTACCTTAAGGGTGTCAATCCTTTATCACACAGTAAATCTCTAATTTCTTCATTATATATTTCCATAAATGAAACAGTCACTGTGCGTTGTATGCTTGGATCCATTTTATCCAACTCCTCATACAAGTGCATAGCAGCCCTCAAGATTATACCAGCATTGGAATCCTGAAATTTCAGGTTTCGATTTACACATACTCTTCGAAAAATAAGAAAGTCGTACCTGCTGCCAATTAAAAGTTTCATCTACATCTTTCACACAATCATCTCCAATGACTGTATAAGTTTTACCCGTTCCGGTTTGTCCATAGGCGAAAATAGTACAGTTGTAACCTTTACTAACATCTGATATCATCTTGCCCACTACTGTTTTATAAACCTTAAGCTGGGAAGTTTTTTCATCGAAGATCTGGTCAAATGAATAACCTTTCAAATGCCCTTTCATGTGAATTTCTTTAGGTGTACAATAAAAAATTGCTGGAGCACCATCATCATTGTGCTTTGGTCTAAAAAAAAAATTATCAACATTGAATATTGATATCATAATACGGCAGAAAAGTTGATGGTATCTCACCTTATTCGTAAAAATACTTGAACTGGAGCAAGCTTCTGTTTTTTAGGAAGAGGATTTCCTGAGAAACTGGACATTTTTGAATCTTAGTACAAAAATACTAATACTTCTCAATAATTAATACTTTCAACGGTTACGAAAATTGTTATTCTGTGGTGAAGTCGTTAAAAAATCAGTTTGAATTGAATTTACAAAATTGACAACTGACAACGACAACTCTCTTCACAGAGTATTGAGTTTGTGAGAACACAGAAAAATTCTTCTTTTCTGCTAAGCCTTGTTCAATAAAGTTCGTGAATTCTTGACCAAACAAGAGAAGAGGAATATTTGAATACCTCATGATTTGAAAAAGTTAATTCGATAGTAATGACTTGATTTTCCCAATAAAAGTTACAAAATCTTATTTGTGTATTCATTTACTCCCTATCCTTCTAAAAAATTGTATACATTTAAATAAATTCAGGAGATTCGAAGGGTCAATAATAATAACGATTTTCCAAGCCAAAATTTGAAAAATTCCACTAGAGAAAGATGACTTATAACTCATCGACACTTGCTAGATTCCTATCCAAAATAATATTTGAAATATCTGAGTTTTTGGAATCTTAAATAAACCATGGTTCTATTGTAGTAATCTTCCTTATAATGTTCAAACATGATTTTCAGAGAGATAGGTATAATTCAAAGTATTCATTGGTAAGAATAGAAAAACACATAAATTCAATATATTTATCAGTTAATTTTCAATTAAATAAAATTTTACATAAGTTAAATAATTAAAATTGAGTCATTGTAAATATTGCACAATTTTTTTACAAACGTACGATCTACATTTTAAGGAAATTCACCCATACTCTGACTGAATAGATAGGCTGAACTGACCCTGTGTTATAGTGGTTTCATGATACCAAACTCTTGTGTCTAGGAGTATGGCATCTCCAGGATTAACAATAAATGACACACTGGTGCATTTTTCTTCACATTCCGGTGCAGGTTTGATGTGCCATGTTTTAGAACCCTTCAATTGAGCTTGCCACATCAAACGATTAATATAATCCAGATGCATCGTTGCTCCAGCACCATAACCCATAAATACATATTCTTTCGAAGGCATTTCACAATCGTCAGGTAGAAAATGTGGCTTTGGATAGTACTTCCGCATTTTGGTTAAAATTTCTGGATGGCAGTTCCCCCAACCAACATACCAAGATTTCTGACCAGGTTCATTCAATACTCTTTTATTGTCCATGGAGAAAACATCCCTTAACGACGTAAAATCTGATTTGAAATGGAGAAACTGACATTCTTCATCCACACTCCTATAGGCTTCTTCATTCTCATGATACAAGCTTTTGAAAAAGTCGAAATCGAATACCTTCATAGCAGGCCAATGTGAAAATGCATTTCTTATAATGACTGGTTTTGAAGTATATGCGTAAGGAGCGAATTCTTCCTTGCTTACGTTATGAAGTATTATAGGATCGCTCACATTCGCACAAAAAGAGCAGTCTGAAATTTGACGGGTCGCTTCCCATACAAAATAATTGTTCGGAACAATACATCGTATACCTTTCAAATTTATAATTGCAAAGGAGAAAAAGTTCAGTACATTGCATCCATATAAAAAAGATATCAAGACAATTATAAGGGAGTATGTTACAATAGTAGTTTTCTTGCTGCCCTTAGGTTTGATGATTGCTTTTTGTAGACTTTCAATAGATAAACCATATGCTAAATACTTTTCAGTAAGTGCTATGAATTCTCTTTTAAATTGTTCATCATCTTGCATTTTGTTTATTTTCACTGAGAAAAAAAAAATAATTATTTGAGGTTAGGTCCCCTTTGTTAAATGAGCAAAGATTATCCTTCCAAAAGTATCATTCTTGTTCTTCTTTTGAGAACATTCGAATTCCAGATTGGAAAAACTGTTTATACGGGGTGCTTCGAAAAAGAATATCCCCTCTCTAGAAAACTGAAAAATACTCAATTATTTTATAATTGCATTAAAAAAATATAAATCCCATTTTTCTCACTATAATTATTTTTGGGTAACATGGAAATAAAAATATTTCTTTAAATTATTAAAATACTTTATTCCGAATATTTACAACGATTTTATCATGTACAAATATATTTAAAAGTCTTCCAAATCAACTACTTTCCTCCTTTTGAAATTCTTTTTTCCTTTCAGCTCCACCATTTTCCTTTTATGGGACTCTTTCTTCTTTTCTTGTTTTTTAATCTTCTTTTGGGCGTGTAATTCCGGATCAACAACAGCCAATTGATTCCTAGATCTTTTTCTTTCAGCCCTTTTGACTGATAACGTTTGTTGAAGTTTATTTAAAGTGTCGGTATAAAGTTCAAGGCCTATTTTCTTCTTGATTTTATTACCGACTTCTTTGCTGAGTTGGCGTAAGAAGGTGTTTTTCTCACCGAGCATCAACATTTCACGAACCAACGGGGCCATCAAGTGGTGCAGAATCGGTAGTATCTTATCCACTTCTAATACCGTTACAATAGCAGCAATCCATTTAAAAACTTCTGTTCTTATGACAATACTAGATGAACATTGAACTACCTCTGTATTAATACTCTTCCTCAATCTCTTGCATAACCATAAAAGATTTATTTTCATCACATCTGACTCTTCGTTTAGGGGAATATTTTGTAACACCCTAGCGATAAACACCAAATTCTTGATAACCTGTTCAGCGAGGTCGCTCTTCAAGTTCCCAGGTTGCAGCTGATCGCATAAATCAAGCGTTAATGATTTTATCGAAGCATGGGGTTCGGTTGTGAGATATCCGGAGTCGTCTTGTTCACCCTTAAGCAACAAATTAGCCAAATGTTCGATGTCGGTTGATGCCAAAACGAAACCTATGAATTGACAGGCAGCAAGACGAACCCAATCATGAGGATAGCTCAACAGCGACTGACAATGCGAAGCGAGATTATTGATAGTTTCTTTTTGTTTCAAGAAATTCAAACAATATTTACAAATCTTCAATAGAAGCTGCAGCAATTGGAAGTAGAAGTGATCCTTTATTCTTATTTTCTCTTCGTTTTCTGACGGATCTTCATTTGTATCTTTAACTTTAACAAATCGCCCAACTGAATCGTCGATACCAAATTGTTTCAGTATCAACGGGATTACAATCGGAAGCCTTGACTCAAACATGGCCTTTTCTGTGTTTACGAATATACCACAAAGCTGGGCTGCCAATCTTCTGTGATTTATCTGGAAAAAAATAAAAGATAATAATTTAAACTGATAAGTTATTGGATAGATTTATTATCACAATGATCATCAGAAGCTAGACAGACAAGCTAGATGTCAGTCTGTCAAAATCTGACACTTTGAAGGTTAAGTAAAATAGACATTTCAGATTGAAGTAGACCAATATTAATTTAAAATATACACTTTTCGAAACAACAAATTTATCTAGTGGTCCTGATGAAGTTTACTCTTTCAGGGATTCCTATATACAGGGTGAGTCTTTGACTTGTACATAACTGTAGATTCCTGTGGTTAAAAGAAACACTTTTCCGATTCGTCTTCGTTGGAAAGATACAGGCTGTTGAAATCCATGAAAAAATTCAATTTTCAGTTATATTTCGCAAACGATTGTGTTGAATGAAGTGATTTTCGGAATATAGTTTTTCGTAAACGTGATCAATCTATCCTCAACACAAAATTCCACCAACATCCGCCAGTTTCTCAATTATGACCATAAATTCACAAGAAATTCAAAGAGTCTAATTGTAAACAGTAAATTTAATGTGATTAGATGAATATTTATTCATTTTGGAATATGAAAGTATTCCTGATATTTTCTTGTAATCCCGCCATTTACGAGTAATTCCATATTGAAAGAAAAACATTTCTGAGAAATTCAATAAATTGGGTACCTTGGATGAATGTAACTCTGTCGAAAATATGCACAGAATTCAGTTTTTGCTACGTTGTCACGTTGAAAATCATCACGTATAAATTCAAGAATTCATGTTCTGGAAGGATAAGGTTATGAATGGAAGCGGAACTGGAAAATTGAGTTATAATCATGAGTTCACCTCTACTTCTTCAATTCACATCCTTATTAATTCAAGCAAATTTACACACCTCTTTCGAAATACCTAATGCTTTAGGCGAGTTATATTTTTTAAAGGGGATTGTTCGCTAGAAGCCCTAACTTCCCGCTTTCATTAAAAGCCAAAGTGAATGCTCCACCCAGACACAATCATGTTTTTGTCTCTGGCACCACCATTCGAATCTAAATGCACTTAACACACGCGATCACAATTCGGCCACATTATTCACAAAATTGCTGTTAACAAGTTGCTTCATGAAACCACACAGAAAAAAATTACACGGATTCAAGTCTCCTGTTGAAATTTTTATTGAATCATTCTATACCAACTCTGGACTCTGTAACAACAATAAATGGTACGTCATCCAATAAGTTGTCCAAATCATTTCGCAGAATGTTCAGATACTCATCTGCAGTCAGCCTACTGTTTTCGTGGTCATATCAGATGATGGTGAAAAAGCATTTTAGCATATCTACCATTTCCTGGTTAGAATACATTCTGCAGATTCACACTAATACAGTCGAATAAACGAAATAAAGTTTTAATTGAAAATCACGATGCCATTAATTCCCAATTTTTATTGTTTTATTTGTCTATGCGCAACAACGACCAACATAGAACAGTCGTGAAAAATCTGCGTTGTCAAAGTTAGAGTTGTTTCATTTTCCTTCCATCATGAAGTATATTAAAGTATAGTATGTTAAGTCAAATTTCAGATAACAAATTATTCACAACAGCGTTATAATTGAAAAAACTATCAACACACAATGACATTTGATCATTATAATGTGGTAAGTCTATGCACACTCTACACTGTATAGTAGGTCTTTGATCTATGGTTACGAAGTTCTATCTGACAACGTCCAGCTTAGCGGTGAACGTTCAATTCAATGACCTATGGAAATGAAAGGTTATGTTTCTGTCGGAGAACTTCAGGAAAATTTATAAACAATGATAAAAAATGATTACATACTGAAGATGAATCTCAAAGCGGATATAGGGATAGCAAGCTAAATTCTTCATTATCGATAATGAAAAAGAAATCAAGAGAAGAATATTCAACATTTGCCGCTAACGAAATTTGTATGAAGTATAAGTATTCATTGTAGGTACATTTTATAAATTCGGTAATTAGTCAGAACTAGCAAAATCGTACTTTATCTTTCGTCGAATATGATTGAAAAAGTAAGTTGACGCTTGTTTTTATTGTACAGTTGCTTATCATTTCTAAATTTTGAATGGTATGCATATATCTATGATTTCCAGGAGTGGCATAGCTCATTGTGAAAGTTGAAAATAGCCATATCTCTTTATCTAGGCCGAATCGGAAAAAATAGCAGAGTAAAAAAGTGTTTCTTTTGACCTCAGGAATCTACGGTTAAAATATATGTACAAGTCAAAGACATTTTACCTTTCGGTGTTTGATTCAGGGATTTCTAAGGCCCTTAAAATTTAGAGGAGAAGACTACTGGTGACGAATGAATGATAAGCGTTAGTTAACATCATTATGATGCAGTCTTCCATTCCTGAATGAACAAAAATACTATTGAAAATACTCACGTTTTTATCTGAGAACCATAATGTGACGATTTCAAACAATGGTTGTCTATCGGCTTTAGGTAGTCGTTCCAACAAAGTAGTCAGGCAAGCCGCTACAGTTTTTCTCAATTCTGGAACTTCTTCGTTAACCAACCTTGCACCAAGAATGATCAAAATTGTTCCGCTGTACGAATTTAGTTCTTTCTGAAATGATAAAAATGTTTTCGTTTCAATCTCTTCAATTCATGGACGTTTCGAAATACTCACCAGAGGGAACGTATTTACCAGAGTTTTCAACATTTCCAATGCCGATTCTCTACCGTACTGCAATTCGAAACTAGTTTGGGACAAGTAAAACGACACATGCTTCTCTACGTCCTTTCCTAGAGGATAATCCATCAAATATTTACAGAATACGTCTCTGGCCTGATTTCTGACATGACTCATCTCCGATGTGATGCTCATTTCGGCGACTTTAGCCATTATTTCGCTCAGCTCTGGCGCCAAGAATTTTCTGAGCAGAATTGCTTTGAGGAGGTTGAACGCCACTGCTTGCCTGTCATAATCGTACATATCTTTTTCGACATATGACAGGAGTATCTTGAGCTGATCCAGATCAATTTTGTGGTACTTCACGTCTCTCAATAGAACAGACATCGCCTGTAATAATAATAATATTGTTTATTTGTCAGTTTAACAAAGTACAACACTTTGTATAATAAGATAAAATATAGTATTCTCTTTCCCAATAAAATAAATAACAGAAGGTTTGGAATTACCCAAAAGACAAGTAGTTGCCTGGTTAAATGAACATTTTCAGAATAGATGGATACAGGGGGACCAATCACATCTTTAACAAATCTAAACCATTCAGGCAGATTTGCACAAATTTCCCTCAAAATGATTACTTAACTAAGCGTCCCTTAAAGTTAAAGGTCGCTTAAATTTATTGACAGTTGCATGACTGTCGCTCAACAGAGCCTCAAGTAAGGGACCCTCGAATATTTGTATCTAGTGATATTTCAGTTTTTCACTAGGGTGAAACTTCACCCTAGTTCAATAAAGCCATTTCATTGGCTGGAAGGCTACAGATGATAGTTGTCATTTCCTTAACCTAACTTTACTTTCATTTCGACGATTTCATGCATCAGTCAACGTTAGATTGGCTTGTTGAAATTCCAATTTTTTTGGTTTATATATAGGAGATGATTTCTCTTCATTAATGATATGTAGCGATCATTGAACATCTGAGGTTGCGAAATATCATCGCTTGGTTGGCCGAACCTGGTTTGAAAAAATTCTCTCTACCCAGAGAAAATTTATCATTCCTCAAAGGAATCTCTAGTTGTTTTCCTTTTAATGCCAATAAATGCATGACAGTCTGTTTCTTCAAACGATAATTTTGGAAAAAGGAAAGCTCATCCAATTAACTGAAATATGAATGTCTATCAGATATAGATGTCAAGCATCTATTTACAATTGTGATGAATTCATCATCAAAATTAGTTAATAGACAACAACAAATGTTCTGCAGTCAGTTTATGAGTTTGACGAATTATTTTAGGTTAGATCCCGCCTTCAAATATTTATGTGGTCATTACAGGAGCAATTAAATTAGTTTAAGCCATCAAAGTGTCACTTAAATAGCTGGTGCAACGTAATTTAAGTTAACGGTTCATTTTAAGGGAAGCTTAACACTTTAGTGAGTTTGGTGCATATAATTTTTTATATAAATTCTTTATATCATTATGTAATGCTTTAACTCACACTTTACTTATGTTGAAATTCTTGTCTTTTGCATTGGGTTTTACACTGTTATTTGTACTATTTGGTTAGTATTGTAGAAAAGGATATGACCCTTGAAAAAATAAATAAATCAAGAGAACTTACCTTGAAGGATACTACTACTAAATCGAAATTCTCTCCTTTACTCAACCCAGCAACAGCATACTTGTGTAAAATTGAAAATATGTCAGATGTTATCTCTTTTATATGTTTCCTCAGAGAAGGTAGTTCCAATTTGAAAATGAAAGTTAAACACTTCAATGTAACCGTGGATAACTGAAATTAAAACAAAATAATTTAAAAATATTTTCAAGATTCAAACCAAATATAACTTCAAGTGGATCATGTTCAGTACTTGAAGCAATGAAGGATGCCAAGATTACAATTCAATTGTAGAATAGTTACTTATGATAAAAGTGGAGAAGGCATTGATATTCTTCCAAGAGTTCAAAATTGTATAAATGAACGAGTACAAATACAAGTATTATAAATTATCTTCTCTAATTCACTGAATTTTCATTGAAATTAATTAAATGTCCATGAATTTCGTTTAGTGATTTTTGCATTGAAAAATGTTGGTTGGCAGAACTGTTTTCCCTATCACCTTATTTGACAGATAATAAATAAATCCTTGACAGTAGGTCAACATAAAATGACCATAGGCGATTTCGATTGACGTTGGTTCTTGGTTGGTTCATAGATTGGTCCGTCAGTTTTGGACCAACCGCATTCGAATGACATATTGGTGACGTCTCGAATCAGCTGTTTCGCCGAAATTTGAACCGTATTCGAAAGCGCGGTTCGTTTGACGTTGTCATTTATGAACCGAGCGGTCAACCGTTAACCAACCAAAACAGCCATTCGAAATCGACTCATGAAAACTGTGGAGAACTGAAATTAGAGAAAACAATGATTTCTACAATTCCATAATATGCATATTTAGAACATTCAAGGAAAGTATGTTATTTCTTCTTTTACTCATGTCTTACCTTGATATGTTTCGATTTCAGACAGTCCTTGAAAAGTACCACGAAAGGATCCAAAAATGAGAGGTGCTCCTGTTTCCCCAATATCTCCTTTTTCAGTAATTTACAGCAAAGAGTCAAGCCGAATCCGACAAGGTGGTGTGCGTTTGCTTTCTCGGAATTCTTAACATTGCTAATTCTCACACCCGATCTTCCAACTGGTGCCTTAGGTATGATGAAACAATCAGGTTTCTTCGTTTGAAGCAGTAGTTTTTCTTTTTCTGTCAGTTTCTCTTTGTTGTTGCCTGGGGTTAATTGCGCAATTTTCTCTGAAGATATTCCATATGCAAACATTATCAAAGATTCAGGCTGAATGAACTCATTGTCCACAAGCCCGATTGCCATACTGTTGAGGCATTCTTGAGCTTTCAACACCGTTTTGAAGGAGGTTGAAGTCTCCAAAATATTTTTAATAGGCATTATCAAATCCATCAAACATTGTTGTGTAATGAATTGGGCTAATATCTGATAAATGGACAAGCTCTTGGACGACTTGGCTTCTGATATTTTTACCACTATTTTACTGACTTCTTTTTCTTCTGATAATATTCCAAATAAATCGGTATTGCATAGCTGAAAAATAAATGAGAATAAAAGAACTGGAAAACAACTATCCAATAACCAGAATAGTTAATGACAAAAACGGAGAAAACTTTTTTATTTTACTTATTGTGCAATCCTTACTAAATTCCCCAAGAACTTTCTTGTTTTTTCAAAAATACAATGTTTCAATTTGATCTGATCAGTATTGTTTTGTATAACTAGGACAGAAAAATTCAGGCTTTACCTCCAAAAGCCTTTGATCAGGGTATACTTGGGGTCTGAATGTGAGTGTTTTGAGTTTATAAGGAAAAAAACTTGTACATCTAACTTATAAAATACAATGAAGTGTTAAACTCGACATAACCAGAATAATAGCGCCACCTAGAGCTGATTGAAGTTATTTAGAAATCTTAGGTTAACTTCAACTAAGCTTAAATGTCAATGTCACAATTGCAAGTGAAAAGATATGTCAACAACTATTAAAATAAAGGAAACTTACCTTCAAAACCGTCAACAATATGGCATCTATGTCCTTAGGTTTGTATTGTGGTTTTAGACAGTTCAAAACCCCGTGTACGGTATATACCAAAACATGGGCCTGATAACCTTTCTGAAGCAAAGCTGCCATTTCAGAAAGCAGCGAACCTAAATACGATGGTCCAAGAGTGAGCATCATTTCTTGTAGAGTTTCCCTGGCAACCTTTCTCACACTCTCCAGATGCGATTTCAAGAAAGTGCAAGTTTTCATGAAGATCCTACAGAAAGAATTCGTTGTATTGCTGTAAAGTGTTACGAGAAAAATTTCTTACCCTGGCAGATTATGCTCCAGAACTTTCGGTGGTAACTTTTGTAGAAGTTTCACAACGGCAAGTGAAAGCGGGACTTTAACCAAATCTTCTTCTTCCTGTTCGTTTCTAGTCAATTTTCGATTTATTTTATGAGAGCTATCCTTATGAGTCATCTCGGCTAAAGCTCTGTGAAGTTGTGGAAGAAGTTGAGTCTGTAAAAGTTGAGTTAGTTTCAACAACAAATACTAAAATTTATCATCCATAGATATGTTGCATAATTTAAATTTATTTTCGTTGAATTTACATCATTACAGAGCAATCACTACTTGAAAACTTGTGAGGTAACCGTAGAAAACTTAAAACATTTTTCTCTATTTTAGTATCGTAATGAGTTCATTACAGTTCTAGAAGTAGTGCTGTGATGAAACTCATTACAGCATTGTTCTCAGTTATATTTTTCATTTTGTGGTTGTCAGTACTGACTTCAGATCCTCTCAACTTTCAAATAAAATCAATTCAAATTCCGGAATCTGTCAAATTTCGTAAGTCACACCAACTGCCAAGGTACAATACAAAAGTCACTAATCTGAATTTTTATTTGAATTTTGAGAGTATTTCACAAAACTTAACTGAAATAGAGAAAATATCGTCTAATACTCGTTGCAGAAGGCAATTGCAACACTTATACTTTTGAAAACTCGCTCCTTCGTCGCTCGTTTTCGAATTTCACATTTGTGTTGGAATAGAAGCTCATTCTGCAACTTGAGAGTTGGAATTTCCTTCTGCCACGAGTATTAGACAATATTTTCCCTATTTCAGTCAAGTTTTGTGAAATATTCTCGAAATTAAGATAAAAAATAAGATTAGTGACTTTTGTATTGTATCTTGGCAGTTGGTGTGACTTACGAAATTTGACAGATTACGAAATTTGAAATGATTTGATTTGAAAATTGATAGAATCGGAGGTCAGTACTGACAACCACAAAACGAATAATATAACTGAAAAAAATGCTGTAATGAGTTTATTACAGCACTACTTTTAGTACTGTAATGAACTCATTACGATACTAAAATAGAGAAATAATCATTAATCGACATAAATGTTTATAGCATAGTTTTTTAGTTTAACCCTGATTTTGTATAATTATTCAACCTGTTTTCATTTCATTATCTGTAATTGATTACGATTCTGGGAATGAATTCACTTTATAAATATTATAGGAAGAAAGACCCTGATTGTTAGCTTTTTGAAAAGTTTCAATAAAATTTTTAAGATACTTATTAAATTGCTTATGTAAAGAAGTGTAACGTGATAATATAAGTTACACAAGTTCAGAAATCAGTTTACACTTACCCGAATTGAATGAATGACCCTGGTAGCTGTTGACTTGCAGAGAACATTAATTTTTTCACATATTTTGATTGATTTCTCTTCCGTTGTTTCATTTTCTTCTTCCTCTGATTCATCTTCTTCTTCGATATCTTCAAGAACCTTATCGAAATCATCTTCAACTGCTGTTTCGTCATTTTCTTTAGATGTGTTATCCACCTCAGTCGTACTTTCTTCATTGATTTCCAATTTGTTATCTTCAGTTTCAACTTTCTCTGCTTCGACATTTACATAGGCTTTGTGCAAGTCAAAATGGAAGGAGTTCAAGACAGTTACAGTTAATTTAACTAGTTGCTTCTGATGGACAGATCTGCTTCTTAGTTTGCTCAGGTAGAACTTCAGCAAACCCTCGTAATGATGCCAAGGCAAAATATGGCACAAAATCCCCATTGTTTCTATTGCGGTGTCTATAAGAGTGTGCTTACTAGCATATTTATCGTTTAATAAATAATGGGAGATTAACGGGAGTATAAATCGTGTAAGAGTTTGAACGTTAATCATAACATCCAGTTCCTTGAGAATCTGACAAAACTTTGTCATAGCCCTACCGTGCCGATGGACTTGTAAATGTACCAGATTTTCGAAGAAATCAACTTCGATGTCACTTTCGTTCGTAAACAGGTGCAAGTCTCTCAAAATGAAGTGATTCTCTGGGCATTTCCTGGCAATATGTCCCAACAAAGAGATACATTCGTTCCTTAGATCTTCGTTCTTGTTTTTCATTCCTTTGCGAATCAAATTGAACATCGTTTCGATCAAATAGTCGTTATCTTTCTTGGACTTCAGGTATTTCCTCAACATATAAGGGCACAAGGTTTTCAGTAAATGCGACGAGTTTTCCTTGATGGACAAATCGGATTCAGTATTCAAGAAGTAATACGTGTTGAATATTAACAGAACGCCGAGTCTAAGTTCAATCTTATCTTCTTGTATTAAAGAATGAATCATTTTGAAGGCATTGTGTCTTCTTTCGAAATCTGGTTGATCCAACCACTTAGCGTTGTACGCATTCATTTCTTCGGTTACACTCTTCAGCAAAGCTAATTCTGGATCGTTCGTTTTGTTCACTATTACATCAATGATTGATTGAAGTATTTTTCGTCCTGAGGAATAACCTACTTCTCCGAATAGCAAGGAAATTTTATCGATGAATATCAAGGAATTATCAACTTTTTGCAGCAAGTTCTTCACTGTTACCAAATACTGATTGACGATGTCTTCACTGATGTTCGTGTGACATTTCTTCAAAACGACAGGTAGTAGAAGTGTGAGGGTATAGTGGCTTATGTCGGCTTCCCATACCAATTCGGAAATTCTTGAAAGAATGAAAATTTCGAGTTTGCTCAAATTCTTCGTTTTCTTTTCTAAACTCTTCTGTATCCTCAGTAAAACAGAAGGAACGTGAGGCAACAATATGCAACTTCCATAATTTAATTTATCATTCACCTCGATTCTATCTAGTATACTTTGGTCGATCGGTATGACATCGTTTATTTCGATTTTAGATTTATTTTCGTCTTCGACATACAACAGTAAGTGTTGCACCATTTCCATAATTGTTTGGGTCACGCTGTAGTGAGACTTTTCATTGACCAACAGTTCCATGATCTTCGGGAGAACGTACTGCGTTTTATCGTCTTTCTTGTGTTTTACCAGGAACGAGAAATATCTTGGGTCTGATCCCCAGAATACGAACAGTTTTAAGAGGGCTGTAGGGCTGTGGATACCTTCGATGTTCAATTTGTCTAAATAGGGCCAAACGAAGATTTCGAATATGTTGTCGATCTGCTTGGGGTTCCAGGAGTAGTGTTGGAATTTTTGGAAGAAAGAATACACCAATTTGGTGGCAGCTGTGCGTAAAACTCTTAAGGCTGAATGGTAACCGACATGAACGTTCGATATTTGCTTGAAGGCCCCTTTGATAAAGGATCCTATGATGAAGATGTAGTGTAGAAGGTTTGTAAGCAACTCGTTCGCTAAAGAATCCCCGAATTGTTCCAAAATCACATTAAGCATGTTCATTGAGCTTTGGAGTCTCTTCGGTGGGATAAAATGCTCTAAATCGACATTATTCGTTAATTCGTTCAAGTCCTCTTCGAGATATCTATCAAAAAACTTGAATATCATTTTAATAAAAACCACCTTTTCTCTTTCGTGACAACCACCTAAGAATCTTATCACCAGAGTCCTTCTGTGTTGTCCTGCAGATTTCCCTCCAGTTCTCATTCCTATTTTCGAGTTCATTTTGCTGTAAACAATCCTCAAAACTACTTCCATCAGTTCGTTCCTATGTTCTTCGACAATTGTTGTTCCTTCCCGATCCAAATTGAAGGTGGCCAATTCGTTTTTGAAACATTTATCGTCGATGAGGTTGTATAAATTTTCCTTGTAAGGCGTGAGGAATTTTTTTTTGTAGGTGAGAAGACAGTCCAGAGCGGCCTTTTGAATTTCGGAATTTTTGTGCTGCAGCAAATTGTTGTAGAGTTTGTACAGTTCTGTTTCGCGGTACATCGATTGGGGGCTCTTGATCTTCGAGAAAACTGATAGGTATTGCAGGAAGGTTCTGAAAGAAATTAATTTTTTTTATATGGACGTAATAATTGTCCGACAATTCTGCATTCAAAGAAACTTTACCATATACAGAATGAAATACTATGATATGCCAGTTTTTCAAGAGCTTAAAGCAAATCTTTAACTTGTACAGGGTGGTCAGATTTCGATGTTTTAGTACTACATCTCCTAAATTAAGCGAAATAGAAAAAAGTAATAATCATATCATGTTCTCTTTTTCGAGAAACTTAAATTGCTGAAAACCACAAGTCGCTAAGGTGTCTAGTTTCCATGCTACAGGGTGATTTTGGAATTTAGCCAATTATTATAATTGGCTATAACTTCCGCAGTATTGCCTCTACCTCTCGAAATAAAAACATCTTCAGAACAATTACTTTTTACTGGTTCTATCAAAATTTCAGTGCCACTTCAAATTTCAATTGTAAGCTGTGAAATTGATTTAGAAAACATCAGTTATAGTTATATTATTACTAGCTCACGTATTATTTCAATTTGAAACGGTACTGATGGGTCCGCAAACCAACATTCATAACCTCGTATCGAAGGAGAGACAGGCACATGACCACGTGATAAAGCTATCTCACGTAGATTCAATAATTTCTTGCTCAAATTCCCATTCGTTCAACCTGCGGTAACGGTAACGGTAAAAAACATTTTTCATCAGGAATAAATGCTGCAGATAATAATTACATTCATTTTTATATGAAATCATTCCATGCCAGTCGGGAACCCTCTTCAAATTGAACATTATTTTGAATTGAACTGAAAATGTTAAAAATGGTTATCGTGGGTTGTCCTCATCAGTTAGACATATGCCGTCGCGAACTTTTTTATAGAACTTTTTGAGCACTACAAAATTGCCTCTGACCATGTTTCCCTATCTCTTATAGTTTACCCAGCGTCGGCCGTGAAAGCCTGAAAAAACCGGGTTAATTACCGACTTTTTCATGAAAACTCGATATTTTTTCTCATTTCTCCGTGATATAGGAATGAACCCTACATGAAAACCTCCCAAAATAAATTCTCTACATTATGGTGAAAGTTTCATCAATTCATATAATCAATTTCATATAAATTAAAAAAGTTGGGGGTATTTCCGGTTCAACAGGAAGTATATTATTAACAAAAAATGTACATCAGATGCATTTTGCTCCATTGCACTTACCTGTGAAGTCTCATTAGTATAAAGTTATCGAAACGCAAATAGAGGCCTAACTTAAATAAAGTTTCCCTTATTTTGACATTTACTCATGCCCATTAGCAAAAGATTTTAAGATGGCCTGTATTAAAATAGGGGCCTCCTGTCCGATTTAAATAAAAGATCCCTTATTTTGACATTTCTCCCAATCTTCTGGATTTAACAACTGTCAAAATAAAGGAAATGTCATAATAAAGTTGTCAAGAAATGAATCGTTTCGATAGGTCAAATATCCAACCAACATTAAGGGATTTTTTATTACAGAATCCTTCAATAAAGTGTTTAGATAACTCTCTAATATTACGCATTTTGTTTAAAAGATATTTTCTTCGTTCTTTGCTTTATCCCAACCCCATATATGTTGTATAACTTCTACAAACACAAAATCCACCCTCATATCTCATAACATATCATTAAATTCTATAATTATACCAGACATTTAAGAGACCCAACTTTTAAAAGTAAGTTAATGGCATTTAATGAATATTTGGAAAATGAAAATATTTTCCGTGAATTCTCAAGTAATTGATCATTGCTACATCTTATGCTCATAACAACTTTAGCGGCATTTTTTATGGCTGGCATAGCTCATTATGAAAGTTTAAAATGACTATCTTTTCCTCTAAGCTGAACCGAAAAAAATGCTATATGAAAAAAAAATTTCTTTCGACCTCGAAAATCTATCATCAAAATATATGTTCAAGTGGGAGACTCAACCTATATACAGTATTAAATTCTTTACCAGAAAAGGCAAGTAGATAAGCACTAAAACGTGATAATGTTACTCACTTCAATTTTTTTTTGCCGTTCATTTTACTCATTTTGTTTGGAACAGTCTTGACAACGGGTTCATCTTGTTCAGCATCCTCCTCAGGATCCAGAACATCTTCAACCTCAACGTCCTTTTGTTTGATATTCCAGGTATAGGCGAGTTCGGCATTGTACTTTGTAAATTCATTTCTGAACAGGAAAATTAAATTATCAAAATAAAAGTTCATACTACTAGGGTGGTTCAAATATGATCGAGACGTTTATTTACTATTGAGAAAATTTACAAAAATTCACAGTTATCTTGGATAAGAATAGCACTTCTTGATAGAATGCTCCTTATTTTCGAGATATAAACAGGAGGGACCAAGCAATCACATACTCAAGCCACGACCTTCAAAACATACATGCACGCAATCTACAGCATTTGTCTCGATCGTATTTGAACCAAATTCGTATTAATGTGAAATCAAAGGCTCTCAATCAAATTTGATAATGTAAAAGTAACCTCATATCGTCGAAATAAAAAAAAAAATTTGAAATCAGCAATATATACTTACTCGTAGAATTTCAGGAGTAATCCAGATATATCTTTGGTTTTCGCCTCTCCTACAGCGGGAAATGAAGACAGTCCTTTCCATAACAACAAGCGATAATTTGCAAAATCCGGTTTAGAGTCGGATTTCTGCCAATTCTCGTAAAATTCAGTTAAACTGCCATATTCACTTTCCACGTTATCGATTGGCAAGCTAAGATTGTTGAGTACATATTCGTCAGCTTTTTTGAGCTGTTCCCCGTAAACGTTCCAAAAACAGGCTATATTCAACCCATGCGCATGGGTCTCGATGATATTCAAAGCAGGCTGCCATAAAAGTTGGAAGTTCATGTATAAAACTCCGCAAATATACCTCAGAGGTACGTCTTTGAAGTCGGTCTGGTGGCACATTGTCATTTGCGGTTTTTCGAAACTTAACTTTTCCAAATTTCTCAATTGAGTGTGGTAAGTGTTTATTTGGGGATCTACGGATTCGATGGAATAGCATAAAGTGAATACTTCGAATTTCTCTTTAACTGTATCTGGATCGGTAGAGTGTACGAGGTCGAATTCAGGTATGTCTTCGAATAGGGAGTAGATGAATGTTGTGAGGAGTCGTATCTGAAATTTAAGTAAATTACTTATTATAAAATTTTAAAATGGCTGTGTATGTTTTTCTAGGCTGAAACAGAAAAGAAGGTATGACAAAAAAATAGTTCTTTTGATCTCAAGAATTTATCGTTAAAATATATGTAAAAGTCAAAAACTCACCCTGTATACAGGGTTATTCACGAATATGGCTCTATAGAATATTTTTAGGAAAGACACAAGATTCAGGATTGAAATTCTAAAGGTGATCTTCAAGTAAGAAGACGACTTCTCGTATATTTTTTGAAAGTTCTAGGACTTCCGGTATTTCCGGAAGTGACATCAACTTTCGTTTTTCAAATGGGAATACCCATTTTTTATATCATAAATAGATTCTCCATTGAATTCTGAGTCTTTTTGATTCCAAAAGTTTGAATTTTCCCGAGAAAATTCCCTTTAAATGAGGAAATACGAAAAAAAAATCTCAAAATTGAACTCTGTTGAAATACAGACAACTTCGAGGTTTTTTCATTAAAAATTCTCATTTTTGAGAATCTCCGAGAAGAAAGGCTGATGCTTCTTTTCCGATAGCGTGATTTTCAGAATATGCTACAGGAGATCACAAATTCTATGTCAAAGTTAGAAGTGACGAAACATGAAAAATTAGTTTTTTTCAAATTGGAACCCCATTTAGTCGAAGCATTTTTGAAATCTTCGTCAAAAAATAATAGGAGTATACGTCCAAGTCTTTTATCCCAAAATGATTATTTTTCGAGATATTCCGGAAAAACGATTTTGCCTTCAATTTTCAATCTCATTTCGAATGTGTTTTTTTACTGGAAAATAATTAGCGGTCAAGTGAAATACTTGGAAATCTCTGATATCAAGAAAATATTTCCTTATAGTTCAGACGCATTCAGTTTTTTCTTTATTTTTTAAAGCTTGGGATAATTTCCGCAAATTCTTAATTCTGGGAATTTCTTTTTTGTCATGGAAGGGAAGTTTTAATTTTCAGTAATGAAATTGTTACATTTCGAAATCATTAAAAATTATTAAAAATAATTTTTTTCTGCATTCCTGAGAATCTTTTACGTTGACTTCACTAATACTCACATTGAGAACTTTAAACCAATTGTTGCTCTTGCATTACAGGTGATAATTCAAGAACTTAACTCGTCTGAACTATAGAAAATATTTTCTCGATATTATTATTATTATTATGATGAACAGGGGTCGTTGCGGCTTCGTTCAGCCTTCCGGGAACTTCGACCGCAAGGATCTTTTGTTCTTTACCCAACTCGTTCATTTAAATCCCAAGGAGGCCATCAATGGTGTTGATGAACCCAGCGACCTCCTTAGGAGCCTTGGCGGTTATTTCATGTGGATCCAGAACCGACTTCCCCATGTGAATGGTTCTTAGTTCCGCCAGTTCTGGACACTTGCATACCATGTGTTCAGCTGTTTCCTTCTCCGATCCACATAGCCTGCAGGTTTCATCTGCTGACTTTCCCATGCGATACAAATGATATTTATATCGACAGTGTCCCGTCAGCAGACCCACCATTACTCGAAGCTCAGCTCGTGGCAGCTTTATGAGCTTCCTGGTATAGGTCGACGAGAATTCCACAAATCTCTTGGCTTGCGCAAGTCTGGGAGTATTTCTCCAAAGCGTTATTTTGTTTGCCGCTTCCCATTGTTGGACCGCTTTCTTGTATTGGTCTATTCCAAGCCCACAGAAAGGTTCAGGTCCAACAGGCTTCAGCCTTGAAGCCTTCTTCGCCAGTTCGTCGGCTGTTTCATTTCCCTCAATACCACAATGTCCTGGTATCCATAGTAGAGTCACTTTGTTGCCTCTGGCCAGTTGCTTTATGGTATTACGGCATTCATATGTCAGCCGAGATTTCTGGCTGTATGATTCCAGTGATCTCAAAGTGGCCTGACTGTCCGTGGTGATATATATATATGCGCTCCTTTAAGATTCCTTTGAAGGCACTCTTGAGCGCAGGTATAGACTGCTAGTGTTTCAGCCTGTGAAACCGAAGGTTCACTTCCGAGGGACTTGGATATCCTTGTTTTGGGTCCCCATATCCCAATGCCTGTACCCCTTTCTGTTTTCGATCCATCAGTATACCATATGGATGACTTCTTGTCTATACGATTTACGAAGTTCATTGCATTATGACGATCACCAATGATCGTTTCGAATGGCATTTCGAAATCGTATGTGATTGGCATCACATCTGAGGGTTTTGCCAAGAGGCTTGAGTCCAGTTGGTTCAGTATCCTCATATGTCCAACCCAGTTTCCGGGTAGGAGGTTCCCCTTTAGGGATATTTTAATGGCTTCCAGCAGGCTACATTTCCTTACATACAAGTGTAAGGGAGGCAAATCGAGTATGACCTCGAGCGCTGCTGTCGGAGTTGTGCACATAGCTCCGGTGGCCCCAACACAAGCTAATCGCTGCAATTTTAGCAGCTTGTTGCAAGTAGTGGCCTCTTCGGTTTTTGTCCACCATTCTAGAGACGCATAGGTGACAACGGGGCGTACCACGGCAGTGTATAACCACAGTACCATTTCTGGTCTCATTCCCCATGTTTTTCCAAAGAGCCTCTTACAGGCCCACATGGCCCTTGTGGCTCTGGAAATGGTTTTTTTCCACATGTTTCCTCCAGTTGAGCTTGCTGTCCAGGATGACTCCCAGATAGTTACACTCACTGGAGAAATTGAGAGTCTGTCCATTCAGAACCAGAGCTCTCAGATTAAGATTCCTTCTTCTAGTGAAGGGAATCAGGGTGGTTATTATTTTCTCGATAACAGAGATTTCCAAAAATTTCACTTGACCGCTAATTATTTTCCAGTGAAAAAACACATTCGGAATGAGATTAAAAATTGAAGATAAAATCGTTTTTCCTGAATATCTTGAAAAATATTCATTTTTAGAACTTGACATGGACTTGGAACCAGAACATACGGAGCAAAGGATGTCTTATAACTACAAAGCTAGCAAAATATTAGATATTAACAAGGAAATGAAAAAATTTATTGACAGAAATGCTAACACACCACTAAATGAATCATACATTAAATCCTTCAATAAGAAACTTTCAGAGTCCATCAAGAAACATACTCCCACAACAAGGAGACACCCATTTCTATACGAGCTGCCGCCTTATATAATTAAATTAATTAAAAACAAAAGAAGAATGTATAGGGAATATTGTGATAATAAAATACCAGAACTCAAAAAAGACCTGAATAGATATAACAAAAATATACACAGAATGATTCAACAATACAGAGAGGATAACTGGATTACTGCTTGCAACAATATAAACGAGTCGAAAGGAAAGAAATTCTATAATGAGGTGAACAAATTATCCAAATATAAACAATATTTCACGTTACCGACTATAATCAAGAATGACAGAGAATATAAATCAGACCAAGAAAAGGCCCAATTATTTGCAGAACGCTACAAGAAACGATATAGATTTAGCGAGGACAACTGCTTTGATAGGAACAATAGAGCACAAATAGATCAATGGTATGAGGATTATTTCAGAAGACCAGAGGGCAGGATGGAACCAATAGAAATAGAAGAAGCAGACTACTACCAACTACTACATAGCTCAAAAAACACGTCTCCAGGCGATGACAATGTTCCATGGATTGTTCTGAAGAAACTAGACGATACAATACACAAACATCTAATAAAAATTTACGAGTTCTGCCTGAATAACTGCATAATTCCTGATATATGGAAATCAGGACACATAATAAATATTCCCAAAGCTAATTTGGACAGACAAAAAGTTGAAAACTACAGACCTATAACTTTATTACCTGTACTTGGAAAACTATATGAAAAAATAATTAAATCAATTCTCTCAACTTATATTGAACAACATATACCACAGTTCCAA
Organism: Hippodamia convergens; assembly: GCA_038502775.1. Classification (NCBI taxonomy): domain Eukaryota; kingdom Metazoa; phylum Arthropoda; class Insecta; order Coleoptera; family Coccinellidae; genus Hippodamia; species Hippodamia convergens. The sequence continues at coordinate 19,986,634 of CM076608.1, forward strand.
TTTGGATTCAGAAATGGAAGATCTACACAACATCCGCTCACCATTCTTACATCCAATATCCAAAATTCAACTCTAAAAGAAAACAAGTCTGCAATGCTGAGCCTCGATATACAAAAAGCGTTTGACTGCATGTGGCATAGAGGACTTTTGTACAAATTATACAAAATCAATCTTCCAAACCATCTCATTAAACTCTGCAAGCACTTCCTAGAAGGCAGATCATTGGCAGTCAAAGTTGGATTATTTACGTCAAACTACTTTCTTCCAGAGCAAGGTACTCCTCAAGGATCCCCCCTCTTTCGTCACTCCTATTCAATTTCTTCTGCTATGATATCATCCTAGAATATAACATGAACTCCCATTACATTTTGCAATTTGCCGACGACACAACTCTGGTATCCCATGCGAAGACAATGAAAACCTGCATACAGAAGCTCCAAGAACTTCTAGATAAAATCTCTAAGTGGTTCCAGAAGTGGAGAATGAAAATTAACCCAGACAAGTCGCAGTTTATTATTTTTAACCACAGAATTTCACCTTCATCACCAACCTTAAATATCAACGAGAAAATCATAAAACCTTCTCCTGCAGTCAAATACCTTGGTATAAACATCGACAATAAATTGAACTTCAACCTACATACAAAATTGATGAAGAGGAAAACCATTTCAAGAGCCAAACATTTCTCTAAGTTAACCTACAGAAAACAAGGCATCAACATCAAAAGTGCATCAATAATATATAAAACAATCTGTAGGCCCATATTAGAATACGCACACCCATTGTTTGCAAACTGCAAGCAACCAGCAATTAAAAACCTCATGACTGCAGAGACGATAGCACTGAGAGCTATAACTAGAATGAGACATCCCAATAATGCACTTCATAATCCTCCGAATCATCTACTCTATCTGAAAACCAAAATAGAGCCTATTAAGATCAGGATTAACAGGTTGAATAAAACATTCTATAAGAGGTTAACGCAATTACCCGAAGTGATCTCCCAATACCAAGAGGACAGAAGGAATACATCCAAAAGGAAATATCCAGAACTTCCACTTCTAAGTAAAATCAAAAATCTAAACTAAGAAAATTCAAAAAATGTAACATTTTAATTTTTTATTTTTACTTAAGCAATGATTAAATATATCAAAGATTGTAAAATTACAGGCTGAAGGACCCATGGTCGATGGCCGGTTGCAAATGCAATAAAGAGCTGTTATTATTATTATTCATTTTGGGATAAAAGTTTTGGACGTATGCTCCTTTTATTTTTTGGCGTAGATTTCGAAAATGCTTCGACAAAATGGGTTCCAATTTGAAAAAAAAAACACGAATTTTTGATGTTTCGTCACTTCTAACTTTGACAAAGAATTTGTGACCTTTCTTCTTGGAGATTATCAAAAATGAAAATTTTCAATGAAAAAACCTCGAAGTTGTCTGTATTTCAACAGAGTTAAATTTTGAGATTTTTTTTCGTATTTCCTCATTTAAAGAGAATTTTCTCGGAGAAATTCAAACTTTTGAAATCAAAAAGACTCAGAATTCAATGGAGAATCTATTTATGCAGTAAAAAATGGGTCTTCCCATTTGAAAAACAAAAGTTGATGTCACTTCCGGAAAAACCGGAAGTCCTAGAACCTTACCACAATGAAAGATGAACACATATATAAAGAATTCGACGATGTTTTGATTAAAATAAATTCCATGAATAAAAATGGAAATATGGCAAAAATCTTAGAACCTTAATCAAAAATCTCACTCATAATAAGGTAATATTAATAATAATAATAACTTGTCATTTATTGACCACAGTCAAAGGCCATCGACCGAAGTCCTTCAGTCTAGGTAATATTAAATTTTCATATTCCAATATTAGAATTAAAAACCTCAACATAACTATTTTATATAAGTGAAGCACTATTTTGAGACAAATTCTTGAAATCGATTAAATGAATTCTGGTTGAAAAGCAAGTTCAAAATGAAAACCTACCAAAAATTCAAAATCTTCTGCACTAAAAACCTGAATAGAGATCATACATACACTACTTGAAAAAATTAAAGGATCAAGAAAAAAATCACAATTTTTCGGGCAATTTTCAACAGGCCGTAAATTCTAGAGAAATGGGCGTAAAAGTAAAAACAAAAAAGGAAATTATAGCTCTGAGTTTCTGGTTTTTGGATTAGAATTTCAAAATTTCGTAGCGTCAGAAGTTTTTGAGAAATATTAGAAAAAACAGCAGCAAACAAATTTTCAAAACTTTTCTGTCATTTGTACATGTGGAAAAATTTTTTTTGCTCAACAGATATAATGAACGAATTCTTCATTCATTTAGCTTCATTATCAATATCTCAACAATCAATAATCACTGGGAAAGTTAAAGATAAAAACAGATCATCTAATTTGATTTAAATTTCTTAATTACAACTTCAATTTTTTCAAAAATTGCTTGAAGAGAGGTTACTAAATATTTTCAGACTCAATTAAATTCGAAAATGAAATGAATATCTAACACAGAATACCAAATTTTGATTTTTTTTTGCTCCAAAATTAGTCATAATTAAAAAAAAAAGGAGCTTGAAAACTTACCTCATGAAAAGGTGAACTAAGATACGATCCAAAATATCCATTTAAGAGCTCCAGTGTCTTGATATTTATCAATTCTCGACTTTCCACAACCACAGCCAGTAAGCTCGTTATTTTCAATATAGGCAAAACGGAATTCTGATCCAATAACGGTAAAATAACATCTAAAATTTCCTGGAAATTATCCCTGAAGAAATCAATGTAGTTCAAATGTAACAAGCATTCCATGTGTAAATTCAAGAAGAAAAACGTTTCTTTCTGATCCCTTGCACATTTTTTGAGTAAATCGAGCACTTTTTTGCTGATAGCCTGCTTGAAAAGTTCAACTTTTTTCAGATTCATGTGTGGAATACACACCAAAGTGCAGAAAGTCCTCTCTTTATCTAGAGTTTCTCCTTCTATTGCCTCCAGTAGTAAATTCTCTATCTCTAGACTTATGTCTTGTGATCTCATGTTCAAAGGATACCTTGACCAATTTTTTAAATTGATGCCATCATTGGTCAGCGGTGCTTTCTTCAATACAACATTTGTTAATATTCTCAGATGGTCCTTCTCAAATCGATTCTCTTCGCAAGATTTTAAAAAATTTGGAAGTATGAGTGGTTCGAAACAAGAAAACTCTGTTATATTATCCACAAAATACAACTTAGCAGTTTTATACTTTACCGCCAGTGAGTTTTTTACCAACAAAGAAGCATCTTCTTGAGAAAGCCGAATATTATTTGATAATAAAATAACTATCACAACTTTAATAAGTGTCAATACTAGATTTTCCGGAGAATTTTCCATATTCAAACATCTGACTATTTCTTTTATAATGCTGTCTAAATTATAAACGATTTTACCGTTTTTATGCTCAATAGCTTGTCCCAGTAGTTTCAACAAGTTTTCTGCACTCTTCAAATATTTTTCATCTTTTTGTTGGTTCCAGTTTTCGAAGGATTTATTTATGGCTGTCAAAATACTTGTCCAGAATATTTCAGACTTAGGTGGTGAAATATAATCTGTTATGTAAGCAATTGTATACTCCAAGATTTCTGTCAGTAAATTCTCATGCTCTGATAGTGATTCAAAAAGCAGTGGAAGAAATTCCTCTGAACAACTGTGTAATTGCCCATTAACACCTTTAACAACCTCGAAAAACAACCTGCCACAACCTCTGATACCCTGAAAATAATAAGATAAAACTCATCAACATCTTTTGCAGTATCAACAAAATATATTCCTACTCAAAATGACAATAAAGCAACACAAAAATCTTCAGATGAATCCTCACTTATTATCTTTTCTTTAATTCAAACCAATTAGAAAAAATATTTAAAAAATATCACAATACTCACATCGTTTTTTCTGCTGACAATCTTCAAGATCAAATCCAATAAATATTTTCTATCCTTAACTTTTCTTGTGACAAATGTAAAAGATTCTGCAGCAAAATTGTTAATATATTCTGCTCTATTTTCAGACAGCAGTGGCAATAAGGAAAGGAAGATTTTCTTAAAATCCTTGACTAAGCATTTCCAAAGTTTATGAAAAAAATACGCCAAACATTGGAAAACCCATTCTAGTTGTTCTGTATCCTTTGTTTCCAATAACTCGATCAGTATATCATAAAAATCGTGATAGTGTTCGTAGAAATTATCCCTCAAATCAGTTGCCAACGATGCCGTTAAGCTAAAAAATTCAATAACATAATTATATGGGATCAAAACATTTTGTGCATATCTTACCTCAATAACGGTTGTAAATATAATGGGTCCTTTAATTTCAAGTATTTTAATAGTGTTTCAACTATATGTTCTTTATGTGCGATCACTTGAGGAAGGGTGACAAGTAAGTTTATTTTGATCTCTTTCTTGAAGGCACAATACCCTTCAGTGATATTCAAAACGTCCCATTTCTCGAAATCTTGGTAGAAATAACTTATTTCTTCTGAGGTTTTTTCATTGACATGTCTTACTCTATGTATAACATCAACATTTATAGCAGATATTCTCTCGGAGAAGGTTCGGAACTGAAAAAAAAATGATAAATTATATCCGTGTGATTTTATTTAAAATTGAATCACTTACCTTGAAAGTATTCTCATCTTTGTGTCTTCCAGATTTGCTCTTCATTTTTGTAATTTTATTCAAATGTAATCAAAGTAAATATTGTTCGCACTTTTCACTCTTCACTTCATACTCCATCGGAAATTTGAGGTTATTAGAAAATTTGAGGTTAATCGCAAACTGATTTCATCAACCATAGAATAAGTTAACTTTCATAAAAATATAATACTTTGTACCATTTCCAACGAGCTCGGCTGAAGAAATTATTTTGAGTTGTTTCAAAACACATAAAATCCATAACGAATTTCTTCAGGAAGAACAGCGCAGGCACTACATTTTTTCGAAATTATGTAAAGATGTTCGTCATTCTGTATTTACAGAGTAACCTCTTCACGAGTACAAAGATCTAGCCGCCCTCTGGCGGCGGAATTTCATGACTGAAAACGAGTGTTATTCTGTTATTTGTGGTGTTGTCTATTTGACTTCAAAAATGAGCCATGAAGTGGCGAGTTTTTGAATGAATGAGTGTTAGAATCAGCTTTCTGTACGAGTATCATTCATTATTTTCTCTAATTCATTGACTTTTTATCGAAATTATTGAAATATTTCCGTAAATTTCGTTTAGTGATTTTGCATCGAGAAATATTTATTGGCAGGAGGCTAACATGTCATCAATAAATATTAATGAAAACAATGATAGAACGAGATATTCCGGCATTATTTCGTTCTACGAGATATGGTAAATGAACTGTTACGGGTCAAGTTTTCTGGTACAGATTCTTAATTCAATTGAAGATCTAGAAATGCAATTTCATTTACACAATTCTCGTAATAATTTTCAGAGTCATTAATTTTTCTGCTCTAGCCAATGATGAATAATGCATTCTGTAGCTAAGGTTGTATCCAACCAAACAACACTCATTAGGTTGTTTTGGTTTTCGAATTTCAAACATAAGCAACAGGTCAAACATCTCCAATCTTTTATTGATCAAACATCTATATGTCATTCCTGACATTAGAAGACAAGGCATTCAAGCAAAAATGCCTATTGTAGTGAAAGAATTCAAATGGAGACAATCCGAAAATATTATAACCGTTACTGTGCCTTCCCGAGGTATACATCCTTCGAAAATAGATATATTTTACTCGGAAAGATACATTAAAGCAAATTACGAACAATATTTCTTCGAAGTCGTCTTACTAAAACCTATCAATGTGAAGGAGAGTAAATGTACAATAACTTCTACAGACATAATATTCGAACTGATGAAAGTAGAGAAAGAAGAATGGACGTCTCTGGAACCCCAACTAGACAAAAAAGAAAAGATGCAACTGAAGCTGCAACTAATCGAGGAAACGCATCAGAAAATCCAAAGCGATGACAAAGAATGGGAAAATAAAAAGTCGGAACTGAAAAGGCTAGCTGTAAGCCAGCAGATGAAAATCGAATCTGAAATCAAGGAAAAAATCGAGAACATCAAGAAAACGGAACAGCAAGAAGCCTTGGGAGATGTCGAAATTTGGCAGAAAAATCTGAACGAAAAGACCAAGAAATTACTGCGGAAGAGAAAGAAGAAATTCGAGAAATATTTAGCAACACGTCCCGCTGAAATATCCATTTCGGAGGAGAAGGAATTCGATGTTCCTCAGCCAAGGATGACACAACAGCTCGAGGTAGATTTCACGCCGAGAATTTTCCCTACCCCTATGCGGGAATCGAAGACTGACGAGGAAAATGAATGGCTGAGGAAACAAGCGGAGGCTAGGAGATCTGTAGGATTCGTCAGTGAAGATTTGAGGCCGGAGGAGAAGAACCCTCAATATTTATTGAAGAAAGGGGAGGATTTCATGTCGAATAAAAATTACCTGGGAGCAATCAGCGCCTTTACTTTTGGGATCTCGTTGAGTGATAAGTTTGTGGATTTGTACATCGCCAGATCCAGGGCTCACTATGAACAGGGTGGGTATTTAACATTTTAAGAGGCAATGGTAGAATTTACTTTGTTGCCCTTGTGGGTATTCCGCCATCATACAAAGAAAAAGACATTGACGAACCTCTAGAAACGAAAAATTGCTAGCATCTTTTTCTCTGTTACGCTCATTCCATTCTCTATTTCTGTGATCGTCACAGAGGAAATCGCAGACTAATTTTGAATTCACCTCTGATTTCTATGGTGCACATTTTCAAATATTAAACTTTCTGGAAATGAGATGTTTAAATTTTAAATTTTTCTTGGTGAAACATAGATAATATAGCAATGAGTGATTGAAATTTGGAGAAAAAAAGAAGAGTTTACAATTTTCTTATTAAATTTGTTGATAATGTGTTTGTCCATCACGGTTATCTATGCACTCCCCAACACGTCTTGCAAGAAGGTGGTCTTCTTCTTCTTCTTGAGGCCTTTTGGGCTTTATCAAAGCACTTTTTTGTTCAAATCTTGATAATTTTCTCCTTGCTATATTATCTATGATTTATCAAAAAAAATTTGAAATTTGAACAGCTATCTATCTGATTAATAATCTCTTGAAGTGGAGATGTTCTAGAATCGAATTTATACAGGGTTATTCACGAATTTGGCTCTATAGAATATATTTAGGAAAGACACAAGATTCAGGATTGAAATTCTGAAGGTGAGATTCAAGTAAGAAGACGACTTCTCGTTTATTTTTTGAAGGTTCTAGGACTTCCGGTTTTTCCGGAAGTGACATCAACTTTCGTTTTTCAAATAGGAAGACCCATTTTTCATTTCATTTTTATTAGATTTTAAATTGAATTCTTAGTCTTTTTCATTCCAAAAGTTTGAATTTTTCCTGGAAAATTATCTTTAAATGAGGAAATACGAAAAAAATCTCAAAAATGAACTCTGTGTTGATATACAGACAACTTCGAGGTTTTTTCATTAAAAATCCTCATTTTTGAGAATCTCAGGCTGATGCTTCTTTTTCGATAGCGTGATTTTCAGAATATGATACAGGAGGTCACAAATTCTTCGTCAAAGTTAGTAGGACGAAACATCATAAAATCGTTTTTTTCAAATTGGAACCCAATTTTTTCGAAGCATTTTCGAAATCTTCATCAAAAAATAATAGGAGCATACGTCTAAGAATTTTATCCCAAAATGAATATTTTTCGAGATATTCAGGAAAAACGATTTTGTCTTCAATTTTCAATCTCATTCTGAGTGTGTTTTCTTACTTTAAAATAATTAGCGGTCAAGTGAAATTTTTGGAAATCTCTGTTATCGTGAAAATATTTTCAAAGTTCAGACGAGTTAAGTTCTTGAATTATCATCTGTAATGCAAGAGCAACAATTGGTTTAAAAATCTCAATGTGAGTATTAGTGAAGTCAACGTAAAAAATTCTCAGGAATGCAGAAAAAAATAATTTGTAATAATTTTTAATGCTTTTGAAAGAATAATTAACAGAACATGTAACAATTTCATTACTGAAAATTCAAATTTCCCTAATACCATGACAAAAGAGAACTTCTCCAGTATTAAGAATTTGCGGAAATTATCCTAAGCTTCAAAAAATAAAGAGAAACTGAACTCGTCTGAACAATAGGAGAATATTTTCTCGATAACAGAGATTTCCAAAAATTTCACTTGACCGCTAATTATTTTCCAGTAAAAAAAAACACATGAGGAATGAGATTGAAAGTTGAAGACAAAATCGTTTTTCCTGAATATCTCGGAAAGTATTCATTTTGGGATGAAAGTCTTTGACGTATGCTCCTATTATTTTTTGACGAAGATTCCGAAAATACTTCGAAAAAATGGGGTCCCAATTTGAAAAAAACGATTTTTTGATGTATCGTCACTTCTAACTTTGACAAAGAATTCGTGACCTCCTGTATCATATTCTGAAAATCACGCTCTCGGAAAAGAAAGCATCAGCCTTTCTTTGGAAATTTTCAAAAATGAGAATTTTTCATGAAAAAACCTCGAAGTTGTCTGTATTTCAACAGAGTTCAATACGTGAATAACCCTTTTGTTATGTTCACGTAGAAATACTACAAATTCACTGAAAACATAAAATAAGACAAATTTATACAAAGAGAAAAGTACTGACTGAAAATGACCGAATGCAGTTTTTCAAAGATAACACGCTGAAATGCAGAATTATCAGGTCATTTTGATGCACTTGTGCAATTACTTCCGCTAATCGCTTTATAATTAATCAGTGATTCAAACGAAGTAATTTTTTTTTGCATGTAATTTCAGGAAACTATCAAAAAACAGCTCGGGACTGCAGTACTGCCCTCGATCTGTTGGTGCCGAAAATAGAAGCAAATCTTCTACAACGCGCTGATTGTATAGGAAGAAGAGGTATGGCTTTGTGCAAGCTGAAAATGCTATCGAAGGGTATCGATGAATTGGAAGCGAGCTTGAAACTGGTTAAGAATGAAGAGTATGAAAATTTTTTGAAAGAAGCTGAAAAAGAGTGGATGAATAATAGTGATTCAGAATGAAATAAACTCAAACTTCATCATATGTATCTAACTTCGGTTTTATTCTAAATAATACTAGAGAAATAAGAATTATTGCTTCAAGCATTTGAATGATTACATCTGAGATTGATTTTTTATGTTGAAATATTTGAAGAACTTTACTCTCAAACACTTGGAAATAAGGAGTGCCCCAGGGATCTGTCATGGATCCTCTAGTGTCTAATTAATATGAATCAATAGCGGTATGGTAACTCATATTTTTAACTCAAAATATTGTGTTTGCAAGAAAATTAATAAATAAGTTTCAACTATCCAGTATTGATTTCCTAAGTATAAACGCAGGGGGTAGAAATTACCTTTTTTAGGTCGAACCCCAAGACTGAAGAATAAGAGAAATTCTATGTTCTAAGCCATAAACACAGAATATCTATCCTGATAATCTGTGACCATAAAAGGAAACATAGATAATATAGATTCAGCGCAGATTTGAACGAAATGAACACAGATTTTGAATCACAGATCTTCTTTCTCTTCTTTTATTATACGCTGCGAAACATTTACACATCTTACCATCTCTTCACAGAAGGTGGTTTAATGACGTAGGTATGTATTCCGTCGAAGAAAGTTACTCTAAAGATGGGCTAGTGAAAATCTAGATTGCAGGATCGAGTTGTCATCGAATCAGCGTAGCAGGTAGACCGGTTTCTCAGTTGATACTCGTCATCAGTAACACTCAACGCGTTCGCCGATAATAACTTAACTCGGAGATCTTGTCTTTTATGAGGACCAGAATTTCTTCCAGCATACGCCTCTCATCTCGATTTTTCTGTTTCTTCTTAATTTGATAGTGAGAAGTATTTTCTCTTCTTTCTTTGGTAATGTCTTCTTTCCTTGATTTACCCTTTTTTATTATTCCTTTTTCTCTTCTTTAGTTTTTTCGTTTATCTTTCTCCTTCTTCTCCATTTTCTTTTTGTCGCTTTATTTCTTGTCTGTTTTTCTTACGAGAATCTTCAGAATGTTTCTCTGTTCTCCATTTTTGCGGTTCCATATCGCTTTCAATTTCAATTTATTTTTCTGTTTATGTGTCATTTCTTCTTTCGTTTCGATTTTGAGTGCTTTCCTGATTTGCTTGTTAGTTATATAGCAAAGGGCCACCTATCGTTTTTTTCAGTACTCCATTGAGAGTATGTTGAAGTTCTTTCTTCTTGTAGCTTATTGCTTTGTCGTAATAACATATGACACACCAGTATAAGTGATGCTGGGTATTATTATACTTTTAAGTATAATTACCTTTTTTTTTTAATGACAGTGGATCTTGAGAACCGCACAAAAAAACATCACACAACAAAAATCTTCTCGAACTTCAAGCACACTGTTGCCAGGTATGATGGTTTTCGTGCGATTTACTAATTTTTCTTATTTTCACAATAAGAGGGATAATCTGTTCATTTTTTCTAAAAATCTGACCGGCACTATCGCGAAACAATCGTATAAAACAATTTTTGTCGGAAAAAAAAATTGCTGTGCTGATTTTTTTTTCTTTTTCGTAATTTTCCGGAAATTCTAAAGAATTTTCGATAGAAAATTCACGAAACACGACAGCACGAATGTAGCAAAAATTTGTCTATTCATTTGTGAGGAGAAAGAACGAAGGTACTGGGCTATTTTTTTTTTCAATTTCGATTTTCCGGGAAACTAGTAAGACTTTTGGAAAAGTTCGATTGGTTCAACTTAGAACATGAGTAGCACAATTTTTTTTAGTAATGTTTTCGGTAGCACAAAAAAAATCTTCTCGAGACTCTAGAAGCGCTGGTCAAACCTCACACACATTGTTGCCAGATATAATGATTTTCGTAGGATTTACTAATTTATCTTATTTTCACAATATGAGGGAAAATCTGTTAATTTTTTCTGAAAATCTGACGGGCACAATTGCGAAGCAATCGTATAAAACAATTTTTGTCGAAAAAAAAAAAAAAAAATTGCAGTGCTGACTTTTTTTCATTTTCGTAATTTTCCGGAAAATCTGAAGAATTTCCGATAACATATTTAACATGTCAATTTGGGTTTATTTTTGGAAACGTCAAGGGGGATGCCTGATTTCATTTCGAACAATATAAAATCGAGATAATATAACAAACTTATATTTTATCTACTAACAAATACAAGAAGCATTTATAAGTAAAAAAGAATCACAGTTTCCAACATATCAAACTGTGTTATTTCTCTTTGGAGTATATTCACAAGATAAAACTGAAACAATTCAATGAAAAAATTTGATTCATACGTAATGCATTTCTTGCCACTCAGTCTATTTTTTCACAACTTCAATTCTCAGAATTCAATCCTAAATTATTCAACAACGCCTTATGACAAGGATCCCTACCTCTAAAATGCCTGAAGATTTCCGTCGAGTGAGCACTGCCTCCCAACGCTAAAAACGTATCCCTGAATCTTTTTCCTACACTGATATATTCTTGTTCGTTTCCTTCAAACTCTTGGAACGCACTGTATATGTCCGCTGCGATCATCCTGGACCAAATGTGCGAATAATAAGCTGCCGCCCATTCCTCCGTGAAAATTTGGGTGAAAGAGCAAGGATGAGAATCGTTTTTGTCCAACGGGAAATTTATGAATTGGGGCCACAGATTTCTAGTTATTTTCAACCAATGGTCTCCTTTTGAATAAAGTTCCATGTCTAACGCCGAATAATACAATTCCCTGCACAAATCATAACCAGCCATATGTTTCTTAGCTTGGAACATTTGATTCATTAATTCTAACGGAAGTGTATCGCCAGTTTCTAAATTACACGATATGCTTTTCAACACGTTCTTATCGTTGAGGAAATGAGTGAAAACGTGTCCGCAAACTTCTACCATATCCCATTCGATGTTCGAAAGACCGGAAACTTCTTCGTACGAGGCTTTTGTCAGTAAATGCTGCAAAGCCAATCCGAACCTATGAAATAAACTGTGAACGTCGTTGATTCCTAAATGTGATGCTTTGCCATTCGTGGGTGGCTCGAAATTGAAAATAAGGGAAGCTAAAGGTATTTGATTACAGGCCGAGCTTCTATTTTGAATAGCGACCATCCATCCGTTGGTGTTTATTTTTTGAAATTCGTTTTCTTTTTCTCTGTAAGGGTCCAGGTAAAATCCGGCAACCGGAGCGCTAGAACAACTATCTAGAATGTCGTAGAATTTCACATCTTTATTCCATGTTGAAACATTCTGCCTATGTTTTATGACAACCCCGAATAATTTCTCACACAACTTAAACATTCCTTCGAGAACTATTGGATAAGGGAAATACTTTTTATAGTTCTCGGGATCGTATTTACACTCTGAGACTTCTTGTTTCTTCCTCCAATAAGGAACATCCCACAACTCTAATTTCTCATATTCGAAACCGTTATTTTCTGCAAATTCATACAACTGTTTGAGTTCCTTAGTTTGAACAGGTTTAGCCTTCTCCAAGAGGGTATTAATTGTTTTTTTAACATTTTCAACCGAACCCGCCATTTTAGTTTCCATTGACATGTCGGCAAAAGTTTTATAACCAATTAGTTTAGCCATATCCATCCGTTTGTTTCTTATCTCTTCCAAATGAACACCGGTAAATTTGTCTTTCTCTAAGTATCCAGATCCCCGATTCACAAAAGCCTGCCATAAATTCCATCTTATTTCGCGATCTGGGCAATACTGCATCGTTTGTTCACGAATGTGGGGATGTAAAGTCACTTTCCATGGGCCTTTGAGATGGTTGGATGAATCTACAGATATAGCCTTGAGCAGATCTTCAGGGAAATCCCTGACATTTTGATAGTTTTGTATGGTATGACTGAAATTATCAGTTTGATATTCAATTTTCTGCTTGAAATATTGTTTTTCAGACGTTAATTTAACTAATAATTGTCTGAATATTTCTTTTTCCTCTGGATTCAATTCCAATCCATTTAACCTTCCTTCAATATTGAACTTATTCAATACGCGTTCCAACTCTGGTTCATGTACGTTCTCTTTTCCGAGTTCTTTTTTGATTGCTTCATATATTTGAACGCTATTATATTTAGCACTACGTGCTCGCCTTGCCCTTTCATGTATCGGTAAATAAGTTTTTGTTGGAACCCCAGTTTTATTTCCCAGGTACAGTGTCTTAGATATAGCCCAAGTCAATTTGAATGGAGCACTAGAAATTTCTAATGGTTCTAACACATCTTTAACAATATCGATGTCTCCTGACTGAATATTTCTTTCAATTTTCTTGACTTCACTTTCGAATTCTAATGCCTGCTTAGCAATAAATGCTGTGCAATTTTCTATTGTGACATTACTGAACTCTGGGAGGTTATCTTTAAGCAAGGGTTGATCTTTCGTTGATACATCTCCTATTTCTGGCAATCTGAAAATATATTCCAGAAAAATATTCTTCAAGAATAAATAATATAACCTCAATTAACAACAAACACTTACAAAACTATATAGCCGACGTTTCTAGGTTGAGAAATGAGAAAATTTGTGGAAGATAGAATTCTTCGGCCTGCTCTAATTAAGGCCATAACAAAAATATTTAATCAGATCTCAATGTGAATCAATAATATTTTATTATTTTGTAATAATATGCAATTTTAACCTAAACATTCATACCATAGAGAAATATCTTTATTTTTCTATGACTCGTTCGATGCATAGAGTACGATACGATACATAGAGTACGAAATATGCTTTCAAAAAATTTTTAAATTGTAACTGTGACGCAAGTTTTCAATTGCGACAACGAATTTCAAAATGAATTTACTAGGGTTCAGCCGTAGTCTCGAAGGGCAGAAGGATTTGAAGAAGAAAAAGAAGATGATTTCTTTCTTAGTGGTTGAATCTATGGTTGACAATGACATTGATGAGGTTGAGTTGATTGTCAAAGTTCTTCTCTTGTCATTCAGTTCCAGTTCAAAGCAAGAGAAAATATTAGGATCCTGAAAATATTAGTGTTTTGTGGAACAACCGATTAGCTTGCATAAAGTATTCGACTTATAAGTTATTCGAAAAAATGGCATCATCACTTGAAAATTTGGAAACTCAATTAGAAATGTTCATCGAGAATGTTCGTCAAATACACATAATTGTTAGTGATTTTCAACCCCAAAGTCAGAATGTGTTGAACCAAAAATTGTGAGTACCGGTTTGAAATTTAGAGCAACTATAACTTCACCACTATTGCAATTTTATAACCACATCTTTCTATCAGTAATACACATCTTTGTCAAGTTTGAAAATATGAATATTTGATATGTATAATTCAAATATATTGCAAGAAATAATAGGTAAATGTTATTTATTTTCAGACAAGCTCTTGTGAGTGGTTTGCAGGAAGTAGATAAGCTTAAATCTCAGGTGAAAGACGTCCATGTACCACTAGAGGTGTTTGAGTAAGTACATTTGATATACCATCTCATAGATATGAAACATTGAAAGTTATTAAGTTGATTTTATGAAAATTATTGCATTGTTATGAGAAATGATATTTATTTAACTTACTGCTTCTTTCAGTTATATAGATCAAGGAAGAAATCCACAATTATACACTAAAGATTGTATTGAAAAAGCACTTGCCAAAAATGAACAGGTCAAAGGAAAAATTGATGCCTACAAGAAATTCAAAGCAAATATGTTACTGGAGTTAACAAGGACGTTTCCTAACGATCTCAATAAATACAGAGCATTCAGAGGAGGAGAATAATAATAGAAATTATGATCAAAGTTGTAAAATTTATTTTTTGAATTATTTATGCTAATGAAATTGTATATAAAATACTAAGGAAAAAACTTGAGTATCATATTTATGTGCATTGTGGAAGTGAAATTGCCTCTTTTAACTAGTTTTACCCTGTGACAAAAGTGGAAGGGTTGTTCTTAATTGCTGTTGTCAAATTTCAGTCTAACCATTTTTGCAAGAACTAATTATTAAAAAATACTGCTCAAAGACATTGTCCAAATTCTTTTTGACAATAAGTCACCAGAATAAATGTGATGTGTGTATTAATTTCTGGCCGCGAACTGTATTTCACCTCATATGAGTGGTGCATTTTTTTTTTAAATCACCCAACTTTTATTTGGTAGAAACACGAAACAAGCTGGCATAAGTGTATAATTCTAGAAGAGGGTACTTTTGGAAGTGACAAAATAAATTCTGATGAATAATACGTATTAATGCTTCATTGACTACTTTTTACTTGAAATGGGAAAAATTTCACAGTGAAGAAATTTTAGGATGATCAAAAAAAAATTCAAATTCTTTACATTCCATTTTATTTTTTTTCAGTTGATACAAAATACTTGGATGGTCTTAATCAAAAATCTTGATTTCCCCAACGTATCTGAAATATAAAGAAAATGTTGTCAATAAATTGAACCTAAAGTAATTCTCGTTTGGCACAAAAAAAAATTAAGAAGAGACAATTTGAAGAAATCAGATTATAATTCTTAAATAAAGCTTATTTTATCGAGCATTAAACATACCTGTGATTCGAGTAAATAAAATTTGATACAATATGGAATAAAAAATGTATAAACATAATCAACAATCATTGTTGTATAATTTATTACTTACATCTGTTTTAGCTTTTAGTTTTCTATCAATCAGTCCACACAAGGTTTCTGACCTTACAGATAGAGAATCAATTTTTTCAATTAACTGTTGATAGGGGGACAGTGGTTGAGCCCCCATTACAACATGCCCCAGCTTGGAGTCAATCTTCGCATCCAATCTAGAAAAATCATACTAATCTCAACCAAAACATTTTTTTTTTAAAGTGAAGATATCTATTTTCAATCAATATTTTTTACTTCTTTAAAATAATTTGGAGCATACCTTGCGTTCCTTATGAGATTAACAATCCAACATTCAGCCTCATCTGGATTCATGTTCAGCTTTTCAGCCAACATTCCAATACTGATACATTGATGGATGCGACAGAAAGTTTCAAAAATCATAAGACGTGCATTTTCCACAAATTCTTCCAGACACGAAATGAGGAAAAAGTCATTGAACAAAACCGTTTGACAATCTTGAAGTTTTTGCCTGGCCCCATCAAAATCGAAATTCACATACAGATGCTCCAAGAATTCTGTTATAGGATCCTTGTATGTGTAACTTTCTTGTTGGATAACCTTGAATGATCAAGCATTCTTGAAGAATTAAAAAAAACTTTATTAAAAGACCTACCTTAATCAGATCTTTCAATGCCGATCTTCTTCCACGATTAATTATAACTGCAGTGGCCAAATAACGAAGAATATGGGGACACATGGTTTGGATAGCGTTCAAATAGTGTGGTTTGTACAAAAACATTTCAATAATCAGCTCACGACCCATGGCGTGATTGAAGAAGACAAACAATGACCAGTGAATCAACCATGTCCTCTGCTGTAGCAGATTTAATGAACTATTTCCTCCGAAATTATTAGGACTGGAATCTATGTAATCCCTCAATTTATTCAAATCTTCTAAAGCTGAATCCCAGTTTTGCACAAGTATTTCCGATGCAAACTTTCCCCACAATACTGACAAATAATTTTTGTCATTGGGGGGAAGAACCAACATACAGAAGTAAAGATATGAAGTTGAAGCTGAGTAATTACCACAGTCATACCTGTACTTAGCCAACTTGTACAGGCTATCAATCATTTCTATTTCAAACTAGAAAAGAAACATAAGGTAGAACTTATTCAGAAAATATTTACATGAATACTACCTTATAGTCCTTCGATAAATAATTGATAAGAGTTTTAGAATCCCTCATCGTCTCCATATTCCTCATTACTTCGTCGTCATTTAAAATATGCAGTATTGGATCGACAACCCTCTGTAATTCTTGCAGTTTATCAACAACCATTTGTCTCCTTTCTTTCAAAGATTCAGGAACTTCTTCTTTTGGATACAATTGGGTTCTTATATCGATAGCGTAATCGATCATATTGGTTTTGCTCAATATGTCTAATTTGGCCTTTAGTAATTGTTTTTCATCATAAATCTGCAAGGGAATGTTGGAATGAGAAGTTGGACTAACCTAAAAATTATTCATACTGACTTCCTTAGCTGACAAAAATTCCAGAAGCGGAAAAACCAAATGACGATCTAAGTATTGCCCCATTCGGGGGGTGAGATCATATTTTGCCATGTTGATAAAATAACACACTTAATTAATCCAAATGAAAAAACCTGGTAACAACGCTCCCAATTTCTGGAGACAGAGAAGATGAGAGAGCAAAGAACAAAATATTAACTATTAACCTCTAATTCACTGACCACAAAAATTTAATTCACATCTTCTTTTTAAATATTTTCTTGAAATAAAAAAACTCTCTCGATAAGTCTCTTTTTCATTTATTACTGTCCATTATTCTTAGAGGCATTATCCAATATTCTATAAGCCTGGAATGATCAGAATGAGCTAGGATACAATTAACAAAATTTAAATTCGAGTTAACAAATTGATTTTTGGCGAAAATGGTTCATCAAAATTACGTGTTTAATACACCGTTGTAAAGAGGCTTCCAAGACCTTTCAATTAATGTTTCACTTAACCTTTTTCCCCTATTCAATTTTGAGGGGTTGAAGTGCCTCTTTTTAGGGGGTTGCTCGTTCAAGTTTCAAATATACGTCAAAAGACGTCCCACGAACAAAATTATTCGACGTGTTTGCCAATCACTGTAGGATAAGAAATATACCAGATGGTTCGTCTGGGAACAAACACCCTCTATAATCAACTCAAAAGTTCTTGGATTGTCAAAAAAACAAAAAGTTTTACACTTTTTTTAGAGCATAAACAGTCTGTTTTACTAAAGATTATGTTTCATATTGCCACGGAGGGCGCCACATACAAATGTACAGAGTAATCAAAAACCGATTTCAAGCGAATAACCTGGTCCTCATTGGTAATTACCAACTAGGACCAACTGCATTCAAGCGACTTCGGTCATTGTCGGTTATAATCATTTTACAAGGAATATCGCTGAAGGCTATAACCGTAGATAACCGCAGGCAGGACCGTAGATAACCGCGGTCATTACTGGTTATTCGCTTGAAATCGGTTAAAATGTTTATGAAAAAAAAACAAAACCATAGAATATTCTCAAATAGGTTATGATTCCAATATAAAATTTAATAAATAAATAAATTGATTTTCTTAACATTGAGAATTGAATTCATATCAATTGTTTTGCTAAAATGAAGCGTTTTATTGATATTGGAGCCAACTTGACTGATTCCATGTATTCAGGAATATACAATGGTAGTGTTAAACATCAAGCTGATATTGAGAATGTTTTGCAGCGGAGTTGGAAAGCTGGATTATCAAAAATTATTATCACTGGCGGCAGTCTATCAGACAGTAAAAAAGCTATCGAGTTAGCAAAATCGGACAGCAGATTGTTCTCTACTGTAGGCTGCCACCCTACAAGATGTTCAGAGTTCGATGAAGTTGAAAATGCTTCGGATTATCTTCAAAGTTTAAAAGAATTAATTGTGAATAACAAGGATAAAGTAGTTGCTTTGGGGGAGTGTGGCCTAGATTATGACAGAGTACAGTTCTGCTCTAAAGAAACTCAACAGAAATATTTCAAACTGCAGTTGACACTTACCCAACAATTTGATCTTCCTTTATTTTTGCATTGTCGTAATGCTGCCAATGATCTCTATGAGATTCTGAAAGATTTCAAATGTTCTGGAGTAGTGCATTCATTTGATGGGACCATTGAAGAGGCCAAAAAATTTATAGAATTGGGTTACTTTATTGGATTGAATGGATGCTCCTTGAAAACTGAAAAAAATTTGAGTACTGCTGCAGAATTACCCGTCGATAAAATACTCATTGAAACTGACTGTCCGTATTGTGAAATACGTCCAACACACGCAGGATATCAATTTATTTCAAAAGATAACATTCTACCTAGTGTGAAGAAGGAAAAGTGGAATCCGGATAGCTTGGTGAAATCTCGAAATGAACCTTGTAATATTTCTCATGTTCTTGATGTAATTGCATCTGTGAAAAAAATTGACTCGTTAGAATTATGTGAAAGAATATTTCAGAATACAAATGAATTATTCTTCAAAACCTATTGTGCCAAATGTTGTTTTTGATACTAACTATTGTATGAAAGGCCCCAAACAAAACAGTTGTTACAGTTAATATATTTTAACTTTTACACACTTTGAGACAATGCAATGAAATTTCAACCAAATCATCAAAATTCAGTATTTCACAAAATTCATAAATTTCATTTCAGATTTTTGTCTTGTTGAATCTTGTCACTTGTTACTTCAGGCATTCCGCCGTCGTCGTTGCTTAATTCTCTCATATTCAGGCTGCTCAATTCAGCGAGAACATCTCCTGAAGATGCCAGACACTCAAACTGGCGAAACGTCGAGAATGAATCAACGACGACGGCCGGAATGCTAGATAAAATAAGTGACATGGTCGCGAAAGTCTCAACCAATGCATTGGTAAATCTTGTTTGAAATAAAGAAGTCTTTTTACCTATTTTTAACTTCAGTGGCGTTCACTCATTGACTTTAATTTTCATCAAGAAAAAATTATCCTAGAAAAGAGAAAACTAGGAGACATTTTTCATTTTTAGTAGAAATACAATACCAAGAATAATTTTAATTTTGGTAAAAGCCTCTGATGATAGCTTTTTTTTTTTTTAATATGAGTTAATGCCTATACGCACGCCACTGGAATTGCTGAAGATAAGGTAGTTGAAGTAGAACAAATACAAATTGATATTTGAGTGAAAAAAAATTCTGGTTTCATTTGAAAAAAATCGAATTTTTGGCTTATTTCGAATTCCAATTTTGAGCCTCTCATTTTACCTTCCAATATACCTATCAAAAATTTACATTCTTTACAAAGTGATGTTGAATATCTTTTCGGTAACCCATTTCAAAAATCAGATCTGAGATGATATATTTCGCTTTCATTGGATCTTCAGTGATCTAATATAAGCCTCGATTCAATTTTTTTTTCAAAAAACAGTGAATAACTCGAAAACGGCCCTAGATGACCATAGGAAACAACATAAAATGATTGTGGCTTTCGGAGATATATCCAAAAAAGGCATAATATATAGGATGTTTATACAGGGTGTACCAAGTTCGACGGCCTATTAGGCGTTTCTGGAGAACTAGACTTATTTGAAATCTGAAAATTGGGATTATGATATTGTTTGACATTATCTACCGAGCTAAAATATTCTTGGAGCCTGACCACTTTCAGTTATACAGGGAGCGAAAAAAAAATTTTCAAAATTTTATTTTTCTGTTTTTTTCTATTTGAATTTGATAGAGTATGCAATTCTGAATACATTCGTACTCGAATCGTTGCATTCGTCAAAATACTTTCAAAAATATCGAGAAAAACCTGAAGAAAAAGAGAGAAAAGGGTATTCGGTATTATGTTTATTATTCCTAATCTACATATCTTAAGCACAAACCGTTTTCACATTTTTGAAGTCAAAGACTGTGGAAATATTGTACATTTTTAAAATTTTGAAAAAATCATCACAGGATGTTCCAAATGTTGGGTCAAAAATTGGGATCAAGATTGGCCCATAACTTTTGTTTTTCAAATTAGAACCCTATTTTTTTATGATTGTGTTGGATTGTATGAAGAAAAATGATGATAGTGTTCTAACATGTTAATGCTCCTAAAATTGATAATTCTTGAGTTATTTAGGATTTTCTGAATTTATGTGGTACGTAGCGTCAAATTCATTTAATCTGTTTCATTTCAACTATGACCTGGGTCACAGAAGATGAATTATTCCGCTAATGATATACACTTGAATACATCCGTACTGAAATCGTTGCATTCGTCAAAATACTTTCCGAAATATAAAAAAAAAACTGAACAAAAAAAGGTAGATAAAAGTATTCGGTATAACGTTTACTATTTCTAATCTAGATATCTTGACCACAAACCGTTTTCACGTTTTTGTAGTCGAAGACAATAGAAATATTTTACATATTTAGAATTTTGAAAAACTCGTCACAGGGTGTTCTAAATGTTCGGTCAAAAATTGGGATCAAGATTGGTCCATAACTTTCGTTTTACAAATTAGAAACCTATTTTTTTATGATTGCGTTGGATTCTGCGAAGAAAGATGATGATAATGTTCTATCATGTTGATACTTCTAAAATTAATATTTCTTGAGTTATTTAGTATATTCTGATTCCATGTCGTACATTGCGTCAAATTCATAAAATCTGTTCCATAACAACAATGATGAATGAATTGAACAAAAAGGTGTGTCACTAGTGAGTTATTGAAATAATTTATCTTCTATGACCAAGGTCATAGTTCATATGAAACAGATTTAATGAATTTGACGCTACATACGACATAAAATCAGAAAATCCTAAATAACTTAAGAATTATCAATTTTAGGAGCATGAACATGTTAAAACATTATCATCATTTTTCTTTGTAAAATCCAACGCAATCATAAAAAAATAGGGTTCTAATTTGAAAAACGAAAGTTATGGGCCAATCTTGATCCCAATTTTTGACCCAATATTTGGAACACCCTGTGATGAGTTTTTCGAAATTCTAGAAATGTACAATATTTCCACATTCTTCGACTTCAAAAATGTGAAAACGGCTTATGCTTAAGATATCTAGATTAGGAATATCAAACATAATACCGAATACTCTTTTCTCTCTTTTTCTTCAGGTTTTTCTCGATATTTTTGAAAGTATTTCGACGAATGCAACGATTTGAGTACGAATGTATTCAGAATTGCATACTCTATCAAATTCCAAAAGTAAAAAAACAGAAAAATAAAATTTTGAAATTTTTTTTTTCTCTCCCTGTATAACTGAAAGTGGTCAGGCTCCAAGAATATTTTAGCTCGGTAGATAATGTCAAACAATATCATAATCCCAATTTTCAGATTTCAAATAAGTCTAGTTCTCCAGAAACGCCTAATAGGCCGTCGAACTTGGTACACCCTGTATAGATATAAGAAAGTTGATACCATTTCCGGTAAGGCAGAAGTCTTTGATATTTAAAAATCTATACTAATATTATAAATGTGAATGCCCGTGTTTTTGTTTGTCCTCTATGCACTCAGGAACCAGATGACCGATTTTTATGAAACTTTCACTGCAATGTAGAGAATTTATTTATATGTGATAAAAAGTCACTTGTTGAAGATGTTTAATTTATTTTCTTGATTTTTATTAATTTTTTTTGTTAATCCTTATAAGCATTATATAATTAGGACCATAGGACCGCCCTTGCTCAGTATTAGCCAATATTTTCCAGGTACCTCTAGTACCTACTGTTCTCAGTCTGAACTTTAAGAGTTAGGTATACCATTCAGGAAAAAAAAAAGTTGAAAGTGAAAATACAAATTTTCAATGAATTCTAGTGCCGAGGAAAGGTAGCTCATCACTTGTCTTGATACTTACAGAAAGATAACACTATCCAGAGTCGTATTAAGACGTTGATGACCACGGTTTTTGTTTTTTGCCGTTTTTTATACTTACTTGAACATTTTATATGAGTCAATGTCAAAGAAGCAACGCTTTGCAAAACAGCCAGTATATGCTTGGAATTATAGATTTTCCCATAAATATGGAATTAATTCTGTTTATTGAAAGATCAAATTATAATGCCTGATGATTAGTTTCCTTTGTTCTTCTGATGTGGGGAGGTGACATTTGTGGCAAAGGCACTTCATCTCCGCTATAACTCGTTAGTTTAGTGAAATTCGATAACAATGCTCTTTGAGACGAAGTGATTGAGGTTCAAGAAAATGAACAGTTTGCGGTTGCTGACGAAGGTCTTATTACACTGGATATTTTAAGCATAATGCAGTTATGGTGTACTCCAAAATAAATGGATGGCTCCTTTTAACAACCTCTGGGACGTTTGTGCAAGAAGTCAGATTCAAATCTTAATATATAAAACTAAGTCGGCCATGTTCTTGGTTACACCATTTATAACTCAAGATTGGATGAACTGTTTGTTATGAAAGATTTTTTGTTGGAAAAAAAGATAGTAAATAATTTTTCTTCTTGCGAACAACGCCAGTAGTGGTCGATACCCCATTCTACTCGCCATTAGTAAACAATTACTGTGTATTTCGAATTGCCTAAACGTCTTAGCCTTTGAATTCTAAGGTCTTTACGGAGAAGTTGGTGCCGATTCACAATGGACAATCTGCCCTATTTCTTCTCGTACCCAGGAAAAAACTAAAAATGTTGTTCATCACAAGGTACTGCAATGAAAGACTTGTAAAATATAAAAAAAGTTACCTCTTAAAAAAAGAGAATTCTTTTGATGTATGAATAACAATTATAACCTATTTCAATACAATTAAATTTTTTGTATATTTTGTACTTTTGTATTTTTTTGTATTTCACTTAATATATTTCCTTTTGAAAAAACCAATGGTTAGATAGGTTGTACAACTTTATTCATCTCTAAGGTGAAACAAAGTTCGCCGGGTCAGCTAATAGCTTATCTTATTGCCAATTTCCACAATTGGTCCCACCACCAGATCTCTTACGCTCTTTAGTTTCTGGGATAGGAAATGATTCTAAACACTTCTTGGCCAACATTCAACAATATAGATAACAGCTGTTTCCAGACGACATTATTTGGCGCAACACATATTGTACAGGACAATTTTATGTCCCCTATTATACCATAATTGTTTATTATCATATTAAAGTTGCTTTTTTATTTATCGATACGAAGTCTGCCGGGTCAGCTAGTATGCAAATAAAACTGCCGATCAGGTCCGAACTCCAAATATTTAGATGATTTTCGTTTGAAGCTTAAAACTTGAAACGATATTTCTCCAGAAACTAGCTGGTTCCTCATTGGGCGCTGATGCAATATTACTTCGTACGGCAGCGCTAGCTTTGGTTCTTACTGCTGTTGAATATTGCTGTCCTGTCTGGATGAACGGTGTTCATGTAAAAAAAATTATGCCCAACTAAATTTTTCTATGAGTATTATTACTGGTACTATCAAATCTATACCTACTCTTTGGTTACCAGCCCTCTTAAATATTGTCCCTCCCCATATTAGCAGAGAGACAACGGCTTTAAATTCTTGGAACAAATTTTTTTCCTTTCCGAATTCATTTCCCATACTCACCCGTAAACCTTTTTGGTCAAATTGATATGAATAGAAGCGACAAAGGAATTCGGCAATCTGAATGCAATGTATGCAAGATCTTATTACTGATCCTTCCATCAGAGTTCCTGGTTTTGACCTTCCCAGGAGAATATGGTCTGTTCTAAATCGCATTAGAACAGGCCATGGACGATGCAACAGCATGCTCTTCCGATGGAATTCGGTTGAGAGCCCTAGTTATGAGTGTGGGGAAAATGAGGAGACTATAAACATCTTATAAGTAGTTGTCCCATTTATGAATTTCAGATGTTTTCGAGGCTATACATAAAGTAAAAAATGTATTTCTGAAATGGGTGGTTAATTTCAAAATAATTTAATTTATTCTAAATGATTGGTTTCTTTTCTGCTTTTGTCTTTTTTCGTTTCAGATTGAGAATTGCGAGTCGTTTTGTGAATAATCTGTTCATCTGAGTCTATAGACGGATAACATGAAGATGTTCTCTTGGATCACGCTGATGTCTTTCAAGATTTCTCTGATATTTAATATTTTTATTAAATTTTTTTTCACGGGGGGTGAGGTAAGGGTTTTTTTCAGCTGAGATTTTTTCCCTTTCCTCATTTAATCATACTGTAGACCTGTATGGTTTTCTTGTGTTGCACCAACCTTAACTAGGTACCTTTTTGTTTCAATATTTATTGTATTATTTTAGCTCTTTGAATCAAAAGAATATATATTTATTAATACTTCCTTTCCAAGGAGCAGAATATTTGATATCAAAACTCATTTGAATGAACTATCATTATAGTTTCTGTTAAGAATACTAAATCAATTCATTTCTCGGTCAAAAAAACCCATAACTTACCTTCAGTATAAGAAAAATACGACAATTTTCGTCTGTTTTTCTAGACTGTTCATAATAAAAAAAATTATGATATTGTGGCGAAATGAATGTGTGATACTTTTTCACCGAACTCATAAGAATTAACACCATTATTTCTTTAGGAAAGAGAATAAAACGATAAACAGAAATTTCTTTGCCTTTACGGAAGCTACTACTTTGTAATATTTTCAATATTTTACTGAGTACTTCACAACTAATTGGTTCAAATATCGAAGTTCTTTATGAAGATTTTGTCACTGATGATGATGAGGCCAAACAAGGCCGAAACTGGTATATCTCTCATCTGAGTGACAAAATCTAATATCATTTCTCCAACCTCATGATAAAAGATCTCTGAGCCTGGGAAATGAGAATGTTATTCATTTCGATGATTACTATTTCGAATTAATCTATGTTTAAAAAAAGCAATTATTTCTTTTTTGAAAAGAAGAACATATTCGAATATTTGAATAAGTTACCGAAAATCTGTCATAATTAGTTGAAAGCGTTACCTACAGTTGATTAATAGTATTAATATTAATAATATTAATAATATTAATAATATTAATAATATTAATAATATTAATAATATTAATAATATTAATAATATTAATCATATTCTCAAATTGATTGGCCAAACAAAATCTAATCAGTGCATACACATGTGCATATCTTTGTTTGTTCAAATGGTTTGTATTCATTATGAGTTAACGAAAGTTATATTATTGTTTCTCTATTTCAGTATCGTAATGAATTCATTATAATACTAAAAAGAAGTGCTGTAATGAAACTCATTACAGAATTGTTTTCAGTTATATTTTTCGTTTTGTGGTTGTCAGTACTGACCTCAGATCCTATCAATTTTCAAATCAAATCATTTCAAATTCCGTAATCTGTCACACCAACTGCCAAGATACAATACAAGAGTCACTAATCTGAATTTTAGTTTGAATTTCGGGAGTAGTTCACAAAACTTGACAGAAATAGAGAAAATATAGTCTAATACTCGTTGCAGAAGGCAATTCCAACACTCATGCTTTCGAAAACTCGCTCCTTAGTCGCTCGTTTTCGAATTTCGCATTCGTGTTGAAATGGGAGCTCATTCTGCAACTTGTTTTAGAATATATTATTTCAATTGATGTGGATAAGGTAATGTGAAAAATGCCTGGTTGCGGATTGGTGAATGCGCCGGACAACCATTAAGTTTTATTGAATGTTTTTTTGGTCCAGCACTTTCGGATTTTCAGAATTTTCGTTGTTGTGCTGGATTGTGCTAGGTTTGTGCTATTTTGTGCCGTTGAATCCTTTTCTTAATTTCATGTGGTTCTCGAAATATTTCAAAAACCGAAAAAATGTGGCTGAACAAAAATTGCCCAGCAGTTTCGTTTTTTCTGCCCACAAATTAACGGAGAAATTTGTGCAACATTTGTTTGTGCCGTGAATATTTTCACGAAAATTTATCAGATTTTCTGACAATTTACGAAAATGAAAAAAAAACAGCACTTTTCTTTTTTTTTTTGAATGAAACTTGTTCAATAAGTTTGTGCCGTTAGTGTGCCAATTTGTATCGGTCAGATTAAGAAAAAATTAACAGGTTTTCCCTCATATGACAATTGGGCTAACATTTCTGAATTTTCGAGGAAATATTTGTTGTGCAGAATTGTGCTAGGTTAGATTTTGTTTTATTTGTTTTTATTCCATACGGTTCCCAAGATATACTGCTCCACAAGAGTTAGGGATATCGTATTCAATCGTTTTGAAATGTATGTAATCTTCGGGAAAATCGCGATAAAATCATTTAAAACTCAATAACAACTTGAATCGATTCAATAAAATCAGTATGAGACATTTCGTCAATCTGGTCGCCTTTTTTCTGAAATTTGGTTCTTTGCATATGCTTCATGAATGTTCTTATTTTGAAATGGAGTCAGTTTATCAACGGCTTCAATTCGAAACGAGTTTTCTGAAAATGCCAAGACGTAAATTAACAAACGCTGAGATTAATAGAGCTATCGGAATGCTGTAGGGTGACCTAACTCAGGTTGTTGTAGTGGAAAGGCTTCAAGTCAGCCAAACTGTAATATCTCGACTTTGGAATAGGTTCAGGGAGACAGGTTGAAAAGATCATGGCTTGGTGGGCGACGAAAAACAACACCTGCTCAAGATCGTTTCATCAACGTTTCGGCGAGAAGAATGCCTACATCTACGTGTAGAATGCTACGGAATACTCTTCAAAATGCAGATGGGGTCCAAGTTTCCATCGAAACCATCAGACGACGTTTGAGAGAGGTGAATCTAGCTTCAAGACGTCCATTAAGAGGAGTCAAAGACTGGAATGGGAAAGGCAACGAATTAATTGAAACGATCAATGGCTTAGTGTCCTTTTCACTGATGAATCCAGATATGGACGATTTTCAGATTCTCGAAGAATAAGGGTTTGGACAATCCTACGCATACCCCGTAATCGTCTCTATGTCCAAGAAGTCCATCTATTTCGACGGGGTAGTTTTATGGTAGGGGCCGGGATATGTTTCAACGGGCGCACAGATCTACACATTTGTCCTGGGAATATGACCGTCTTACACTATAGGGAGTATGCCATTGACAATGTTTTGCCAAATTTTCACGCTGCTTTTGGTGAAACTTTTCAATTTCTAGACGATAACGCTAGATCGCACCGTGCAGCCATAGTTGAGAATGCGCTCGAGGAGCTTGGTATTCCACATTTACCAATACCTCCGCACTCACCAGATTTGAATTGCATAGAACATGCATGGGATATGCTCTAAAGAAGATGAGATAATCATCAACCTACCCCAGAATCCTTAAATGATCTGAGAGAGCTTCTGCCCCGTTTATGGAACCAAATTCCTCAAGAAATGTTCAACAACCTCGCGTGTAGTATGCCAAGAAGATGTCAAGCTGTTATTGATGCCCGTGGAGACCATACATTGTATTGATAGTCTTAAAATGCTAGAATTCTCTGAGAATAAAATTTCGTTATTTTACTCGATTTTCCTTAACCACCCTGTATACACTGCAGACCAACAGGCTAAAATTAATTTTATTTCCTTCAATTCGAAATCATATTAATATGAATTTTCATCACAAAATCTCATTTAAACAATATTTTTTTCTGCAATTTAAGTCAATATCCCTAACTCATGTGGAGCAGTTTATATTCCAGTAGAATGGATTTCCAGTATCGTCATTTAAGAGGCCGTATTTCCGGGGAGGGACGCTAGAAAAAAAAAATGTTGGAAACTTGTCATCCTATTTCTTCATGTTTTATCTTAATCCAAGGTATTTTCCCGAAAAACCAGTATAGTAAAGGGATTTTCTGAACAAAACGATCTTGAGCTAAACTTCTTGTGGTCTGACTTGCTAATACAAAAGATAGATGAACGTTACAATCGATTTCTCCGTTTTTTTTTCTCCACCCAGCAGCCAAGCCGGCCCTGTCACTAATCAAAGCCTTTGTTGCGCTTGCCTCGCAAATTGTCCCGTTTACCCCAAACGCGTTAGCGCCCAACGGTACAGAATAAACTAATCCGCGTTGATATCCGGTGAAGCAATTTCGATCGGGGCTGGATTAACTGCTGGGGCCCCCAAAAATGTCCAAGTATTCGTCCGGTGCATAACTGCGTGTCGTCGATATCTCTCCGCTCCAAATCAAACATGCGTCGAGGGCTTCATTTGTTACCGTAACCAGAGCGACGACGACTCGGCCTTCCCTCCCGATCCTGCGTCTCCTCCAACTCCCATTCTTACGATCCCTCGCGATGCTGTGGCATTATTGTCCATGGCGAGTCGAAAATGGCACGTCGTGCTTCCTCCAATGAGTTTTTGCAGTTCAGAGCCTCCCACGTACTTCTGTGAACCTCGATCGACACAGGAAGTATAAGGTAGAAATGAATGTATTTCTGTGTATGTGTATGTTTCGTCGATGTTCCCGCATAAAAATCACCCCCCTCGAAATCATTCTATGAAAAGTAATGTATCTCTGTGTTTTTCCTCGAAGTTCAAACATTAATCAAACCCCTTTGACATTTCCACGTCTCTATGAACCTCGAAAACTCTAAAATAGAATTCATATACTTCTGTGTCGCGAAATCCAAATTCCGAAGCGTTGTTTCACAGAATCGAATTGCCCTTTGCTGCGTTCCCGTTTCACGTTCTGTCGACATGGAAACCTTAATGATCTCGTTGGAAAACAACTTGTTGGGTCAGATGGTTCCATTACGTTAACGATCTTATCTTATCTTATCCGGGATGATTCTGCAACGTTCTCGTGCATTCTTCCGCTGTGGATTCGAACGAAACGGGTGGACAATGTTGTTCTTCGGTATTTACGGCAAAAACATTACGTATTACTTGCGTCAGAGATGTGAAAAACTCTATTTGAGTATCCTAGCGACGGTCTCGTTGAAATGCGAGCATTAGGATATGTATCGAATTGATTCCGCCTACTGGAAATGTTTTCAATGGGACCTTTGTCCCATTGGCGTACCTGAAGGGGTTTTGGGGGCGCAGCATCTATTGACGAAAATGCAAAATAGAAACGCTTATGCAAGGTTGATATTTGTCACGATAGCTATTCGATAGTTCGCTATCTTCTTTTCCCGAAATTCGAGTCTTTATTGTAAAAAACTGGTGATACATTTATGATTCGAAGTATTGTCCATCGCTGTCCACTACTTTCTCCCATCTTTCAGGCAGCATACGAATTGAAAAAACCTGTCATTTTTTGAATTGATCCAATTTTTCACTTCTTGAAAAGACCTGGTCAGATAGGCTCTGTGCCATTGATCGTAACAAATGATAGTCCGAGGGAGCAACGTCTGGAGAATATAGAGGGTGGGCTAGGATTTTCCTTTTCAAAGTTTCCAAGTATGTTTCGAAACCTGAGAACGGGCATTGTCATCCTTTAATAGTTATTTATGATATGAGTGTTAAAAGTGACGTTTTATTTTGTGAGTGAACGAGTTTGTGAAATGAGCGGAGCGAATTGAACAATTTCACGAACAAAATAAAATCACTTCTAACACAAATACCATACAATGTTTTTTGTACAACCGCCCTATTTTGATAATGAAATGGGCGAATTTGCAATGACAATAAACTTCAAAATGCATTTTAATATTCAAATAATCAAAAGGTTGCTGTGAATGGCAAACGTTGCCAACGTTATGATTACTAACAAACGAGAAATGACGCTGTCATTTGAATTTCGTTCCTATTTAATTTTCGTCTTGGGTTTCTAACTGCTTAATATGTTTGTCGAGATTCCAATTATTAATGAAAGTGACGATTTGGTTGTTCCTCTGGATTTTGAAGAGTCTGCAAGAAGAACAAATCTGGAACTCCTACTTAAAAAATCTCTTCAGCGGTACGATATTGCACATAACAATTTCCTGGCCTGGTGTGAATTCAAAAATGTAAAAGGGAACTTCAGTGAAACTTTTTTCCTGGCATACTTAGAAGAAAAATCAAAAATATGGAGTTCATCAACTTTGTGGAGCAAATTTTCAATGATAAAGTCAAGCGCCCTTGTTAAAAATGATGTGGATGTTAGTAAATATTTCAAGGTAATAGCATACTCAATACGGAAAAGTGAAGGATATCGTCCCAAAAAATTTTCACTCGTGAACAAGTTGAAAAGTTTATAAAGGAGGCACCAGATGAGAAATACTTGCTGATGGTTAAGGTTGCAACTATTTTCGGATTATTTGGAGCCTGTCGGAGTGAAGAATTGTGTAATTTATCAGTGGAGGACATCGAAATAACAAATAAACCATTGGTTATACAACTTCCAAATACAAAAACGAAAGTAAGTCGTTCTTTCAGTATTATTGGGAAGTATGTAGATTATTTTCATAAGTACTTTGCACTGCGCCTTCTGTCATCAAACATCGTCGTTTTTTCCTAAAATACATGAATAATAAATGCACTGCCAACCCAGTTGGTATTAATACATTTGGGAAAATTCCATCTATTGGTGCCGAATTCCTCAAACTGCCAGCACCAAAGCAATATAATACAGGACCCTGTTTTCGAAGATCCTCCGCTTCATTGCAAGCAGAATCCGGAGCAAATATTACGGATATAAAAAAACATGGTGGATGGAAGTCTACCACGGTAGCCGAGGGCTATGTTGATCATTCCATTGCATATAGAAATGTCATTGCTGAAAAAATTCTCCCGACCTCAACAGATTTTGTATCATAATCCAATATTGTACAATAATGTGTTGCGAAGCTCCCTAACGTCACAGGGCATTAATATTAGTAATTGTTCTAGTTTTACGATTAATATTAATGTTCATAAGTAATGATCGTTAACTATTGATAATAAAAATTTTCAATTGCTGAATTTTTCTCATCTGATTTCATCATAAGAAAATGGAGTTTAACACAATCAATTTTAACATTGAAAGTGTCATTTTTAATGACAGTTGTAAACAAAATCATTTTATCATGTTTCTCGTTGTATTTCAACCGTTTGCCTTCAAAAGCTTGGCTCAAACGCATTAATTGCGTTCGATAACGATCGCCTGTGATTGTTTTGATCAAGCAATGACTCCAATTCTGCATCTTCGAAAACCTACTCTCTTCCAGCGCCACGCTGGTCTTCGACGTAAATTGCCGTTTTTGAAGCGTTTAAACCATTCTCTTCCACTAATAGCGACCTCACCATTGGTATTTGAGAGCATTCGATGAACCTCAGCCGCAGATTTCTTCATATTGTATCAGAAAATTAAAACCTCCAGCAAATGACGAGAATTCGGCCCATAAACTGACATGATTAATCGAGAAAAACTTTATGATGCAGACCCAAATCGACTAATATTTCGATGGCTTTATGTTAACAAATACCTGAGCTTACTGTATCTCTATCTAAGATCTATTTATTTCAACTACCACTTACCGCTACAGCCAGCTATTGCAAAGCGGCGGAAGCAAAGTTTTACACCTAATATAAAAAATTGATTTGACACACGTTCCAAAGAATGATGAGCGATGTCGACAAATTTCATCTACTCTCGAAAATGCAAATAAAAAAAAAATTACATCAAATTCATAGAAAAAAATGTCGTCAAACCAAAATTATTGAGATGATCAGGAACAACAAGAGAGACACAATGTAGTCCCTTGTTTTCATGGCTTTCTAGAAAAAAATGGGGAAAATTGGACCAAAATTCAACATAAGAACTGTTTTCAAAAAACAGTACAACAAAAACTAAACCTTCGAATATTTCAGTATCGTAACGAGTACAGGATATCCCAAATTGCTTGATTTTAACTGTTTTAGGTACTTCTGGACTAGATAGGTAAAAACTTTGAAAGGTGTCCTGGGCTCGATTTTCATGAAAACACCATTAGTGAAAACCGTTTTCACGATATCTTAAGTTTTTTTTCAATTTTGATATATTATCGATTTTGAACATGTGCCATAACTTTTTTATTCCCGAAAATTTTGAAAACGACTTTAATTTTCTAGAAGTCCTTTTCACCGGAAATAAGAAACTATTTTTCTCGTGGAAATAAAACACTTTTTTATTTTAAATACGAAGGCTTTTTTTATCTTATATCATAAAAAAAAATTGAAATAATGTCGTTTTCCTATTGAAAAAGTGCTTGTTGAAAGTTTCTATCTTTTTCAGATATTTTCGAAAATAAAAAAGTTATGGCACATCTTCGAAATCGAAAAAATTTCAAAATTTTGTTATATCTTAAAAACAAATGAAGATATCGTGAAACGATTTTCACTACTGGAGTTTTTACAAACTGCGAGTCCAGGACTCCTTTCAACGCTTTTACCTATCTAGACTAGAAATAGCAGAAACAGCCTGTACATTACCTACAGTACTAAAAGAAGAGTGCTGTGATGAACCCATTACAGCATTGTTTTCAGTTATATTTTTCGTTTTGTGGTTGTCAGTACTGACCGTCTTCTGTCAAATTTCTTAAGTCACACCAACTGCCAAGATGCAATACAAAAGTCACTAATCTGAATTTTTATCTGAATTTCCAGAATATTTCACAAAACTTTATTGGAATAGAGAAAATATTGTCTACTCGTGTCAAAAGGCAATTCCAACATTCATGCTTTCGCATTCATGTTGGAATAGGAGATCGAGATCATTCTGCAACTTGTTGCAGAATATACTATTTTAACATCACAAGTATTCGGAGAAACTTATTCAGAAATGAGAAATCATTAAAATCAAACAATTTTGTGTTCGTAGAAGATTCAACTCATCAATGAAATCCTATATTCCGAAAATCATTTTATTCGATAAAAAATTTACTTGATATATTGAAAAAAAAATCATGTATTGTCAACAAGCTGTATTTCCTCAATGGAGCCGAATCGGGAAAATGCTAAGACAAAAAGTGTTCCATTTGACATTGGATGAAGTTCGTTTTTGTGATAAATAATTTAACCAATGTAAAAATAACACACGATTCGATGACTAAACGACGAATAAGAAACAAAGAGAGATTTGCAGCAAAGATTCTAGAATATTATCGTTGATTTACAGGGTTCAAAACTTCCTACTTGCCAAATTAGAATAAACAACCGAAATTACTTGTTGGTGAATTATGGGCAACCCTTAATTCCCCCAACAGGAAAAGGGCGGTCCTACTAAATCATAATTTGATAAACATATAAACGGAATCCGGCATGTTCGTCGTAATGGGAAACATTGAATAATGGACAAACGCAGAACGGAAATAGACGAAAAATATCTAATATTTAAACGAGCAATTCTTTTATATATCCTTCTCCTACTAATATTATAAATACGAAAGTTTCTGAGGATGTGAAGATGTTTGTTACTCTTTCACTTGAGAACTACAGAACGGATTCAGATATAGTTTATCTATCTGAATAACATAATTTATAGAAATTTTGTGGTATTTCAGGAAAAAAAAAATTATAAAATATCAAGCGAGTCGAAATACATTTAATAATAATAATACGAATGACCTGACATCATCCGAGGAGCAAGCAAAATCTATCAACGATTTGAAAATGAAGCAATTGTTCGATTTATGAAGAATCATAAAATATTAAGTTTCCAATCTCGAGATATGGGAGTGAGTATTTAATAATTTCCCTCATTCTTCCTCGTCGGACGAAATAGCCGTAAATCGAAAAGAAGAGAAAACAATTTCTCGTTCGTTCCAATGAAAGCGTTCGAACAATGTTCCCTTTCTTTTTACCTTTTTTCGCACTTCTTACGAACATTCCCGGAGGTAATAACGAAATTTTCAGCATTGCTTTCTGCTCAGAAAATTGAAACAGTATCTATATAAATATGAAAAAATTCCGATCTGTTATCAGCTTTTCCGGGTAAGCATCAGTTGTGACGAATATATTTGAAGCCAGGTCGAGTTTGAAAGGTGTCCTATGAAGATTTGTGAGTTATTTGAAACACAAGAAATAAAAGACTTTGTTTAGATATACCGGGTCCGGCAATTGAACTGACCGTCTTCATTTAATTGCTATAAAATCTGTACCATTCACGCGAACGCAGTGAATACTTGATGGGGCATTCTTCAACATGTTATGTCTCAACACTTGAAGTGAATTTCATATGAGATGAAGACATTCTTGAGTTTGGACGATGTATTTGAAAGGTTATGTGGTGATTGCTTTCATTTGGAAGGAAAATCTAATATCGAAATTCGTCTAGCGCTGATATAACTGAGTACAATTGGATGAGAAGTTTGTGAATCGCACTATCCAACGATATATTCGGACTGGCAGCATTAAGAAACGCTATGGTGGTGGAAAACGCTGTACTGCAACGGCGCCAGCAGTCGTCTGAAGGATACGTCATCGATTGAATAGATATTCGGCGCGCTCAGCTCGCCTAGGACTGTATATTTTAACGTCAAATTTTTGCAATTATTTTTCTTGACACATCGATGTAGCACAACCTAAACTTCAATACATTTTGTCTTCTAAAATCAGAAAAATCCATATTTATGTTTTTTCCAACATTTTCAAGTTTATGTTGGAGAGGGATATTCTGAGTATATGTTCGAAATATAATTGAATGATCTGTTGAAAAAGTAATAATTAAATGCATATGTGAAATAATTCATGGTCCACAATTGAAAAAACAAACATAAATATGGATTTTTCGGAATTTTTAAACTAAAATTGATTGAAGATTAGAAAAATAATTGCAAAAATTTGACGTTAAAATATTCAGCTTTTTTGGTTGTAAAAACGTAATTATTTTATTCCTTTCAATGCATCTTTGTTTGTTCTACCATTTAGTCGGGTTTGGTTGTTGTTAAAATCTTGTCAATTAAATGTTCATACGTGTATGAAATGATATTATCTACCGAAATTTGTCTTGAGGGTGATGAAATACTCTCAAAATCGAGGGATGTAGAGGGCGAAATAAGCTTTACCAAGGGTTTACATTACAGTTTAGGGTAGAAATAAACTGCTCCACATGAGTTAGGGATATTGAATTAAATTGCAAAATATTATAGTTTGAATGAGCTTTTGTGATGAAAATTCATATTAATATGATTTTAAGTTGCAGGAAATAAAATTAATTTTAGCCTGTAGGTCTGCAGCGTATACAGGGTGGTTAAGAAAAATCGAGAAAAATAACGAAATTATATTCCCAGAGAATTCAAGCATTTTAAGATTATCAATACAATAGATGGCCTCCACGGGCATCAATAACAGCCTGACATCTTCTTTGCATACTTTACACGAGGTTGTTGAACATTTCTTGAGGAATTTGGTTCCATAAACGGGGCAGAAGCTCTCTCAGATCATTTAAGGATTCTGGGGTAGGTTGATGATTATCATCTAATCTTTTTTGGAGCATATCCCATGCATGCTCTATGCAATTCAAATCTGGTGAGTGCGGAGGTATTGGTGGAATATCGATCAAGCTCCTCGAGTGCATTCTCAACTATGTCAAGATTTATCGTCAAGAAATTGAAAAGTTCCACCAATAGCAGAGCAAAGCAGAAAATTTGCCAAAAAATTGTCAATGACATGCTCCCTAAAGTGTAAGGCGGTCATATTCCCAGGACAAATAGTAGATCTGTGCGCCCATTGAAACATATCCCGGCCCATACCATAACACTACCCCCTCGGAATTGATGAACTTCTTGGACATATCGACGATTACGGGTTATGCATGGGATTGTCCATACCCTTATTTTTTTTTCCTGGAGAATCTGAAAATCGTCCATATCTGGATTCATCAGTGAAAAGGACACTACGCCATTGATCTTTCCAATTGATATGTTGCCTTGCCCATTAGAGTCTTTGACGCTTATGATCACGTGTTAATGGAACTCCTTTTAATTGACGTCTAGAACCTAGATTCACCTCTCTCAAACGTCGTCTGATGGTTTCGATAGAAACTTGGGCCCCATCTGCATTTTGAAGAGTATTCCGTAGCATTCTACACGTAGATGTAGGCTTTCTTCTCGCCGAAACGGGGATGAAACTAGCCTGATCAGGTGTTGTTTTTCGTCGCCCACTAAGCCTTGGTCTTTCCAACACGGAACATGTCTCCCTACACCTATTCCAAAGTCGAGATATCACTCTTCGGCTGACATGGAGTCTTTCCGCTACAACAACTTCAGTAAGACCTCCTGTAGCGTTCCGATAGCCGTTTTAGGCTCAGCGTTTGTTAATTTCCGTTGATAAACTGACTCCATTTCAGAATAAGAACATTCATGAAGCATGTGCAAAGAACCAAACTTCAGAAAAAAGGCGACCATATTGACGAAATGTCTCATACTGATTTTTATTGGATCGATTAAATTTGTTAATGAGTTCTGAATGATTTTACAGCGATTTTCTCGAAGATTACATACTTTTCAAAACGATTGATTACGATATCCCTAACTCTTGTTGAGCAGTATAATTATGTTTTGAAATACTGTTTTTTTCAAGTTTGTGTTGATTCTCGATAGCTGATGTCTCAAAAAAATTAAGTACGCCACTGACTTCTGCTCGAAGTTCTCAATTCAGGTTTCGTGGAAAGCATCGCTACACCGGCAAACAAGAAATTTCAATCTGCGACAATTTACCGAAGTCCGGATCATTGATAGAACGGCAATGTAATCGAATTTTCCTGTATTTCCCGCAAGACGATACCTTTTTTATTATTTGGAGAGCATCTCCCCCGATTATCTCGCTAGCGATAAACGAAATTATAAATTTACGTGTTCTGGTTCGAGCGAAATTGAAAATTCACACACCCATGTGCAGGAAATTACCTGGATGCTTTTATCGGGTTGGTGAATCTCGTGGGCTCTCAGCGAATTTTCTTGCGTGAAAAAGCTTCCAATTTTCCCGTTAAACATCCCTGGATGAAAATCTACACCGTGTGGATATATTTAGTTAGGTACAAATTAACAACTGCGTCAGGAAATGTTTTCAAACAACTGTTTTTTTTGAAGTCTTTGAGTTTTTACAGATAGACTTCGAAAATATTAACGAGAACAGGCTTCTTGCAGTATGAAGAGCTGATCTTCAGAAAACTATTTCCTAGCCTTGAACAAATTTCCCTGATTATGATAATTTTGAACGCTAAAGTAAATCCTTTCAGTTATATTTTTCGTTTCGTGTTGCCAACTCTGACTTCCGATTCTATAAATTTTCAACACACGTCAATTCAAATTCCGTAATCTGTCAATATTCGTAACAGTCACCACACTTATTTTAATAGTAATCGAATGTTGTTTTCCACCAAGTGTAAAGTTAGCGAAAAGTTTGAAGCACTAATTCTGAAACTATGTCAAATATTTAGTGCCTTAATAGTGCTAACTGGTGCCGTATGAATCTTTGATAGCACTCTTATAGTTTTTTAGCTATTAGCAATTATATGTTTTATTATGGCGTAGCCATCTATTGAAAGTAATGCGAGTCAGACGAAGCCGGCTCGAATATCTGCGCGTAAATATCGAATTTAAAGAGGTCCACAGACGATAAAAAATATTCGTATCTAAGTTAGTCAACGGTCGAAGATTTCCTGAAGCGCTCAGGTGATATTATGAGCAGCAGGTGTCAAATGGGATTTTCTTGAGCAGTGTGAGTTCACTTCAAACAATGTCTATTCGGGAGAATAAAGAGCTTGGTGGAAATTATAATGTGCCCAAGCGAAAAAAATACATGGTGTTTCGATTCGAAATTTTCATTTTAACGTCAGCAGAATCGCATTATTAATCGAATAGGTTCCCAATTCGATTTTGTGTTTGTATAATTTTCTTTTATGTTCATTTCCTCAGAGCTTTCGACTTGGTCAACTGATTTTAATGCTTCTTTTTATTCGAAAGCTGATATGACTTTTTCATAGATGCCATTATCAGAACCAGCTTACGAGTGAAAAAGAAGCATTAAAATCGGTTGACCAAGTCGAAAGTTCTGAGGTAACGAACATAAAAAAAAAATTATACAAACACATAGTCGAATTGGGAACCAACTCGGTTAATAATACGTTTCTGCTGACGTTAAAATGAAAATTTCAAATCGAAATACCATTTAATGCTTTCGTATTTTTTTTTCGCTTGGGCAGATTATAATTTCCACACAAGCTCTTTTTTCTCCCAGATAGACAATGTTCGAAGTGAGCTCACACTGCTCAAGAAAATCCAAATTGACACCTGACCTGGTGTTCCTAATATTTTTATTTATGACTACGCCGTAATAAAACATAATTGCTAATAGCTAAAAAACTATAAGGGTGCTATCAAAGATTTATACGGCACCAATTAGCTTTATAAAGGCACTTTATATATAACATAGTTTCAGAATTAGTGCTTCAAAGTTTTCGCTAACTCCACAATTGGTGACAAACACTCGATTACTATCAAACTAAAAATGATATCGCAGCCGTTTTAACGGCACTAATAGGCACCAATTAGTCACTAAATATTGGCATATTAATTTCATGGTAATTTATCAAGGATATCCAAGTCTCTCGGTTTCACAGGCTGAGACACTAGCAGTCTATACCTTCGCTCAAGAGTGCCTTCAAAGGAATCTTAAAGGAGCGCATATATATATTACCACAGTCAGACCACTTTGAGATCACTGGAATCATACATCCAGAAATCTCGGCTGACATATGAATGCCGTAATACCATAAAGGAACTGGCCAGAGGCAACAAAGTGACTCTACTATGGATACCAGGACATTGTGGTATTGAGGGAAATGAAACAGCCGACGAACTGGCGAAGAAGGCTTCAAGGCTGAAGCCTGTTGGACCTGAACCTTTCTGTGGGCTTGGAATAGACCAATACCAGAAAGCGGTCCAACAATGGGAAGCGGCAAACAAAATAACGCTTTGGAGAAATACTCCTAGACTTGCGCAAGCCAAGAGATGGAATTCTCGTCGACCTACACCAGGAAGCTCATAAAGCTGCCACGAGCTGAGCTTCGAGTAATGGTGGGTCTGCTGACGGGACACTGTCGATATAAATATCATTTGTATCGCATGGGAAAGTCAGCAGATGAAACCTGCAGGCTATGTGGATCAGAGAAAGAAACGGCTGAACACATGGTATGCAAGTGTCCAGAGCTGGCGAAACTAAGAACCATTCACATGGGGAAGTCGGTTATGGATCCACATGAAATAACCGCCAAGGCTCCTAAGGATGTCGTTGGGATCATCAATACTATTGATGGCCTCCTTGGGATTTAAATGAACGAGTAGGGTTAAGAACAAAAGATCCTTGCGGTCCAAGTTCCCGGAAGGCTGAATGAAGCCACAACGATCCCTGTTCATGATAATAATAATAATAATAATAATGGTAATTTGAAACTTTTGTTTCTGAGCGTGAAGTTGGCATCAAAGGAAATAATCCCGGATATTATGTAAACAATTCATTTTTTTTCATTGGTTCAAAAAGCACTAATAGGCATCAATTAGGCACTGAATATTGGCATGTAAATTTCATTGAAATTTGAACTTGAATTGTCAATATCTCGAAAACTACAATGGTGCTGTCATTGATTCAAACGGCAGTAATAGGCACTAATTAAGCACTAAATATTTGACCTAGTGCTTTCAACTTTTCCCTATATTCACGCACCTCATTCTGGAACTTGTTTTAAAATATGCTATTATAGTACAAGTGCATAAGGCATTATTTCTTCCACGAGTTCAAAATGCAAAAAAAAAAAATTCCTTCTGTAGGAGTTCTCTACATCCTTTTCTCAAATAGTATCGAATATCGTTTAGTAATTTTTGCATTGAAAAATGTTGGTCTTCTGTATCATAAATTTGACAGATAAAGAATAAATCCGTGACAAGATGCCAACATATAATGCTACAGAACTAGAGAAATTAGATTTTAATCCGATCAATCAATATAATCCAAGAAGAGAAAGTTCTCTTTCAATAAGTGTCATAAGCAACTCATGTTCCTAACCTATTCCTGGATAAACTCGTTTGTGTGAACCGAACTTATCAATAGGGAGCACGTTAGTATAAACTAATTTAAACCGGGATACTCTAGTTTGTGTCGTGCTGAAAACTCGAATAAAGGGCAAGCTGTTAGAGTTTAGGATAACCTGATTGCAACTACTTGGAGTATAACCGTATGGGACTGACATCCCTTCATCAAACTCCCTCCCAGGTAGACTGTATAAGACAAGGGAAGCTGGACATGAAATATTGGTTGGACACTGCTTTAGTAATCAGATTAGATTGACCACTAGCGATTGTTATCGTTAACAAAATTCAAATTGAAAAATAAAGAAAAAAACAGGTGTTGCACTCGAGGACTGCCGGTAGAGCTATTGCATAGCATCTATTCAAAAATAAGAAGATAATATTGTTGATTTAAAATATTTATTTATCTTACAATACATGTAGGTTATTCAGGAATGTTTATCATTGAAACTATAGGTTTATGGTAACTGAAAAAAGAAACATAAGTTTGAGACTTTATGTCTTCTAAATATCTGAAAAATACCGCGTCAATAGTCTTTCCATATTTTGTTTTGGATTCTTGTGGATCATTATTCATTTTTAAATTCAATTTTTCACAAAGAAAAGTTGTCAACCACTCTGATTTTTTATCAGCGAAGTTAATGTTGAAAACGCCAGCCAAGATAAGTCGAAATTTATTACCATTTGTACCAAGTATTTTCGACCCTTCTTTAGTGTACTCCAGTAAAGTGCGATGAATAAAATGCTCTACCTCGTCCAATTTTGATTCGGAGAAATGTAAATTGCTACCATGACTATGTGTAAGCCATTTCCAAGTTTGCATAGGCATGCACAAATATCTCCAACAAATGAGCGTATGACATCAACATTGCAAACGTCTTCAATATTTATTTCAATATTCGGAGTCATAATATTAGTAACATAATTACCATTTTGGTAAATAGCTACCCCACCTTTTGGAATAGTGTCTCCTTGGAATTGAACAATACAATTGAAATAAGGTATTTCAATCAAATTATCACGCGTCATGCATGTTTCGGTAAGAAGTTACACATTGGTTTGTCTCGTATCGTAACTGAATGTTGTAAATCGTATTTGCGACTATGTAGACTTTGGCAATTGAAAGTCATTATTGAAATGCTATTTCTATTACTGATGAAATCTAAGACATTTTGAGCTATCGTCTGAACACTATTTAAAGACAGTCTTTTGGATTCTTTCAACAAAGATGCAGTCGATGCAGCTTGCCTTCGATTATGATAAAACTTAAAAGCAGAATTATCATTCTTTGTCGTAGTATACAATTTTTCAATATTAGTCACCCGAGAGAGTGCAACATAGACGAATTCCTGAGAATGTGATTCACTATACTCATATACTATTTCGTCAAAGGTTTGCGTTTGGCTATACATTTTCTATCCGATGTTAATGAAATATTTGCCGTTCGTAATTTAATGAAATCAGTGAGATTGCAAACTCCATTTTACACTGCTAGAGTGGCTGCACGCATCCGTCTAGTCGCAAGCACCCAAACACCGTGCTGAAGTCTGCCGAACTGAACCGACGATACACGGCTGTGTATCGCGCTCAAAGCCTGAGATAAAAGCTTTGAAATAGCTTGAAAAGAGCAATATCCATGAACAGATTTAGAATATTGTCAGTTCTGAATTGTAATAAGTTTGATTTTACACCGGGTGTAAAAAAACAACGTTTCGATATGTTGGAAGCTAATTCTAGACCTCAAAATGAGTAAAATGTTTCATATAAACATGGGAAGAAATTAAATTAAATTAAATAATACATTGACAAATACTGTCTTTTATAATTACTTTATAGCTGATAGTGTAATACTGTTAATGATGGCACTTGCCCTGATGAGGTCAAACAGGTTGATTCTATTCACTTGGATTTTGCGAAGGCCTTTGATTCTGTGAATCATAATCTTTTTATTTATCAACTATCCAAGTTTGGACTGAGTGGTTGCATTCTGAAATTGATCCTTTCATTGCAACATCTGGTGTACCTCAAGGATCTCATTTGGGATTTCATCAGGTTTGCTGATGATATTTAATTTTTTAATAGAGTTAAGAGCTTCTATGATCAAATTGGGTTGGATTTTAAAGAACAAAAATGTTAGTATAAAAAAGTTAATTTGCCGGCCCTGCTTTGTGGAGCAAATTTTCAATGATAATATCAAGCGCCCTTGTTAAAAATGGTGTGAATGTTAGTAAATATTTTAAGGTGAAGGATATCGTCCCAAAAACTCGAAAATTCTCACTCGTGAATAAGTTGAAAAGTTCATAAAGGAGGCACCAGATGAGAAATACTTGAAGGTTAAGGTTGCAACTATTTTCGGATTATTTGGAGCCTTGTGTAATTTATCAGTGGAAGACATCGAGATAACAAATTTGATCATTGGGTATACAATTTTCAAATACAAAAACGAAAGTCAGTAGTTCTTTCAGTATTTTTGGGAAGTAAGTAGACCATTTTCAAAAGTTCTTTGCACTGCGCCCCTCTATCATCAAACATCGTCGTTTTTTCCTGAAATACATGAATAATAAATGCACTGTCAATCCAGTTGGTATTAATACATTTGGAAAAATTCCATCTATTGTTGCCGAATTTCTCAAACTGCCAGAACCAAAGCAATATACAGGACAATGTACTCGAAGCTCCACCGCTTCATTGCTAGCAGAATCAGGAGCAAATATTACGGATATAAAAAAACATGGTGGATGGAAGTCTACGACGGTAGCCGACGAATATGTTGTTCATTCCATTGCATTCCTTTGCTGAAAAAGTTCTCCCAACCTCAACAGATTTTGGATCATCATCATCCAATATCGTACTTCCGGTTTCTACAAGTACTGATGGTGCTGACGATTTTTATAATGTGTTGCGAAGCTCCCTAACGTCACAGGGCATTAATGTTAGTAATTGTTCTAGTTTTACGATTAATATTAATGTCCATAAATAATATTGATAATAAAAATTTGCAATTGCTGAATTTTTCTCATCTGCTTTCATCATAAGAAAATGGAGTGCTGAAATAGTATATTCTAAAACAAGTTGCAGAATGAGCTCCTATTCCATCCGAATGCGAAATTCGAAAACGAGCGACGAAGGAGCGAGTTTTCGAAAGCATGAGTGTTGGAATTGCCTTCTGCAACGAGTATTAGACGATATTTTCTCTATTGCAGTTAAGTTTTGTGGAAAACTCTCGAAATTAAAATAAAAATTCAGATTAGTGACTTTTTTATTGTATCTTGGCAGTTGGTGTCACTAACGAAATTTGACAGATTGCAGATTTTGAATTGATTTGATTCGAAAATTGAGTGGATCGGAGGTCAGTACTGACAACCACAAAACGAAAGATATAACTGAAAACAGCATTACAGCACTACTTTTAGTACTGTAATGAACTCATTACGATACTGAAATAGAGAAATATTTTTAACACGCTCCCACGTAAACAATCAATTTTAACATTGTTTGCTGTCATTAAAAGTGCCACTTTTAATGGCAGTTGTACAAAAAATAAAATTAACCAGGAATTAAGCCCCGATGAACAGTCAAAGCTTGCTGAGGTGACACTAATGCTTGAAAGGACTAAAAAACAAATACCTATACATATTTTGAAAAACCCTCAAAAAGTCGTTCTTACTCTAATCCGAGAATAATCCGCGGCAAGTAATTTTTTTACCTATTGATCCATCGGGGAGAAGACTGTCGCCGTTTTCATTCTGCCAGTTCGTCTATGTAAATTTATCCATTGTGCCCGAAACAGTCATTAATTCTTTTATGAAAATAATCCCTCGTGCCGTAGTACGAATTTATCGGAGTATAAACCACTTAATCTCCGGGTTTTCCTTCATTAAATTGTGTGGCGCTTTTCTTCACTTGACAACAGCCCGTTCCATTCCGTTGATCAAGTTGACATCTCGAGATTGAATTCGCATTAAACATCATTGACGCCATTTCAGGAAATGAATCTCATTAAGGGAACATTGCTTGTTCTTTGGAAGGCCCCATTCAGACGCTGTTGTCTGAAGCTTTATGCAGGGGGCACGGGCACAGAGTGTACCGTAAACATTGTGAGAGGGCACAGAGTAATTTTGTGGCGCCAATAGTTTTTGAGTAATTTAAAAAAACACAGCAACAAAAGAATTAAATTTTTTTTTTATTTTCGTTTTTTGGTCAGTGCCCCTCCGACGTCTGGTGGCTACGGCTGGTT
The DNA here is from genome assembly GCA_038502775.1 of Hippodamia convergens. Taxonomy (NCBI): domain Eukaryota; kingdom Metazoa; phylum Arthropoda; class Insecta; order Coleoptera; family Coccinellidae; genus Hippodamia; species Hippodamia convergens. Next base: position 20,031,447 of record CM076608.1, read on the forward strand.
TGTTGTTAAAATTGAAAAGTACTGAAACACAGATGAATTCAAAATAGTATCATCGAAATGAATACCATTTTCATTCCTGTGCTCACAGATCTTCTATCATGAGGTTGGGGCAATAATATTAGATTTTGTCACTGAGATGAGAAATATACCGATTTCTGCCTTATTTGGCATCATCAGTATCCCATACAACTCAGAGACAAAATCTTCATAAAAAACTTCGATATTTAAAGCAATTAGTTGTGACGTACTGAGTAGAATATTAGGAAGTAGTGACATCTAATAGCGCCAAAAAGAAGTTTCACATTTCCAATCACAAGAACTGCGTACATCTTCTTTCACTCTATGAGACTTAAGCAGTGGCCCTAAATCAGAACAGACATATAAGTTTCGATTTATTCTTTTTCTTAAAAACATTTGGCCTCACAGTCAAGAAAGAACTGGGCATTTCCATCACTCGGAGAAACTTTCATGGGGGCCCTGATTTAGGTTCACTGCTAAAATCTCATGGGGTGAAAGAGGATGTACGCAGTTTTTTTTTAGCATGTGATAGGAGATGTGGAACTTTCTTTTGACGATACTAGATGTCACTACTTTTTAATATTTTACTCAGTACGTCACAACCAATTGCTTTAAATATTAAAGTTTTTGAATAGTTTGAGGCTTTCACGATCAGGAATACTGATATTGAAAGAGTCTTCCGGGCTTATTGGCCGTGGTTCATTAGAAATAATTTCACCTAACGTTTCGCCTACAACTGCGGTAGGCATCTTCGGATGGTTCTAGGTCCAAGATTGTACTGGGTGGGGGTGGTCAGATTTCGATGTTTTAGTACTACATTTCCTGAATTGAGCGAGTTAGAAAAAAAGTAATATACATATCATGTTCCCTTTTTCGAGAAACTCAAATTGCATCTTTAGTGGCGTTTTTTCAGTACTTTTTATCAGTGCTATCAAAATTTTAGTGCCCCTTCAAATTTCAGAGGAATTAAAAAAAATAGTTTTTTTCAAATGGAAACAATAGTGTGCTTTTTTCAATAGACTTTTCTTAGACCATTTCAAAAATATATCATGATATACTTCCAAGCTTAAATATCGAAAATTCCGAAAAAACAGTTTTCGATTAACAAAATCAAAGAGGATTTTGATTTTGATTAATTTCTTTTCACCTGAGGAAGTCATACAACTTGAGCCTGCTTAAATTATGTTGACCGAAAAGTGTTTTTTTCAGAATTTCCATATTCAAGCTCGGAAGTATATAATGATATATATTTTCGAAATTGTCTAAGAAAATTTTATTGATCATCATAGCGTACTTCGGTTTCCATTTGAAATTTTTTTTTCTCTAGAATTTGAAGGACACTGAAATTTCGACAGCACTGATAAAAAGTACTGAAAAAACTGCCCTAAGATGTTTTTATTTCGAGAGCGTAGCGGCAATACTGCGGAAGTTATAACCAATTATAATAATTGGCCAAATTTCAAAATCAACCTGTAGCATGGAAACTAGACTCCTAAGCGACTTGCGGTTGTCAGTAATTTATGTTCCTCGAAAAAAGAGAACATGACATGTATATTACTTTTTTTTCTATCTCGTTTACTTTAGGAGATGTAGTACTAAACCAGAGCACTTCCAGTCTCATGAAGAAGTAAAAAATTTGATTAATTCGTGGATCAATTCAAAAGCAGGGCCGTCGCTAGCCAAACTGCCGCCCTAGGCAGTGACTCATTTTATCGCCCTAACAAAAGTGAAAGGTCACCTTTGAAGAATGCAAAAATTAAATAATCGATAGTCCAAAATTTCAACCGTGTGATGAAAGACATTTTTTGAAAAATTTTCATCAAAAAACAAAGGTAATATAAATTAATAAAAATGAAAATGCATTGCGTTATTACTAATGAAATACTTTATATATTCGCATGCATAAAATAAAAACAAACAAAAAATATGCAATAGATAGTGACTCATTTGAGGATCAAATAAAGCCAAAAACTGCAGCATTTTCAAGAAATTGCCATTTCTCTCCGTGAATACCGTATCATTTGTTCCTTTCAAAGCTGAATTCTGAATATTTGATTCTTGAGATTGGGTAACGTTTTTTCTCTATCCGCTTCCTTCTTTCGGTACGAAGTATTTTATTAACGAATCATTATCGGAAAAAAGTGAGAATGAATGTTGATTGGTCTATTTTATTTTATCATCCGACGCTTCAATTGTAGGTATCAACCAGTGCCGAACAATGCTGGAAAATACCGAATTGCATAACTTACCTTTCAATTTTCTTTCACTACAGAAGGAAATTTAAATTATAAATAAAACACCCACTTTGTACTTAAGTATACATTAACAATATAATAGTAAGTATATTGATTGTGGTATGTATAAGAGATATGAAAGTAAGGTCTTATAACTTCCCTATCCCTGGAATTCTGCTATCGAAATGAAATGGACTTGTTTCTCCAGTATTTTGCATTACTTGAAAATTAACATGCTGATTGGTTGATTGAAAATAAAAACACGTGTGGCACTCGAAGACTGCCGCGGTAAAGCTATTGCATAGCATCTATTCAAAAATGAAAAGATAATATTGTTGATTTGAAATTTTTTTAAAATTTTTCTTACAATACATGTAGGTTATTCAGGAAAGTTTATCATTGAAACTATAGGTTAATGGTAACTGAAATAAGAAACATAAGTCTGAGACTTAATATCTTCTAAATATCTGGAAAATACCGCGTCAATAGTGGTCCCATATTTTGTTGTGGATTCTTGTGGATCATTATTCATTTTTAAATTCAATTTTTCCGAAAGAAAAGTTGTCAACCGCTCTAATTTTTTATCATCGAAGTTAATGTTGAAATCGCCAGCCAAGATAAGTGGAAATTTATTATCATTTGTACCAAGTATATTCGACCCTTCTTCAGTGTACTCCAGTAGAGTGCGATGAATAAAACGGTCTACCTCGTCCAATTTTGGATTCGGAGAAATGTAAATTGCTACCATGACTATGTGTAGGCCAATTCTAAGTTTCCATAAGCATGCACAAATATCTCCAACAAATGAGCGTCTAACATTAACATCACTAACGTCTTCAATATTTATTGCAATATTCAGAGTCATAATATTAGTAACATTATTACTATTTTGGTAAATAGCTACTTCACCTTTTGGAACAGTATCTCGTTTGAATTGAACAATACAACTGAAATTAGGTATTTCAATCGGATTATCACGCGTCATGCATGTTTCGGTAAGAAGTAACACATTGGTTTGTCTCGTAACCGAATCTTGTAAATCGTATTTGGGACTATGTAGACTTTGGCAATTGAAAGTCATTATTGAAATGCCATTTCTGTTACAAATGAAATCTAAGACACTTTGAGCTTTCGTCTGAACATCATTTGAAGACAGTCTTCTGAATTCCTGCAACAACGATGCAGTCGATGCACCTTGCCTTCGATTATGATAAAACTTAAATGCAGAATTATCATTTTTGGTCGTAATATACAATTTTTCAATATTAATCACCCGAGAGAGTGCAACATAGACGAATTCCTGAGAAAGTGATTTACTAAACTCATATACTATTTCGTCAAAAGTTCCACCTTGCGACTTATGTATTGTTAGAGCAAGAGCTGAAAATAATGGAAAATGTTTGCGTTTGGATATACATTTTCTATCCTATGTTTATGAAATATTTTCCGTTCGTAATTCAATGAGAACAGCGAGATTGCCGATTCCATTTTGCACTGCTAGAGTGGCTGTACGCTGCACTCATCCGTCTAGTCTCAAGCACCCAAACACCGTGCCGAAGTCTGCCGAACTGAACCGACGATACACGGCTGTGTTAGGTTTTTTCGTTACGGAATTTCTACATTCGGTCACCGCGCTCAAAGCCTGAGATAAAAGCTATGCAATAGCTTAATAATGCCTGAGATATGCAGAAAGCCGCCACTAAAGCGGATCAAAATTTGGCGGTATATATCAAAGAGAATGTGGACAAGGTTGATTGATTTACAGCTTCAATAAAAACAGGGCCAACAGCGGCAAGTAGTATTAGGCGAAAACTGGGATGTTTATGGGTGTATGTATTGTGTTATGTGGTACCTCTGAATTGCATTCCCATTCGGTTACTTTGAGTTTTTACACATGTGACATTGTTTATTGACCTGGTTTGAAATGGCGCCCCTTAAATCTGGGCGCCCTAGGCAGCCGCCTATCCTGCCTACCCCCTAGCGACGGTCCTGTTCAAAAGATTACCTGTATTTTCAACGCAGGATTCGTATGCTACCCGAAAGATGGGAGAAAGTAGTGGCCAGCGATGGACAATGCTTTGAATCATAAATGTATAACCAGTTTTTTACAATAAAGCCTCGAATTTCGGGAAGAAACGGCGAAGGCAAAGTTGCACACATATTGATAAATTCGTTGAATTATGACATACCTAAAGTGGCATCCTGGGGCAACCACTACAGCCCCAATGACGCCGATTCCAAAAAAAATATATATAAGTTGCTGCACCAAGTATATAATATGCGGCCTCAGCAATCAACCTGACTAGCTATCCTATCATTAAGTTTTTCATTTTATGGCGAATTCACGATACCACATCAAGGCGAGGGCAAATTGGTAGGTACTTATGTCCCCCTGGACAACATTATCCAGTAGTCGTAAATAACCCGTGTAATATCGACCAGGTCATTTTTTGTTTGCTATTCGATTCAGCCGTAGATACATCCCAGAGGCTGGTAAACAAGCGGGTGGATATTCAAATCATGCAATGCCTCCCTACTAATATAGAATTCTCAGACCAATGGAATAATGTGGATATGTAGCGCTGATTGAATTCTCGTGGAACGATGCGGATATAACTGAAATAATATGGGAATAGTTAGCAGGATGCTCGGAACCTGAATTAGTCGACATCATCATGTGCTTTGCGAAATTGGTACATATACATAGGCATGAAGTTTGAGAAGATTTGGAGTCAACTCTTCTCTCAGTCAATCTACTATGTTTTTCTACACAGGGTATATGCGGGAAATTGTGGGAAATCTCTCGGATTCGAATAAAACATGAAAAAAAAAGATGACAAGTTCCCATCCTTTTTTTTTCTAGCGGCCCTATCTACGAAGATGCGGCCTCCCAAATGGCGCCACTGGAAATCTGGGGGGCACGGTAGTGCCCCTGTCAAGACGAGCCAAGCAAAGCGCCGCGCCGGGGCAATAACTCCCTTTTCTCGAAGATTATCGTCCAATTTGAACCCTCATAACTTGAGTTTGGAATATACCAGATGAACAAAATTGTCAGGATATTAAAGCCAGTAGTGAACTTATCAAACGTGCAAAGTTTCAAATACATAGCTCGTACACTCAAGATTTTATAGATATCTAAAATACCCCGATTTCGTCTCTCACTCACTGATGATCATAAAAACTGTTAGGGTACTTCTCGAAGTCCTATGAAGTTGAAATTTAGTATGTGAGGTAGTATCAGAACACAAACAACTGAAAAATTCTTAAACTTCAATCTTTCACTTCGCACTCCTTAGAACCAGGGGATGTATAAGTTTGTATGGGACTTCCGCCAATTTTTATGCCAGTGGTCTGAAAATTGATATACATATACGGAGGACTTCTCGTTATGAATGTTAAAACAAATATTCAAGAATTTTAGGTGGAAATCAACCCCACGTTTTGAATAAAGCGCTCTTAAATCGCTTCATGTTTATTTATACCAAATACAACTTCTTAGTAATATCCTGAACCACAGTTTCCATTGTAGAATTTTCCGTTGTGATCATTTTATAAAGATGGGATTCTTTATACAATGATTGTGATGGCAGCTCGCAAATACATCCCCAAAACCAGCTTGAACCTAGGGAGGTGAAGGTATATTTCTCCACTTCGTACATTGTTGATTTTGAACACGGATTGTAAATTAGTTTGACTTGAAATAGTTCTCGGAATTATTATATTTTATTTAATTATTATTGAGAAATGAATGAACAAAATAAAAGGAGTTTGTTATAAGCAACCAAAAACATTTTCATGTAAAATTTTGCCGTATTTCTCACATTGTTAAAAAGTTATCAGATCTCATGTAGAGCTAAACTGCTAACTCTACACTCTTTAACTTCAAAAGTCCTTATTTCACAAACTCTACTCCTTTGTCAAAAGAAGTAACTTATTCTGACCAAGGCGTAGGGTTTGTGAAATAAGGACTTTGAATAAAAAAAAAATGCAGATTGCCTTCAATTTTGCATCTTCGAAAACCTTCTCTCTTCCACTGCCATGCTGGTCTTCGACGTTAAAATAGCCATTCTTGAACAGTTGAAACCGTTCTCGGCACGTTCTTTCACTAATTGCGGCATCACCGTAGTTATTTGAGAACATTCGATGTGCCTCATATTTCTTCATATTGAAACAGAAAATTAAAACCTCCCGCAAATGACAAGAATTCGGCCCATAAACTGACATGGTAAATCGAGAAAAACTAAACTGCTCCACAAGAGTTAAGGATATCGTATTCAATCGTTTTGAACAGTATGTAATCTTCGAGAAAATCGCTGTAAAATCATTTAAAACTCAATAACAACTTGAATCGATCCAATAATAATCAGTTTGAGACATTTCGTCGATCTGGTCGCCTTTTTTCTGAAGTTTGGTTCTTTTGCATATGCTTCATGAATGTTCTCATTTTGAAATGGAGTCAGTTTATCAACGGCTTCGATCTGAAACTAGTTTTCTGAAAATGCCAAGACGTAAATTAACAAACGCTGAGGCTAATAGGGCTATCGGAATGCTACATGGTGGCCTAACTCAGGTTGTTGTAGCGGAAAGGCTCCAAGTCAGCCAAAGTGTGATGTCTCGACTTTGGCATAGGTTCAGAAAGACAGGTTCCGTGTTGGAAAGACCAAGGCTTGGTGGGCGACGAAAAACAATACCTGCTCAGGATCGTTTCATCACCGTTTCGGCGAGAAGAAAGCCTACATCTACGTGTAGAATGCTACGAAATACTCTTCAAAATGCAGATGGGGTCCAAGTTTCCATCGAAATCATCAGACGTTTGAGAGAGGTGAATCCAGGTTCTAGACGTCCATTAAGACGAGTTCCATTAACACTTGAACATAAGCGTCCGAAGACTGGAATAGGTAAGGCAACATATCAATTGAAAGATCAATGGCGTAGTGTCCTTTTCACTGATAAATCCAGATATGGACGATTTTTAGATTCTCGAAAAATAAAGGTATGAACAATCCCACGCATACCCCGTAATCGTCGCTATGTCCAAGAAGTCTATCCATTCCGAGGGGGTAGTGTTATGTTATGGGCCGGGATATGTTTCAACAGACGCACAGATCTACACATTTGTCTTGGGAATATGACCGCCCCACACTATAGGGAGCATGTCATTGACAATGTTTTGCCAAATTTTCACGTTGCTATTGGTGAAACTTTTCAATTTCTAGACGATAACGCTAGACCGCACCGTGCAGCGTAGAGAATGCGCACGAGGAGCTTGGTATTCCACATTTACCAATACCTCCGCATTCACCAGATTTGAATTGCATAAAACATGCATGGGATATGCTCCAAAGAAGATAAGATAATCATCAACCTACCCCAGAATCCTTAAATGATCTGAGAGTGCTTCTGCCCCGTTTATGGAACCAAATTCCTCAAGAAATGTTCAACAACCTCTTGTGTAGTATGCAAAGAAGATGTCGAGCTGTTACTGATGCTCGTGGAGGCCATACTTTGTATTGATAGTCTTAAAATGCTAGAATTGTCTGGAAATAAAATTTCGTTATTTTACTCAATTTTTCTTAACCACAATCTCATTTAAACTATATTTTTCTACAATTTAAGTCAATATCCTCATGTGGAGCAGTTTATATGATGCAGAAACAAACCGACTAATATTTCGATGGCGATATGTTTAAAAATACCTTAACTTATTGTATGACATCTAAGATTATTTATTTCAACTACCACTAAAGCTACAGCCAACTATTGCAAAATGGCGGAAGCAAAGTTGTACACCTAATACTTAATATAATTTAATGAAGATTTGATTTGATAAGCAATAATAAAGGCTCTTAAAATATAAAGTAGCTTGTTTAGTTTAGTAGGTTGTGCACTGGAATGATATGACATTAAACTTGACGTTGCCACAATCATCGTCATATATTATTATTTATTATTATATTGGTCTTATATAGGCATTTCTTCACACCTGTGCATCAGAACAGCTTTGTATTGAAGTACAAGTACTGATTATTTTTTCTCTTTACAGATTATGTTAGATGGCGTCATCTACAAAAACAACGCTGCTGCCACCATCCAGCTCTCCTCTTCTTGCATCGACAGCCTGAACAGAGGATCACAATGGAAACTGTAGTGCCAATCAACGTCAACAGAACAGAAATGAACTCAACGCTGTACGAATACGATCTTATAGACAACAATCTAGTGCAAGTTGTATTTTTGTTAGTATACACGTCTATTTTTATTCTTGGTATATTCGGTAACGTACTCGTATGTTACGTTGTGATAAAAAACAAGGCCATGCAAACTGTCACGAATTTATTCATAACTAATTTAGCGCTATCAGACATTCTGCTGTGCATATTTGCAGTTCCATTCACCCCAATCTACACTTTCCTTGGAAAATGGATATTTGGGAGCTTCATATGCCATTTGTTAACATTCGTTCAGAGCATAAGTGTATATATCTCAACGCTGACACTCACCTCTATTGCGATAGATAGATATCTGGTTATCATATATCCATTCCATCCGAGAATGAAATTGACTACGTGCATCATAATCATCATTACGATTTGGTTGTTTGCTATCATTGTTACTTTACCGTACGGTTATTACACGAAACACGTCATAATCCATAACAATACGTGTAACACAACAACATGTAGTAATACAACGAAGGGCGTGACCAAATACTACTGTGAGGAAATATGGCCTAACGAAGGCATAAGGAAGATATTCGGCGGCATAACTTCCACAATGCAATTCGCCATCCCATTCTTAGTGATGGCATATTGTTACATCTGCGTTTCCGTCAAACTAAACGACCGTGCTAAAAGTAAGCCTGGTTCGAAAACCTCAAAGAAAGAGGAAGCGGACAGGGAAAGAAAAAGAAGAACGAACCGGATGCTCATTGCTATGGTCGCGATATTCCTCATTTCCTGGATGCCACTGAACACCGTAAACGTCATATTCGATTTTTACACAGAAATAAACGATTGGGAGTACAGTTTATTCATCTTCTTCTTGGTGCACGCCATCGCGATGTCTTCGACGTGTTACAACCCGTTCTTATACGCGTGGTTGAACGAGAATTTCAGGAAAGAATTCAAACTTGTACTGCCATGTTTTGATAATAACGCAGCGAGAATGGGTCCAAGGATAACCAACTACAAATCGGATCGTACGTGCGATGGGAACATGGAAACGCAACAAAGGACTATGGTGTCGTCCACGAAATGCTCCAACGTGTCGTTGAACGACAAGAAGATGACTTCGCCTCCGATCAAAGTCGATAGCGTCGAGGTTGAGAACGTTCTGATACCGATTACGAGCGCCATTTACGATCCTTTGGATGACACTGTGAGGTTGAGACTTATCACAGAGGAGGATCATTCCTTTGAACCTGACGAACTCGAAGTCAATAATTGATTGAATGTTCTTATATTTTCGATACATCCTGCAGGATTTCATAGATTCTATGGAAGCTCACGAAACTGAAAGTTATTTACGCATTTATTGTGAACAATAGATATATTTTTGTAATGTAGGGGTTTTTGTATCACGTTTCTGATTCATATTCAATTATTTATTATATAGCCATACTATTATTCGGAGAAATTATGGTTGTTTATGCACAAAAGATGGTCAGATTAGTGAATTCAGGGATTGACAATAGCTGCAATTGTTATTAACAATACCCATTTTATGATATAATGGTTATTTCTCTGATTCTGTGGCGAGTTTATTCAATCTATCATGTAGAACAAAATCACGTAGGAATATCTTAGTTTTCATGGGTATATTTCATTAATTTTCGTTGGTTCTCGGAACTTTCCTCTCATTAATTTATCTATCATCTGTCAAACTTGTTATTAAGAAGTCAGCTCTGCCAACCAACATTTTCAATGCAAAAATCACCAAACATTCTATCAAATTCAACAAAACCGAAAAACAAAATATTCTCTGCCTTCACCGAGGCCACACCGAAAACATTTTTGAAACGTAGATAAATTCGAAATAGTAATCATCGAAATGAATACCATTCTCAATTCCTAGGCTCAGAGATCTTTCTTCATGATGTTGGAGGTGTGGAGGTTTCAACCTTATTTAGCATCATCAGTATCCTACTTTGGTGGGCGTCCCACTGAAATTCAAAATGGCGGCCAGTTGTCTTTAGCGTTGATTGAATACTTCAATTGAATACTTCAATCAACGTCTTTAGTCAGATCTTAGAATATAGAAAACCAGGAAGGAGCATATCATGCATTCTGGTGCGACGAGAATGGTGCACTCGTTTCCGTTTCGCAGTGGCGTAGGGCATTTGAATTTTCAATTACATTTTATTAACGAAATGGCATATTCCAAATCGGTCTAAAACATCTTAACGAAGTAGGGGAGCAAAACACAATGCAATTTTATATTGTTTTTATTGATTCCTTAACAAAATTAATCCGTTATACAGTTCTAATTCTTTCATCATAAACCGTATTTTTACAAATATAATTCAACCTGGTGATGAAAAAACAATTAGTTGTACTTTTTATCAAAAGTTTCAGACGATATATTCATTTCATGGTCCTTTATTCTTTACTTACATATTCCAACTGATCGATTTTAATTGTTGGAAAGCTGCAATAAATAACCTGATAAAGGCCACAGAAGACCGATTAAAACAATCGCCTGGAACATAAAAGGCTCCTGTCGTTAGGACAAAACCCAGGTTTCTTTACGAAACTCATCCATATCACTCTCTGTTTTTCATCTCTGGAAAATCTGGAAAAATAATTGAACTTATAAATTATGAAGAACTGAATAAAAATCAATTCAACGATACAATCATGGTTTTACTTCCGAAATGTCCCTTGAGACGAAATTAATAGCGCTACCAACTATCAGTGTCAGTTGGTTCAATGAAATTGATTACCGAACATCACCTACGCCCATGGTTTGTTACGGATAACCTCCAAATTCAGCAAAATTGAAATCCCGTGTTTTTCAGGAAAAAATGAATCATTTCAATACCAATATCACTCACCTGTGAAATGTTACACCAAATTCTTGTTTTTTTGGTGTTTTGAAATTGCCACACTCTGCACAACTAATCATTTCATCGAAAATGTTCTAAACTTGGAAAATGTCTTATAGCACTAAATTACGTGAATAAAATAGTAAGAAATTCACGGACACACCTTTAAACCTCGCCTAAAACTTAATTCAATACAGTTAAACTGCGAAAATATCACAAAAACCAAATAAAAGTACAATTTGCTGAGAGCACCACTTTCTTATTTCAAATTCAAACCAAACGATGACTCATTCGTGGTGCACTCTTGTCGCACTTCCGCTCTTGCATTAGGTGCGCTTAGGCTCCTTCCTGGTATTTTATATTCTAAGAGTCAGATTAATCAGTCATAGAATGAAAAATGTAATATTCTATATTCTATGACTTGCTCAACAGTAAATCACAGAAATGGATTAAAAACTTCCATTTTTAACTGTCAGTTTAAAGTTTTTTTTTTCTTTTGGGAACCCTTATTTGGGGCTTGTGCATCCCTAGACGCATAAACATAGAGACATAAAGAGGAGTGAATGCATTTTTATGTTTTAAATATACACAACGAAGATGACAAATTTTGTTTGTTTCTTAGTATTTTACTAAAGATTCGGGTTCGAGTAAAAATAGTTTTCATGGGCTCCTTGGGACTATGTCTATGATCTAGAGAAACTCCATCTATGTATTGTGGTCCCAGTTCCTGACAAGAAAAAGAAGAAGAACCATACTTTACCACAGAGCATGAAATTTTTCATTTCATAATGTCACTGAAGAAACTATATCATAAATATTCGATTTTGACAACTCGACCAGTAATTTATCAAAGAGTTTGATAGTAACAGTTTCAATTGTATGGAAAAGATGTTCGAAACATCACAGTCGATCCCTGAAATTCCGAAGAATTCATCCGAAGTTAAAACAAAAATTTTAATGAAATTGAAGATCAGTCTGAATACAGTGATGCCAACTTTAATGAACTAAGAGAAAATTATGCCAATTTAAAATATTTTACATATTTTCAACATTGAATTTATTAGATTCGAGAATATTTTCTGATATATTTTTGTCCTATCTATACATGACGAAAATTTTACTGAGAATAGCTGGAAGATCTCTCATTATATTCATGAAGAAAAAATTAAACATAAAAAGACAACTTCTAATATTATTGAAAGTTGAAAATTAAACGAACAATTCTTAGCTATTCTCAGAATGTAACAACTAGAAATTTTGATACTCAGTTCAGCATAATGTAAAATCAATAGACTGAGGCAGCGAAATGAAAAACTTTCAAATAACTGCCGAAAAACATTGAAAATCTTTGGAAGAAATTTATAGAATATACATTATATCTACTTAAAGAAGCAGCAGAGTATGAAAGTGTCAAAGAAAAGAATTATTAGTGTAAGTATAAATTGAAAAAGGAATTGGAAATATAGTTGATAAACTTTCCTTATGTTATTGACATTGGAGGATACTTCTCTAATAACTGAAAAAAAAGGCAATTTCATATTGAATTGCCCTTTTCGTCGTCTTATTTTTGAATTTGATTTAAACGAGGATTTCAAGGAACATAAAGATGTGGCGTTTTTTTCACTGTCAAAGTGTATTGAAAAACATCGTTTTTCTAACAAAAAATCATTTAATGAAAGGGTTAAATTGCGATATATCGTAAGCGGTTTTTTTCAATAAATTCTTTCATATTCATTGATTTGAAATAATACTATATATTGCATGGAGTATCATTTTTCGAGAGCATGTAAAATTGTACAAATCCAATGGATTTTTAGTAAATAAAGTACAAATGAATATCTTGACGAGGATTTACTATAATTATCTTTCCTTCTGAACCTTAATTTTGCATTCGAAAAGTTGTCTCAGACATTTCATATCATAGACTAATCATGTCTACGACTTGTTAGTCGAGGTAGAAAGTCACAGAGTTTTTTCAAATATCTTATTTTCAGCAAATCCCTAAAATATCATTGGATATGATGAATTAACATCATTCATTCCTCAATACATTGTCTTGATAACATTCTAATTATATATTATATACTAAATATAATAATTCCTGTTCTTCATCTGCATATTAGAAAATCATTTTTACGAAGTTACAGACCAATTCAAGTGCCTTTATTCGGAATTTCCTCGTTGTGAGAATTATGCAAAATTTCCCACGAAATTAAAACGAATGTGTTGAAAAAAACTTCGTTCTCTGATGGAATTTCATTTGTAAAATCGAAAATATATACTCCAAGCAATAAAGCACAAATGATTGAATGAAGAAACTTATCTTATCACTGTAAAACTACCACATTGAATTCCTATTTTATGATATGAGTGTACCTACTTGACACTGTACTATCAAATCAAACTACCAAAGAGAACATGTTTATTTTTCCATAAGAGTATTTCAGAAGTTTTTTCTTGTTGAGTGAAGGGATGATGAACTTCTGCAGAGAAATTACTTAGTAATAACTCAACTTTGCAAAAACGAATTAATATTAGGCTCAGTTTCTCAACTGAGCGTGGTAAAGAGGTTGTTAGCTTTGAGAAAACTTGTCATGACCACAATATCCATCAATTGCATTGTGGCTGGCACAAACTTATTTAATACATACATGAATCTAAACAAATTTCATTACCTCAAAAAAAGGTTGTAAGGTTTTTTTTTATTCAAGCAACATCAACTGTCTAAATAATATTAATATTTGCCTAGATACAACTATACCCACTTATAAAAGTCAATTCTTATGAATATAACCAGTACCAAAATATATTTTATACCTTACTAAAGAAGCACACAAGTTCATTAATTCATTGCACCCTCAATAGCTACTTAGTCAATTGAAATAATACAGTGAAATTAAAGACAAAGTTTGTAGGTCTATATTATAATAGTATTATTATAATGGTATGGAGAAAGTATAAAATCTTGATACAAAACAGAAACGACAGAGAACTGATAGATATATTAAACAAATATGTAATTGTAATAAATAGTAGGTATATATCAACATATAAAAACATGTCCCACATTAGATTAGCAACTGTCTAAACATCGGAAAAAAATACGACACAACACATGAATAACTGGAAAAACACAAGTTTTATTCACAAAATGTCAGGAAAAAATTATATTATGAAATCTACGTTCTATAAAAATTTAAGAATGTTAGTTGTGAATTTTACCAGGAACAACAGAATAGGAGCTAGTAGGTAATAATTAAAGTAACGCTGGTCCCAACTAAATTATCGAGAGTATATTATTGAATTTTAGACCCATAAAATGATGTGTAAGAAAATACAATGTAAAATCATGAAAATATTCATTATTTGAACATTTCTGTAGGTTGTGAATGAAATTGATGAAGAAACAAAAAACCAACTTAATCTTAAAAATATTCAAAGAAATTCCTCCCACAAAAACATAAGTTATTTAAAAACCTAATAAAAATTTCTTCGATGCCAATATTGTTCCAACAATGTATTACACCCTTTATGTCCATGTTTTCTAGAGTTTGTAAGGTAATTCTGATGAAAATGTTCACTAGTAGCAATACGATTGATATTTTTCGAAATATTTGGGATACAAAATTGTAATGAATCAAATACTTGAATATTGTTTGAACATATGTAAGGAACTATTGATGGATGTTTATGTAGCTCCATCTTCGGAGTAACGTCAAATTATAATCAGTATATACAATGTGTACTTTAGAGAGAATTGTTCCAAGAAAAAAAGAATTAGAACTAATAAATTATTATTGATGTTGACGAGTCACTTTATATTCCTTCTCTGATCCTAGTCCTGAGAAATACCTGTAGAAATTCCATGAAAACTATTGCTTCGACATAGATGCCTATTAAGTTGAATGAAATTACCCTTTTAAAATTAATTGTTACAGTAAAAAGTTGCCTTCAGATTACGCGTTGTTCTCAACGTGACAAGGTAACTGATATGCTTCACAACCTAGATTTATACTCAACCGTAATTTCAAAACTCAAAAACCACATCTATTCTTGTTCATTGCAAATCCTACAGAGGTCACATTAAACGCTGTACCATTATCATAAATATATCTATGACCATTATCGACCACTGAAGAATAGTTCCAACCTCACTACCTTAGTAGGTCAAATGTTGCGAATCCGAATGTCAAAATAAAAACTTTTGTTTACACACAAATCATAATAATTGGATATATTTGATATCGCAAATTATTAAATCTGATAAAATGTCGGCAAAGGAAATAATACAAAACCGGAATTCCGGTATACTTGTAGATCTTGATTCTTTAAGAAAAGGAATCCTCTCAAAAAAATATATAGTAATGGATCCAAATGTTTGGCATGCATTTGTTGTGAGTATTTTCATGTTAGTAGCACATATTTACTTGCTACTGGTGTATCAAATATATCAGAATATTATCAACGTTCTACACTTCATTATGATATATGTTCCAGGTTACTTGTAGACAGAAGATGGGCAGAAATCAATTGCTGCAGATTATATTCGATTATATTTATCCATTAGATTTGATTCCGCTAAGATTCGAAACTATTGGACCCGAAAGCCACATATTCATTGCTAGGGAATGCTCGGAAGCCATACAGAAAATTTGTGCAAATAATTTAATTATTCCCAATCCTCTTGATCATATGTCACCTGTAAGTTGAAAAAGTAAGCAGTAATAATTTATTGCACATTCAAACTAATAAATCTTAACGCTGATTCAATTTTGCAGATCAGATGTGAGATTATTTTGCACTATGCTACCGTGAATGAGTTGAGAGTTAATGTTTCTGAGAAAATGAAAGCATTTTTGTTTTCATTGTATACTACCTCTTCTAAATCGTTGAATCTGGATTCTTTCTGCAATAATGAAGGTGAGGTTGTCTTTCTTCTCGAGTTAAAATACCCATGGATTAAATCCTCATCGGAATTTTGGACATTGTAAATGTAAAATGTATTTAAGAATTGAAAAAAGACATTCAATGAAATGCAAAACATTTCACCAACTCCTCTTTTGGCATTCATGAAAAATTTCTGGTTCAGTGTGATCATTTGAGGTTTTTAATCAACTAAATCAAAGTGATTCTTGTTTCAGGTTTAACCGATTACATGCCATTGTCTCAACCCAAAATTCTTTATCATGTGCTCAATGCAGCTATCAATTTCAATCCATTGGTAATTTCATTGAGGAATAATGGAATACGGTCTTTGAACTCTCAGGAAGTTTTATGGAAATGCTCTTCCTTGATACGCTTAGATTTGAGAAATAATAAGGTAATTTCATGAGTGCATGATAATTTCTTTAAATTTCTGAGAGCGCCAGCTCCTGTTGGGAAAAAATTAAGACAAAATAGTAGAATGCTGAATTGATGATTGGAAAGAGCTCTTGTTTGATCTAAAGGATGCTAAGGTTGAAATAAATGAACAAATCGAATTTTTGAGTTACTGGCCTCAAATGAAGAAAATATTTCAGTTTTACGAAAAAATACTTATGTTCATTTTGCTATTTGTCTACCTAACTTTTTCAGATTGAGGATATATCGGCATTGGAATGTTTGAAGGATATGAAATTGACACAAATAGATCTGGATGGTAACCCTATTTGTGGCAAGCTAGATGCGTATAATTATGTCACTGAATTGAAAAATATGTTCCCAAGTCTCCAAATGATAGTAAGTTGAATATTCTGATAATGGATAATTAATAGTTCGGAGAATATGATTATTTCGTAACATCTTCAAGTTGAACTGTGATGTGTGTTAAGTTGGCCGAGCACTTTCGGATTTTCGAAATTTCATTGAAATTTTTCCAAAAGTTTGTCTACTTTCTCGAAAATAGACATTGAAAAAAAGGTAGTCAGAACTTCGTTTTTTCTCTTCACAAATTAATGGAAAAAATTTTGCTACATTTGTGCTGCCTTTTGCCCTGAATTTTTTCTCGAAAATTCTTCAGATTTTCTGGAAAATTTGGAAAATGAAAAAAAGTCAGCGAAGCACTTTATTTTCTTTTTTTCCGACGAAAATTGTTTTATATGATTGTGAGGCAAGTGTGCCAACTTGTGCCGGTCAGATTTTCAGAAAAAATCAACAGATTTTCTCTCATATGGAGAAAATAAGAAAAGTTTGTGAATTGTAGGAAAATCAGCATACCTGGCAACAATGTGAGTGAAGTTGGCCTTTTAGATTTTCAAGAAAATTTTTATTGGGCTAAATTGTGCCAGGTTTTTGCTGCTTTGTGCCGTTGAAATTTTGTTTTTATTCCATACAGTTCTCAAAATATTTTACAAAATGTGTTGAATGAACATGTGTTTCCTACAAATATCTTGAGAACCGTATGTTATAAAAGAAAAATTCCAACGGCTCAAGGCAGCACACAACTAGCACAATTCAGCACAGCAAAAATTGTCTCCAAAGTTCTAAAAGTGCTGGGCCAACGTCACAGACACACTGTTGCCAGGTATGCTGATTTTCCTACAATTTACTAATTTATCTTATTTGAGTGATAACTTGTGAATTTTTTCTGGAAATCTGACTGGTACAATTGCGGCACAATATAAAACAATTTTCATTTGAAAAAAAAATGTGCTGTGCTGACTTTTTTTAATTTTCGTAATTTGTTGGAAAATTTGAAGAATTTTTGAGAAAATATTTACGGCGATGTTTCGGGAAACTAGTAACTTTTTCGGAAAAATTCGTACGGTACAAGTGCTTGGCCAATTTCACACACATTGAACTGTGGTGCTAATATCGTTGTACAGGGTGGTCAGATTTCGATGTTTTATTACTACATCTCCTTAATTAAGCGAGATAGAAAAAAAGTAATATACATGTCATGTTCTCTTTTTTTCGAGAAACATAAATTGCTGTCTAGTTTCCATGCTACAGGGTGATTTTGAAATTTGGCCAATTATTATAATTGGTTATAACTTCCGCAGTATTGCCGTTACGCTCTCGAAATAAAAACATCTTTAGGGCATGAATTGGTTGAGGCTTTCGCGGCCATCGTTCAATGTGACATGTTCTTTCGAGCATTTAGGCCGTCGTCGTAGATTAGTTCTCGACGTTTCGCCAGTTCGAGTGTCTGGCATCTTCAGGAGTTATGTTTCAGGAGATGTTCTCACTGGACTGAAGTACTATACATTACACTCAGGCAGTTCAGTCCAGTGAAAACATCTCCTGAAATATAACTCCTGAAGATGCCAGACACTCGAACTGGCGAAACGTCGAGAACTAATCTACGACGACGGCCTAAATGCTCGAAAGAACATGTCACATCTTTAGGGCAGTTTTTTCATTACTTTTTACCAGTGCTATCGAAATTTCAGTGCCTCTTCAAATTTTAGAGAAATTAAAAAAATTAATTTTTTTCAAATAGAAACCGTAGTGTGTTATGATGATTTTCAATAAACTTTTCTTAGACAATTTCAAAAATATTTGTCATGATATATTTCCGAGCTTGAATATGAAAATTCTGGAAAAAAAACACTTTTCGGACAAACAGAATTTAAGCAGGCTCAAGTTGTATGACTTCCTCAAGTGGAAAGAAATTAATCAAAATCAAAACCCTGGAAACTGTTTTTTCGGAATTTTCGATAGTTAAGCTCGGAAGTATATAATGATATATTTTTGAAATTGTCTAAGAAAAGTCTATTGAAAATCGTCATAGCACACTATGGTGTCCATTTGAAAAAAAATACATTTTTTAATTTCTCTGAAATTTGAAGGGGCACTAAAATTTTGATGACATGTATATTACTTTTCATCTCGCTTAATTTAGGAGATGTAGTACTAAAACATCGAAATCTGACCACCCTTTTACTTATTGCAATTCTTCAATTATTGCTTTTTGTTGAAAATATATTTTTTATCTTTATACAGGACGGTGAAGTAGTTTTAAGAGATGGAGTGCCCGCATTTAGGAGAAATTTCTTGTGTAACAATGAAGGTTTTACTGTCGTGAATAAGTTTGTTGAGACTTACTTTTTTCTATATGATACAAATCGTAAAGCTCTCGAAGAATGGTATCACCCAAATGCTCTTTGTTCGCTGACAAATTTATACAAGACTGGTCAAATCACTTCTCACGAAGCAAGGTAATTTTTTTTCAGCTATTAGCTATAAACAAGTTGTAAATGTAGAATCTGACACATGTTGGCCCAGAAAAAATGTGCCAGCCCAGCCTTTTTTCGAAAAATTGAATTCCAATTACTGGAAAAAATCGTGCTACACATGTATTAAGTTGCGCTGTTTCAATTTTTCAAGTCTTTCTAGTTTCCCGAAAACCTGAAAAAAAACGATAACCCAGCACTTTCGTTTTTTCTCCTCACAAATGAATGGAAAAATTTGTGCTGCCTTTGCCGTGAATATTTTCTCGAAAATTCTTCAGATTTTCCGGCAAATTACGAAAATGAAAAAAAGGCAGCAGAGCTCTTTTCTTTTTCCTGACAAAAATTGTTTTATATTGTGCCAACTTATGCCAGTCAGATTTCCAAAAAAAATCAACAGAAGAAATCATATGGAGAAAATAAGAAAAATTAGTAGATTGTAGGAAAATCAGCATACCTGGCAACAGTGTGTGTGAAGTTGGCCCAGCACATTAGGATGTTCGAGGGAATACTTATTGTGCTTGGTTTGTGCCGTTGGAATTTTTCTTTTATTACATACGTTTCTCTAGATATTTCACAAATTGTGTTCGACACATTTTGTGAAATATCTTGAGAATCGTATATAATGAAAACAAAATTTCAACGGCACAAAGCAGCAAAAACCTGACACAATCTAGCCCAATAACAATTTTCTCGAAAATCCAAAGTGCTCGGCCAACCTCACTTACATTGTTGTCAGGTGTGCTGTTTTTCCCATAATTCACAAACCTTTCTTATTTTCTCCATATGAGGGAAAATCTGTTGATTTTTTCTAAAAATCTGACCGGCACATTTGCGGCACAATCATATAAAAAAAAATTTTCGTCGGAAAAAAACAGAACACAAATGCTTTGCTGACTTTTTTCATTTTCGTAATTTGCCAGAAAATCTGAAGAATTTTCGAAAAAATATTCACGGCACAAGGCAGCAAAATGTAGCACGATTTTTTCCATTTGTCTGTGAGGAGAAAAAACGAAAGTGCTATCTTTTTTTTTTAATTTCCATTTTTCATGAAACTAGACATATTTTGGGAAAAGTTGGTACAACACAACTCAGTGCATGTATAGCACAATTTTTTCGAGTCATTGGAAGCCAATTTTTCGAAAAGTGCGGTGTTGGCACATTTTATTGGATTTTGAAATATCTCGAAAAAATTTTTTTTTCCAAAATCCAAAAATGCTGGGCCAATTTCACAAACATCTTTGACACCATTAGTTTTGTTGCTGAAGGGTAAGGAATAATTTAAAGCTGTAAAGAGTGGACCAATTCATGCTTTGTATTGATTCTGAAATTATTCGCAACTCAATTCTTAATGATAAATTATTTCAGATTGCGTCCCTATCAAATAAATTGCAGAAACATATTAGCGATGGCTGACATATCAAGGAGTCATCAATTCTTGATCAGGGGAAATCAATATATCGTTAGGAAACTCATGGATTTACCCCTAGTAGAACATGACCCTTTCAGCTTCTCTGTAGATCTTGCTTTTTATTCAGTGAGTAATCTTCAGGTATTAATGGAACGATTCATTGAAATTGACTTAATTTTATAGGAAAAAATGGCCATCATTAATATTTGTGGTGTATTTCGGGAACACGCAGAATCAATTCTTGATACTGAAAGGCATTTAGGGTTCATGAGGAGTTTTGTTCTTAAAAGCTATAACGGGGAGTACTTGATAACCAACGATATGCTACATGTTTACAACGCCCTCTCTTATCAAGTTTCTCAATCGTTTAGGATGTCCCGACCAATTCCAAACAGCAAATTGCCCCCACCTAAAACTTATAAAGATAAGGAAAAAGCCAAAGAAGCGTTTGAGTTAATCACTGGACTCACCAGTGAATGGTCAAAGAGGTGAGAAAAGAATGATATGGGATAATAATATTATCTGCTTAACCTCTGTTTTTTCAGATTCCTTGAAAAATCCAGTTATAACATAGTGGAATGTGTCAAATCATTTATGGATATGTACAAAGTTGACCAAATTCCACGAAATGCTTTCAGAAATTAATATTAATTAGTGAATGTTGTATTTTTATAAAAAAAAATATGGACCATTTCGAATTAGTAACCATTTGGCTGAATGTATTTTTTTGTGTTGGCATCCTTGGATATCTGTCATTAATTGACAGCGAATGGCGCATCATACTTCGAATTCAACATGCCATTAATATTAACATTTTTTCTTATGGTTCAATGAGTTCTGCAATAAAAAACCAAAGTTCAAGTTACAAGGGGCTTAGAGCTGGAGGAGACCAATTTCTACTTCAATGTTTGAAATAATTGTTCAAACTGGGACTTGGTAAACCTGCAGAATCGACAGAAGTGACCTTGAATGCCTATTATTATTATTATTTTGTTGCCAGATTGTGCAGATTGTCTTCACTATTTTATACGCTTCAGTTGATTTTGAAATAGATAGTTTATTAATTCTTTTCAGTCATGCATTGGATTGTTTAGAAAACTACGCTTCAACAGGTACATAATTTTTTAACTATTATTAATTTATGTTTTTATGAGAAATATAGATAGGCATATATTATGAGCTTATTGAGCTTAGAAAATTTGCATTTTTGAGTCAAAGATGTGAACTATCAAAGAAATTCTCTTTCAACACCATAATTTTGAAATTTTAAGGCTGAAATGTTTTTCAAAATCAAGTTCCTTGCCAACAAAATGGTATTTTATATATAAACTTTCTCTTGATTATCAGCAATATAGTTATATGTAGGAGAGTACAAAACTTTCTCCAAATACATGATAAATTTCCAATCTGGCAACGTAGCTGCGAATTTGACGTGAAATCTCGGGGTCAATTGTCAATTCTGCAGGATTACCAACCATACTGTGATTATAGCTTAGAATTTATTGAAAATTTTATATTCTATGGATCACAGCGTTATAAGGACACTAAAAACATAAAAACTCATGAAGAAACTAGCATCCAAATCAAATACAGTTTTGACCCTCTCAATAGTATTGCCGGTATGTAGCAAAACAGAAAGATTCTTGGAGATGAATTTGTGGATATTTATGTAAATTATATGTATTTCTTTCATCTTGGAAATTCCTCAAATGAAGAACCTGCCTCATATATGATTTTATCATTTGTACTCCTTTGAACAACAAATAAAACTTTTAATAAAAGATGTTCAAAAAGTTCATTTCTTTTTTCTTGAAATAATTTAATTTAGAAGTAATATACTCGCCTTGTCCTTTTTCCAGTGGCGGCGCGTGGTTTGATAATTGGTGTTGAACATTCTTTGAATTTCCTTAAGACAATATCTTCAGACTATCGAACTGAAAAAATTAAGAGAAATCGTTGAAAAATTGTAAATTTTAAAGGCAATTTCCTTTGCTGAGTACCAGGTCCCTGCCAACTAATTGTTTTGATAGATAAGTTGAGACTAGACAAGAATGTGAAGTCAAAAATATTAAAAAAAAGTTTTCTCTAATTCTGTGTATAATCCGTTCATCAAAATCGTGCTAGAATATATCATTCTAGCACAGTTTTCATAGTATTATTTATTGATTTCATGTTGGCCTCCTGTCAACTTTATGAGAAAGAAAATAGTTCTGCCAATCAATATTTTTAAATGCAAAATTCACTAAAAGATATTTATGGAAATATTTCATTAATTTCGATGAAAATACAACGAATTAGAGGATATAATGTATCATCCTCTTACAAAAGGCTCCTTCAAACACTCGTTCATTCAAAAACTCGCCACTTTGTGGCGCGTTTTTGAATTTAGAACTTGTGTAAGAATATCAATGCCTTCTGCACTTGTATCATAAATAATATGAAATTACATATTTATAGAGAGCGCAACCTACCCTTAATCTCGACTTTTCTGAATCGAGAAATGTTTTTCAATTAAAAAAGATGAGACCTTAGTTCTATGGTTGACATTGACAAGGCAAGGCTTGTTTTCTGTGTAGCCAAAAAGTTGTTATCTCTCTCTCTTTCAGTTCGGTGTTTCGCGCAATGGTGAGTTGTTGGAGTGCATTTTACAATTTATTGAATTAAATTTTTTATCAATAATATTTACAAAATTACTTTCGTTTCATTCAATACGATATCGTCACCAATTTTATTACTAATGCTCTTTTTTTTGAAAATCTTCAATTTGATTTCTGATGAGTATAATTCATCCACGTGGTTTTGAATTTGCAAACCACATATTCGGCGATTAACTTGTATTATTTCTACTAAGAATATTCAACATCGGGGAATGTTTCCAAGCCTTTTCTCTTCATTCAGCTTAATTGCTTCGAAATTTGTGTTAATTCAATTTTGATTCAACATAACCTCATTTCAGTCTCACCGGAAATTTAGTGCACCCCGTCATGGGTCCATGGGATTCTACCCCAAGAAGAGGTCCAGGAGACATCGTGGTAAGGTCAAGGCCTTCCCAAAGGATGACCCCTCCAAACCCGTGCATTTGACCGCGTTTATGGGTTACAAATCTGGTATGACCCATGTAGTGAGAGAAGCTGATCGTCCAGGATCAAGTAAGTTGCATAATCCCTCCCCCAACTCCCTTCTTACTTGTGTTTTACATAGGTAGATACTATGAAGCGGCTAGTTAGAAAAAAAATTCTCAAACATGCGTATTCTATTCGCATTGAGGGAACTTTATTATAGAGAGAATGTTAAAAAATTCATACGTTTCGAAAATGCTAGATATCGTTTACATCTTTTGAAGATTCTATTGTTTCTCTACTTTAAAAACACCACCCTTAAGAGGTAAACGAAGGAATTGAATTCACTAAGAGAAGGATGCTGTTAGAATTTTGTTAGAAATAGACATCCCTGTAATTAGGATGATGAAAAGTGGAACATCAAATGCGAATGCTTCTACTCTTATATCTATAAGTGCACTCCAATCATTATCAGGAGTGCCAATTTCTCTAGAAGTAAACGATTCTCTCTTCAGAAATATAAAGCACATTGCTTGATGACAAACACTTGAAACTACTTATTCAAAAATAAAATAACACAATTTACACTTGGGTCATAGGTAAAAGAAGTTTAATTCTCAAGGAAAAATATATGGAATCGTAGCAACTTAACAAAACTACCAAATGAACAAAAAAATCAATTCTGATAAGATTTAAATCCAAGTAAAAAGTAGTTTATACTTCTACTTCAAATAAACTAACTAGAATAAAAATTGCGTGAGAGATAGAGGAAAATAAATGACACGTTCCGTTGGTCTTTTTTAGAGAAACTGACAATTCATCAACTGCATTCCTCTATCTTCTTTTGTTTTCGAGTTATAGGCCAAAATTGAAATTTGGGCGATTTCAACTTTGGCCATTATCTCCGTTTCCGTTTGTGCTAGGATGTTGAAATGAAAACATTATACAGGCACTTTTTTCATAGCAATCCAGTAACGTACTTTGTTTTTTCCCAAGAGGTTTCCTTGTTGAGCTATAACATAAACTTGTGTTTTTTCTTATGGAAAAAATAGTTTGGAATGGTTTATAAAGAATCGCAATTTTTTTCCCGTTTCAGAAATAAATCATACATCAGAAATCACCCTAAGATTCTATCAGATATCATGAAGAATATAGTTTGTATTTGAATTATAGAGTATTAAGTAGGCTGAATCACAGAATAATATGTCTCTACGCAAGGTGTCATTATTATTTTGCGATTGAATAATTGATTCAATTCTCCCTGGTTTGATCTTTGTTTAGAAAAACTGTCAATTCGAAGTCATTATTGCCGCTAAAATAAAACATTTTAACATAACATATTTCTCCTAGTTTTCGAACATTTCCATATTGTCGGCAATAATGACTTCAAATTCTAATAATTGAATAGAATAGAAAAAATCTTTATTTCTAGTAACTACAAGCTGACTGTTGTTCTGAACAGAGATCAAACCACGGAGAATTGAAACAAGTATTCAATGGCAAAATAATAATGACACCATTCACCATTCTGTGATTCAGCCTACTTAATACTCAATAATACAAATTATATTTTGCATGATATCTGGAAGAATCTGAGGGCGATGTATGATATATTTCTGAAACGGGAAAAAAATGTTGATTTTTTTTGAGCCATTTCAAATTATTGTGTCCATAAGAAAAAACACAACTTTATGTAATAGCTCAGCAAGGAAACCTCTTGAGAAAAAACGAAGTACGCTACTGGATTGCAATGAAAAAAGTGCCTGTATAATGTTTTCATTTCAATATCCTAGCACAAACAGAAACGGAGATAATGGCCGAAGTTGAAATCGCCGAAATTTCAATTTTGGCCTATAACTCGAAAACAAAAGAAGATAGAGGAATGCAGTTGATGGCATTATAAGTTTCTTCAAAAAAAAAGACCACTGTAACGTGTCACTCATTTTCCTCTATCTCTCACGGTTTAAAAGTTGTAGTTGAAGTATCACCAATTTTGCCACTGGCACCAAGATAAAACGCAAAATGAATATATTCGTCAACTATGTCTACTATTCGAACTTATATAGTTTGAATTTATTCGTGTTGAAGACAAAGTTCATCTAGATCAAGTTCTGAAATCGACAAAAGTACATATCTATTATGATATAAATTTCGTAAATTCTTTAAAGTGTGCATTGTAAAAGGGTTGTCAATTTCAACTGTATTCATGGCTTAAATACCTGAATCTGTTCGGTAGTTTTTAGGTTAAAGAGTAACAAACATCCATATTCACATCTTCGAACTTTCACATCTTAACATATAAAACTAAGTCGGCCATTTTGTTGGTTACACCATTTATAACTCAAGATTGGATGAACTGTTTGTTATGAAAGAAAAGATTTTTTTTTTATTCTTCTACGACAGGGTTAACATAACATACATTAAAACTCTAAAAAATTTGATGAATTGGAAAAAAATAGGAAATACTTTTTCTTTTTGCGAATAATGCCAGTAGGTGTCGCTACGGTTAATAGCGCTTTCGTGAAAGTATTTTTGATATTAATTCGGTGAACTACATTTTCTAATAATATTAACGCATCTGTGTCTATATGTTATTGCACCTATCTTTCTTCCGAACAGTACGAAAAATTTTATGACGAAATGTTTTGAACAAATCTCCATTCTACTATTATATAAGTAAACAATTACTGTGTATTTTGAGTTGCCTAAACGGATGTTTTGGGGGCGCATTGATTCTTTTGTCTGGTGACTTCCGACAGCCATTACCGGTAATTCCAAAATCGACGGCTGCCGATGAAATAAATTATCGCCTAAAATCATCAACTTCAAATTTGGCTAGGTAATAAAGCTCTCAATTCAGTTGATTGCGGTTGGAATAGTACCAATAGATATTTGCAGCCCACAAAAATGCAAAAAACACCTGCACCACAAAAATTTTTGAAAATGATTTTTTGTAACTGCAAAAAAGGATGTAATGGGTCATGCACCTGCAGAAAACAGTCTTTTTTGTAACACTACATGTGGAGAATTTGCAGGTGTTAACTGCCAATACAGTTGTCCGATCTTTGGCAAAAAATAAGAAATTATTGACAGTGGCGACACAAAAAGTATTAATTTCACTTGAATAAATGAAATGTTCAAATGATATTTTCATTTTGTTATTTTGAACAGATAGGGGTTGCTTTTAGGGGTTGAAAAATAAAAATAACTAAAACTAACATTGATCCAAAATACTGTTATAAAATTGATTGTAATTAATTGATTATATTAATAAAGACCCATTTTTACACATTTTATGCTGAAGTGGGGTGGTTTATAAGGTCTTGAAGTATATGAAGACCTTCATTAAACTTGCTAAAACGCTACTGAGGCCCAAAAATTACTTTGATTTACGTTAGAACAAGTTTCTTTTAAATTTGGATAAAGGAGTTGTTTTCACCCCTTAAAAATAATAAGCATAAATCGGCATAGGGTAGGAGTAGGAGACAAGTATAGCTTATATCCAAAATTTTATCAAAATCGAAGCATCTTGATAGAATTCGGAGGTAATGCCTTATTTTCACCCTCATTGACTGGACTAATTGAACAGGACACTTTTATGTCCACTTTCGAGGTATTATACCATAATAGTTTATTATAATATTGAAGTTGCTTTTTTATTTATCGATTGAGGCAGTACGAAGTCTGCTGGGTCAGCTAGTTTATGATATAATTAGGATGAGAATTAATTTTTTCAGACTAACAGTTTAAGAATATCTCATTTCTTTTCAGAGATCAATAAGAAAGAAATTGTTGAGGCTGTTACTATCATTGAAACCCCACCAATGATGGTGGTAGGAGTTGTAGGTTATATTGAAACCCCTCATGGTCTTAGGGCTCTTGCCACAGTTTGGGCCGAGCATTTGTCTGAAGATTGCCGTAGGCGTTTCTACAAGAATTGGTAAGTACTGAAAGTATCTGTTTGTCTGAAAAATTTATATTTTTTTTTATAATTGTCATCCTAATAATTTGATATTTCTTTAATTAAGGTATAAGAGCAAAAAGAAGGCCTTCACCAAAGCCTCCAAGAAATGGTCTGACGATTTAGGAAAGAAATCCATCGAAAGGGACTTGAAAAAAATCATCAAGTACTGTAAAGTTGTTAGGATCATCGCCCATACTCAGGTACAAATTTTCGCTTAATCCCGTTAATTTTTGAACCTTGAAAAAAAATTTCAACATTTTTCTGTTTTTTTCTAGATGAAATTGTTGAAACAAAGGCAGAAGAAAGCCGATATAATGGAAATCCAATTGAATGGTGGTACCATCGCCGATAAAGTTGAATGGGCTAGGAAACACTTTGAAAAGCCAATTCCCATTTCTGAAGTTTTCGCTCAGGATGAAATGATCGATTGCATTGGTGTTACCAAGGGTAAAGGATTCAAAGGTATGTAAAAAATCAACTGAAGAAATTGGATCTACACTGAGCAAAAAAATTAACGAACATTATGGAAATCTCAAATTCATTCTACAACTGAAGGTGTTCTCAATGATAATTATTTTTATCAGAATTATGCATGCATATGTTATCCACTTTCAATGTTTTTCTACAATACAGATGTTTTTCCCAGCAGGAATAAAATAAGATGATATTATCATATGTTGAATGTATTGGCTCCATTCTAAAATCAGTTGTTCTCGATCAATTCTAGTGATCAATAGTTTTTCTTTCCTTTGATTTTCTACACTCGATCGCTATGCAACGCGAAACACGCAATTTAACCCAAGAGGAATGTGCCCAAGCGGTAGTTTTGCGAGAAGAAGGGTGGACACACACAAGAATTGCAGAAAGGTTTGGAGTTTCCCATACAGGTGTGTCCAGAATGTTGCAGCGATTCAGGGAGACAGGTATGAATGTCCGAAGACCAAGACAGGGTAGACCCCGGGTAACAACTGCCATTCAAGAATGTTACTTGAGAGTTTCGAACGGTTTGCAACCGCTCGCCTCCTTCAAAACCAGCTTGAGCAAACTCATGGGGTGTGAATTAGCACTCAGACAATAAGAAATCGCCTCAGAGAATATGATTTGAGGCCTCGTGTCGCGGCAAGAGGCCCAGCTCTTACCCCAGCCCATCGAAGGGCGCGTTTGGATTTTGCGAGAGAGCATATCCATTGGGAAGAGGCCGATTGGGAAATAGTTCTCTTCACAGATGACTATAGATTCTGCCTCTACCATTGTGATCGACGTTCCCTTGTACACAGACGTCCACATGAAATATATGCTCAATGCAATTTCCTGAATAATACTGGTTTCGCGGAAGGATCGATTATGCTATCGGGTGGAATATCTTTGACTGCTCGCACAGACCTAGTGGTCGTTGATAATGGAGCTGTGAATGCTGATAAGTATATAAGGAACATTTTTGAAGAGCATGTAGTGCCATTTGCCCCATATATTGGTGAAAATTTCATTTTTATGGACGATAATTTCAGACCCCATCGTGCTCGCATCGTTCAGGAGTACCTTGAAGAGGTTGAAGTCTCTCGAATGGAATGGCCAGCAAGAAGTCCAGATCTCAATCCGATTGAGCAGGTTTGGGACAACCTCAATAAAAGGCTGAGAAGTTCAGAAAATCATCCAGCTACTCTTAATGACTTAGGAATCCAACTCGGAGAAATCTGGGAAGGATTAGATCAGAACATTTTAAGATCACTCATTTTGAGTATGAACGGTCGTTGCCGAACTGTAATTAACGCAAGGGGTGGAAATACCATGTATTAAATCACTTATCAGCATTTCAGTATTTTGCAAATTGTTCATTTCTCTTCTTTCACATAAGATTTGGTGAAATCCTGAATTTTTCTTCCATTTAATATGTCTTGTTTCGTTCAAAACCTTCCCAAGAGAACATGAAAGATAAGTTATGAAGTCAATGTAGAGTTAACTTTCGTTAAAGTTGAGAATTTCAGAATGTGCGTTAATTTTTTTGTGCAGTGTATTAAATTCAACTGTAATGATGATACAACGTGAAAATTCATCTGAAATTGTTGATGAAACCTCCATGCTGCCTTCCTACTGACAACATCTTCATATTATAACGTTCGTTATCATCAGTTTCTCGTGTTTGAATCAAAATTTACATTTCAGGTGTAACTTCGAGGTGGCACACCAAGAAATTGCCCCGTAAGACGCACAAGGGTCTCCGTAAGGTTGCCTGTATTGGAGCATGGCATCCTTCAAGAGTGTCCTTCACTGTTGCCCGTGCTGGTCAGAAGGGTTACCACCACCGTACCGAAATCAACAAGAAGATTTACAGAATCGGTGCTGGTATCCACACCAAGGATGGCAAGGTAATTCATTCAATTTCATAGGTATACAGGGTTATTCACGAATATGGCTCTATGGAATATTTTTAGGAAAGAAGCAAGATTCAGGATTGAAATTCTAAAGGTGAGCTTCAAGTAAGAAGACGACTTCTCGTATATTTTTTGAAGGTTCTAGGTCTTCCGGTTTTTCAGGATGTGACATCAACTTTCGTTTTTCAAATGGGAAGATCCGTTTTTTATTGCATGAATAGATTCTCCATTGAATTCTGAGTCTTTTTGATTCCAAAAGTTTGAATTTTCCCGAGAAAATTATCTTTAAATGAGGAAATACTATAAAAAATCTTAAAATTGAACTCTGTTGAAATACAGACAACTTCGAGGTTTTTTCATTAAAAATTCTCATTTTTGGGAATTTCCGAGAAGAAAGGCAGATGCTTCTTTTCTGATAGCGTAATTTTCAGAATATGATACAGGTCACAAACTCTCTGTCAAAGGTTGGAGTGACGAAACATCAAAAAGTCGTCATTTTCAAATTGGAACCCCATATTTTTGAAGCATTTTCGAAATCTTTGTCAAAAAATAATAGGAACATATGTCCAAGACTTTAATTCGAAACGAATATTTTTCGAGATATTCAGGAAAAACTATTTTGTCTTCAATTTTTTTTTACTGGAAAATAATTAGCGGCCAAGTGAAATTTTTGGATATCTGTTATCGAGAAAATATTTTCCTATAGTTCAGACGAGTTCAGTTTTTCTTTATTTTTTAAAGCTTAGGATAATTTCCGCAAATTCTTTGTCATGGTAGGGAAATTTGAATTTTCAGTAATGGAATTGATACATGTTCTCTTGATTATTCTTTCAAAAGCATTAAAAATTATTACAAATTAATTTTTTCTGCATTCCTGAGAATTTTTTATGTTGACTACACTAAAACTCCCATTGTGAACTTTAAACCAATTCGTGCTCCCGCTTTACAGATGATAATTCAAGAACTTAACTTGTCTGAACTATAGAAAATATTTTCTCGATAACAGAGATTTCCAAAAATTTGACTTGACCGCTAATTATTTTCCAGTAAAAAACACATTCGGAATGAGAATGAAAATTGAAGACAAAATCGTTTTTCCTGAATATCTCGAAAAATATTCATTTTGGGATAAAAGTTTTGGACGTATGCTCCTATAACCCTCATGGGGGGCTTCCCTCATTATCACCATAATGAGGGAAATTGTTGTTAACTTCA
The DNA here is from genome assembly GCA_038502775.1 of Hippodamia convergens. NCBI lineage: Eukaryota > Metazoa > Arthropoda > Insecta > Coleoptera > Coccinellidae > Hippodamia > Hippodamia convergens. Next base: position 20,062,913 of record CM076608.1, read on the forward strand.
CCAAGTTAACAACGATTTCATAATGATTAAAGGTTGTTGTATGGGAACTAAGAAGAGGGTTATCACTTTGAGAAAGGTAGGAATGTTTCTTCTTGAATCTAATTGTATAAATTCATTTAGGAATTTCTAAATTTCATTTGTAGATTTGAAAATTTCCTTTTTTCACCAAGTTTGTCCATTTTTCATCCCATGCAAGATTTCAGGGTTTTTGAATCAATTCAATGATTCTCAAATTTAATCTTTATCTTGCTAGAAAAAAGTGTAATTTTCTTTATCCGTCTCCACTGTTGATGTGAGTTGGGTCTGATGGATTACACACATTGTTGTCGCAACGCCAAAATCACGAATCTACGAAATTGTAACTCGTCTGAACTATAAAAAATATTTTCTCGATAATAGAGATTTCCTAAAATTTCGCTTGACCGCTAATTATTTTTCAGTAAAAAAGACATTCGGAATGAGATTGAAAATTGAAGACAAAATCGTTTTTTCTGAATATCTCGAAAAATATTCATTTTGGGATAAAAGTTTTGGACGAATGCTCCTAATATTTTTTGACGAAGATTTCAAGAATACTTCGAAAAAATGTAGTTCCAATTTGAAAAAAAAGGTTTTTTGATGTTTCGTCACTTCTAACTTTGACAAAGAATTCGTGACCTCCTGGATCATATTCTGGAAATCACGCTATCGGAAAAGAAGCATCAGCCTTTCTTCTCAGGGATTCTCAAAAATGAGAATTTATAATGAAAAAACCTCGAAGTTGTCTGTATTTCAATAGAGTTCAATTTTGAGATTTCTTTTCGTATTTTCTTATTTAAAGAGAATTTTCTCGGGAAAACTCGAAACTTTTGGAATCAGAAAGACTCAGAATTCAATGAAGAATCTATTTATGCAATAAAAAATGGGTCTTCCCATGTGAAAAACGAAAGTTGATGTCACTTCCGGAAAAACCGGAAGTCTAGAACCTTCAAAAATATACAAGAAGTCGTCTTCTTACTTAAAGCTCACCTTTAGAATTTCAATCGTGAATCTTGTGTCTTTCCTGAAAATATTCTATAATGCCATATTCGTGAATAATCCTGTATAATTCCATTGTGTGAATTGACACCAGATGTCATAATTCATAATTGAAATTCTGTTATACTATGACATCTAGTGTCAAAATTGATATATTTCAATGACATTTACCGTAATCTGTGACATTTGAACTACTGACAATTTTCAATAAATTCAAGTACGATAACTATTAATTTTCTTGTAGGTTATCAAGAACAATGCTTCCACTCAGTACGATTTGACCGAGAAAACGATCACCCCTATGGGGGGCTTCCCCATTATGGTGAAGTTAACAACGATTTCATAATGATCAAAGGTTGTTGTATGGGAACTAAGAAGAGGGTTATCACTTTGAGAAAGGTAGGAATGTTTATTCTTGAATCTAATTGTTTAAATTTATTTAGGAAGGTCCTTTTTTATCATGTTTGTTCATTTTTCATCCCATGCAAGATTTCAGGGTTTTAGAATCAACTCGATGATTCTCAAATTTAATCTTTATCTTGCTAGAAAAAAGTGTAATTTTCTTTATCCGTCTCTACTGTTGATGTGAGTTGGGTCTGATAGATTACACACATTGTTTTTGCAAAGCCAAAAACACAAATCCACAAAATTGTAACTTTGGGAAAACATATTTTAAAGAAGGCAATAAATAAACTAGGTTCAGGATTTTTGTGAAAGTGGCCCAGCACTTCTGGATTATCGAAATTTTTTGTTGTTCTGAATTGTGCAAAGTTTGTGCTGCTTTTTGCCTTTGAATTTTTTTCTCAATTCCGTGTGGTTCTTGAGATATTTAAAGCACTTTTCGAAAAATTGGATTCCAATCACTGAGAAAAATTGTGCTGAGATGTTCCCATTTAGTTTCCTGAAAATTCGAAAAGAATATAGCCCAGCACTTTCGTTTTTCTTTCTGGCAAATGAATAGATAAATTGTAGCTGTCTTCTACCGTAAATATTTTTTCGAAAATTCCTCAGATTTTCTGACAAATTACAAAAATGCAAAAAAAGTCAGCAAAGTACTTCTTTTTTTTTTACCAAAATTGTTTCAGATTTCCAGAAAAAATCAACAGGTTTGTCCTCATGTAGAAAATGAGAAAAACTAGTCAATTACAGGAAAATCAGCATACTTGGCAACAGTGTGTGTAAAGTTGGCCCAGTACTTTGGATTTTCGAAAAAATGTTGTTGTGCTCAACTGTGCTGGGTTTGTACTGCTTTGTGCTGTTGGAATTTTCCTTTTATTACAAACGGTTTTCAAGATATTTTACAAAATGTATTGTTCGTTCAACACATTTTGTAAAATATCATGAGAACTATATGAAATGATAACAAAATTTCAATGGCACAAAGCAGCACCAACCTAGCACAATTCAGTAACAGAAATTTTTTAGAAAATCCAGAAGTTGCCAGGTATGCTGATTTTCCCACAATCTACTAATTTTTCTTAATTTCTCTATATGAGGAAAACTCTTTTGATTTTTTCTGAAAAATCTGACCGGCACAAGTTGGCATACTTGCGGTATAATCATATAGAACAATTTTCGTCAAAAAAAAAAGTGCAGGGCTGACTTTTTTCATTTCATAATTTGCTAGAAAATCTGAAGAAATCTTGAGAAAATATTTATTACGCCATAAGATAGCACAAATTATTCCATTCATTTGGAGGAGAAAAGTGCTGGGCTGGCACATACTCTCGTTTTTTGAAATATCTGGAGAACTACATGAAAATAAGACAAAAATTTCAACGGCAAAAACAGCTCAAACACAGCACAATGAAAAAAATGCTGAAAATCCAAGTACTAGGCCAAATTGAACACATAAGTTCAGGCTGATGGGCATCAGAAAATTGGCGTACGAGCAGTGTATAGACTGTCAGAAAGTTAAAAAAAAAAACAAATTTCAGATTTGTGGGTTTGACTTTCAACATAATCTTTCAAAGACTTTGATATTGCTGAGTTTCTCTAAAAGTAGTAATTTCTTTCAGTCCCTTCTGGTGCACACTAAGCGTGTTGCTTTGGAAAAGATCAACTTGAAATTCATCGATACCTCGTCCAAATTCGGTCATGGTAGGTTCCAGACTGCCGCTGATAAGGCAGCTTTCATGGGTCCTCTCAAGAAGGATAGGATCAGGGAAGAAGAAAAAGCTGCAGCTGCCGCTGCCAGGTCTTAAGTTAAGATTGACGTGTATCAAAATAAAAATTGATATGAAAAACTAAAAAGAAAATTCTCAATTTGTTTTATTAACAACCCATATCCTATCAGTGTGCCCTGAAGAGGTGATTTGATGTCAGAAACGCATTTAATGATTGGCGATTATTGTGAGAATTTCATTATGCAATTTTTGAAAAATTATTCAGTTCAAAAATTTGAAAAAAATTGTCAATATTAAAGAATATCCAATATCAAAGCTTCACTGAATAAAAAAATCAATAGATTTCAAATAAAACATAAGATGCTATAAATGAAAAAAAGGAAAGAAAAAACTAAAACATGATAAACGGTGATGAGATAAGATTCTATAAATGAAAAAAGAATAAAAATTAAAACATGATAAATGGTGGTGAGATAAAACCAATAGGAAAAAAATAAAGTTTTCGTAACGCCATCAGTAAAAAAGATTATAGTGTTACTCTGATTTGTTTTCAGATTCAGGATGTTAGGAACGATAAAGAACAAAATCTAAATAAACATATTCTTATTATTCACATTAGGATATTCATTAATTTAAGGACATAGTTAAACATATAATACTATTCGTTAACAATTGTTTAAAGCACTGCATTAACAAACTTCATTGAAGTTTGGTAAATATTTATCAAATAAGAATACAACTCTACAAATTAAAATTCCTATAATGTTAGTTACATTTTTACAGAAAATATTCAGGGGGGGTAGAACTCCATCAAAGTTTTTTGTTCAGTGGTTCCAATATTTCAGATTCAACAAATTAGAAAATTCAAGTTTCATGAACTAACAATAAGTAACAATTCTAAGCAATAGCTCATTCTCCTCAGTACGAATATTATGAAAGACTTTAAACATATCTGTATGCTGAAAAAAAAATATCTAGTTTTCAAAAATATGTAATTTTAGGCCGCAAAACTTTACAACATCTTACCGACATTGAATTTTAGATAATCCAACTATATTTTCATCGATTAATTTAGCCATTAACCTCAAAATACCTACAATTTACACTAATAATAATAAAAAACTGGATTGAATGTAACAAATCAACAGATGTTTGAATATTGCAATAGTCTACTTCAAAAATAAAAATTTGAAACAAAATAACTTTTACAAACCAGAAATTTTATTCTGGCAAGAACGCCTTCTAAACTAAAACTTTAAATTGAAGAAACACAAATCTTCCAGATACATAAATGTTTTGAATTAAAACATTATTTTTGAAGAATAAATAAATATTTTTTAAAACCAAAGTGAATTTTTTGTGAATGCTCGCTTTTTACTAATATGCATTACGTTAGGCGGAGAGGCAGTCATGAAAAAGAAGGCATTCTTTGATTGAAATTGACAAATGTAGACTGAAATCGATAAAATGAAAAAGAAGTGTAATACAACTTCTATTTGAAACAAGCAACCACACTTTGGTTACAACTGTAACTAGAGATTAATTTACTTAGTAAATCAATCTAATTCACTCGAACCAATTCAGTGGTAACATTACGAAACTCAAGAAATTTCCTACATACATCTCCAATATTCGAAGAAACATCAACAATAATATAATCAAACATATCGATAAAGGAATATTTTTTAAGGTTATTCACTAGTTTACGTTAGTCCTCCTCCACATTAACTACGTTTCCACTGGGATAATATTTTAAAATACCACAAACATTTTCCATAATAAATCTTGACAATATAATACAAAATTTCATAAAAATAAAATTCTTGAACAGAGACGGCATCGGAACGAAATCAACAGTAAAATTAAGTTATCTGAAATAAGGGGAAGTAAATATTTACATATTCTGCAACTCCAGCCATTGAACGTCGTCGTCGAATCTCTTCACTCTGACCTTCTGCCTATAATGATATTCCCTCAGGTAATTTTTCAGTGTTTTCGGCAGTTGCAGAGAGTTTATGTTGTCGTACGTCAAACGACTTGTGATTGCTGCTCGGCATAGGTGTTGAAGGCTGAATGGGAAGTTCCTTCAACAAAAAGTTTCATTTTATTTTATTCAATATAACAACACAAACATAATAAAGAAAATCAAACTGTGAATTTGTGTATACATAAAAAAAACAAATTCTTCTCAAATTCATATTAGCTTACCTGTGTAAAGGCCATGTGAGCATGGGCTCAAAAAACATACAGCTGCTAGGATCCTTGTAATGTTCGATCAACCCACAAACCGTGTCCGAAGTGAAAACTCCGGGATCGTGACAGTCGAAACTGAATTTGTGATTCCACTGCTCGATACGAGCATGTAAGGATCTCCCGTATTTTCGGAAGGACACGCTGAAAAGGAACTCTTCCTGGGCGGAATCCCTGAGGAGGAATGTTCCTTCAGGTTTTCCATCTAGTAATCTTTCAGCCTCATACCTATCCATTTTGCCTGTAAAAAAAATTCTTGTCAAATAACAATATATGAATATTTCGTTCCAAATATGAAAGTACTTGAAAAGGAATTATGGGTCTACAGGAACAATGTGAATCTTTATTGCGACGATTCGGCTAATTTGTAGCCTTTCACAAGCTCAGATTAAAAAGTTCAATCATAAAATTGTTGGAAAATTTCTTCCATTACAACAGATATGAAATCACCCATACCGCGTTTGGAGTGTAACTGATTCGATTCGACACTTCGCGTACCATCCGTTGTGCTCTGCATCCCCACCCAACCGAATCTGTTGGCACAGCCTTTTATTCAATATTACTTCCCACTGAGGTTTTGATTCTGCCACTGTTCCACTACACCATTTCCAAATGTAATTCAGAAACCGTCAATTGAATTTCAGATTAGTCAATTGAATATCAGAAAACACCAAATGTAATTCAGATTAGTCAATTATTAAATTTCAGAATACGTCTTATGAAATTCAGATTAGTCAATTGTATTTCAGAAATCTTAATTTGTTATTCAGAAAGTTCGAATATTTAATTTTGAGTCATATATTACTCGTTTTCATAATGGTTATCATATCGTCAATCATATATCATATTTAATCAGATATGTTTCCATGTATGAATAAAACCAATATAATCTGGTGAAATCTCTTGGTGCTGGATCTTTCTTTTCTTCAACACAGCATTTTAGTAAAAATATGATAAACCTCAATCGATTCCTTGCCCAACACCGTAGCTTCAGGAAGCACATAACACCTAATGAAAATTAGTCTAATTGAGTACATATTTAATTGGAGATGCAATTGACAACAGTGTCTGCAGCTGGTGTATTAGCCATGAAGAGACTACGAGGTTCATTCAAAGTGCTTTCAACAAATGAATGGGTCGAGTGTTTGTTGCAACGGTGGCAAGATATGAGGAACCAGTTATCAGATTGAGTGATCGTCTGTGATAATGCTGCATGCCATTCGAGATTGGAGACCGTGATCACCCAAACAGTAGCAGTACTGCTGCAGATGAGGCCTTATTTTCCCATGCTTAATCCAATTGAAATTTTATGGTCGAAAATAAGAACTTCATAAAAACAAACTTCAGAATTCCAAACAGTGTGCCATCGGGAGTTACTGGAAAAGACTAACACACCTTGAAAATATTATTGACCGAGCTAAGATGCAATTGCGATGGCAGACATGCCTGTATGGATTCAAATTTTTTCAGTTTTTTGTTAAAGATTTAATGTTTCACGTGAAAATTAAAGTGAATTTATTATCATTGTTTTATTTCTGAATCACCTATAATTGATATTTTCTGAAATGCAATCTGGTATCGATGTGTGTTTGAAATCAATTTCAGATTGCCATTTCTGAAATATAATTGTCCATATATCTCAAATTCAATTGAGTGTGTTATCGGAATTACATTTGATGTTTTCTGAAATACAAATGACTGATCTGAAATACAAGTGATGTTTTCTGAATGTCAATTGACGATTTCTGAATTACAATTGGAAATGGTGTAGAATTTACAATAGAAACTGTGATGTTTCCATTTCTGTTTTCCCGATCTGTATGTCAAGATTGAACCCCATCACGAGAAAACTCCTCAACTCACCCCAATAGAAACTGCAATTGGTGATATTCAACAGGTCAGGTACGAGGCAATGGATGAAGTCAACCTGCGTGTGACATCCGTTGACAGCGTCGATGGGGCACGACTTCAAGGTCACGTTGGTGTGGAACAGGGCGCGCAAAGAATCGACGCTCAGGTCCCTGGGGCACACCAGTTGCAGCCTGCGCGGCCTCTGCCCGTTCTCGGCCTCCATGTCGCTGCAGAGCAGCTGCACCCTCCGTACGGGCTTGAAATTGGCGGGCGCCTCGACGCCCTGCTCTATCTCTCGGGCCCTGGCGAGCCGGGCGGCCTCGTCGCAGTCCTCGTGTATGGTCCTAATGCTGAAATGTCATTAATTTAGTTAATATCGATGGTACTTAGGTTCTTCTATGTTCCGCTGGAAACGTCATTGATTTTATCGCGGAGGTGGGTTAGTTCTCAGATTTTCTATGCTCCATAACGTGCAGTATACAGTGTAATAATATTCACAGGAATTTGGACAAAATATATCAATTTAATTAACTATAAATACATCGCCATAGTTTCGAATTTTATGTGATTTATAGTAAATTAAATTGATATATTCTGTCCAAATTCCTGTGAATATTATTCCACTATTAGAAACATGGACGTTACCAGTAATCAGTGTATAGTATACAGTTCGTTCTCAGACGGGGTAGCTCGTCTGAGAACAAGCAACCTGTATATAATACAGACTTGTTCATACTCTGAACGTCTTAATAACCACCTTTCTCTTGGAGTTTGCAAATCGGTAAATATAGCCGCATGAACGCTCATACCCATAGCGCAAAAAAGTTTCAATGATATTCAATATCAATGATAAATGAAGACATAAACTGATCCACATGAGTAAGGGATATTGACTTAAATTGTAGAAAAATATGGTTCAAATGAGAGTTTGTGATGAAAATTCATATTAATATGATTTCAAGTTGAAGGAAATAAAATTAATTTTAGCCTGTAGGTCTGCAGCGTATACAGGATGGTAGAGAAAAATCGAGTGAAATAACGAGAGAATTCAAGCATTCTAGACTATCAATACAATGTATGGCCTCCACGGGCATCAATAACAGCTTGACATCTTCTTTGCATACTACACACGAGGTTGTCGAACATTTCTTGAGGAATTTGGTTCCATAAACGGGGCAGAAGCTCTCTCAAATCATTAAAGGATTCTGGGGTAGGTTGATGATTATCTAATCTTCTTTGGAGCATATCCCATGCATGTTCTATGCAATTCAAATTTGGTCAGTGCGGAAGTATTGGTAAATGTGGAATACCAAGCTCCTCGCGCGCATTCTTATCTTATACCGCTGCACGGTACGGTCTAGCGTTATCGTCTAGAAATTGAAAAGTTTCACCAATAGCAGAATGAAAATTTGGCAAAATATTGTCGATGACATGCTCCCTATAGTGTAAGGCGGTCATATTCCCAGGACAAATGTGTAGATCTCTGCGCCCGTTGGAACATATCCCGGCCCATACCATTACACTACCCTCTCGGAATAGATAGACTTCTTTTACGTAGCGACGAATACAGGGTATGCATGGGATTCTCCATACCCTTATTCTTCGAGAATCTGAAAATCGTCCATATCTGGATTCATCAGTGAAAAGGACACTACGCCATTGATCGTTCCAATTGATATATTGCCTTGCCCATTCCAGTCTTTGACACTTATGGTCACGTGTTAATGGAACTCCTCTTAATGGACGTCTAAAATCTACATTCATCTCTCCCAAACGTCCTCTGATGGTTTCGATGGAAACTTGGACCCCCATCTGCATTTTGAAGAGTATTCCGTAGCATTCTACACGTAGATGTAGGCTTTCTTCTCGCCGAAACGTTGATGAAACGATCCTTAGCAGGTCTTGTCTTTCATCGCCCACCAAGCCTTGGTCTTTCCAACACGGAATCTGTCTCCCTGAACCTATTTCAAAGTCGAGATATCACACTTTGGCTGACTCGGAGCCTTTCCGCTATAACATCCTGAGTTAGACCACCCTACAGGGGTGGCCCCTATGCCGGAATGCTATAGCATTCCGGTAGCCCTATTAGCCACAGCGTTTATTAATTTACGTCTTGGCATTTTCAGAAAACTCGTTTCAAATCGTAGCCGTTGATAAACTGACTCCATTTCAAAATAAGAACCTTCATGAAGCATATGCAAAGAACCAAACATCAGAAAAAAGGCGACCAGATTGACGAAATGTCTCATACTGATTTTTATTGGATCGATTCAAATTGTTATTGAGTTTTAAATGATTTTACAGTAATTTTCTTGAAGATCACATACTTTTAAAAACGATTGAATACGATATCCCTAACTTTTGTGGAGCAGTATATTTGATGATCATCTTTCACCTTTCTTTGCGTTTCTCTGACTCCAGAGACCCTGAATTTCGTAAAGTCCATTCTAGGACCTCGTTTCATATAGAATTTTTCGAAATTATGACAGATGTCATAATTTTGGGTATGGTCCATAAATAAACCACATTCAGAAGAATGGTTGACAGCGGTTATGTGTCAACTCTCCTGGTTATCTTTAAACTGGTAAACTAATGTACACTTTGTTTTATTTTAGGTCCGTAAGTAATGATTAATTTCAATGAAGTACTTTTTTCATTAGTTATGGACCAGCCAGCCTGTGTTTTGTTATCTTCAAACTCATAGATCATACTCCCATTTCATCTCAACTTTTTTGACACATAAATATGAACGCACATTCCTACACAAATTTGATTACATACTACATTTTTGACCTAGGGTCTTTTTTCATCAAACTTGGAGGTTTTGAAGGTTAAATATAATTTCTTGACATGATTGGAATCATTCAACCGACAATATTCGTAACAAACTAAGGCAAACCTGGGCGGAAATAATTAAAGTGAACATTTATTGTTTTGGAAACATAGTTTCTCTATTTCAGTATCGCAATGAGTTCTGTACAGTACTAAAAGTAGTGCTGTAATGAAACTCATCACAGTATTGTTTTCAGTTATATTTTTCGTTTTGTGGTCGGGAACACTTACTTGCTAACCTATAAATTTTTAATACACGTCAATTCAAATTCCATATCGTCTAAAACTCGTTGGAATAGAAGCCCATTCAGCAACTTCTTTCAGAATATGCTATCACCTTGTATACACACTAAGACACCAATTCTATTATTAATTTCAGCACATTGTCAATAAAATATAAACTTTACATAATGTTTAATCTTTCTACCTTCCTCTAATCAAATCTACTTCAATCCACTTTCTATATTAATGCAATTTTAATTCAATACAATAAGAGTACCTATTAGAAATTATCCCAATAAAAATTTACCTAAGGATGTGTCCGCACTCTTAAAATCTTCTGATTCTTGAAACCCGCTAGCAGCAGATAAAAAATTTGGATTTTTTTCCCCTTGAAATGTGACATTTTCTTTTTTCGGAATCGACTTGGACTTATCGGTAGCACTTACCACTCCATAAAGGGGGCCGTTACCACCACGCTGGGCTGTATTGGGGCCACACCATAAATACTTTCATCAAACCCATCATTAGGTCCGACTATATTATAATCCCTTATTTCAACTTGCTGTACAACGACTTCTTCGTGAGGTTGCTCTTGTATTGGTTCAATTGCTGCAACAAAAGTATTCAATTTGAATTTAATTAACCATTGAAAAGAAATTTTTTGTCTAATTGACTCTACAAAAAGAGGTAAAGAATAATAGAAAAATTTGTGTAAAACCTCTGTTTCTTCAAACTAAAGTGGTGATTGTTGGTAAATAAGGATTGGAAATACATAAGTGGTGAAATGCAATTTTTTTGACAAGATTTTCAACTTGATTTGCTTTCATTTGGTCATTGGATTCTGTTAATGCCTGGTACCATAAAAGAAGAGTAAATTGGAGACTTTAATGTTCTTTCAGAGAATACGGAAAAGACATATCAATATAAAACACAATTCTTTGGCGAATTACATGATTTCCAACAAACCAAATCCATATGATGTTGCTTAGCAAAGCACATTAACTAATAATGTTACATTGAACTTGATTCTGAGAAATTTATTGGAATTCAAAACAATCATGCAGACAGGGTATTTTTATCCTATAAGTAAAAATAGAATGTCGACACACGTGTTTTGGAATTATATACAGTTTCACTTCTAAATATATTACGGAAGGTTGTACATCAGACCAATCAATTAATTTAATTACCAAATAATTTGAAAAAACATTTTGTTCAACATCCATAACTCCTGTTCTGTACTCTAGTTGTATGTAAAATACTACTACAACTAATAAGTTGACCATAAACTTAATTCAAATGGTCATTCGACGAGATATTTTGGACCGACATGAATCAAATTAATATACAAATTTTGACTGTCATTCTTGGCATCAATAGAGAGTAATCAAAACATAAATACAGGTCAGTTTATTAGAAGATCTTGTAACAAAAGATCCCTTAACGTTGGTTGGATATTTGAGCTATTAAAATGATTTTATTCCTTGACAACTTTATGACATTTCCTTTATTTTGACAGTCGCCAGAATCTTGTAACAAAAGATCCCTTAACGTTGGTTGGATATTTGAGCTATTAAAATGATTTTATTCCTTGACAACTTTATGACATTTCCTTTATTTTGACAGTCGCCAGAACTTCTTTAACCCAGAAGATTGGGAGAACTGTCAAAATAAGGGATCTTTTATTTAAATACTGCTGTCCTTTAGGTCAAGTACTTAAGTTATTTACAGGCCACCTTGAAATGTCAAAATAAGAGAAATTTAAAGTTAGACCTTTATTTGCGTTTTGATAACTCTCTAATATTTTTAAATATACGTGTGAGGACCGTTTGCACCAAACTCACTCAGTGTTAAGTTTCCCTTAAAATGAACCATTGACTTAAATTTCGTTGCACCAGCTGTTTAAGTGACATTTTGATGGCTAAAACTAACCTCAAATTTGAGTGCACCTGCAAAGACCACTTAAATACTTGAGGTCGGGATTCTAACCTAAAACAATTTGTAAAACTCATAAACTGACTGCAGAAAATTTGTTGTTTTCTATTAACTTCATCTAATAATAAATAATTTTGATGATGGATTGATTCGTTACATTGGAAACAGACGAGTAACATGACGACTTGGAAGTAGTTGAAATTGTGGAACTAGGATTTCCTAGGCGAATATATAAAAGACATTCATATGTCAATGAATTGGATGAGTTGTCTTTTTTCCCAAGGTTCCATTTGAAAAACCAGACTGTTTTGCATTTATTGGCATGAATGGAAAACCAACTAGTATATACTCTCTCCTTGGAGATTCTTTCAATAACTGATAAATTTTATCTGGACAGAGAGAGTTTTTTCAAACTATGTTTGGAAAACCAGATTATTAATGGAGGGAAATCATCACCCATATACTGGGTTATTCACGGGATTGAAATTCTGAAGGTGAGCTTCAAGTAAGAAGACGACTTCTCGTATATTTTTTTTAAGTTCTAGGACTTCCGGTTTTTCCGGAAGTGACATCAACTTTCGTTTTTCAAATGGAAAGACCCATTTTTTTATGGCATAAATAGATTCTCCATTGAACTCTGAGTCTTCTTGGTTCCAAAAGTTTGAATTTTCTCGAGAAAATTCTCTTTAAATGAGCAAATACGAAAAAAAATCTCAAAATTGAACTCTGTTGAAATGCACACAACTTCGAGGTTTTCTCATTAAAAATTCTCATTTTTGAGAATCTCCGAGAAGAAAGGCTGATGCTTTTTTTTCTATAGCGTGATTTTCAGAATATGATAAAGGAGGTCACACTTTCTTTGTCAAAGTTAGAAGTGACGAAACATCAAAAAATCGTTTTTTTTTTTTCAAATTGGAACCCTATTTTTTCGAAGCATTTGCGAGATCTCCGTCAAAAAATAATAGGAGCATACGTTCAAGACTTTTATCCCAAAATGAATATTTTTCGAGATATTCAGGAAAAACGAATTTGTCTTCAATTTTCAATCTTATTCCGAATGCGTTTTTCTACTGGAAAATAATTAGCGATCAAGTGAAATTTTTGGAAATCTCTGTTTTCGAGAAAATATTTTCTTATAGCTCAGATGAGTTCAATTTTTCTTTATTTTTTATAGCTTAGGATGATTTCCGCAAATTCTTAATTCTGGAGAATTTCTTTTTCGTCATGGTAGGAACTTCGAATTTTCAATAATGAAATTGTTACATGTTCTGTTAATTATTTTTCAAAAGCATTAAAAATTATTACCAATTATTTTTTTCTGCATTCCTGAGCATTTTTTACGATGACTTCACTAATACTCACATTGAGAACTTAAACCAATTGTTGCTCTCGCATTACAGATGATAATTCAAGAACTGAACTCGTCTGAACTATGGAAAATATTTTCTTGATAACAGAGATTTCCAAAAATTTCACTTGACCGCTAATTATTTTCCAGTAAAAAATACATTCGGAATGAGATTAAAAATTGAAAAAGAATTCGTTTTACCTGAATATCTCGAAAAATGTTCATTTTGGGATAAAAGTCTTGAACGTATGCTCCTATTATTTTTTAACAAAGATTTCAAAAATGCTTCGAAAAAATGGGGTTCCAATTTGAAAAAAACTTTGTCAAAGAATTTGTGACCTCTTGTATCATATTCTGAAAATCACGTTATCGGAAAAGAAGCATCAGCCTTTCTTCTCGGAGATGAGATTCTCAAAAATGAAAATTTCTAATGAAAAAACCTCGAAGTTGTCTGAATTTCAACAGAGTTCAATTTTGAGATTTTTTTTATCATATTTCGTCAATTAGAGAGAAGTTTCCCGGAAAACTTTAAACTTTTGGAATCAGAAAGACTCAGAATTCAATGGAGATTATATTTATGCAATAAAAAATGGGTCTTCCCATTTGGAAAACGATAGTTGATGTCACTTCCGGAAAAACCGGAAGTCCTAGAACCTTCAAAAAATATACGAGAAGTCGTCTTCTTATTGAAGCTCACCTTTAGAATTTCAATCCTGAATCTGTATAAGCCAAAAAAATTGGAATTTCAACAAGCCAATCTGACGTTGACTGATGCATGAAATCGTCGATATGACAGTAAAGTTAGGTTAAGGAAATGACAACTATCAACTGTAGCCGGCCAACCAATGAAATGACTTTATTGGACTAGGGTGAAGTTTCACAACATGAAAAATCATTAGATAGAAATATTTGAGGCTCCCTTACTTGAGATTCTGTTGAGTGTAACTATCAATAAATTTAAGTGACCATTTACTTTAAGGGACGCTTGATTAAGTAATCATTTTAAGGGAAATTGGTACAAATGGTCCTAAGAAGTGCAAGTTACTACTGAAATTATTTCGAGACAATGTCCAACAATAATTACCTGCATTATCCGGTGTGGAAGCCACTGCACTTAACGAAGGAGCCTCATTTTGTTCCTCATTAACCCTGTCGTCTTTCTTCTTGTAGCAAGTACATTTACAGCAGTTCTGTTCCTCCTGACTCGGAAGAACCACTTTGGCGTCTTTCTTCGAACAGTGGAATTTCAGCGGCCACTTTCTGGTCACTCCGCTTGAGGAACTGATACCCGAGGAAGAGGAACTGTTTTCGTCTGAAGTGGGCGACTTCTTATTTTTCTTTCCGGTGAAGTTTAGAGATCTACCGCGACGTAAGTTGAAGCCTGGAACAGAGAACTTCCTTTTTTATTGGGACCCAAAAAGAACAGTGATAATGGTTCATTTTAATACTTTTGTGAGCATCACACTGAATATTTAAAAGACTAAACACTTGAAATATTATATTGAATCTTGGAAAAAGTTTTAAATTCATCGACTTAAAATGATACCAACTTTCGTTTATTAAATGTAATACCCAGTTTTTTATTGATAATCAGATTAACCAGTGACTTGAGGCCATCCTCAGAATATCTAGAGAAGGGCCAGGTAATGAGAGAATTAGGTGTCAGAGAGTCTGGAGCTCTCTGAGTAACTACATCTCATCTGCGAACTTTCCTATTGATGTAATGGTCAAGAAAGTAAGTACTGAGAAAAACTTCAGTGCGATGCTATGCAAAAAAGAGGAATGCGAGCGGGAATACACCGACCAAAATTTCAAAGAAAATACGGTGAAATGGTATACAGATGGTTCTAAAACCAACACGGGAGCTGGCGCTGGGGTTCACGGGGCCAAAGCCAAGTGTGCACTATCGTTAGGCTCCTGTGTTAGTGTTCTGCAAGCAGAAATATTAGCAATCGAAAGATGTCTAGACATTAATCTAGAGAGAAACTATCAGAATTGCGACATAGCTATTCACTCAGATAGTCAAGCTGCTATTAAAGCACTGAACTCCAATGTCATCGACTCGAAGTCGACATGGGAATGCCGGATCAAACTCAATGAGGTAGGCAAGAAAAATAAGGTCTCTTGAATCTGGGTTCCTGGTCATTCGGGAATCATAGGTAACGAAGAGGCCAATAAACTTGCCAGAGAGGGTGCTCCGAAACCACTCACTGGCAAACCTTTCTGAGGTATAGCAAAATGTACATATAAGAAGGAGTTTCTGGATAAGGAGAAAACTGAAGGAGAATCTTCCGGGGTTGGATCACTCCAAAAAGTTCCTTTGGAATTTTGAAACTGCAAGATCCAAAAAATATTTGGATCTCAGTAAGAACCAGCTACACCTCCTCACTGGCTTTTTTACAGGGCATTGTCGCCTCAGAAAGCACTTGCTGAGAATGGGCGTATCGGACACTGACGTGTGTAGATTCTGTGGGGAGGAGGAAGAAAATCCTATTCACCTAGTCACAAAATGCTTTGGCATTGCAAGCCAAAGGAAACAATGCTTTGTTAAAGAGACCTGTAGGAGTGAGGAATTAGCCTCACTGAAGCCTTCCGAGATATTGGATTTCATAAGATCTCTGGGACTGGAAGGCGAGCTGTAAAGCTTTGTCAGGGGGCACAATAGACCATAAGGTCGCAGTGGATTGTAACCCCTTTTAAACTATTAACTATTAACCATTGACTTCTACATTATTTTAGTATGTCACTTGCAAATATCATTTTGAAACGCTAGACAGTTGAACAAGAAAACAAATAGCTGGGATGCTCACCAAGAGATGGCAGGCTTATCCTGCTCTTTTTGACTTTTGGGGCAGAAGGGGATTCTGAGCCACTGCTATCGCTCTCCTGCGACCTGTAGCCCCTATCACAGGAACATTTGTCTATACTGGAGTCACTACCTGACGATTCCATTATGTCAACCCTGAAGAATTATTCCATCGCAAAATAATTCACAGATTGCTAACCTGAAACAGCAAATGAGAGTTCTTAAATACGTTACCTGAATTTAAGGCAATATTCATTGTTTAAAACCGATAAGAATTTAATTAGTAATAATTAATTTTTTCAAATTGAAACCATATTCCGCTTTGATGTTTTTCAATAGACTTTTCTTAGATAGACTTCCGAGTTTATATATCGAAAATTCCGAAAAAACATTTTGCGATCAGCAAAATCAAAGGTTTTAATTTTGATTCATATCTTTTCAACTGAGGAAGTCATAGAACTTGATAGTCCACAATGAGGAATGTTCACAGGTATGCAATATCGATCGAAACTTCGTCACAGTAAAACCTATATGTATATGAAATCACTAGTTTTTGTTTCAGTCGAAAAGACCTAGTAGTTCGGATTTTACAACCCCGTGAATATTCAATTCCTCGCGGCGATGTGACGTCATACTACATTCGCAAATCGCACTCCGTGAGACAAAAGGCCCTTATATTAGACCCGGCTACGTACTGAACCTCGCAAGTCGTTGGATGTAAAGTGACGTCACACGGATCCATCGAACTCATGTTTATAACTCGATATCTCGGGCGCTATTTGAAGTATTCAAATAATTTTTGGACACAATATTTTCATTTTCTACGGAGAATAGGAATATAAAGAAATTGAAAAATGTGAACATTCCTCATTGTATGCTGTCAAATTGATTCAGAAAATATCAGTTATCGTTATATTATTATACAGACGCAAGGAGTGTTTCTCGAAACTTTTTCTTTTCTACTATGAACAACGGCAGTTTGAGAAATTCGACAACAATAGATGGAATTTTCCCAAATGTATTGATACCAACTGGATTGGCAGTGCATTTATTATTAATATATTTCAGGAAAAAACGACGATAACTGATGACACAAGGGCGCAGTGCAAAGAACTTATGAAAATAGTCTACATACTTCCCAATAATACTGAAAAAAACGATCGACTTTCGTTTTTGTATTTGGAATTATATTATTAGTTATTTCGATGTCTTCCATTGATAAATTAAACAATTCTTCACGCCGGCTACTTAACCATCAAGTATTTCTCATCTGGTTCCTCCTTTATAAACTTGTTCACAAGTGAAAATTTTCGATTTTTTGTGACTATATCCTTCACTTTTCCGTTTTAAATATGCTATTACCTCGAAATATTCACAAACATCCTCACCATTTTTAACAAGGGCGCTTGACTTTATCATTGAAAATTTGCCCCACAAAGTTGTTGAACTAAATATTTTTGATTTTTCTTGTAAGTATGCCAGGAAAACAGTTTCACTGAAGATCCCTTCTGCATTTTTCAATTTACACCAGGCCAGGAAATTGTTATATGCAATATCGTGCTGCTGAACAGATTTTTTAGGTAGGAGTTCCAGATTTGCTCTTCTAGCTGACTCTTCAATATCCAGGGGAACAACCAAATCGTCACTTTTATTGATAATTGGACTCTCGACAAACATATCAAGCAGTTAAAAACCCAAGACGAAAATTGGACAGGAACGAAATTCAAATGACAGCGTCTTTTCTCATTTGTTAGTAATCATAACGTTGGCATAGTTTGCCATTCACAACAACCTTTTGATTATTTGAATATTAATATGCATTTTGAAGTTTATTGTCATGGCAAATTCGCCCATTTCATTATCGAAATAGGGCAGTTGTACAAAAAACATTGCATGGTATTTGTGTTAAAAGTGATTTTATTTTGTTCATGAAATATTCAATTCGCTCCGATCATTTCACAAACTTTTTCACTCACAATATAAAATGTCACTTTTAACAGTCATACCATAAACAACTATTCTGATTGATTTTTTTTGTTTCAGAGAGTGGCAGCAGTGTTGGATTTACCAGCAGGTTGAGTAGGCTGGAGCCTAGGGCGGCAAATTTCAAGGGGCGGCAAAATTGGTTCATGATTTTTTTATTTCTACTAAATATTGAAAATAATTATTACCTATGCATTCACAAAATACGAATTTCAGAAATTAGAGATAAATCTTCGTTCTCACTTCGATCGACAGTGCACAAGGAATGCCCCGCATTTTTTTCTTTTGAATAACCCCTCCGAAATAAATTCCTGCCAAAAATTAGAAGAGAAGAGCAAGAAGAAATGATCCAAAAGACAGTTAACATCGACAGTTTTTTTAAAAGTGAAAATGAAAGCAGTGATTGAACACAATCTGAAGAAGGTGAGACCGATATATACTATGATGTCTCACAACAACCGTTGCCTATTAAACATCCTGATTATGAAAAAACAGATCTGCATATTTTTTATAAAGAGGCGAAAGCTTACTTTCGTCTGAAAAAATTTCAATTAAACCAATTTCTGGATCATTAAAGGGTTTGTCGTCATTCCTTGGATATAGACGCTGAATATAGTACTATGTATGGCTCTTTGTACACCAGCGACCAATTTTTTAAGAGAGGAGAGCTTTCCTTGCTTGAAGAGAGTGAAGAATTGTCCACGAACGACTTTAAGACAAGAAAGACTAAGAGCTCTGAGGTGCAGAGAGTCGGCTAATGAACAAAATTTCGAACGACAATATTACAAATGATTTTGCGTATACAAAGTCCCGCAAAAAAGTATTGTAAAGTTTTCATGATGTAACCAATATATGAAAAAGAAAATTCTTTGCCTTTACGGAGGCCACATCGAGAACATTTTTGAAACATAGATGAATTCAAAATAGTAATCATCGAAATGAATACCATTTTCAATTCCCAGGCTCAGAGATCTTTTATCATGAGGTATTCATTTCGATGATTACTATTTTGAATTCATCTAAGTAACTAATATAATACTAATGAAAAATCGAAAAAAAGATGAATTTATTGTATTGTTTTCGAAATGCGAGTGTAATAAAAAATATTTATTTACGTTGGCCAAATGTATATTTGTCATGTAAGATTATCCTGCTTCAAAAGTAGTACATGATTGAGATATTTTTTCTTGAAATGATGTTTTTTGATAATTCTTTGCTGTAAAAATGAAAAGTTGACGTTACAAGGATGATGGAGGACAAAACATGAAGTTAGAATTTCATTGATAAAAAAATAATATGATTGGGCTAAGGGCTAAGAAATCAAAATTTAGAGGCGGCAAATCTGTAAATCCGCCACTGAGTGGCAGAGAAAACCCTGAAAAAAATAAAAAACATGGTTCTCCTTTTATAAAACTCACCCAAAAACACACCAATTTTCCCCAGACGACGTACCCATTCACCACTTTCTCAGCAAATATCCGCAGAAGAGCGTTGAACCTTCCGAAGACTTAGAACTTAACTGCTTCCTTCCTATTCAATTCACCGACCGAA
This sequence comes from Hippodamia convergens, assembly GCA_038502775.1. Lineage (NCBI taxonomy): Eukaryota > Metazoa > Arthropoda > Insecta > Coleoptera > Coccinellidae > Hippodamia > Hippodamia convergens. The sequence goes on from CM076608.1 coordinate 20,082,834, forward strand.
ATAGGTCTAAGCAATGCCTTTTCTTTTGTCGCTCTTCCTTTCTTGCCGACCGAATGCGCAATAATTTCCAGTTTCAATTGAATTATTGGATAAATAACATCCTTGTACTGGTGCGCCGAGATGCCCGATCCCGTGCATGTCTAGACCTGTCGAGAGCTCGGATGATAAGGGACCGGCTATGTGTCGAATTGGAACAAACTAGGCCGTCGAAGGATTGAGGAAAAGGAGCGACTTCCGGTATTCGGTATTTCTAGCCGACCGATTATCGATCCGAACTAATCGATCAGATATGAATGCAACGGAATTTCCATTTTGTGGGCGAGTTTTCGGAAGGGTTTATCGAATATTCAGGATTTTCAGTTCATTCGGTTTCATTTAGCTGGCCCTCGCAAATTGGCTATTGAAATTTTGAAGAATCCTAGATCTTGATTGCCACACAGCCTACCAGATCCAATTGTATTTCCCCAACTTTTTGTATATGTATATACACCGCGCAAAAAAATTAACGCACATTATGGAAATCTCAAATTTATTCTACAACTGAAGGTGTTATCAATGATAATTATTTTTATCAGAATTATGCATGCATATGTTATCCACTTTCAACGTTTTTCTTCAATACAGATCTTTTTTCCCAGCAGGAATAAAAAAAAGTGATATTATCAGATTTTGAATGTATTGGCTCCATTCTAAAATCAGTTGTTCTCGATCAATTCTAGTGACAAATAGTTTTTCTTTCGTTTGATTTTCTACACTCGATCGCTATGCAAAGCGAAACACACAATTTGACCCAAGAGGAATGTGCCCAAGCGGTAGTTTTACGAGAAGAAGGGTGGACATACACAAGAATTGCAGAAAGGTTCGGAGTTTCCCATACAAGTGTGTCCAGAATGTTGCAGCGATTCAGGGAGACAGGTATGAATGTCCGAAGACCAGGACATGGTAGACCACGGGTAACAACTGCCATTCAAGAACGTTACTTGAGAGTTTCTTCGTTGAGACAACGGTTTGCAACCGCTCGCCTCCTTCAAAATCAGCTTGAGCAAACTCATGGGGTGTAAATTAGCATTCAGACAATAAGAAATCGCCTCAGAGAATATGATTTAAGGCCTCGTGTCGCGGCAAGAGGCCCAGCTCTTACCCCAGCCCATCGAAGGGAGCGTTTGGATTTTGCGAGAGAGCATATCCATTGGGAAGAGACCGATTGGGAAAGAGTTCCCTTCACAGATGAGTCTAGATTCTGCCTCTACCATTGTGATCGACGTTCCCTTGTATACAGACGTCCACATGAAAGATATGCTCAGTGCAATTTCCTGAATACTACTGGTTTCGGAGGAGGATCGATTATGGTATGGGATGGAATATCTTTGACTGCTCGCACAGACCTTGTGGTCGTTGATAATGGAGCTATGAATGCTGATAAGTATATAAGGAACATTCTTGAAGAGCATGTAGTGCCATTTGCCCCATACATTGGTGAAAATTTCATTTTTATGGACGAAAATGCCAGACCCCTTCGTGCGCGCATCGTTCAGGAGTACTATGAAGAGGTTGCAGTCTCTCGAATGGAATGGTCAGCAAGAAGACCAGATCTCAATCCCATTGAGCAGGTTTGGGACAACCTCAATAGAAGGCTGAGAAGTTCAGAAAATCATCCAGCTACTCTTAATGACTTAGGAATCCAACTCGGAGAAAACTGGGAAGGATTAGATCAGAACATTTTAAGATCATTCATTTTGAGTATGAACCGTCCTTGCCGAGCTGTAATTAACGCAAGGGGTGGAAATACCAAGTATTAAATCACTTATCATTTCAGTATTTTGAAAATTGTTCATTTGTCTTCTTCCACATAAGATTCGGTGAAATCCTGAATTTTTCTTCCATTTAATGTGTCTTGTTTCCTTCAAAACCTTCCCGAGAGAACATAAAAAATAAGTCATAAAGTCAATGTAGAGTTAACTTTCATTAAAATTGAGATTTTCAGAAAGTGCGTTGATTTTTTTGGGCAGTGTACTTCCTATACCTAAATAACTGAAATTATGTTCCTATAATCAAATAATCAGTCAACCCCCTCAATGCATGGGCCCTCCCTTGACGCGGTTTCTTATGTCAGGTCTTCTTATTATCGGCCTCGCAAATTGAAATTAACCAAGTTGACAAAAAAGTTCTCCCAAACTTTGAGGTGAGTTGTATCTGTCACAAAAGATCAACTGCAAAAAGGGACGTAGCTTGAAATGAAGCTTCTAAAAGCAAATTCTGACGGTACTTTTGAATCACCTCGCGTGAAAAAGTGATGCGAAATAATGCAAATTTGCAGCGCAGTTATTTATGATCGACTAACATTACATACCACTCTGATGCAGTACACAAGAATTTTCTCCCACATTCTGCAACAACTCAACATTCCGATTCCCACACTACGTTTCTCACAAGACTCATCCCTCTTTCACTTCGAGCAACAAGTAAACACAATAGTTCGTTCTAATGACAACAAGACTTAATGTCTTCATTGCGGCTGCTTACAAGTTGACTTTAAAGGTTAATTACTCTGTTTATCACATGTTTACGCGATGAATGAATGAATAATTTCAGACCGGAGGCATTTCTATTGATAATCAGCGTCAACTAGAAGGAGAAAGATCAGTTTCGAAAGCGATACGAATTGATTCAATGGAACAATCAGAGGTTATCTCTGCTCGTTTGGCAATTTGTAACTAGTTAGTTGTTGGAATTCACGTTTCCTTTGGGATAAACAATATGTTCGTAACGAGGTGGCCAATACATTTGCCAGAGAGGGTGCGAAAGCTGCTAACTGGACCAGAACCTTTCTGTGGTATAAGAAAATAGGGATGGATGACTCCAAAAAGTTCCTTCGGAACTTTGAAACTATACTGCTCCACAAGAGTAAGGGATATCGTATTCAATCATTTTGAAAAGTATGTAATATTCAAGAAAATCGCTGTAAAATCATTTAAAACTCAATAACAACTTGAATCGATCCAATAAAAATCAGTATGAGACATTTCGTCAATCTAGTCGCCTTTTTTCTGGAGTTTGGTTCTTTGTATATGCTTCATGAATGTTTTATTTTGAAATGGAGTCAGTTCATCAACGGCTTCGATTTGAAACGAGTTTTCTGAAAATTCCAAGACGTAAATTAACAAACGGTGAGGCTAATATGGCTATCGGAATGCTACAGAAAGCCTACATATCTACGTGTAGAAAGCTACAGAATACTCTTCAAAATGCAGATGGGGTCCAAGTTTCCATCGAAACTATCAGACGACGTTTGAGAGGAGTGAATCTAGGTTCTAGACGTCCATTAAGAGGAGTTCCATTAACACGTGACCATAAGCGTCAAAGACTGGAACGGGCAAGGCAACAAATAAATTGGAACGATGAATGGCGTAGAGTCCTTTTCACTGATGAATCCAGATATGGACGATTTTCAGATTCTCGAAGAATAAGGGTATGAACAATCCCACGCATACCCCGTAATCGTCGCTATGTCCAAGAAGTCCATCCATTGCGAGGGGGTAGTGTTATGGTATGGGCCGGGATATGTTTCAACGGGCGCACAGATCTACACATTTGTCCTGGGAATATGACCGCCTTACACTATAGGGAGCATGTCATTGACAATGTTTCGTCAAATTTTCAAGCTGCTATTGTTGAAACTTCTCAATTTGTAGACGATAACGCTAGACCGCACCGTGCAGCCATAGTTGAGAATGCGTGCGAGGAGCTTGGTATTCCACATTTACCAACACCTCCGCACTCACCAGATTTGAATTGCATAGAACATGCATGGGATATGCTCCAACGAAGATTAAATAATCATCAACCTACTCCAGAATCCTTAAATGATCTGAGAGAGCTTCTGCCCCGTTTATGGAACCAAATTCCTCAAAAAATGTTCAACCACCTCGTGTGTAGTATGCAAAGAAGATGTCAAGCTATTATTGATTCCCGTGGAGGCTTTACATTGTATTGATAGTCTTGAAATGCTTGAAATCTCTAGAAATTTTACTCGCAACTTAAAATCACATTAATATGAATTTTCATCACAAATTCTCATTCGAACTATATTTATTTGCAATTTAAGTCAATATCTTTAACTCATGTAAAGCAGTTTATATTCACGAAACGCAAGATTAAAAAAGTGTTTCAATCGCCAATAACCCTGTTTATAATAGGTACACACTTTCTGTAATGCAAGGCTCTTATAGACCACCAAAATTCTCAATGCGAAAGAAGCTAGTTGTTTCAATTGAATCGTATCTCTAGGCAGTGCAGAAGATAACTGCAATTATTATCTTCGAAAAAATATGCAACTCGATAAATATACCATTCATGAATATTATGGTAGGTTTTCTAGATAGGAGTTATTTACTACATATATTAAACTTTAAAGTGTGGTGAACAAGGAATAAATTATCTGAACGCTGACAGAAGACAACATGTTTCATTATTTCAGTTCCTTCGAGTTTTCGAAGATAAATAGGACCTTTTCGAGTACAATATTAGGGAATAACAGGCAGAATGAATATATACAGGGTGAGGATAAAGTATGGAACCAAGTTAATTAATATAAACTGCTCCACATGAGTTGGGAATATTGACTTAAATTGCAAAAATGTAGTTTAAATGAGATTTTGTGAAATTCAAATTGATATGATTTCAAGTTACACGAAATAAAATTAATTTTAGCCTGTAGGTTTGCAGCGTTTACAGGGTGGTTAAGAAGAATCTTTTATTTCCAGGGAATTCAAGCATTTAAAGACTATCAATACAATGTATGGCCTCCACGGGCACCAATAAGAGCTTGACATCTTCTTTGCATACTACACATGAGGTTGTTGAACATTTCTTGACGAATTTGGTTCCATAAACGGGGCAGAAGCTATCTCAGATTATTTAAGGATTTTGGGGTAGGTTAATGATGATCTAATCTTCTTTGGAGCATATCCCATGCATGTTATATGCAATTCAAATCTGGTGAGTGCGGAGGTATTGGTAAATGTGGAATACCAAGCTCCTCGCGCGTATTCTCAACTATGGCTGCACGGGTGCAGTCTAGTGTTATCGTCTAGAAATTGAAAAGTTTCACCAATAGCAGCGTGGAAATTTGGCAAAACATTGTCAATGACGACATGCTCCCTATAGTGAAAGGTCATATTCAAAGGACAAATGTGTAGATCTATGCGCCCGTTGAAACATATCCCGGCGCATACCATAACACTACCTCCTCGGAATGGATGGACTTCTTGGACAACGATTATGGGGTATGCGTGGGATTGTTCATATTCTTATTCTTCGAGAATCTGAAAATCGTCCATATCTGGATTCATCAGTGAAAAGGACACTACACCATTGATCGTTCCAATTGATATGTTTCCTTGTCCATTCCAGTCTTTGACGCTCATGGTTACGTGTTAATGGAACTCCTCTGAATGGACGTCTAGAAACTAGATTCACCTCTCTCAAACGTCGTCTGATGGTTTCGATGGAAACTTAGACCCCATCTGCATTTCGAAGAGTATTCCGTAGCATTCTACACGTAGATGTAGGCTTTCTTCTCGCCGAAACGGTGATGAAACGATCCTGAGCAGGTGTTGTTTTTCGTCGCCCACCAAGCCTTGTTTTTTATAACACAGAACCTGTCTCCCTGAACCTATTACAGGGTCGAGATGTCACACTTTGGCTGACTTGGAGCCTTTCCGCTATAACAACCTGAGTTAGGCCACCCTGTAGCATTCCGATAGCCCTATTAGCCTCAGCGTTTGTTAATTTACGTCTTGGCATTTTCAGAAAATCGGAAAAATGGAAGCCTTTGATAAACTGACTCCATTTCAAAATAAAAACATTCATAAAGTAATGCAAAGGACCCATCTTCAGAAAAAAGGCGACCAGATTGACGAAAGGTCTCATACTGATTTGTATTGGATCGATGCAAGTTGTTATTGAGTTTTAAATGATTTTCTCGAAGATTAGATACTTTCAAAACGATTAAATACGATATTCCTAACCTAACTCTTGTGAAGCAGTAGACTATATTCTGAACGAAAAGGACAATATTTATGAAATTTTGCAGGTGAGTGCAATGAAGCAAAACGCGTTTTATGTAATTTTTTTTTAATACTATTCTTCCAGTTGAACTGAAAACACCCTAAACTTTTTTAATTCCTATGAGATTTCGAATTCGTACGCACTTGCTTTAGTGTAAAAACTCTGTATACAGAGGGAATTATAGCAAGTTACATAACTTCTTTTGAGTTCTTTAGATTACCTTAAAAAAAAACGTTCAGATTAACAAATTGATGTATGCATAGTAAGTAATAAATGAGTACGATCTAGGGGTAACTGTTGCCCAAGTGTCGAATTCGAATGTTGATTAACGTGCTATAATTCCTCGTGTATACAGATTTTTTACACCAAAAACAGTATGTACGAATTCGGAATCCCAAGCTCTTTCAACATCTGAGAAGATATACAGGAGGTCCATATAAATTGAAAAAATTGAAGGTATTTCCCGCTCAACCGGTATATTATCAACAAACAATTGTACATCAGATCCATTTTGCATTTCATGAACTTTTCGTTCAGAAGATATTTACTTATTTCGAAATAGGGGGCCATTTCAAAAAATAAAAAATGAGAATGCTGTTAAATTTTGGTGCATATATTTCGGGACACCCGTGAAGTGATCCGTAAATTTGTAGAGGACTCGAAAAATTTTCGGGAATTGAATAAAAAAATCATACAATTATCTTCTACCATAAAATTTCAGAGTTGTCGACTGGTTGAGCACTATATACTCACCCTGTACATACAGTACATATACATACTATCTTCAACAAATGAGAGAGAACTCGCTCTTTCTTCAATAATTTTCTCGACTATTTTTATTCACCCTTGAAACTTTCGATTCAGCTGAAGTCAGACACTTGTTGCATACATTTACATTTCAACTATCACAAACACTCTGTCAACAGGCTTATTCTCAGTTGATAATTATATATCTCAGAAAGAACGGTTTTGGATGCCAGGAGGTGCAGTTAAAAAAAATGTAAAGTAAAGAGCCTATAATAGATTTGGAAAGGCTCATCAAGGTCTAAAAATCATTTTTGTTTTATGGTCTTACAATACATCTTAAATCTGACGAGTTTTCACACGATGCAGTATGAAAAGTAGTTGCATTCCATACGAAGAAATAAAATCTAATTATAGATGTTACAGTTTAATGTTCAGTTACTCTATTGTACTCACTGAGAACATGTCACAAAAGTACTAAATAACAAGATCGTAGAATCTCTTCCTTTCACTGGAAAATTCCGCTGGACACCTCTGTTTTCACCAAAACAAATTCCTTTCAAAATTCATGAAATAGGTGTGTTATTGAAACTTCACTTCTCATAAACAAATCGCGCAGAAATGTAAACAACACCCGTGATTTCAGTGGCAAGTCATTCTGTATGGTGAGTCGTAGGTGACAGGGTTCCGAGAAGAAAAAACACTCATGAAATGATCTATTTACATCCTACGACTAAATCACGGGTGAATCTTAGGTCACGAACATCCGCCATTTTGATGAGGATCCTCAAAATCTCTATTTTCCTAGTTTCATTCATTAATTTAATCTAAGTAAAGAAAAATTATCTTATCGAATTTCTACTTTGCGATAGAAATAGTAAACTTGAGATTGGAGAAAAACAAATTACGTCACTTACGTTAACGGGATGGGCTAATAAAATTTAGTATCCTATTTCCATTCACTATCCAAGGAGAGGAACTTTCGAAGATTCAAAATGATTTCTTGCACAAGCTTACACTTTAGTATTAAACACTGAACAAGTATGGATCTTCGTATTAATTCACTTATTTAATTTCTAATAACAACAATAGGTTTGCGAAATAGGAAGTACACATGTGACAGGTGTATAAATATTTGACAGTAATGACAGTTAATGACATATGACCATAGACATTTTGAGGAAGATTTTTACAAATAGAAAATATTTTCCATGAACTTCAACACAAAAACAAGATTAAACTAAAATTAACCTTTCGAGCGATCTACGAACAATAACATAGAATAGATAGACACCCGCCCCGTGATTGAATGCATTAGTCATACAATGGAGACTAGTTGGGGATATTGGCTGACAGAGGGCGTTCGACGCAATGTCATATTCTTCAACATAATCATACAACATTTGGCTCGTTTAATCCGCCATGGACATATTCGAAGTAGAATTTTTTTTTGAATTAATTGAATGAGCACCTCTAACTGAAGTGCCATCTGTCATTGAACTTCCCTAACTACTTTCATTGACTTACCAGAGTTATGGAGATATCTATCAATCATTCTATCTATGGCCTTTGCTTCTATGTCTAACATTCAAAATTCGAATCCTTGCTGGTGAGCAAAATTAAACGCGAATAATATTCCCCCTTTTTTTTAACTCTAATACAAAGAAATTTGAAGGAACCAAAAAAAAACTATCATATTCTGTTCGTGTTTTATTGCTCAGTTCTCAGTATGTAATCAAATGATGAGGGCACTTCTTTGTCCGCGCATTCACCAATTTACGCAAACGCATCCGCCAAATTTTTTCTCGAAAAGAAATTATTCTTTCTTGAAAGATCTTAGTTGAAACGCGATCAGGTTGAGTAATACTCGTCATGAGAATTACTTTCCATACCTATTAACTCAATCACAATGAGACATCTCACTGCATAAGCAGAAATCTTTATAAATTCTAAAGAGTGGTAATTGGTAATCCTCCAGAAACTTGAGCTTCTCTCTGCTGATCTCTCCTTGTCATATCTAATGTACCTAAATGTGAATAAACATATATTTTCGAAAACGATATCTCACGTCAAATAGGTACGTTTTGTTTATAACCAATACACAATGTCACAGTAAATAAGAATTCAAACACTGCATTCGAAATTCTTTAATAGGCTATTTCTTCAGGTGTCTATACAGCTAAAAATTCGGATTCACTACTTATCAAAAAGTTTTTTATTTTAGACTACTCAAGAACAATCATTCTATTGTTTCGAAGTTTTTTCTCCAAGCTTTTCTCATTATTGTTGAACTTTTATCGAAATTTTCATGAATATCTTTTAGTGATTTTTGCCTTGAATAATATTGAATGGCAGAAATGTTTTCTCTCATAAATTTGACAGTAAATAAATAAATCCGTATCAGGAGGCCAACATGTCATCAATAAATATTACCATGGTCCATGAAGAAGTGCTAGAATGAAATATTCTCAAATGATGTTGTACAAAAGAAGTTTGCAGAAATGAACGAATTTGACACATAATTAGAGAAAACAACATCCAATTCCGTTGATTCCCTGTGTAATTCTCTAATTTCCAACTTTGAATTTCCAGGTTCACTAAAAGTAATATAACTTGTTTTTAGGAAAAAGATGAAACGGTAAACAGAAAATTCTTTGCCAAGGTATCATATTTTGAAAAACTCAGGGTGGTCCCAAAGTCACTAACAAAGTTTCATTCAGTTACTTATACGGCTTCATGAAACAGCTTGTATAACGAAACTTAATGTGGTCTGCGGTGTGTTTGAATATCTCTGATCTCTTGTTGTTCAAAACCCAGGGCATAATAATGAAATTCTGAAAATTAGAAGAATTATCAACAAAATTTGAAAATTCATTTTTTCGGAGCTGCAATTTTGAAACGCCCTATAGAATAAACCGGATGTAAGAATTTCGTGAAAATCTGAAACATTGTTCCTGAGGTTGATATAAATATAATATGTAAAAATGGGGAAAATTCATTAGGCCTGATGCTTTTCTTGGGTAAGTGAGCGGGGTCCTTATTAGTAATAGTAAGAATTTTTTCCTAAGTATTTATTTCATACAAAACATTAACATTTTCAAATTTGAATAGTTTAAGGCTTTCACGACCGGATATACTGGTATGAAAAGAGTCTTCCGGGCTTATTGGCCGTGGTCTATTAGGAATAATTTCACCTAACGTTTCGCCTACAACTTCGGTAGGCATCTTCAGAGGATTCTCGGTCTAAGGTTGTACCTCGAACGCTGAATTTCTGACACTGGCGCGTTGGAACCGGAAACGTCATCTGCGCGCCAGTTTATGGCGGGAAAAAAGTGGCGCGTCTACGTGCGCGATGCTGATTGGCCCATCGCTCCCGCTTCGTGTCGGCTTGATCTTTGTTTTTTCTAAGGTCGGTAACCAGGCGCTATGCAAGAAAGGGGTCTCCTCTTTTCTATTTATGTTATTTTTGTGTTTATAAATTTCAATTGCTTCCATGTTCAGCCTGGGATAGTAACTTCTAATATCGGAAATAATCTCCGCTTTTGAGAAATCTATGTTGTGTCCATCTATTAGCGCATGTTCTGCTAGTGCGGATTTTTCTGTCTGATTCATTACAGAATACCTTGTGACTGCGGCAAAGTCTATATTGGCACAACAAAGCGAAGTATTAACACAAGAATTAAGGAACACGAACGGTGCTGTCGACTGAATCAGACAGAAAAATCCGCACTAGCAGAACATGCGCTAATAGATGGACACAACATAGATTTCTCAAAAGCGGAGATTATTTCCGATATTAGAAGTTACTATCCCAGGCTGAACATGGAAGCAATTGAAATTTATAAACACAAAAATAACATAAATAGAAAAGAGGAGACCCCTTTCTTGCATAGCGCCTGGTTACCGACCTTAGAAAAAAACAAAGATCAAGCCGACACGAAGCGGGAGCGATGGGCCAATCAGCATCGCGCACGTAGACGCGCCACTTTTTCCCGCCATAAACTGGCGCGCAGATGACGTTTCCGGTTCCAACGCGCCAGTGTCAGAAATTCAGCGTTCGAGGTACAACCTTAGACCGAGAATCCTCTGAAGATGCCTACCGAAGTTGTAGGCGAAACGTTAGGTGAAATTATTCCTAATAGACCACGGCCAATAAGCCCGGAAGACTCTTTTCATTTTCAAATTTGATCTAGAGCTTGTTCCATATCAGCGATCAGATCTTCAATATTCTCTAGCCCAACCGATATTCTCAGCAAATTGTCAGTAATTCCAACTTTTTCCCTATGTGCTTTAGGTACTGATGAATGGGTCATTATAGTGCATAGTGCTATCAGACTTTCCACTCCTCCCAAACTGCCTCCTAACGTGAAGTATTTCAAGGACTTCAAGAACTTCTTCGATGTGTTCAAATCTCCCTTCAAATAGATCGAGAACATACCGCTATGTCCGCTTGACTGTTTCTTAGCCAGATCATGTTGTCGATGGCTTGGCAACCCTGGATGAAGAACTCTTTCTATTTTGGGATGGCCTTCAAGGTATTTCGCCAGTTTCAAGGAGTTAGAGGAATGCCTATTAAGTCTCAAAGCGAGAGTTTTCAAGCTCCTCAACACTTGGGAACAGTCGAAAGGCGATGGTACAACGCCCATGGCTTTTTGCAAGAAGGCAATCTTTTCTCCCAACTCATCATCTTTGGTGACCAGAGCTCCCATTATGACATCTGAATGGCCATTCATGTACTTCGTCAAGGAATGCATAATAATATCTGCTCCAAGTAGGATTGGTCGTTGGTAATAAGGTGTCAAAAACGTGTTGTCAACTGCTAACAGTATGTTGTGCCTCTTGGCCAATTCTGCTACCGCTTTAATATCACATATCAGCATTGTTGGATTGGTGGGGGTCTCCACGAAGAACATTTTGGTGTTTGGCTTGATCAGTCTTTCGAAACTTTCTACGTCACCTTCAGCGAAGGATACTTCTATACCAAACTTGGTGGCTATCTGCAAGAACAACCTGTTGGAACCACCATAAACATCGTCCATGATCACCAGATGGTCCCCGCTTCCCAAGAGACCTATGAGGGTGGTTATGGCTCCTAAACCAGACGCCAAACAAGAGCAATATTTGGCACACTCCATTTCAGCTATGACCTTCTCCAGAACTTCCCTTGTGGGATTCCCGATTCTGCCGTATTGGTACTTGAAGACTCCTGGTTCATCCTGCTTGAAAGTACTGGTCATCGTGATAGGTGTCACTATTTCATGGTGCGCCCATTGTTCTGGATCTTGAGCTGCGTGGATTGCTATGGTTGTAAAGCCTTTTGGCAGAGGTAGGAAGCCATTATTGTCGGACATTGCAGTAACTAATGTGCGATTCTCGAATGGAATACTTCAGATTTTATTTATCATCGAATTTATTGATTGTTGGTCGAGAGGATCGTTTCAAAATATCTATTGTGACTCGACAATTTTGGATTAATTTGAAGTGTGTATCTCACTTGACTCGAGATAATTGGAGTTCTGGACGTCATCAGTTCATATGTACTTAGTTGTTTGCTCAACGGGTGCAAGATTAGATAAGGTTAATTGAAAACACTCTTGGTGGTTTAAGTACATTCCATGATTAGTTGGAGTTAACTAATATGAAATATTTGAAAAAGGTCGTCTTCATCTGATTGTATTGCATTCTTAATATAACCAATTATAATTTATTTTTGGAGAATTGCTGATGTATCATGATGCATATCACTCTGCGTCCAAAATAGGCTCCCGAAATAAAAAGTCAGCTGTTTACATGGTGAAATGTATTGATTAATTCGGTAAATTTTTATTCTTCTTTAAAAAAAAATTATACAATGTAGGATCGAATGGTAACTGTACATACCGACTGAGAAAGAAAGATTTTTTACTGCATTCGATAACGTGGGACCAAGCAAATTGATGACAACTAAATGGATGTATCAAATTTTTTTTTCATTCTAACAGCTTTCCAACCGCAGCTCAAATCAGAATCAAAAGGAAATTTTCAACAGGGCATTATTGTATCGATGGAAAAGCTATTCGAAAAATTGTTTTATTGTTTTTGTTATTTTCTTGAAGTTCTGAATGAAGCGCCAATCATAATGAACAATCTACTGCTCTAGCATCTTTAACTGAATTAAATCTGAAGATCTCGGCTTAGAACAATTTATTCCTTATGTTCTGGTTGCCCATTTCCATTATAGGTAAAAATTTCGTTGAGAGTTGGTTGAAATAACTATAAATAAAATTGAGAATTCTGAAATTTCATCAGTACTCTGATTTTTTTTTATTTTTCTCTCATCTCCATATTACGGTAAAACTGTTGATTTTTTTGAAAATTTGACCAGCACAAGTTGCAAGGGTGGAGGCGGGGTGTTTTAGCTCTCAAAATGCATCTTTGACGTATGATCGAAAGTCTCAATTTCATTTTGCAGCCCCATATGTGTAAAACAAATGTAGACGAAAAAAAAGGTTCTCATCTAACATTTTTAAAATTTTTATGTTTTTGGTGAATTAGCAAGATATTATGAAAATAACAATGGCACAACTTTTCCTACGAGTACCACAATTTAAAACATCTTTTCTAAGAAAAAACATGAGAGCTGAGCTGACTTTTTTTATTTTCGTAATTTGGGAGAAAATAAGAAAAATTTTTGACGAAAATATTTACAGACAAATGAAACAGGGAATTTTTCATTAACATATTAGAATGAAAAACGAAAGTATTCGATTTTTTTTTTCAATTTCGGGTTTTTAGAAAATCAGGGAGACTTCTGAAAAAAATCGAATGGTAAAATTGAGTACATAAAAGGCACCATTTTTTTCAGTAATTGGAATCCTGAAGTATCAGAAACAGCCAAAATCATGCAATTTGGGAGACCTTGTACAAATAATAAAGGAAAAATTCAACAGCACAAAACAGCATAAATCTAGCCCCATTCAGCACATCAACATCAACATTTCTTTCGAAAGTTCATCATCTCCATATAATTCTGCTATAGACAGAGAAAAACAGAACAAAGGAGTAGGTGAAGATCTGATAGGTAGGTACCAGTGATAATCCTCATAGAGAAATATTGTTAGGTATCAATTTTTTTTGCAAGAACACTGTTCAACCAAACAAGGCAACAGTATCCAACAGCAGAATCTGAATGAGCATTAAAATTCAGGAGCAAATCATGTTTGACTTGATATCTGAGATTGGCATTATGTATTGGAGGAGTAAAAACTAAAGTGATACTTATTCTAAACAAAAATTTAAAACCTTCTGTGTAACAGCAAATTTTTCCACATTTAATATCATCATGAAGCTTTGAGAAGATTCCATAGATGATTCCATTCTAAATATGTATAATCAGTCTCTCTGAAATTTCGAAAGGAACACTCAATAAACTAATGAGACGGTAAATTTGGATTAGAATATTCTACGAAATCTTAAAAATGCCAATATTCATATATCAAACTAATATAAGAACTTCAAAGAAAAACATCACACAACACACACAACACAACACACACAACATTTCAAATAAAAGAACTTAATTCAGATTTTTTATTTTTATTAAAGCACGTGATATTATTTACAAAAACAGTAGCTACATTTGCATTAAATTTCGTATAAATGTTATGAAAAATGAAAGTAAACTAATTCAAATAGTTAATCACACGAAGGATATCTCCCTTCGTCCATTCCTGTTCAAATTTGAGCCAAGGCTTGGTCGAGATCGGCTATCAAGTCTTCAGTATCTTCCAAACCCACTGAAATCCTAATCAAATTGTCAGTAATGCCCAATTTCTCCCTTTCTTCTTTCGGTATATCACTATGCGTCATTATAGCGTTCAGTGACACCAAACTTTCAACGTCTCCAAGGCTTGGGCCGAGAGTGAAGCATTTCAAGGACCTCAAGAACTTCTTAGCCACCTTAATGTCCCCTTTTATATATACTGCCACCATACCACTGTGTCCACTACTTTGTCTTTTAGCCAATTCATGTTGAGGATGACTTGGTAACCCAGGATGCAGAACTTTTTCGATTTTAGGATGGCTTTCGAGGTATTTTGCAACGGCGAGTGAATTCTCCCGATGCTTATCCATTCTTAGGGTCAAAGTCTTCATTCCTCTTATTACTTGGTAGCAATCGAAAGGAGATGGTACAACGCCCATGTATTCTTGAAGGAACTTGAGTCGTTTGCCGATTTTTTCGTCTGCGGTCACTAAAGCTCCCATGCAAACATCAGAATGTCCATTCATGTACTTGGTCAAGGAAAGCATCACTATATCGGCCCCCAGAAGAAGAGGTCTCTGGAAATATGGTGTTAAGAAAGTGTTGTCAACGACCAGGAGGACACCATGCTTCTTCGCCACCTTAGAAAGAGCTGCTATATCAACGATTTTAAGAGTTGGATTTGTAGGCGTCTCAACGAATATCATTTTGGTGTTAGATCTGATGTTTTTGGCGAAGTTTTCAACGTGGAAGTCGGAGAAAGATATGTCCACTCCGAATCTTGTCCCAACTTCCATGAATAGCTTGTAGGTACCGCCATAAATGTCGTCGATACACAGTATATGATCTCCCTGCTTCAACAAAGCCATAAGGGTCGTTATAGAACCCAATCCCGATCCAAAACAGCTAGCATGGCTTCCATTTTCCATCTTCGCTATAACCTTTTCCAGTACGTCCCTGGTGGGATTCCCATTTCTGGAATGGGGATATTTCTTGAACACTCCGGGCTCGCTCTGCTTGTACGAAATGGACATTGTTATGGGTATTATGACTTCTTTGTGGGGCCATTTTTCTGGAGCTTGTTCTTCGTGGATTGCTATCGTGTCGAAACCTTTGGGCAGCGGGAGAAAACCATCGTTATTGGACATGATGCCGGGCGAAATTCAACTGCGATAACGCGTTAATTGATGCATCAATTTAAGTGTTTTGAATTTGAGATAAGTCTACTATCGTCAGTTATCTTATGTAAGATTCTCGTCGACTGCAAAACTATTCAATTGGGGGAATTAGTCAATCGAAATGAACTCTACAAGTCGACTAGGATTCACGAAATTGATAGGATATGAAACATTGGTAAGGGCGATGACATTGATTTCTTTGTTCTTTTTGCGAATCAGAATATTTTATCGTGTTTTGATAGTAGTACCCTTCTTTCGTTCTGAATTCGATCTTAATATTTGAAATCAGATAGAGCAGTTAAAGCCATCGATCTTGCCTTTTCAATCAGTATTTCATTTCACTATTCATTTTGAATAGTGATTGTACAGGGTATCCCAAATTGCTTGATTTTGGCTGTTTCTCGTACTTCTAGGCTGGATAGGTAAAAACGTTGATAAGAGTCTTGGGCTCGATTTCCGTGAAAACACCATTAGTGAAAACCGTTTCAAGATATCTTCATTTGTTTTGAAGATATAACAACATTTTGACATTTTTTCGATTCAGAAGATGTGCCATAACTTTTTCATTTTCTAAAATATCTGAAAGAGATAAAAACTTTCAACAAGCACTTTTTTACTGGGACTGAGACATCATTTTAATTTTTTTATCTCTAAATTTTTTTCATGAAATAAAATGAAAAAAAATGGGTTCGTATTTAATATAAAAAAGTGTTTTTTTCCACGAGTAAAGAAATTGAATATAGTTTTTTATTTCCGGGAAAAAAGCGCTTCCAGAAAGTTTTATGATATTTTCGTAAATGAAAAAGTTATGGCACATTTTCGAAACCGAAATTAAAAAAAGAAAAATGAAGATATCGTGAAACGGTGTTCACGAATGGTGTTTTCACAAAAATCGAGCCCAGGACACCTCACGAAGTTTTTACCTATCTAGTCCAGAAGTATTAAAAACAGTCAAAATCAAGCAATTTGGGATACCCTGTATATTTTAAATAGCAGAATGTCTTAGATGACTTGGATGACATTGGTAAAGTTAACTTATTTTTTTTTTTCTTGAAATATAAATGAATTCAAGATAGTAATCATCGAAATGAATACTATTTTCAATTCTCAGGCTCAGAGATCTTTTATCATGAGGTTGAAGAAATGATATTAGATTTTGCTTTCGGTGTGGCCTCCTTTTCAGAAAAAAGGCGACCAGATTTACGAAATGTCTCATACTGATTTTCTCTGGATCGGTTCGGGTTGTTATTTAGTTTTAAATGATTTCACAGCGATTTTCTCGAAGATTACTTACTTTTCAGAACGATTGAATACGATATCCCTAACTCTTGTGGAGCAGTATATTTATTACCTATATTACTTGAAAACAATGCTAACTACAGATATGTTTTAAAGAAAAATTGTATGAAATCCGAATATACACCAGAATAATTCGGCAACTGTTTTTTCTACATCAATGAAACAGACAGACAGAGGTCGACATACTTGATGGTATCATATTTTGGAAAACTCAGGGTGGTCCCAAAGTCACCAACAAAGTTACATTCAGTTACCTATTCAGCTTCATGAAACAGCCTGTATGACGAAATTTGGCGTGGTGGGCGGTGTTTGGATATCTGGGATCTCTTATTGTTCAGAACCTAAGGCATAATGATAAAATTCTGAAAATTAGGAGAATTGTCATCAAAATTTGAAAATTTATTTTTTGGGAGCTGCAATTTTGGAATGCCCTATAGAACAAACCGGATATGAGAGAAATAAATGATGTGTAAAAATGGGGAAAATTCAGTGAGCCCGCTTTTCCTGATGGGTCTCTTGAAGAAGAATAAATTTCAAGAAGTACACTTTTTAAACGCGATAAAAAATTTTGAAATTTCTTCCAAATCTTCTGGGCTGATGTATTCGAACTGCTACGTTAATTATTTCTTGATGGGCTTGACGACCCGCTGCTGGATCCACTGATTAGACAGAGAAAAAGTCAAAACTCAAAGAAGGGATATTTTTCTAAAATCTTCGTTTATTTTTACAATAACTTACATAAATACACTAAATATATATCACGTTCACAAAAATTCGATAAAACTCTGCATATACTAAGAGAAGGAAAAGATATGTACAAAAGGAACATTTAAATAAAACAATAATAATTGTACCACAGTCAGAACGATGGCAACTCCATCTATAATTTTCAAGATATGATTTATCATACACTTTGGCTTTCTGGTATTGGCCTAGATCTGAGCGATGACCTGTTCACCATACTCGATCTAATCTCCCCTCTTCCTGATGCTCTTAATGAACCCCTCTTGGATGAGGAACGTTTGAAATTTCCAACGCTTTCTACATCGTCGTTTCTGTAACATTTTTTTTAACGTTAGTGATTTGTCGTTGACCAAAAAAAATTTTTTTCTTACTTCTTGATACATGGGAAATCCCACATGCCTTGGTTCATACCGAATGATTCCCCATCTTGGAGAGTCTGAGGTAGTTCCTGGTCCAAAGTTTCTGGTAGAAATAGTGCAAGAACTCCTCCAACTATTCCCAATATTCCCAGAATCAACAGTGGGAGTGATGGGGAAATATTAGCCTGAAAGAAGGACGAAAGATGATTTATTTTGAAGACCAAACAGAGCTTTCAACACGTACTGAAAGAACTAGATTTTTTTTTGAGTTTTTAATGAATGATTATGAATAAGTGTTCAGAGGTTTAAAGTTAAGAGAAAGACTCTAATTTAAGGAAATGAACTTTTTGGTTTATAAAAGTGCATACAAACTGAATAACAAAATAAATAATCATGTATTTGGAAAATTTGGAAAGTACAGGTGGCCAAAATGGATGATACCTGAACTACAACTTTTTAACCGAAAAAAGTAAAATAAAATGAATGACACATCACATGGTCTTCTTTTTCAGAGAAACTGATAATGCCATCAACTGCATTCCTCTATCTTCTTTTGTTTTCGAGTTATGAGCCAAAATTGAAAATTGGGCGATTTCAACTTTGGCCATTATCTCCGTTTCTGTTTGTGCTAGGATGTTGAAATGAAAACATTATACAGGCACTTTTTTCATTGCAATCCAATAGCGTACTTTGTTTTTTTTCCCAAGAGGTTTCCTTTCTGAGCATGAAGTTGTGTTTTTTCTTATGGAAACAATAGTTCGAAATGACTCAGAAAGAATCATCTTTTTCGTTGCAAAATTATATACCTCAGTATACAGGGTGGACAACGAAAAACAGTTCAGCCCAGGGTAATTCGAAGCTTTTTGGACGAACTTGTCTCACTGATAATGGGAACTCTATGAGACTGAAGTTGGTTCAAACAGGTTCCAAAATTATCCACTCCAAAGGGCGATTATGTACAGGGTATCCCAATTTGCTTGATTTTCTATTTTTCTGGTATTTCTAGACTAGATGAACACCAGTAGTGAAAACCGTGTTACGTGCCATAACTTTTTCATTTTCGAAAAAATCTGAATAAGATTAAAACTTTCAACAAGCACTATTTCACTAGGACTGTGACACTATTTTCAATTTTGTTTAATGATATAATTTTTTTGTATGATATGAGATGAGGAAGAATGCGTTCGTATTTAAAATAAAAAAAAAGCTTTCACTCTTGGAATATTAAAAAAAAAAAATAGTATAAAATCCAGTGTGAAAGTGCCTCCAGTACGTTTCAATCGTTTTTCAGATTTTTTCGTGAATAAAAAAGTTATGGCATATTTCCGAAATCGATAATATATCAAAAATAAAAATAAAAAATGAATAAGTCGTGACAAGGTTTCCACTAATTGTGTTTTCACGAAAATCGAGCCCAGGACTCCTTTCAACCTTTTTATCTATTTAGTCCAGAAGTACCAGAAACGGTTAAAATCAAGCAATTTGGAACACTTGTACACCATAAAGTGTACGAAGAGCACGATAAGTTTGATAAACATAACCATTATTTCGATAAAAAATTTCAACAACTTGCAGGCGTTTTTCTGGTATAAGTCTATTCATAATGAAATGTCAAAACCTACTAAACAAAAAGCAACAATCAAATATTGAATAGGTTGTAAAATAAAGCAGTCTTGCCAACTCAAAGTTGTATCACTCTAAAAAAAAACCCGATCTATAACACATTATACAGGATGGCGCACGTAAAAAAGAAATTACTGACCAATATTTTCGGAAGTAAGCTCTAGAAAGGTAGATAGATATTTTTGAAACGAAAAAAAAATGATTCTCTGAGTCATAATCAACTATTGTTTCCATAAGAAAAACCATCTTTGTGTTATAACTCAGCAGGAAAACCTTCTGTGAAAAAACTTAGTACCTACAAAAAATTGCTATGAAAAAAGTGTTTGTAATGATACAAAACATTTCATTTCAAATAATAAATAAACATCTTAGCACAAACAGAACAAATTTCAATTTCGGCCTATAACTCAAAAACAAAAGAAGATACAAGAATGCAATTGAAAGCATTATTAGTTTCTCTAAAAAAAAGTATTATGTCATTAATTTTCCTCTATCTCTTCCGGTTAAAAAGTTGTAGTTCAGGTATCATCAATTTTGAGCACCTGTACGTTTGATCTAAACATTCTTGTTCTGTTATTTCCTCGATACATACCAAGTAGACCACGAATGGCGCCAGAATGCTAGCAACATAGCCCATGATATGGATGAGTGCAACACCTTGAGCCCTGACCACAGTGGGCAGCAGTTCTGCCGCATACTGAAGACCAATATTATACGAAATGTTCACAGCAAACCTTCCAATAATGGCCAAAGTAGCACTCGGAATACCTATAAGAAACAACAACGTGATGAAATTTCGAAAACTTATTTCTATTAATCGTATAAGATTCGGCAGTTTGATTTTGTAGGTATCTGTTACATGATGAAATGTACACTGAGCAAAAAAATTAACGCACATTATGGAAATCTCAAATTTATTCTACAACTAAAGGTGTTCTCACTGTTCTCAATGATAATTTTTTTTTATCAGAATTATGCATGCATATGATATCCACTTCCAACGTTTTTCTTCATTACAGATGTTTTATCCCAGCAGGAATAAAAAAAGATGATATTATCAGATTTTGAATGTATTGGCTCCATTCTAAAATCAGTTGTCCTCGATCAATTCTAGTGATCAATAGTTTTTCTTTCGTTTGATTTTCTACACTCGATCGCTATGCAACGCGAAACATGCAAATTGACCCAAGAGTAATGTGCCCAAGCGGTAGTTTTGCGAGAAGAAGGGTGGACATACACAAGAATTGCAGAAAGGTTTGGAGTTTCCCATACAAGTGTGTATAGAATGTTGCAGCGATTCAGGTATACAGGTATGAATGTCCGAAGACCAGGACAGGGTAGACCACGGGTAACAACTGCCATTCAAGAACGTTACTTGAGAGTTTCTTCGTTGAGACAACGGTTTACAACCGCTCGCCTCCTTCAAAATCAGCTTGAGGATATTTATGGGGTGCAAATTAGCACTCAGACAATAAGAAATCACCTCAGAGAATATGATTTAAGGCCTCGTGTCGCGGAAAGATGCCCAGCTCTTACCCCAGCCCATCGAAGGGCGAGTTTGGATTTTGCGAGAGAGCATATCCATTGGGAAGAGGCCGATTGGGAAAGAGTTCTCTTCACAGATGAGTCTTTGTTCTGCCTCTACCATTGTGATCGACATTTCCTTGTATAAAGACGTCCACATGAAAGATATGCTCAGTGCAATTTCCTGAATCCTACTGGTTTCGGGGAAGGATCGATTATGGTATGGGGTGGAATATCTTTGACTGCTCGCACAGACCTAGTGGTCGTTGATAATGGAGCTATGAATGCTGATAAGTATATAAAAATCATTCTTGAAGAGCATGTAGTGCCACTTGCCCCATACATTGGAGAAAATTTCATTTTTATCGTTCAGGAGTACCTTGCAGAGGTTGAAGTCTCTCGAATGGAATGGTCAGCAAGAAGTCCAGATCTCAATCCGATTGAGCAGGTTTGGGACAACCTCAATAAACGGCTGAGAAGTTCAGAAAATCATCCAGCTACTCTTAATGACTTAGGAATCCAACTCGGAGAAATCTGGGAAGGATTAGATCAGAACATTTTAAGATCACTCATTTTGAGTATGAACCGTCGTTGCCGAGCTGTAATTAACGCAAGGGGTGGAAATACCAAGTATTATTAAATCGCTTATCAGCATTTTAGTATTTTGAAAATTGTTCATTTCTCTTATTTCACATAAGATTCGGTGAAATCCTGAATTTTTCTTCCATTTAATGTGTATTGTTTCGTTCAAAACCTTCCCGAGAAAACATAAAAAATAAGTCATAAAGTCAATGTAGAGTTAACTTTCATTAAAATTGAGATTTTCAGAATGTGCTTTAATTTTTTTGCGCAGTGTAGTTGCAGTATGAAAAATAACCCTACATGTTTACCATGTCTGTCTTACCTTATAATGTGACAATTCATATTTCACAATCTTATTTTCGACTGTGAATTTGAATCCACACCAACAAAACTTATCTTACTTTATAATGTGTAGGCCCTGCTGATGGCATTTATTGCAGAATGGCCTTAGAATTATCGAGCAATGGTGCTTGTCAGAGAGACTGAACATTAACCGAACCAAGACCACAGTATTTCCATTCACTTGGAAAAGAAACCTTCCAGGTGATTCTGCAGGTGAAGAAAATGACACATGCTAACCAGGAAAGTGACATTTGCCAGCCAGGAAATTATGAAATTGGCAATGATGCCCTTTCTCACTGTTCTGAATTTCGGAAATCATAGTTTGATCATAAAAACAGATACCTGCAGATCCAATCTTCCGCGAAAGAATAAAAAAAATAATTACCAACTGGTACAGTTGTTGCCAGTAAGCTGAATACCCCGCTGACGACCATAGAACCGAAAGCCAGCCACCTCCTGCCCCAAACGTCCAAAACCATGGTCAAGAAGGTGTCAGCTGGAAACTCTGTGAAACTTGCTATGGTGAAAGTCAGGAAAAGGTCAAGTCCCAAAGAACCAACGTTTCTCACGTGACCATCGAAAACTAGGGAAATGCACATCCAGAGGATGATCAACACCAGGGTGATCCTCCTCAGGCGTGGTGTTCTGAAGAGATCGAAGACGGTGTAGGTCTTTTCCAGTTCTTCTTCTTTTTGTATCTTCAAACAGCTCGACTGCAACAAATTTTGGTAATTATTGGTGAATGAAAAGCTGTATAGAGTCAAGTACTGGAACTTTCGAATGACTGATTTGGTGTTAACTTATGGCATCTTTCGAATGTCTTGCTAGGGAATTGGTGATCTAACTAAACTGCTCCACATGAGTTAGGGATATTGACTTAAATTGAAAAAAAAATAGTTTAAATGAGATTTTGTGATGAAAATTCATATTAATATGATTTCAAGTTTCAGGAATTGAAATTGATTTCAGCCAGGGTGGTAAAGAAAAATCGAGTATAATAACGAAATTTTTTTCCCAGAGAATTCAAGAGAATTAAGAGTATCAATACAACGTATGGCCTCCACCGGCATCAATAACAGCTTGACATCTTCTTTGCACAATACACACGAAATTGTTGAACACTTCTTGAGGAATTTGGTTCCATAAACGTGGCAGAAGCTCTCTCAGGTCATTTGAGGATTCTGGAGTAGGTTGATGATTATCTAATCTTCTTTGGAGCATATCCCATGCATGTTCTATGCGATTCAAATCTGGTGAATGCGGAGGTTTGGTAAATAATGTGGAATACCAATTCTCAACTATGGCCGTTGGTAAAACATTGTCATTGACATGCTCCCAAAAATGTAAGGCGGTCATATTCCTAGGACTAATATGTAGATCTGTTGAAACATATCCCGGCCCATACCATTACACTACCCCCCTCGGACTGGATGGACTTCTTGGACATAGTGACCATTACAGGGTATGCGTAGGATTGTCCATAACCTTATTCTTCGAGAATCTGAAAATCGTCCATATCAGGATTCATCAGTGAAAAGGACACTACGCCAATGATAGTTCCAATTGATATGTTGACTTGCCGATTCCAGTCTTTGACGCTTATGGTCACGTGTTAACGGAACTTCTCTTAATGGACGTCTAGAACCTACATTCACCTCTCACAATTGTCTTATGATGGTTTCGATGGAAACTTTGACCCCATCTGCATTTTGAAGAGTATTCCGTAGCATTCTACACGTACATGTATGCTTTCTTCTCGACGAAACGGTGATGAAACGATCCTGAGCTGGTGTTGTTTTTCGTCGCCCACCAAGACTTGGTCATTCCAACACGGAACCTGTCTCCCTGAACCTATTCCAAAGTCGAGATATCACACTTTGGCTGACTTGGAGCCTTTCCGCTACAACAACCTGATTTAGGCCACCCTGTAGCATTCCGATAGCCTTATTAGCCTCAGCGTTTCTTAATTTACGTCTTGGCATTTCCAGAAAACTCGAATCGAAGCCGTTGATGAACTGACTCCATTTCAAGATAAAAACATTCATAAAGCATATGAAAAGAACAAAACTTCAGAAAAAAGGCGACCAGATTGACGAAATGTCTCATATATACTGATTCTTATTGGATCGATTCTAGTTATTATTGAGTTTTAAATGATTTCACAGCGATTTTCTTGAAGATTACATACTTTTCAAAACGATTTAATACAACATCCCTAACTCTTGTCTAGCAGTATATTTGAATGAAATGTAGATCCACTAATATTAACATTTGGGGATAAGAATATTCTTATTCTTATCCTCTGTTGAACAAAGTAGCCATGCCTTCCGCATCTTGAATATTGTTCGATGGATGATTCAAAATTTAATGGAACATCAAAATTTCATTCCTGAACGTCCATTGTAATTCAACGACTCATTAAAATTAAAATTTTCGATCAAACAGAATCATCCACTGCCGATAGCCAATGGATACGTTATTCGATAGAGGATTGGCACTTTAATGCATCATTAACTTTATATGGACGCTTAAAGGGACAGTCTCAGTTAAGGTGACATTTTTATCAGGAACCAGCAATTCTTTATCTTCGAGCTTAGATCTAGTATGATTGTAGATTTACCTTGAATTTTTCATAGACACTTTCATCTACAGTCTTCTTATTGATTTTCTCGAACCTTCTGAGAATTCCAATGGCTTTATCGAATTTTCCTTGGGATGTCAGCCATCTGTATGAGAAAATTAAAATGTGATGAGTACGACAATACTTAAAGGACTTTTTAACTTAGCAATAACTTCACATGAACTATTACATTGTTCATATTTTCATAAATAACTGTGAATTAATTTTGGTCATTTGAGGATTTCCAGTCTTTTGAGAATGTTATTGAAGATAAAACCGCTACAGTTTTTTCTGAAGTCACCTAATCAGAACGATATCATACTGTCAGTTTCACGAACGTCCATTGAATTTAATGATTCATTAAAATGTTGGTACTGCATCAAACAACATATCCATGGTTTCCTTCAATGGAATATTATGTTTAATGGAGGATTATAAATTATAATTATAGTGAATCGTCGAAATTCAAAATGGACGTTCATAAAACTGACACATATTCATCTTTGAAGAAAATCAAATATATTGCACATCAAAGAGGAATGGTTGAAACTGTCAACTTATTGAAAATTCTCCCAGGGCAAAATGGTTGAGATTGGATGGTTTAAATTCATATAGGTATATCTAATTTATGATGTAGTGTGTGCCCAAACGATGGCGCCACTGCCTACATTTTCTAGACACTTCGGTACGTCCCAGCATTCTCAGCGTGAAAGATATAATACGATATAATATGGACAAATTCGCGGGATTCAAAATAATAATAATCGAAAAGAACAACATCTTTAATTTATAGGCTCACAGATCTGATCATGAGGACTGGAGAGATTAAGTCAGATTTTGTCACTGAGAGAAAAGATAGACCGGTTTCGGCCTTATTTGCTCTCATCAGTACCGCACACCGCTTAAAAACAAAATCTTCATAAAACAATATAAGGCCGAAACCATTCTACCCCTCCACAAAATCTGATTTCATTTCTTCAGTCCTAATGATGGAAAATCTGTAAGCCTATGAATCGAAGATGGTATTCATTTCGATGACTAATTACTTTTGTCAATATTGAATCATCATTTCGTACGAAATTTGGGAATGATTGGCATTCTAAGAAATATTTAGAGAACCCTGAGTTGCAAAGAACATTTCTGATTTCATATTATGTCAATAATGTTCATATTCTGTCAATATTAATGTTTGAGATTCATAATTTTTTTAAGTATTCCGTGTGAACGGAGAGGCTTTGCTTATTGCTTGATATTACAATTGCATTTTAGAATACTATCAGAAACAGAGAAATACATTAACGTGCCATTTTTCAAAATGGAGGGGTGAGTCTTCGTCTTGAAAATATAGCACAAAAAAATCTTTTTTGAATGGAAATTCATCCTGTTCAGACTAGACAAAAAGTTTAGTAATTTCGAACTTCCATAATGAACTGCCATTTGATAATCTTACATAAAAATTTAGGTATAACTGTCCCCTATATAACATGAAAACGAAAACGTAGAATTTAAAGAGAACAATCCCCAAAAAAATTTGACAATAAAAGAAAAGCACTGATAGTTGAATTCTCAATCTTTTCATAATAAACTCATTCAAATGTCAGTTCATAATTTCAGCCATGATAGAAATCGCAGAACCGTATCAAATTCCACAAAAAAAAACGATTTTTTCTCTAATTTTAAACAGTGATCTTGAAAAAAGAAAACGCATAAAAAAACAATTACCCCAAATTTTTTGACCGACCCAGATATGCAACTTTGCGTATACTCCACAGACGAGAACGTCATTCATCTGTACACGTAATAACATAGAATAATCGGTTCGATATGATCATATCCCGAGACAAACCGCAGTTATTCAAATTAACCGATTGCACTTTCAATATCGAACAATTGAAGGTTGCACATATCTCAGTAAAGGCATCGTGAGAACAATGCCTCAACCTATAGGTAAACGGTAAACATAAGATCAAGATAATTATACAACACCTTGTTTAAATTTTAACTATACGATACGATATCACACGCGTAGATCTAAAGCATCGAGAAAATTATATGTTTCATTCACAGAAAATAATATATTCAAATTTTTCGGTGAATATCATAGAAAAGAATGTCGTAATGACCTTTCAAATGACCGTAACAAGTGAATGAACCCGCGAAAATTAAGGTTAGTTGAGGTTAGCTTCGAAAGAGTGGAAAAGAAAGGTTAAATGAGGACCTTACCTCGCTGATTCTGGTATGAACCAAGCTGCAAACACAGAAACAAGAAGAGGTGCAGATGTCACGTAGCAGAGCATCTTCCAATCGGCCAAATAATAGGCTATCCATGGAAGAACTGTAGCAGCGAAGGTGAAGAATATTGCAATTGACATATTGGCTACGAAAGTTCTCCATTTTGGGCCTACGTACTCCAGAACTGAAACAAATTTTTTCATATAGAGTTAGGGTTTTTCTACATAAAATAGACTAGTTAGTGTAATCTTTGTGAGATTGATTGAAATTCTGTTTATTTTCAAAATTTCCTTTTGGCTGGGTACTCTGGGGTTATAACATAGATATATGATAAAATGGACTGAGTGATTTCTTTGTATGCGTGGAAAAACTTTTGCGTTAATATCTGATGAGTCTCCTGAATCATTGCGTTTGACTCATGAAATAAGTCCTGAAAATTTTCTTTCGTGAATGCTGAGATTGGTACAATAATTGCGTGTTAACAAGAGAGAAAAATAGGAGATATATTGCTCTGTGATTTCCACTACCGATAATAGTTATCTGGAGTTCGACGATTTGTGACTTCCTGTCATTAATAGAAAGCATAGAATCATGAGAATTAATTTGAACTAATAGAGTAGTTGAGGAGAAAAATACCGTTTTTATTAATTTAAAGCAACATCTATGGAATAGTTGGGAGTTTCACTGATAAGTTTAATGATCTGCACGCACTATTCATATTGACTTTACAGGGTTATTCACGGATATATGGAATATTTTTAGGAAAGACACAAGATCCAGGATAGAAATTCTAAAGGTGAGCTTCAAGTAAGAAGACGACTTCTCGGATATTTTTGAAGGTTCTAGGACTTCCGGTTTTTCTGGAACTGACATCAATTTTCATTTTTCAAATGAGAAGACCAATTTTTATTGCATAAATAGATTCTTCATTGAATTCTGAGTCTTTCTGATTCCAAAAGTTTTATTTTTCCTTAGAAAATTCTCTTTAAACTAGGAAATAGTGAAAAAAATCTCAAAATTGAACTCTGTGGAAAAACAGACATTTTCGAAGTTTTTTCATTAAAAATTTTCATTTTTGAGAATCTTCGAGAAGAAAGACTGATGCTTCTTTTCCGATAACGTGATTTTCAAAATATGATACAGGAGGTCACAAATTCTTTGTCAATGTTAGAAGTGACGAAACATCAAAAAATCGTTTTTTTCAAATTGGAACCCCATTTCTTCGAAGCATTTTCGAAATCTTCGTCAAAATATAATAGGAGCATACGTCCAAGACTTTTATCCGAAAATGAATATTTTTCGAGATATTCAGGAAAAACGATTTTGTCTTCAATTTGCAATCTCATTCCGAATGTGTTTTTTTACTGGAAAATAATTAGCGGTCAAGTTATTTTTCAAAGTTTAGGATAATTAAAGCAAATTCTTAATTCTGGAGAATTTCTTTTTTGTCATGGTAGGGAAATTTGCATTCTCAGTGATGATATTGTTACATGTACTGTTGATTATTCTTTCAAAAGCATTAATAATCATCCCAAATTTTTTTTCTGCATTCCTGAGAATTTTTTACGTTGCCTTCACTAATACTCACACTGAGAACTTAAAACCAATTGTTCCTCTCGCATTACAGATGATAATTCAAGAACTTAACTCGTCTGAACTTTAGAAAATATTTTGTCGATAACAAAGATTTCCAAAAATTTCACTTGACCACTAATTATTTTCCAGCAAAAAAAACGCATTCGGAATGAGATTGAAAATTGAAGACAAAATTGTTTTTCCTGTATATCTCGAAAAATATTCATTGTCGGATAAAAGTCTTCGACGTATGGTCCTATTATTTTCTGACAAAGATTTCGAAAATGCTTCGAAAAGATAGGGTTCCAATTTGAAAAAAAACGATATTTTTCATGTTTCGTCAGTTCTAACTTTGACAAAGAATTTGTGATCTGCTGTATTAAATTATGAAAATCACGCTATCGGAAAAGAAGCATCAGCTTTTCTTCCCGGAGATTCTCAAAAATGAGAATTTTTAATGGAAAAACCTCGGAGTTTTGTCTGTATTTTAACAGAGTTCAATTTTGAGATTTTTTTTTCGTATTTCCTCATTTGAAGAGAATTTTCTCGTGAAAATTCAAATGGGTCTTCCAATTAGAAAAACGAAAGTTGATGTCACTTCCGGGAAAACCGGAAGTCCTAGAACCTTCAAAAAATATACGAGAAGTCGTCTTCTTACTTGAAGCTCACCTTTAGAATTTCAATCTTGAATCTTGTGTCTTTCCTAAAAATATTCTATAGAGCCATCTTTGTAAATAACCCTGTATATGTTATTCTAGAATTCTTTTCGACGGATTGTTGTTGATCACTTTCTTAAGACGAGTTTTGATGATACATTCATAGACAAAGAATAATATTATGAAGAAAACTGTATGCACAATCATTTCAGTTTGTCATCTTGACACCAAGTGAGTGCACAAACTGAACATACACTGCGGAACAAAATTAACGCACATTATGGAAATCTCAAATTTATTCTACAACTAAAGGTGTTCTCAATGATAATTTTTTTATCAGAATTAGGCATGCATATGTTATCCACTTTCAACGTTTTTCTTCAACACAGATGTTTTTTTCGAGCAGGAATAAAAAAAGATGATATTATCAGATTTTGAATGTATTGGCTCCATTCTAAAATCAGTTGTTCTTGATCAATTATATTGATCAATGGTTTTTTCTTTCGTTTGATTTTCTACACTTGATCGCTATGCAACGCGAAACACGCAATTTGACCCAAGAGGAATGTGCCCAAGCGGTAGTTTTGCGAAAGAAGGATGGACATACACAAGAATTGCAGAAAGGTTTGGAGTTTCCCATACAAGTGTGTCCAGAATGTTGCAGCGATTCAGGGAGACAGGTATGAATGTCCGAAGACCAGGACAGGTAGACCACGGGTAACAACTGCCATTCAAGAACGTCACTTGAGAGTTTCTTCGTTGCGACAACGGTTTGCAACCGCTCGCCTCCTTCACAATCAGCTTGAGCAAACTCATGGGGTGCAAATTAGTACTCAGACAATAAGAAATCGCCTCAGAGAGTATGATTTAGGGCCTCGTGTCGCGGCAAGAGGCCCAGCTCTTACCCCATCCCATCGATGGGCTCGTTTGGATTTTGCGAGAGAGCATATCCATTGGAAAGAGGCCGATTGGGAAAGAGTTCTCTTCACAGCCTCTGCCATTGTAATCGACGTTCCCTTGTATATAGACGTCCACATGAAACATATGCTCAGTGCAATTTCCTGAATACTACTGGTTTCGGGGGACGATCGATTATGATATGGGGTGGAATATCTTTGACTGCTCGCACAGACCTAGTGGTCGTTGATAATGGAGCTATGAATGCTGATAAGTATAAAAGGAACATTCTTGGAGAGCATGTAGTGCCATTTGCCCCATACAGTGGTGAAAATTTCATTTTCATGGACGATAATGCCAGACCCCATCGTGCGCGCATCGTTCAGGAGTACCTTGAAGAGGTTGAAGTCTTTCGAATGTAATGGCCAGCAAGAAGTCCAGATCTCAATTCGATTGAGCAGGTTTGGGGCAACCTCAATAGAAGGCTGAGAAGTTCAGAAAATCATCCAGCTACTCTTAATGACTTAGGAATCCAACTCGGAGAAATCTGGGAAGGATTAGATCAGAACATTTTAAGATCACTCATTTTGAGTATGAACCGTCGTTGCCGAGCTGTAATTAACGCAAGGGGTGGAAATTCCAAGTATTAAATCACTTATCAGCATTTTAGTATTTTGAAAATTGTTCATTTCTCTTCTTTCACATAAGATTCGGTGAAATCTTGAATTTTTCTCCATTTAATCTGTCTTATTTCGTTCAAAACCTTCCCGAGCGAACATGAAAAATAAGATATAAAGTCAATGTAGAGTTAACTTTCATTAAAATTGAGATTTGCAGAATGTGCGTTAATTTTTTTGCGGAGTGTAGAATATAAAATGTATTGCGACTCGTTTATTCAAATTTTGCAATTCACTTACCCAAAATGTACATCATTGTGAAGCAGTTGTCGAAGGCCAATCCTACCAGAAACCTGCAGATGCAAAAGCCCAAGAAAGAGCTGCACCATGTCGTGGCTATTCCACTGATGAATCCGACCAGATTCGATCCAACGAGGGCAGGAAGTCTTCCGAACCTGTCTGCCAACCATCCGAAAATCAATCCTCCTAGTATGGCACCACCGAAGAAAATGGCCTGGGCAGTGTGTGGCAGAGCTGCGTTTTCGCAAACCCAATTTTGCTGAAAAATTATATAAATTAGGTTAGGTTAGGTTCTCAAATATAATTTCTGAAGAAGATCTTGATGGTGTGTTTATTGGAGTTATCAAGAATTAATATCAGCACCTCAGAGGTAAAGTGTGTTAAGTCACATTTTTTCAGACACAAACTATCTACAATATTGGATTCACATTAGTAAATTCTAGCTAGTGAACATATTTTTGACTCCCTAGGTATATGAAGTCGCCAAATAATAGCAGTACACATTCTTTGAAACAATAATCGAACTGAAAAATCTCTCTTTTGTCTAATTTTGATATTGTGACTCAACACACTTTATCTCTGGGGTGCTGATATAGACATTTCTATCTTTCAGTATCGTAATGAGCGAAGATTGTAGAGTATAAAGATGGGAAACGAAGGAACTACAGTGATGTGAACGACATCTGTAGTTTCAAAAGTAAACGGGTTATGGTTAAAATATTTAATTAGGGTCCATTTGGCAAAGTAGGCTGTTGTCAATTTTACTTGAATAAATATTTTTGCTGAATGACGATTGTATTTTCTCGTATACGCGTATTTTCCACTGAAATAACTCGAAATCTACAAGAATAGCACCTAGCTCATTCTATAATCTTTGCTTGTGTGTTTTTCTGTTATAAATTTTGTGTTAAAAGCTGGCCGACATTTAAAATGCATGAATCTTGAATGTGCATTCTTTTCATAACCAAAGAGAATGGAAATGTAAGTTTAGAAACTCGTATCATGTAACTGTCTTGTTCATTGCTTTTTATTTTCAGTGCTTTCAAATGGAAAGAGTTTTCGAGGCAAAAATATATTGTTCTGGATAACGCATAAAGAACTCTTGCTGGACTGGCCTACAGGTCTTGATGATCCACCTCTGATATTTTTCTTTTATTGTTGTTCAAACATTCTCTAATTAATATACAGTGGACTCTCGTTAAGTTGAACTTCTAGGGACCAAAAAAACTGTTCGTCTTATCTATTGTTCTGCTCACCAAACATTCGAGTTATTCAAGTGAGGGTTCACTTCATTGAGAGAAAAACTCAGGTAAACACGAAATCATCATCAATAAGAAACGAGCGTCTGTGCACTGGAAACATGTCCTTAGAGGTCGAAAAATCGTATGATATTCATCACGTGTGGTGATATGTTTGCGAACCGAATCTTCTTCGATCACATTCATTAGATCAAAAAGTTCCAGTCATAGAGGCAATGGTGGTCAGAAGAACGACTAATAGAGGTGGAGGTTCTCTTGATAACCCTTCCAGCAGTTCGACTCATATACTAGTCTTTCTAGACTCATTCAGGAGAAAATACAGTGGGTAAGATATGTATGAATCGGGTCCAGAACAACTGCTCGACTTATCTAAGAGTTCGACTTATCGATGTTCGATTTATCGAGAGTTCACTGTATGAATAAGTTCTTGAAATTGTTGTAATAATTCTTCAATATGTGAACAAATTTTTGAAAGGTTCTCAATTTCATAATTATTGTTTTGCAGTTGATTTTACACAATCATTTCAAATAAAAATATAAAGAATCCAGAAGCGTATTTCATCTGATTCAAAACAATGTGTAGATGAAAAATATCATCCTGATCAAAAAGTGGAGCCCTGCTTTTGTTTTGTCGATCAGGATGTTTCTTTAAAAGCTCGACAAAGAATACTCAATTTAGAGAAAATTTATGAGAACTAATTCGAATTTCGCGCCTATTAAAATAGTTTTCTGTACTGAATAATGTTTTCAGTGCCCTCTAGGTGTCAAAAGTAAGAAACTTGCCAAAAATTGTAGTCGGATTTTGGTACCACAGATGTAAGGGCGTTTCTTACCTTTCTAATTCTATAATCTTTGGTAATGAGTTCATAACAGAACTAAAAGTAGTGCTGCAATGATATTCATTACAGCATTGTTTTCAATTATATTTTTCGTTTTGTGGTTGTCAGTACCGACTTCAGATCCTCTCAATTTTCAAATCGAATCAATTTAAATTTCGTGATCCGTCAAATTTCGTAAGTCATCATCTGCCAAAATACAATACGAAAGTCACTAATCTGAATTTTTCATTGATTTTCGAGAGTATTTCACAAAATTTGACTGAAATAGAGAAAATATCGTCTAAAACTCGTTGCAGAAGGCAATTTCAATACTCATGCTTTCGAAAATTCGCTCCCTCGTCGCTCGTTTTCGAATTTCGCATTCGTGTTGGAATAGGAGCTCATTCTGCAACTTATTTTAGAATATACTATTCTAGCATTGTTTTGTTCTACGAGAGGTGGCAGAATTAACGGATTTGACATAGAATTGGAGAGATATCTTTATTCACATATTATGTTTCTGTGAAAGCATTGTGCCTGTCCTTTTCTATGCGTAATTCATTGAATTTTTAGATCTATAGATAATTAGTGGTGATAGATTTATTGAAGACAAATTGGCGAATGCGCTAGTCCTTAATCCACTTCAAAATTGAATTCATTGTGAAAATCAATTCAGACAAGATCCGGATTTTCGGAAGCCTCTATCATTAATGAATATTGAGCACCTATTCCTTGAAAACGATATTGAAACGCAAACACTACATTCTTGAATTCTCAAAGTAAAATAAGGCTCAAATTATGTAGGTATACTCCATTCACAAATATAAAATCACACCTCTAGCCTTGGAAATTTGACACATTCCACTCTGTATCGAAGTTATGACATTTTTCAAATATTTTTATGTTCCAAGTCAACACTTTGTTGCCCTATACAATATGTAAACAAAGAAACAAACTGGCACATTATTTTGTCATTAATGATATTTCCTGTGTGCGCACTGACTTTTTATCAGGTGCATCAACTCATGAAAACGATACCATGACATCCTATGTAATTTTGTAAAAGTGAAAGGAGAATATATTGTATGAACGAATCTTATCATCTCTATCAGTTTCATCGGACAAATCACCAAGATCGTGATTTTAATCTTGTTTTCAAAGCCAGCCGGAACAAATTTATAATGTGTGTGTACACTCCTGGTGGTATGGTTGCTAGTTTTCTGAAATGCCTAGAAAAGATTCTTGCCAATTTTGTTTCTTACAAAGGTTTGATTTTTCTACTGGGTGATTTCAATATACAAATGCACAAAACAGATACAAACATGGATAAAGAAACTTTATTTGCTTTACTTGGCTCCTACAATTTATTTCCACTGGTTCAAGACTACACAAGGGTAACTATCTCATCAAAATCTTTAATCGACAATATCTTTACCAATTACAAACAACAATGTGAAGTTGAGGTAATTCACAATTCAATTTCTGATCATGCTGCCCAACGAGTTAGCTTCCTTATTCAGGACCAAAATGATTATGTTGTCAAAAGAATCTTCAACGATTCTAACAAAGAAATGTTTCAGGAAAGACTAAAACTTGCAGACTTTACAATGGTATATGAGGCAAACAATGTGGATAAAGTGTGGGAATGTTTCCATGACATTTTTCTACATCACTTCAATATCTGTTTTCCTGTCAGAAGATTTAAACAGAATGCAATAACACATAAGCAAATAACATCAGATGAAGAAATAAAGGAGTGCAGAAGACAACTGGACATATTATATGTAATGAGCTCTGTGAACACCATTTATGGTCAACAATATAAGGCATCAAAGAAAATCTATGAGAGAACACTAGCAAATAAGAAGGCCCAATACTATCAAAATAAAATAGAGAATTCTGATAATAAATCAAAAACTGTATGGTCAGTCATAAACAACATAAGAGGTGGATCAGATGCACCCAAGAATATTCAAATGCATGGTGAAGGCAGATTGATTGCAAGTGAGTTTAACGACTACTTTTTGAAGTTTGCAAGTGCTTTAACGTCTGAGTTACCAACTGGATATTCTTCTTATTTAGAACAGGCAGACACATGCATATTTCTTAGACCCATTACAGAGTCTGAAATTATAAGTATTGTAAAGAACTTAGGAAACAAACATAGTAGCGGTGATGATGAAATTCCTACTTCACTAATAAATTGTGTATAAATGAGATCATTGCACCGTTAACTTTTGCAATTAGATCATCATTCAAAATGGGTATTTTTCCAGAACGTTTGAAGCTGGCGACTATCAGACCTCTACATAAAAAAGGAAGTATGACTGAATTTGGGAACTATCGACCGATTAGCTTACTTCCAAGTTTTTCAAAAATTTTTGAAAGATGTATGTGCGATAGGTTGATGGAATACTTCCTGCAAAATGACTTCTTTTATGAGGGTCAACATGCCTACTTGAAGGGAAAGGGCACTAATACTGCTCTATATGAATTTCTTGATGCCATATTACAAGCAATGGAGAAGAGGGATCTTGCAGTGGGTTTATTCCTAGACTTATCAAAAGCCTATGACTGTGTTAATCATCTTAACTTATTGAGGAAATTGAAACTGTATGGAGTAACTGGGGTGGCATATAACTGGATGATGTCTTTTTTGTCAGGAAGGAAACAACAAACTGTGATTACAAAAAATGGTAAAAAATTTAAATCGGAAAGGAAGTTGGTTACATTAGGCATTCCACAAGGTAGCATACTTGGTCCTGTATTGTTCCTCATTTATATAAATGATTCACATAAAGCTGTTGCTCAACTAAATTGTTATTTGAACTGTCTTCTCGTTAATTATGCTGATGATAAGAATTTCCTCATTACAGCAGAGAATTTGCAAGCTTTACTAGATTATTTAAATAGAACTTTCAATGCAATATCTGATTGGATTACTAATGAGGGCTTAGTATTAAATGAGAGCAAAACAAATTGTGTTATGTTTCATACCAATAGAATTAACCCAACAAATATAAACATGGTAAAGTTAAATGACTCGGAAATTAGTTTAAGTTCAGAAACAAAGCTCTTGGGATTGATTGTTGATGATGTATTATCATGGGAAAGTCATATATTTAAGTTGAATAAGAAACTGAGTTCTGTATGTTATACCTTGAGAGTTTTATCCAGTTATTTGAATGAAAATGGCCTGAAAACTGTTTACTTTTCTAATTTTGAATCATTGGTGAGATATGGTCTAGTTTTTTATGGGAGTGCAAAGTCAGCAGCAACAATTTTTCTAAGTCAGAAGAGAGCAATTAGAATAATCAAAAGATTAGGTTTCAGAACATCTTGCAGAGGTCACTTCAAACAAATGAATGTGTTAACTACATCAGCACTCTACATCGAAGAATGTTTAATGTTCCTTGCGAAAAATAAGGAATATTTTAGAATGAACTTAGCATCTCACTCTTACAATGTCCGAGACTGTCACTATATGTATCCTGTGCATAGGCTATCCCTCACAGAAAAAGGAGCTAAGTATTCATGTATGAAACTTTTCAATAAGCTGCCATCAAGAATAAGAAGAATCAACAACCAACGACTTTTCAAGAAAGAAATACATGGGCTTCTGATGGAACTTGAGCCATATACAGTTCAAGAATTTTTGGATTCAACTCTGTAATATTATTTGAGCAATCACTTTTTCACTTTTTGTTATCTTGACGAATATTTCATTCTGATTGTATATAGGTATATCATACATGTATGCAGGATTTCTGAAATAAATGATATTATTATTATTATTATTATTATTATTATTATTATTAATTACTCTGATTTCCTTCAGATTATATCATAAAAATAGAGACAAATGATTGACCAGAGAAAATCGATCTCCAGGAAGAAACATAAAAAAAATGATGAATTTCTTTTTGAACGTAAGGACTGCTTACGGCTTTTATTGGTTGTAGAAGGTTACCCAGAATGATTCCATAAGCATTCCCCGGAATCTGAATGGTAATCAATGAAGTTGCTTCAGCCATAAGGAAACGTTTCTTAATGCTAAGAAGAGCAATTGATTGTTATTGACATTTTCATACATTTGCCATCGTTTATGTGTGATCCAATTAAATCGGTGAAGATACAAAAAACTACGAGAGAAGCAAATGTGAAATATCGTTTTTTCATTAAATCGACATGTCAGAAATGGAATTATCGAAACATGTCAACGGTTCAAGTGAGCTCAAACCCGGAATCGACTGACATTTGGACCGAATAATAATAACACTCGAAAAAAACAAGATCGCAAAAATCAATTTTCTTCTAGCACGAAAAAATCATGACATTCTACAATAAAATGGGAGTAATTGATAGATAACATAAACAATTAAGTCGTGAAGTGTGTATACCAATTAAGTGTCTGAATAATAAGAAGTTATTGGCTACTTTTCCAAAAGCAAGGTTATGAAAGTACTTCAGATTGAAGAATTCAGAATATTTCTAAGAGTTAATCGACTAATTAAGAGGAACGCTGAACGAAGCGTATGATGAAGGTGGTGGCATTGAGAGCGAATTAACGCAGCATGAATGCGTTTTCGATGATTTCATATACAGGGTATCCCAAATTGCTTGATTTTAGCTGGTTCTGGTATTTCTAGACTAGATAGGTAAAAAACGTTGAAAGGAGTCCTGGGCTCGATTTCCGTGAAAATACCAGTAGTGAAAACCGTTTTACGATATCTTCATTTGTTTTGAAGATATAACAAAATTTTGGAATTTTTTCTATTTAGAAGATGTGCCATAACTTCTTCATTTTCGAAAATATCTGAAAAAGATATAAACACTTTCAACAAGAACTTTTTCATCCGGAATCGGACATTACTTCTAATTTTCTTTACCTTTGAATTTTTTTCATGATAAAAGATGAAAAAAAAATTCGTTCATATTTGAAATAAAAAAAATGCTTTTTTGCCACGAGAAGAAAGAAATTTAATATAGTTTCTAATTTCCGGTGGAATAGTGCTTCTAGAAATTTCAAATCGTTTTCAGATATTTTCGTAAATAAAAAAGTTATGGCACATTTTCGAAATCGATATTTTTTTGCAAAATAAAAAAAAATTAAGATATTGTGAAACGGTTTTCACTAATGGTGTTCTCACGAAAATCGAGCCCAGGACATCTCTCGAAGTTTTTACCTATCTGGTCCAGATGTACCTTAAACAGTCAAAGTCAAGCAATTTGGGATACCCTGTACAAGGGGTTGGACAGAAATAGGGAAAGTAAAATTGATGATTTTCCTTCAATTTTTTTTGCTCCTATTGAGAACTACTTCGTGAATTTAACATTCCAGATAATCATGAAGTAAACTACAGAAGAACTCCAGAATCGGTAAAAAACTTAGAAGGCAGACAGGTTTTTTACTTATTTGTCTTCATCAGTGCCCCATAACACATTCATCGATCTTACCGAGCACAGGAATCTGTGTATAAGGAGAGCAATTTCATCCATACTCCTCTTATCTCGGTTTTTCTGCTTCTTCACATCATTTTCTTTTGTATCTGTTTTTGTAGTTTATAATAAAGGATAATTAAAAATCGAATGACTGATGGTTAAAAGTATCTTCTATTCTTTCTCTAGTAATTTTTATATTCTTTTCTTGGTTTCTCCTTTTTTCTATGGGTTTCTAGATTATTTTCCATTTTTTCTCTATTCATTAATTTCTTCATAACATCAGGTAATTCCTCTTGTCTATTTTTCTTATAGGAATCTTCAGAATGTTTCTCAGTTCTCCATGCTAGTGTTCTCGTATAACTCCTATCAATTACACCTCTGGTTACCATTTCAGTGTCGTAATTCATTGCAGTACTAAAAGTAGTGCTGTAATGAAACTCATTACAGC
Source organism: Hippodamia convergens (assembly GCA_038502775.1). Lineage (NCBI taxonomy): Eukaryota > Metazoa > Arthropoda > Insecta > Coleoptera > Coccinellidae > Hippodamia > Hippodamia convergens. The sequence goes on from CM076608.1 coordinate 20,121,903, forward strand.
ATTGTATTTAGTTGTATTTTTCGTTTTGTGGTTGTCAGTACTGACTTCCGATCCTATCAATTTCCAAATCAAATCAATTCTAATTGCGTAATCTGTCAAATTTCATGAGTCACACCAACTGCCAAGAAGAAAGTCACTAATCTGAATTTTTATTTGAATTTCGAGAGTATTTCACGAAACTTGACTGAAATAGAAAAAATATCGGCTAATAACGATTTTTTTTCAAAATATTGTCACGATTCTACGAAGTTGAATGAAAACTAGTCATTGTCTGACGAAGGAGTCGGATTTAGACTCACGTTACGCTTCAGAGTTCAAAGTGTTTGCTTTTTGTTCATTGTTAGGCAACAATTTCTTCTTGTAAAGTTTTGACCCCTGAAAAATTAGTGCTAAAATTTTTACGCAGGGCCTTTCTTCTATTATTTAAAATGTTTTTTTTTAATTGTTTCTTGTTTCAGACACTGGGAGAGAAATCCCAACATAAGTTTTCAGGAAAATGCCAAGATACAATACAAAAGTCACTATTCTAAATTTTCATTTGAATTTTCTATTCCTTGATCATATAACTTCACTTTCTTCTACTTTCTTGTATTTCGTATGTATTTACAGTAACCGAGTGATGAATTGATTCCAATCTCAATTCCAATTGACTCTCGTTAAAAACGACATGATTTTTCAATGGATTAACCAAAGAAGGCAAGCCAGTTGATGTGACCACTTTTGCTACTTTCAGCACAGTCCAAAAAAATCTCAACGTAAAGCGTCATCTGGTAAACGTGGCTGAACTTGAATATCTCAATCTCGCAATAGAGAGTTTATTATTTATGGCCATGCATTTAACCATAACTCGTTACAACGTTTCGCACGTATGTAATAAATGTTGCATGTGACTCGGTTGATAGAAACTGCACACAATTCGAGTAATCTCAATTAAAATGTGGCATAGTGGTAATAATATTCTGTATTCTCTATAAATTGGTATCATTACGATCAGGATTTGCGAAACAATGATTATTTTTGCTGTCACTTGAAGATTGACATGCCATCAGTAAATATACACCGATCATTGAGATTATGATTTATTTGTTGAAAAAAGTCAATTGAAAGGAGTAGTTTGTTGTGGAATAATGAGAAGAAGGTATATTGGATGTTTCAAAATGATGGAAATGGTGAATTCATTTCGCGCAAAGGTAGATAACCGAAATTTAGATACTGGGTCTTTAGTAATTTTAACTGAGGAATAGAATGAGCCGATCAAATCTTGGACCCAAAAGGGCTTAACACTAAATAATAGACTCAACTTTGAAATTTCAAAAGCAAATCCATCTTTTTCATTGCAGATTCGGATTTAGCGGGAAATTTTTTATTCGAATTGGTTGAAACCAAAAATTTTTTCGTTCGTATTTGGGAACTATGCAGCGTTTTTTGTTCAAAAATCATTTCAAATCAGGATGCAAAAATTCAAATTCTAATACTGAGATCCTTAGTTATTTATTTTTCTCCGGGAATCGATTGGGCCAACAGATTTTTGGCCCATTGGGCCTTATGCGTGATATGAGGTCGAACTTTGATTTTTAAACAAAAAACGCTACATGGGGCCCAAATGGACCGAAAAAATTTTGTTTTCAGCCAATTAGGATGTAAAATATCCCGCTTAATCCGAATCTGGAATTAAAAAGGAAAGTTTGCTTTTGAAATTTCAAAGTTAGACCTGCATTGAAAAATAATGATTGGCAGTACTCTATTGGAATATTTTCTGGGAGGTCTTTGCATATTCCTGAAAACTTTATTTGGGTTTTCTCTCCCAGTCTCTGAAACAAGAAACAATTAGAAAAAAATTTTGATTCCTTATGTTCATGGACTTTCAGAAAAAATTGAAAGAATTGGTTCTAAATCCAACATAAGAACTTTTTTCAAAACAAAAAATGATTTACGATCTATATCAACAAAAACTAAACCTTTGAATGAGAACCAAAAAACAAGAAATTGTATTTACAAAATTCCCTGTATTTGTGGAAAATCTTATACAGGAGAAACATCAAGAAATTTAGAAATTAGAAAGCGTGAACATAAGAATGACATAAGAAATAGAGATATTGGTAGATCGCAGATAGCAGATCAGGTGTGTTCCAATACCGGCAATCACATGATGGATCGGAATAGATCAAAAATTCTAATGACGGAACCTGATAATTATAAAAGAATAATCAAGGAGACTGCTTGTATTTTTTTGGATGCGCCAATTGTTCAGTAGGGATAGATCGAATTTGGATGAATTTATTGAAGAAAGAACTGATTTAAGGGAATTTTGAAATAAAATAACGATATCAACATCTAGTAATCAATATTAATTTATATTCATCATATATATTCACAAATGTCAATCAAAAAATCAAAATATTGTCACGATGCCTCGAAGTTGAATGAAAACTAGAAATTGTCTGACGAACGAGTCTGATTGAGACTCCGAAACGTTACGCTTTAGAGTTCAAAGTGTTCTTTTTTTGTTTATTGTTAGGCAACAATTTCTTCTTGTAAAGTTTTGGCCCCTGACAAATTATTGTTCAAATTTTTACGCAGGGGTCTTCTAATTGTTTCTTGTTTCAGAGAGAGAGTTTTCGGAAATTGGCAGTGCTGTTTTCTCTCCCACAAATAACTATAACTTTCCTTCAGTATTGAAAAACTACAGACGTTTTCGTATGCTCACACAAAAAATAATGTACTGTATTCTAGCAAAATGATTGTAAGATTCCTTTCCAACAATCTCATGAGAATAAAAATGACAAGAAGCCCTTTAATTCTTGTTTGAAAATATTTAAAAATTTCCAAGGAGCTGTCATAATTTGTTGAAAGCGTCATCTACAGTTGATTAATCGAAACATTCCTCATATTCTCAAATTGGCGGAACAATATCTAATTAGTGCATACCTACAACATATGTATTTAGACATCTTAGATTATTCTTACTGAGAAAAATGTATTCTAGCAAATGTAGCTCGCTCTAAAATGTTCGAAACTGGATGACAACAGTGATATGAGTCTATAATTCTTGGTGTAGCTGTTTGCATAGCATTTCAATGATGGATATTTCAAGAGCATCATGCAATATTTCCTCTTTTAGTGAAATATTAATTGTGGGAGTGAGTCAAACAGCAGAACTCTTGAGTAAATTGGAATGTGTGGCCGAACACTTGGTATGCAAATGTATAGAACTGACTGAACAAAGATAAATGCATGTATGGATCCTCGAGAAATAACATCAAAAGTTCTTAACGGCGCCCTTAACCATATCTTCAGAATGGAATAAGTTGTAGCATAGAAAATCTAAGTAGTCGAAGCTTTTAAAATAATAGTTAATAGTCAAAAACTTACCTCAGTAGCGATTGATGTGTATGGCTGATCAGTGAAATCATACTCCCACCCTTTTTGGCAGGCTTTCACTGGCCAGGAAGGATCTGGCTTCAGTATGTCACTCTTCAACATCTCTTCAAAGTTCACGTCGTACATGCGACATTTATCGAATTCTTGTCCATTGAATGGTATCGCCAATATTTTTCTGAAAAGGAATGGAATTATTTTTTTTGACCTCAAAACTGAATATTGAAAGGATATTAATTGGAAATATACATGGACATAAACAGAAATAACTCTTGAGAATCGAAAACCTGAAGAAAAAATGGTAAATGGTCTCATAAAAAATAAAAAAAAATTGCTTTCGAAGCTTGAAGACTTTATTTTCTGAATTTATTGGTTTACAATTTCTCGAGTACCGGTAGTCATCGGATATAGCACGAAAAATTTTTTCGAGCTTGATCGATGCAAATGCCACATAACCTATTCATTGAGCTCTAATTTGCATCACTTTCAGATATAACCATCTTCGAGATATATATCTTTTTTCAATTGCCGATATCTCCGGAACTACTTATCGCATAGCGAGCCAAAAGGTTTCTTTTTCTACAGAAAATTTCCTTCAAGAATCTGTTTTTTTTAATTTAAAAGAAATATTTTTCAACTGTCAAATAAACGTGGAAACAGAGCAAAAAAATGCCATTTTACCATTTTTTGTTTAATGGACTGTTACTGAGTTGCAGGAACGTCCATTAAAATTTAATGCCGCCTTAATTCTCCCTTAAACGGAATATCCATAGACGGTAGCCATGGATACTCCGTTTAATGGAGAATTGAGGCAGCATTAAATTTAATGGACGTTCCTGCAACTCAGGGTTAATCTTCGTCAATATTGGCGGAAAAGCTTAGGTTATGAAAAAATTTCACAGCCTGATGTTCCCCGAAGGCCTCCTTTAATCGGTACATCGATCTATTAAGCAATTTTCCTGAACCGATTGATTGAAATTTTGAAAAAATTAAGGGTACAAGGTTTTTGTCAAGTTTGGGGAAAAACTCCTCGTTCTCTTGATTTTTTCAAATGTTCAATCAATCTGCCGATTTGGGGGGACTTTAGGGAACATCAGGCTGCCAAATTTTTTCATAACCTAAGCTTTCCCCCCAATATTAAAGATGATACAGTCTATTAACCCAAAAATGACAAAATGACATTTTTGTGTTTTTTTTTCACGTTTATGTGTTAGGTAAAAAAAATCCTTTTTGATTGAACAAAACAGATTTTTGTAAAAAATTTCTGTGGAAAAAGAAATCGCTTTTCAGCTCGCTAGGCGACCTGTATTTCCGAGATATCGGCAGTTGAGTGAAAAATGATCTTTTTGCAGAACTGAATATCTCGAAAGTCGTAAAAAGCAAATTAGAGCTGAATGAACAGGTTTTGCGACATTTTCATCGGTCTATCAAAAAGGATTCTCCTTGAGTATAGAGCTAAAACATAAAAATTCGAGAACTTTTCAAAATTTTTTCTTCGTGCTTTATCCGTTGATTGCATGGCCACCGGTACTCTGAATCATCTCCATTTTTTTTTCAGTTTTTTCTCGATATTTTGAAAATTATTCGACGAATGCAACGATTTGAATACGAATATATTCAGAATCGAACACTCTAGGGTTGCGTTCATAAACTTACTCAGAGTAAGCTCCCCTTACTCTGAAGCGTTCACAAACTTGCTTTGTCTTCCTCGGAGTATACTCTGTGAGCGTTCATAAACTTCCTCTGAGTAAGCTCTGCATACTCTGCTATTTGGGAGAGTAAACACATACTCTGACAGTTGTGACGTACGATTTTCATTCTGTCCTGCTCCCGCAGACTTTTTGAGACTTTGGTATTATTCGAATAAGTATTTATTTCTGGTTTTGTTTCATTTCAATAACGAAATACGAAACAATTAATTTTCCAAGTGAAACAACTTTTCTGCGAAATAAAGAAATATTGGAAAGAATTACTTTAATGATTAATAAATTTAATGAAATTGCTAGCAGTGAATTAACGCAGCTCAAAGTGAACTTTACCAAGAGATAATGGTAAAGAAAAAAAGAGTTTTTCCCTGTATTGCAGAACCTAGAGTGGTCCGTTCATGTTCAAATAAATCGAGACATGAAAAGTCCCACAATAACTGTTTTTTGCATCTGATTTGGAATCTACGTTGATATTTTGTTATATTCGAGAGTTTAGATCTGTCAAGATTCATTCATATTTTGCTTTATCTTTCATACAATATTTTTTTAACTTCTTTTTGTTATCTTCCTCAAAAGAAACTATTTTTTGTTACGAAGTATTTAATTTTTTTCTGGCTTAGAGTCAATAAAACAACAAAACATGTATAACATTTTTAATTATCTGCTTGCAAGAGATGATTATAGACAATAATATCCTTTTTCATTCTTTCTGTCTCATTAAAAGTAATTCAAAGTCCTGAGAACATTTATCAGTTTCCTCACAATCATAAAAAAAACACGTTTGTGCTCTGCTTTTCAAATAAAAGAAAAATTGACTATACTGCGAAAACACAACTGAAAATGTACGACTAGAGAGAATTTATTTCTTAAACTTCTATTATTCATTCATGATAGCAACAATTCAATATGAAATGATATATAAAAAATGTATATGATGCAAAAGTATTATTCATAACCTATACACATGTTTGAATTTTGAATGACATTTGTCAGAGTAAGTTTGTGAACGACGAGTGTGGAGTAAAGACCGAAGTATATTTCTGATCATATGGCCATACTCTTACTCTACTCTCTGAGTAAGTTTGTGAACGCTGCCCAGATGGATAGCAGAGATTATCTCATTGATTAGTATCAACCTCCTGCGTTTTTTTCCATTTCGAGTTCAAGACCGCTTAAGACAAAAGGATTCACGTCGCTCGTTCAGGTGCAACAAGCGTTGTTTACATAAATTCAACAAAGGAGCTCAAGGAAATTGAACCAACTGGCCCCGCACATGTGCTCTGAACAGCACAATGGCTCTGAGCCATATCTCGTAACGTTTCGTATTCCTAGAAGGAAAAAAATGATCACGGATATTGGAACAGCGCACGCAACCACTCGTCGGAATTTAGAAGAAGGTTGATCAAGAAGTGAGTGTTCAATTCCTCAATTTTGCATAGGAGCAGGCGGTTGACCGTGAAGACATCAATGTCAAGTTGATTTCGGCTTACATACGTCATCGAGGTTATTTGTATACACACATCGTCGAAAGTCTTGGCCCCCATGGGTTTCTCAGGAAATAAACAATCTTTGTTGTGGAAATGAGATGAATATTTCCTAATATTTCAACAGTAATATGAACTGCTTCACATGAGTTAGGGATATTGACTTAACCCATTAATGTCCACTGTACCCACTTAGGTACAACAAAATATTGCCCAAGTTGAACGTACCTAACAGTTTCAGTTTCAGAAACCTCCCCTCACTTGGAAAATAGTGGTAGTTTCCGATTTATCGACTTATAATCTTGAAAATGAGCACATGTTCGTTAGTTTTGGCTGGTTATATGAGGTGAGTACAAAGTATCGTGAATAGTTCCCATTTTTTTTTGTATAATAATTATATTTCGTATGATGAATGTTTTGTCACACTTGTATTGCATTTTTGTTTGTTTATGTTATGTTGTTTTACCTGATCATTTTGAACCCATTGTTTTACTCAGGTACGCCTACTTTTTCTGTAAATTATGTAAATTTTTTTCGATATTCTTTAGATATATATTATGTACACTCCCAGTTTCCAAAAATGTATGTTTCATATATTTATTTTATTTAGGAAACCGGTGGGCATAAATGGGTTAAATTGCAGAAAAATATAGTTTAAATGGGATTTTGTGATGAAAATTCATATTAATATGATTTCAAGTTGCAGGAAATGAAATTAATTTCAGCCTGTAGGTCTGCAGCGTATACAGGGTGGTTAAGAAAATTCGAGTAAAATAACGAAATCTTATTCGCAGAGAATTCAAGCATTTTAAAAGACTATCAATCCAATGTATGGTCCCCACGGACATCATTAAAAGCTTGACATCTTCTTTGCATACTACACACGAGGTTGTTGAACATTTCTTGAGGAATTTGTTTCCATAAACGGGGCAGAAGCTCTCTCAGATCATTTAAGGATTCTGGTGTAGATTGATGATTATCTGATCTTCTTTGGAGCACATCCCATGCATGTTCTATGCAATTCAAATCTGGTGAGTGCGGAGGTGTTGGTAAATGTGAAATACCAAGCTCCTCGCGCGCATTCTCAACTATGGCTGCACGGTGCGGTCTAGCGTTATCGTCTAGGAATTGAAAAGTTTCACCAATAGCAGCGTGAAAATTTGGCAAAACATTGTCAATGACATGGTCCCTATAGTATAGGGCGTTCATATTACCAGGACAAATGTGTAGATCTGTGCGCCCGTTGAAACATATTCCGGCCCATACCATAAAACTACCCCCTTGGAATGGATGGACTTCTTGGACATAGCGAAGCTTACGGGTATGCGTGTGATTGTCCATACCCTTATTCTTCGCGAATCTGAAAATCATCCATATCTATATTCATCAGTGAAATGGACACTACGCCATTGATCGTTCCAATTGATATGTTGCCTTGCCCATTCCAGTCTTTGACGTTTATGGTCACGTGTTAATGGAACTTCTCTCAATGGACGTCTAGAAACTAGATTCACCTCTCTCAAACGTCGTCTGATGGTTTCGATGGAACCTTTGACCCCATCTGCATTTTGAAGAGTATTCCGTAGCACGGAACTTTTTTTAAAGTCGAGATATCACATTTTGGCTGATTCGGAGCTTTTCTGCTACAACAACCTGAGTGAGACCACCCTGTAGCATTCCGATAGCCCGATCAGCCTCAGCGTTTGTTAATTTAATCGAAGCCGTTGATAAACTGACTCCATTTCAAAATAAGAACATTCATGAAGCCTATGCAAAGAACCAAACTTCCGGAAAAAGGCGACCAGATTGACGAAATGTCTCATACTGATTTTTATTGGATCGATTCAAGTTGTTATTGAGTTTAAAATGATTTTACAGCGATTTTCTCGAAAATTGCATATTCCTATCCCTTGTGGAGCAGTATATTTACGAATATGCTTATAGATGAACAAAAATTTGGTTTGAACACAACATGTATATTTTGATGTTGATTTCCTTGCTCAGAACATAAAAAATAGAATATCTTTCGAATATGTACATTTTAATAGAGCACGATATGTAAAAATTCGTCCCCAACCTTCTTGGAGTAGTTTATTATCGCTAATTGTTTCGTTCGAAGCTGTCAATAAATATTATGCGTTTTAGTTTCAATAAACTACTCTTTCAATGACAATCAATAATTCATTATTCAGTTCAATAAAACATGAATGATCTCTGGTTCGAGCACACAGACGGCGATTCCGTTGGTCACGAAATAACATGGATGAAAGGAAACTAGAAGGGTAGAGGGGTAATTAGGAATTTCCAAGGATGACCGGTCAGAAAGCCGGTATTGGGGCATTTTTAAATGGAACAGAATCGAAATTGCAGGATTTTCAACATGCTATAACACCAACCCATATTCAAATGAGTTCAAGTGTTCAAGGTTGAAGAACGTTCAAACTGAATGGTTAGTTAGGCTTCCGGGATCGATTTCAAGAAACAACTCGGCTTGTTGCGAGACAAATACCCTAACAACGTTTATGATCATCATTGAGTGGGTTTTTAGATATCTATAAAATCTGAGCTGTGCACTTGAAACTTTGCACGTTTGATAAATTCACTAATGGCATTATATTCGGAGAATTTAGTTCATCTACTGAATTCCAAACTCAGGGTATCAGGGTTCAAAAATACGATAAGCTCAGTCTTTTACCGAAAGTTACATATAAAAAAAAAACGATGAAACAATTCGTTTTGCTCCTATAAATTTGGATTATTTCTCATTTTCGCTATTTTGTCTCATTCTGCATGACGCAAAGAGTAACAAACAAAGAATTTCTATCAAATATACTGCTTCACAAGAGTTAAGGATATCGTATTCAATCGTTTTGAAAAGTATGTATAATTCGAGAAAATCGCTGTAAAATCATTTAAAACTCAATACCATCTCGAATTGATCCAATAAAAATCAGTATGAGACATTTCGTCAATATGGTCGCCTATTTTCTGAAGTTTTCTGAAGCATATTCTTCATAAATGTTTTTATTTTGAAATAGGGTCAGTTCATCAACGGCTTCGATTTGAAACGAGTTTTCTGAAAATGCCAAGACGTAAATTAACAAACGCTGAGGCTAATTGGGTTATCGGAATGCTACAGGGTGGCCTAACTCATGTTATTGTAGCAGAAAGGCTCCAAGTCAGTCAAAGTGTGATATCTTGACTTTGAAATAGGTTCCTTGTTGGAAAGACTAAGGCGTGGTGGGCGACGAAGAACAACACCTGCTCGGGATCGATTCATCACCGATTCGGCGAGAAGAAAGCTTATATCTACGTGTAGAATGCTACGGAATACTCTTCAAAATGCAGATGGAGCCAAATTTCCATCTAAACCAACAGACGACGTTTAAGAGAGGTGAATCTCAGCGTCAAAGACTGGAATGGACAAGGCAATATATCAATCGGAACGATCAATGGCGTAGTGTCCTTTTCACTGATGAATCCAGATATCGACGATTTTCAGATTCTCGAAGATTAAGGGTATGGACAATCCCACGCATACCTCGAAATTGTAGCTATGTCCAAGAAGTCCATCCATTCCGAGGGGGTAGTGTTATGGTATGGGCCGGGATATGTTTCAACGGGCGCACAGATCTACACATTTGTCCTGGGAATATGACCGCCTTACACTATAGGGAGCATGTCAATGACAATGTTTTGCCAAATTGCCACGCTGATATTGGTGAAATTTTTCAATTTCTAGATGATAACGCTAGACCGCACCGTGCAGCCATAGTTGAGAATGCGCTCGAGGAGCTTGGTACTCGACATTTACCAACACCTCCGCACTCACCAGATTTGAATTGCATAGAACATGCATAGGATAAACTCCAAAGATAATAAGATAATCATCAACCTACCCCAGAATCCTTAAATGATCTGAGAGAGCTTCTGCCCGTTTATATAACCAAATTCCTCAAGAAATGTTCAACAACCTCGTGTGTAGTATGCAAAGACGATGTCAAGCTGTTATTGATGCCCGTGGAGGCCATACATAGTTTCGAAATGCTTGAATTCTCTGGGAATAAAATTTCATTATTTTACTCGATTTTCTCACAACCACCTGTATACGCTGCAGACCTACAGGCTAAAATTAATTTTATTTCCTGCCACTTGAAATCATATTAATATGAATTTTCATCACAAAATCTCATTTAAACTATATTTTTTTTGCAATTTAAGTCCATATCCCAAACTCATGTGGAGCAGTTTTTCTAATCTTTGTTCCAAACTTTATTACACAGTTTGAAATTTTTGCCGCAAGATGGCTGTAATCGCCAATATTTCATAGAGATCAACAATATCGTAAAAAACTGACAGTCTGGACTAGAACACGTATTTTTATTCGTATATGAAGAAATACCCTAATATTGAAAAATCAGCCACTTCATGGTTCGTTCTCGAATGAACAAGTGATATAAAATTTGCCTTCTTACAAAAGTATTATACGTTATTTAGAGAAATTCACGTATATTCACTGAATTTATATTGAAATTAATAAAATATTTTCTCTATTTCTCTGTATCGTAATGAATTCATTACAGCATTTTTTAGTAATATTTTTCGTTTTTTAGTTGTCAGTACTGACCTTCGATCCTATCAATTTTCAAATCAAATCAATTCAAATTCCGTAATCTGCCAAATTTCGTAAGTCACACCAACTGCAAAGATACAATGCAAAAGTCACTAATCTGAATTTTTATTTAAATTTCGAGAGTATTTCACAAAACTTGACTGAAATAGATTAAATATCGTCTAAAACTCGTGGCAGAAGACAATTCCAACACTTTCGAAAACTCACTCCTTCGTCGCTCGTTTTCGAATTTCGCATTCGTGTTGGAATAGGAGCCATTCTGCAACTTATTTTAGAATATACTATTCATAAATATCGTTCGATGTTCGCATTGAAAATGTTGGTTTGAGAACGTTTTTCTGTAAGACAAATTTGTCAAATAATTGATAAACTTTCAGTAAATCGATCAGAGTCGTCACTATTCATAAAATCTATGGAACATAGACCCCATTTACCAGCCCAATGAAAATTAATATTCATTATCACTACACTGAACACTCAACCATAGATATTAATAGGTCATTATGTTGCTCTGCAGATGTAGAGTTAATAAATACGGACAAATATGCATTATTCCCGTTCGCGGATTCCATGAATCATACACGTAATTTGTACGCATGAGATAAGACATTGAACTTCAGGCGATCGTATCAATGTAAATCGCTCCATTATGGGCCGGTCATGAGCAAGAAAATCTGCGATTAATATTTTTTCGGTTTTCTGTCAAGCCCACATTTCATAATGTGGAATTAACTGTAATCACTATCAGTTTGAAATTGTATTTCTGTAGATAATGTTGCGCCACAGGTTAAATGAATTACGTGCTGCTCTTATGAAGTTTATCCTTCATCGAGAAAGAATATATACTAATGGGATATATCAATATAACCAAGGAATAGTACCTACATCAGCCTTAAATATTATGTGTTATTGTTTCCGGCGTTTGCATGGTGCGTTCACAAAAATCAACTGACTAGCCGATCACATTTCATGGTGAATTCTCAGAGAGAGGATGTAGATGAGATAATAGATATTTCGGCTTTCACGACCGGATATACTGACATTGAAAGAGTCTTCTGGGCTTATTGGCCGTGGTCCATTATTAATTATTTCACCTAACGTTTCGCCTACAACTGCGGTAGGCATGTTCAGAGGATTCTTGGTCTGAGATTGTACCTCAAACGCTGAATTTCTGACACTTTCAGCGTTCGAACCAGAAGTGTTATCTACAACCAGGTTAATGGCGGGAAAAGATGGTGAGTTTACGCGCGCGATATTGATTGGCCCATCGCTCCCGCTCCGTATCGGCTTTATCTTGGATTTTACCAAGATCGGCTACCAGGCGCTATGTAACAAAGGGGTTTCTTCTTTCTGTTCATGTTGTTTTTATGTTTATAAATTAGGTGTTCAGTCTAGGATAGTAACTTTTGATATTCGAAATAATCTCTGCCTTTGAGCAAACCATATTGTGTCCATCTGTTAGAGCATGTTCCACTAATGCGAATTTTTCTGTCTGATTCAGTCGACAGCATCGTTCATGCTCCTTAATTCTTGTATTGATACTTCGTTTTCTTGTACCAATATAGGCTTTGCCGCAATCACAAGGTATCCTGTAAAGACCGGCTTGTGAAAGTGGGTTGACTTTGGTAGTTCTGATCATTTGCCCACAAAAACACACACAAAAACTTGGGCAAAGATGGAAGCCATTGAAATTTATAAACATAAAAGCAACATGAACAGAAAATTCTTGAGAAAGAAAAACAGTTCTGCCAATGAATACTTTTAGACCAAGCAAATTAGACTTTTGCCTGGAAATAATTAGTGGAGTTCTGGAAACTGTTTTAATCAATTATTCAGGCCTCTAATAAGAGTAGTTTGAGTTTTGCCCCAATTTCCCAGGGGAGCGTGTGTCGTGACGTTCAAAAAACCCCGAAATTTTCAGACTATTTTAGGTTTTCCTGAATAGCTCCTTCGGTATGCACTTAATCAAAAACATTGTTGTATTCAAAATTAGCATTAAATTATGCTTCTAAAAAGTATTACGATATTATATTCTGAATGAGTTGTTTCATAGAAATCATACATCGAAATATGGCAAATTTTTACACTTTTCGAAAAACACATTTTTTCATTATGAAACATATATCTTTGGAACTACGAGAGTTAGAACAAACTGTTATTGAATGAGAGTTGTAGAACAGCATATTGTGAAGAATACGTAATCCGCCCCCTTCCATTCACAAAGTAAAATCGCACAGTAGATCATCCTATTAAGGAGCTAGTGCTGTTGAAGTTGCTCAGCAGTCCCATTAGTGTGTTGTTATTGTTGAGGAGTACACTGACCTTCTTGTAATTTTGACTGCTCCAGCCCCTATGTGTACCAAATTTTTTTTACCAAAGCCTGGCAAAGGCAAGCAAGACGATAAATTGTCTCTTCTTCCTTGCACTACAAGTTAATCTCTGTTTTGAAAACTAACATTTTTTTCGCTCACGTTTGCAGTGTCTTGGTGAAGGATAACTGAAATTCCTGAAGACGTTGAAGATCAAATCAAGGGTTGTCGAGGTGCTGCTTCAGTTGGAGGCACAGAGGCAAGATTAATGAAGTTTTGGTTAACAATTTTTCAAACATCTCGTACCACAATACATTTAATTGCTCGAAATAATTCTTATGAAGGGCTGCCATGCATTTCTTCCTTACCTCGCCGACCTTATCGACAGAAGCATTGGATTTTCTAAACAATTCTGCAGCTTTCAGCAGGTTTGTGTTGATTTCAGACGTCTTTAGAAAATTCTTGTTTCCTTTACCGAAAGAGATGACGTAGTGTCGCAGCCATTAAAAGCATGAAGGAATAATACGTTGTGTTTCGAAACAGATCAAACTTGTTGTGCAAGGGAGAAAAGACAACATCGTCTTGCTTGCCTTTGCCAGGCCCTAGTAAAAAATAGTTGGTACACATAGAGGCTAGAACAATCAAAATTATAAGAAGCTCAGTGTCCTCCCCAACATTATCCACGAACCCATGAGACTGTTGAGCAAATTCAATAGCACTAGCTAGGATGAAATGATCAGCATCCTCAGCAGTCAGCAGGATGGAGTTGCGTTTTTATCTTAATATGATGGTCTACAACTCTTATTCTTTGACATTTCGTTCTAAAGTTCGTAGTTCGTAGGTATTTTACGTTTTATAGTAAAAAAAGTGTGTTTTTTGAAAAGTGTTAAAATTTGCCATATTTGGACGTATGATTCCTTCAAAACTACTTGTTCAAAATATAATGTCGTAATACTTTTTAGAAGCAGAATTTAATGCTTAACACTTTTGAATATTATAATGTTTTTGATGAAGTGCTCAGTTTAGGAGCTATTCGAGAAAAACCTAAAATAGTCCGAAAATTTCGAGGTTTTGAACATCACGACATATACTCCACTGGGAAATGGGGCAAAGCTCAAACCACCCTTATTAGGGGCCTAAAAGAATGATCAAAATAGTTTCCCGAACTCCACCAATTATTTCCATGCACACCATTTTTTGAAGCTAATTTGCTTGGCCTATTTTCGATGCAAAAATCACTAAACCATATTAATGAAAATACAGTCGACTCTCAATAATTCGAAACTTTCAATAATTCGAAGTTACTGTCGGGTCCCTTGAAAAACACTCGCTAAATCGAAATATTAAAATGCAATTAGGTACACTCAGTTATTCGAAGCAAAACAAATCTCCAGAAGTACAAAAACACTCTATAATTCGAAGTTCTTTTGTTCATACTCTACATATTTCGAAGTTACGAGTTTCAACTTGTCAAAATCCCAGCGTACGCCAACGATGGGTTACGTTAAAATTTTCACTATTGATTAGAACACTGTACCAGTAGTAGATTTCATTAATTGTCCGGTTTTCTTTCCTATATCAATACAAGTATGAATTGCAAGTACAAAAGCTTGTCATTATTCGAAAAACAAAGGATTTTCCCCTAGTTTTTCACCGTTTTAAATGTTCATCTTCTCGTAACTAACAAATAAATGTTTTTATTTGAACTCTTTCACCCTTTCAACCCATTTCATTATTCCCGTTGATATTATGAATCTCTTTATATTTCGAAACTTTTCGAAGTTTTTTACTGCTCCCTTGAACTTCGAATTATCGAGAGTCAACTGTATTTCATTAATTTTGAAAAAAATTCAAGAATTAGAGAAAATAATGTATGATTCTCGTACAGAAGGCTCATTCTAATACTCGTTCATTCAAAAACTCCTAATTTCGATAAACCAAACTACCGAATTATGCTTTGACATTTGGTAATTGAATAATTTGACGAGGTAATTCAATAATTGTAATATACATGATTCTGGTATCGAGAAGCTGAAATATCAACCTTGAGACAGAGTCGTTAAAAAATGTAAATATTCTCATCTTGAACCTGAATCGGTTCCAATGCAACATCAGGTGTATACGGTGGGATTTGTTTGTTTTTGGTTAGAAATCGTCTACAATGATAGCCTTGTGACATGGTGCGCTATCGCTGCGTAAAACCACGATTTCCCCCTAAAAAATCTGGTATTTTTGGATGAATTTGGTATCTCATCTCAACATAATAACGAATAAAGTTGATTGAGAAAACAATTAAAAAATCTTTGATGATTAATTTAACTTCCAACTAAATGAAATTGAAAGCCTCGAAATGATATTCCCTTCTTCACGGTTGATTGTTACTTATTTAGAAATTAAGGAATGCGATACAAGGAGAATTGAAGCAACCCAGTTATTTTTCAAATTGATGATTCATATCCATGTTATTCGTTGAAAACTGTCAAGAAGTTCCAAGGCATAGATAGTGTTAAATTTCAATCGAACCAAATGAACTATTAATTTTATTCGTCATTCAAATTATTCATATCAAGTGTTGAAAGAATACCCGAATCTCAAGTATACGATCTGAAAATGAGTCCCTCATGAATAAAATGAATTTTTAAACAAACGCCAATCGATACAAATTACCATTTACGTTATTTATACCTATAAATTTAAAATTCCGTTTTTTATAAGTTTTTATACCGCAAAAGTGATCAATTGCATACTGATTGCTACGATTAAAGTTAATTAACTTCTCGATTCTTTATGAATCTTTGGAATGAATCAATTCACATCAGGAAATATATAAAATACATAATTTTAAACGAGGCAAAAAGTGTAGAATGAATTATTTGAGAGGTCAGAAAAATGTTTGGAAAAAAGTTTATGCAGAAAATGGAAATGATATACCTTTCTGTGTAATTTGCAACTTTGTAAATAATAATTTGAATGATCTTCAGAGTGTTCAATTAGTGAAACTTTAAGGTCAGATTAAATAAACTACTCCACATGAGTTAGGGATATTGACTTAAATTGCAAAAAAATATTGTTCAAATGAGATTTTGTGATGAAAATTCATATTAATATGATTTCAAGTTGCAGGAATTTTAGCCTGTAGGTCAGCAGCGTATACAGGGGGTAAAAAAATCGAGTAAAATAACGAACTTTTATTACCATTGAATTCAAGCATTTTAAGACAGTCAATACAATGTACACAGGCATCAATACCAGCTTGACTTCTTCTTTGCATACTATACACAAAGTTGTTTAACATTTCTTGGGGAATTTGGTTTCATAAACGGGGCAGAAGCTCTCTCAGATCATTCAAGGATTCTGGGGTAGGTTGATGATTATCTAATCTTCTTTGGAGTATATCCTATCCATGTTCTATGCAATTCAAATCTGGTGAGTGCGGAGGTATTGGTAAATGTGGAGTACCAAGCTCCTCGCGCGCATTCTCAACTATGGCTGCACGGTGCGGTCTAGCGTTATCGTCTAGAAATTGAAAAGTTTCACCAATAGCAGAGTGAAAATTTGGCAAAACATTGTCAATGACATGCTCCCTATATAGTGTAAGGTGGTCATATTCCCAGGACAAATAGTAGATCTTTGCGCACCTTGAAACATATCCCGGCCCATACCATAACACTACCCCTTCGGAATAAATGGACTTCTTGGACATAGCGACGATTACGGGGTATGAGTGAAATTGTCCATACCCTTACTCTTCGAGAATCTGAATATCGTCCGTATGTGGATTCATCAGTGAAAAGGACACTATGCCATTGATCGTTCCAATTGATTGTTCCCTTGCCCATTCCAGTCTTTGACGCTTATGGTCACGTGTTAATGGAACTCCTCTTAATGGACGTCTAGAACCTAGATTAACCTCTCTCAAACGACGTCTGATGGTTTCGATGGAAACTTGGATCCCATCTGCATTTTGAAGAGTAGGTACTCCGTAGCATTCTACACGTAGATGTAGGTTTTATTCTCGCCGAAACGGTGATGAAACGATCCTGAGCAGGTGTTGTTTTCGTCGCTCACCCAGCCTTGGTCTTTCCGACACGGAACCTATCTCAATGAACCTATTCCAAAGTCGAGATATCACACTTCGGCTGACTTGGAGCCTTTCCGCTACAACAACCTGAGTTAGGCCACTCTGTAGCATTCCGATAGCCCTGTTAGCCTCAGCGTTTGTTAATTTACTTCTTGGCATTTTCAGAAAACTCGTTCCAAAACGAAGCCGATGATAAACTGATTACATTTCGAAATAAGAACATTCATGAAGCACATGCAAAGAAACAAACTTCAAAAAAAGGCCACCAGATTGACGTCCTGATTTTTATTGGATCGATTCAAGTTGTTATTGAGTTCAAATGATTTTACAGCAATTTTATCGAAGATTACATAGTTTTCAAAACGAATGAATACGACATCCCTAACTTTTGTGGAGCAGTATATTTGCATGTTTCCCTTGCAGGCTTCTTTATAAAGAGCGATTGAAATGTTATGCAGAAACTCCTCACATTTGTGCGGATAATAATTTTTAATAAGTTTCAAAATTGAATGTTGAGAACTCCTAGAGAACATTCATTTCATCAGCCTCCAGTCTGAAAAATTGATTACCTTGAAAAACTTCAAGAAAGCAACAAAAAAGACTATATTAATTTCGAACACAGCACAAGGGAATTCAGGAATGAAACTTAGTTTAAAATGTACCTACAGCTGGTTTTGAAGAAAGACACCCAACTTTTTCACTAGGTTGAGAAACTCTGTCGAAATATCTTTGTCCAGCATTCAACTCCAAAAAAAAATTTTATCTCTGTATTTTTTTATGCGTTCTTATACATTGACGATAGAATATAATATCGACGAATTGGTATTTCTTGCGAAATCTTCACAGCATAGATTCAAAGTCCCAACCTTCGATTATTCATTTCATATTGCCCAATTTCTCGAGATGTGTTGAATATGTAGTTTTTCCACATGGTCTAGTATCTGTGTGTTCATTCATTCATGCAATGAATGCATATTAAGAATCTGAAACGGTTGCCGTTATTGAATTTCACACTTGTATATTCGCTACTACGAATCTCATTAACAATGGACCAGTAAGTTTCGAGTATGAATGTCAATGATTCCGAGATAAATAAAAAGGGCAGGCCGTATCAGTTTTATTCGTTAAGTACGTTGGGTTGGATTTTTTTAGCGAAATTCGATTTTAATATTCAACCTCGTTTACTTCGGGGGTCGATTATAGCAATCTTTCAAGGGCTGGTTGAGTTTTTGAACATCTAAAGTTCACATTGAATTTCATAGATGGCGAATATAATGTGAAACAAACAATCTAACCTGGAACATTTTCTTGTGAAATATTGCCATGACGGTATTTCTAACATTGTCAAAAAGTAATCAGATCTCATGTAGAGCCAAGCTTCTAACTCTACACTCTTTATCTTCACAAGTCCTTATTTCACAAACTCACAAACTTTTTTTTCTTGCGAATAACGCCAGTAGGTGTCGCTACGGTTGATAGCGTTTTCGTGAAAGTATTATATTTGATATTAATTCGGTGAACTACATTTTCTAATAATATTAACGCATCTGAGTTCATGTGTTATTACACTTATCTTTTTTCCGAACACTACGGAAAATTTTATGACGAAATGTTTTGAAGAAATCTCCATTCTACTATTATATATGTTAACAATTACTGTGTATTTCAAGTTGCCTAAACGGATGTTTTGGGGCGCATTGATTCTTTCGTCTGGTGACTTCCGACCACCATTACCGGTAATTCCAAAATCGACGGCTGCCGATGAAATAAATGCTTGCCTAAAATCATCAACTTCAAATTTGGCTAGATAGTAAAGCTCTGAATACAGTTGATTGCGGTAAAAATAGAATTGTTGAAAATGATTTTTTGTAACTGCAAAAAAGGAAGCAATGCGTCATACACCTGCAGAAAACTGAGTCTTTTTTATAACGCTACATGTGGGGAATGTGCAGGTGTTAACTGCCAAAACAGTTGTCTAATATTTGGTAAAGATGAAGAAATAATTGACAGTGCCTGACTGTCACTCAGAATCAGACTAATTTTCTGACACAAAAAGTATTAATTTCACGTGAATAAAGTGTTGAATAAATGAAATGTTCAAATGATATTTTCATTTTGTTATTTTGAACAGATAGGGGTTGCTTTTAGGGGTTGAAAAATAAAAATAAGTGGAACTAATCTTGATCCAAAATACTGTTATAAAATTGATTGAAATTAATTAGTTATATTAATAAAGACTCATTTTTACACATTTTATGCTGAAAGGGGGTGGTTTATACGGTCTTGAAGTATATGAAGACCTTCATTAAACTTCATAAAACGCTACTGAGGCCCAAAAATTACTTTGATTTACGTTAGAACAAGTTTCTTTTAATTTTGGATAAAGGGGTTGTTTTCACCCTTAAAAATAATAAGCATAAATCGGCATAGGGTAGGAGTAGGAGACAAGTATAGCTTATATCCAAAATTTCATCAAAATCTAAGCATCTTGATAGAATTCGAAGGTAATGCCTAATTTTCGCCCTCATTGACTGGACTAATTGTACAGGACAATTTTATGTCCACTTTCAAGGTATGAACCATAATAGTTTATTATAATATTAAAGTTGCTTTTTTATTTATCGATTGAGGCAGTACGAAGCCTGCCGGATCAGCTAGTATTTTATAAAAATAAAAAAATTTTTCAATAACAAACGGAACATTTCGAATCATATGTTCTATATACTGGCCATTATGACCCATACATGCATACGCTGAAGCCTTCTCAGATATTGGATTTCATTAGATCTAATATTTCTGAGGACACAGATTAAATTCGATTTGAACGCGATTCGATAACAATCGATCTACAAAGGTGTTGCAAACGTAAGAGTGCCTAATTTTCTGATCTGAATCTTTTTATCCATACGCTCGATCTCATCAACCAATCTTCTGAACTCCCCCCCTGTTATCCGATGAGAAATAATGAAAATCTTGAGTTTATGACCTCAACAGTCTCAACCAGCAAATGCTTGACTGGTTTCAGTGAAAAACAATTGTGTTTCATGAATTATTTATTGATGATTAAGCTTATTGATTTTATCGATCAAAAGGATGTTGTTCATTCAATTACCGCCAGTAATTAGAGCATGTCGGCATAAGATCTAAAAATAAATGACTTGAGATTTGAGTGTAGTCCTAACTTGGCGTTAGTCAACCTGCTGTTTGATTAGATTTATGTATATTTTCATATTACGTAGATTTCCATGTATGTATCGACACTCAAACTTTTCTTTACAATCTTAATCTTGTAGAACATTATGGCCATAGAAGTACTCCTTTTTTAAATTTTCATTCGACAACAGCAATGTTTCTTCAGATAACATCATCTCGCACTATTTTTCTATCTGTAAGTTAAGCACCTTGCGATCCCAATATTATTCTTTCATTTCATTGACCTGTGTGTATCGTAGTATCGTATATTAATTATTCTACCATCCAGTATTCTGGTATGCTTTGATCAACTTCATTGTAATGTACACATTCGAATTTTTTGTATAGTTTCGAAATTTTTCAATGCATATCTAATGAGTCAAGAACTCAACCAAATATCAGATAATTTAATCGCTTTGAAAGAATTGAAAATTACGGTCTCTTATCATATACTTGTCGATTCACAATTGCTCTAATCGATATCATGAATTCCTTATTGTGGTTTGCCAACAATGAAAAAACTAACAGAAATTATTTTTGCGATAAGACTCCTCTATTTAAAGAATTCAGGACTGCATCGGTAGATTTAAGATGTGCAAATTTTACCAAATGTTTGTTGATATTTCTCGTTATGCAAAATATGTTTTGTCTGGATATTTCCAGTTCTTGTTGAATCGAGTAATCTGTTCCTAATTCCCTTATTAATTATTCCATTGTTATTCACTGTTGACTAAATATTAATTTTAATCCTCCGAAAAGCACAACCATTGAATTCTGGATGTAACCAGTTTCTATTGTATCATTTAAGCTCTATTGTTCGGAGCTTTTTTTTTAATATTTGTTTGAATCCGAAAAGTTGACATTTCAGGTAAATAAAAAATTGAGTGAAATCTTCTTATGTGGAAAATTCCTGAAAATACACTGAAATCTTCACAATTTATGTTGTTGCAATATTTATTATGCTAATGTGATTATTGGCCTTACGTTATAATTTTAATATTTTACCATATTGCGAGTACAATAATCCTTTAAGCCCATAACTAAGCAAGCCGATTTTACAAATACACTCTCATGTAATTATCAGATTATGTTTCTTCGTGCATTCAGTATGCAATCATTGATTTTTTCTACCCTTTCAAAGAATAGCTATGGAAAAATGGTTTGATTAGACGAAGTCATTTATTCTTAAGGAATAATACATAATACTTTATTTTCCGATACCAAGCAGTGACGTCATCTACTTTTTACACTTGCAAACCAATTTTTTTTTTCTGAATTTGGATAGATCATGAAACTCAGTAATATGTCACTTGAAAAAAATCGCAATTGCTATTAATGAAAATATATTATTTAGGTCAAAATAATCTCTATCAGTTTCGTACACTCAATTAATCATTTCGAACATCTCGAGAAATATTATTTGCGATATATTGCAGAAACATTTCATTAATCTCAGCTGGAACTCTTATTGAAAGATTCAGCTGATTGTTCAAAAATTGTATTATACAGGGGCTTCTCACTTGAAATTTGAGCACACCCAGAACTCAGAAACGAAGAATTTTCGAAAAATTCAAAAAAGCAGGTCAACTTTTGATATGACGAAAATGTTACCAAAAAAACACCCGAGGGGTAGCAAAAACCACCCTTTTTAATTATTCTGTTCTGCCGTCATATTAGCTGGTATAACGATGAATCGAGTGAAGAATATAACAGGGCCTGGTATAACAGTGATGAAAAATTGAGTGAAAAATGTAACAGTATCAGGAATAACATAGGTGAACAAATTATGAGTTCTACCGAAATTTAATTGTAAATTTTATTGGCCATTATCATTTTATTATCAAGAACAAATTGCAGAATGCTAATGAGCACATTTGACCTAAACTTCACCCAGACTCAAGGACCTTTTCAACTGGAACTCTCTCTCATGTTGTAAAATTGGCCCAACACCAGTGCGAATCGAGTGTAGCAGTAATGAAGAGTCAAACAATCACGGGAATAACAGTGATTCAAGTATTTCCTGATTTGTTCCGAAATTGAATGGTAAATTTTAATCGCCATTACTGTTTTATTATTGAGCAGAAATTTGTGCAGAATACCAATGATCACATTAGACCTAAAATTTCGATATTCATCCTGATCTAAGTACTTTTTAGAAGTTAAGATTCAATCATTTCACTGCCGTCAAATTGACAACGCCAGTGGCTATGAGCTATTAGGTATAACAGTGCTGAAGAGTATAACAGTATCAGGCATAACAGTGGGTTGTTCCGAAATAAAATAGTAAATTTTTATGACCGTTATCCTTCCATAATTGGGTATGATCACAGAATGCTAATGAGCACATTCGACGTAAAATTTTGTTTTTCGTCCAGATTCAAGATTTTTTTACTGACTTCTTTTCTGCCGTCATATTGACAAGTTCAGGCGTCCAACTCCAGACCCATCGGGTATAACAGTGATGAAGAATATAACAGTATCAGGTATAACAGTCCAGAAGGTTTCTGTGTTGAAAATTTTAATGGTCATTATTGTTTCATTATTGAGCACAATCTGCAGGATGCTAATTAGTAAATTGGATCTAAAATTTCGTATTCCATCCCGATTTAAATACTTTTTTAGTAGGGAAGATTCAATCACCTCAAATCTGCAGTCAAATTGACAAGTTCAGGCATGCAACACCACTGCCCATCAAGTATAACAGTGATGAAGAGTATAACACTATCTGGTATAACAGTGATGAAGAAATTTTGAGTTATTCTAAAATTCAATAGTAAATTTTGATGGTCCTCATTATTTAATTATTGAGCACAAATAGAAGAATGCTAATGACCACATTCGACCTAAAATTCCTTTTGGCGTCCCGCTTTAAGGACTTTTTAGATGAAAGACTCACAACTCTGTTCTGCCGTCAAATTGGCAAGTTGAGGCACCCAACACTAGTTCCCATCGGGTATAACAGTGATGAAGAGTATAACAGTATCAGGTATAACAGTGATCTGAGTTTTCTGAGTTGAATACTTTAATGGTCATTATTGTTTCATTATTGAGCACAATTTGCAGGATGCAAATGAGTTTATTTGATCTACAATTTCGTATTTCATCCCGATTTAAATACTTTTTCAGTAGGTATGATTCAATGACCTCTGTTTTGCCGTCAAATTGGCAAGTTCAGTATTGGGTAATACCACTGCCCACCAGGGTATAACAGTGATGAAGAGTATAACAGTATCGCGTATAATAGTGATGGAGAACTTTTGAGTTGTTCCGAAATTCAACAGTAAATTTTAATGGTCCTCATAATTTTATTATTAAACACGAATTTCAGAACACTAACGAGCACTTTCGAGCTATAAATCCATATTTCGTCCCACTTCAATGGCTTTTTGACTGGAAGACTCATTGTTCTACTATCAAATTGGCAAGTTCAAGCACGCAACAAAACAAAAGTGCTCATTGGGTATAACAGTGCTGAAGAGTGTTAAAATATCGGGTATAACAGTGATGAAGAGTATAACCAATTGCAGGTTAATAGTAATGTAGGTCCAAACTTGAATATTAAATTTATTCAGCACTCATAACAGAATGCTAATGAGCATATATTCAACCTAAAATAACTTTTTTCGTCCCGCTTTTTAACTGGAAGTCTCACTCACTTTTGTTTTATTGTCATATTGGCAAGTTCATTAGGTATAACTGTGATGAAGGGTATAACAGTATCGCTTATAATAGTGATGAAGAATTTTTGAGTTGTTTCGAATTTCAATAGTAAATTTTAATGACCCCTCATAGTTTTATCTTGAGCACAAAAAGAAAAATGCTAATGAGTGCATTCGTCCCGCCTTAAGGCCTTTTTAACTGGAAGACTCACTCACCTCTGTTCTGCCGTCAAATTGGCAAGTTCTAGCACCCAACAAAAGTCCCTATTGGGTATAACAGTGATGAAGAGTATAACCAAATGCAGGATAATAGTGATGTAGTTCCGAAATTGAATATTTAATTTATTCAGCACTCATAACAAAATGGTAATGAGCATATATTCAACCTAAAATAACTTTTTTCGTCCGTTTTTTAACTAGAAGTCTCACTCACTTCTGTTTCATCGTCATATTGGCAAGTTCATTAGGTATAACAGTGAGGAAGGGTATAACAGTATCGCGTATAATAGTGATCAAGAATTTTTGAGTTGTTTCGGATTTCAATGGTGAATTTTGATAACCCCTCATGGTATTATTCTTGAGCACAAATGGAAGAATGCTAATGCCTCAAGGACTCTTCAACTGGAGTACTAACTCACCTCTGTTCTGCCGTCAAATTGGCAAGTTCTGGCACCCAACACCAGTGCCCATCGGGTATAACAGTGATGAAGATCTGCGTGAAGTACACGAAGGCCACACTGAACGCGAAGGGTATCATCATCAAGAACAGGATCTTCTGGTAGATCCCGAACTCCCCAATGTACGGCAGAAGATCGTCGAACTCGAAAGGCTTCGCCTCCTCGCTTTTCTCCGAAGTTTCCTCTATTTTCTTTAACCGGTCGTTGTTATTATCCCCATCCCCTACGAAGGCCTGATTCGCGTACGCCGCTGGGGGCGGTTTGGGCGGCTCCTGACCGCCCTCCCCAGCCTGCGAACGGATCACTTTCTCTTGTGGCGGCATTTTTTTTAAAGAAATTCCCGGTTTTGAAGCACTTCGAAGCACACGGTTTTTTGTGAGTCAGGCTAACCCTCTGGAGGTAATTCCCGACTTGTTCTGATTTCGACTGGAGGTTGGGAGCATTTCTTGGCGGTTTTTATAGGTGGCGGGGTTCTGAGGACGAAGCCTCCTACCATCGGCTTATTCGATAGCGTTCGGAGCGAGGTACTTGAACTTGAAAGTGAGATTTGTTAGATTTACCGTGTTAGTTGTGAGATTCCGATGCGAGATAGAATTTGACGGCTGTGTGTGAAGTCGGCAGTATATTTGGATTTTCGACAGGGTATTTGTTGTGCTAAATTGTGAAACAATTGTGATGCTTTGTGCCGTTGAATTTTTTCTTGATTCCATGTGTTTCTCATGATCTTTCAAAAACCAAAAAGATGGGCCAGCCTAGAGCTTTTCGAAAAATTGGATTCAAATGTCTGAAAAAAATTGTGCTAGACATCCTGTACAGGGTATCCCAAATTGCTTGATTTCGACTGTTTTAGGTACTTTTGGACTAGATAGGTGAAAACTTAAAAAGGTGTCCTGTTCTTGATTTTCGTAAAAACACCATTAGTGAAAACCGTTTCACGATATCTTCATTTTTTTTTTTATTTTGATATATTATCGATTTCGAAAATGTGCCATAACTTTTTTATTAACGAAAATATCTGAAAACGATTAAAACTTTCCAGAAGCGCTTTTTCATCTTAAATAAGAAACTATATTAAATTCTTTTCCTCGTGAAAAAAAACACTTTTTTATTTTAAATACGAACGATTTTTTCACCTTATATCATAAAAAAGATTTAAAGATAAAAAAAATGTTGAACAATGTGTTATTCCCAGTGAAGAAGTGCTTCTTGAAAGTTTTTATCTTTTTCGGATATGTTTAAGAATGAAAAAGTTATGGCACATCTTCGAAATCGAAAAAATTCCAATTTTTTTTTTATATCTTCGAAACAAATGAAGATATCGTGAAACGGTTTTTACTCGTGGTGTTTTCAAGAAAATCGAGCCCAGAACTCCTCTCAAAGTTTTTATCTATCTAGTCTAGAAGTACCAGAAAGAGCCAAAATCAAGCAATTTGGGATACCCTGTACATGTCTACCGCAATTTTTTTGCTTTGCTTTTGCTTCATTTTGACTATTTTAGGTACCTCTGGAATAGATAGATGAAAACTTCGAGAGGTGTCCTGGGCTCGATTTTCTTGAAACGATTTCACTATTAGCATTGAGTATTAATATATTTATACTCAATGCTATTAGTGAAAACCGTTATAACGATATCTTCATTTTTTTTTAATTTTGATATATTATCGATTTCGAATGTGTCATAACTTTTTTCATTTACGATAATATCTGAAAACGATTAGAACTTTCTAGAAGCGCTTTTTCACCAGAAATAAGAAACTATAATCAATTTCTCTTGGAAAAAAACACTTTTTTATTTTAAATACGAAAGCATTTTCTTCACATATCTTAAAAAAAATTGAAGATGAAAAAAATTTAAAATGATGTCTTTTTCCCAGTGAAAAAGTGCTTGTTGAAAGATTTTATCATTTTCAGATATTTTCGAAAATGAAAAAGTTATGGCACATCTTCGAAATCGAGAAAATATCAAAATTCAGCTATATCTTCACGGAAATCGAACCCAGGACTCCTTTCAACGTTTTTATCTATCTAGTCTAGAAGTACCAGAAACAGTCAAAATTAAGCAATTTGGGATACCCTGTACTGAGTTGTTTCCGTCTAATTTCCCAAAAAATTGAAATTGAAAAAAAATAAATGCCTAGCACTTTCTTTCTTCTTCTCTCAAATGGAAAATCTGGTGCTTTCTTGTGCCGTGGATATTTTCACTAAAATTTTTCAGATTTTCTGACAAATTACGAAAATGAAAGAAATGGCCAGCATTGTTTTTCTTACTTTGAAGAAAATTGTTTTACAGGTATGATTGTGCCCCAATTGTACCAAATTGTATTGGTTTGATGTTTTAGTACTACATCTCCTAAATTAGGGGAGATAGAAAAAAAGTAATATACAAGTCATGTTCTCTTTTCTCGAGAAACTCAAAATGCTAAAAACCGCAATTCTCAAGGTGTCTAGTTTCTACAGGGTGATTTTGAAATTTGGCCAATTATTATAATTGGATATACCTTCCCCAGTGTTGCAGCTACGCTCTCGAAATAAAAACATCTTTAGAGAAGTTTTTTCAGTACTTTTTACCAGTGCTATCAAAATTTCAGTGCCCCTTCAAATTTTAGAGAAATTTAAAAAAATTATTTTTTTCAAATGGAAACCATAGTGTGCTATGATGATTTTCAATAGACTATTCTCAGATAATTTCAAAATTATATCATAATGAACTTCCGAGCTTAAATATCGAAAAGCATTTTTCGATCAACAAATTCAAAGAGGGTTTTGATTTTGATTCATTTCTTTTCAGCTGAGGAAGTCATACAAATTGAGTCTGCTTAAATTATGTTGATCGAGAATTGTTTTTTTTCAGAATTTTCGTATTCCAGCTCGGAAGTATATCATGATATATATTTCTGAAATTGTCAAAGAAAAGTCTATTGAAAATCATCATAGCACACTACGGTTTCCATTTGAAAAAAATAAATTTTTTTAATTTCTCTAAAATTTGAATAGATACTGAAATTTCGATTGCACTGGTAAAAAGTACTGAAAAAACTGCCCTGAAGATGTTTTCATTTCGAGAGCGTAGCGGCAATACTGCGAAAGTTATAAACAATTATAATAATTGGCCAAATTCCAAAATCACCCTGTAGCATGGAAACTAGACACCTCAGCGATTTGCTGTTTCCAGCAATTTATGTTTCTCGAAAAAAGAGAACATGACATGTATATTTTTTCTATCTCGCTTAATTTAGGAGATGTAGTACTAAAATCTCGAAATCTGACCACCCTGTACAATTCAGCACAACAAAAATTTTCTCGAAAATCCAGAAGTGCTGGGCCAACTTTACACACAATGTTGCTACGTTTGCTGATTTTCCTATACAATCTACCGATTTTTATTATTTTCTCTGTATGAAAATAATACTTTTAATTATTTCTGAAAATCTAACCGTCACAACTTGGGACAATTTCGGCACATTCTTTTATAAGAATAAATAGGAATTTCGTCGAAGATTCCCGAAATGAAGTCGTTTTGCACAGGAGCCGAGATATTTCATTTTTTTGCCAGGTCGGGGTAGTTCGCGAAAAAAAAAATTCGTCATAGAGGGATGGGAGGTATCTTTTAAGGTCAATTCGGAGTCGTATATTCCCGAAATGAAGTCGTTTTGCCGGTAAAATGCATAGTAGTCGAGATGTTTCAATTTTTTTGCCAGGTCGGGGTAGTTCGCGAAAAAAAATTTTTCGTCCTAGAAAGATGGGATGTATCTTTTCAGGTCAATTCCTGTGCATTTTCTCGTGAAAACGACTTCGTTTCGAAAATCTACGACTTCGAATTGACTTTAAAGATATCTCACATCCCTCTAAAAAATAATTTTTTTTTTCTCGATCTGGCAAAAAATTTGAATATCTCGGCTCCTGTGCATTTTCTCGGCAAAGCGACCTTGTTTCGGGAATCTACGACTTCGAATTGGCCTGAAAAAAACCTTCAATCCCTCTAGGACGAAATTTTTTTTCGCGAACTACCCCGACCTGGCAAAAATTGAAATATCTCGGCTTCTGTATATTTCCCCAGCAAAACGACGTCGTTTCGGGAATCTACGACCCGAATTGCCCCGAAAAGATACCTAACCCCTCTGGGACGAAATTTTTTTTTCACGAATAAGTACCCCGACCTGGCAGAAAAATTTTTAAATGACTCGTTTTCTGTGCATTTTCTCGGCAAAACGACTTCGTTTCGGCAAATCTACGACTCGGGCATTATTTCGTGAAAAATTCTACCGATTTTTAAATTTATAATTGAGATTGTGTACAAAACAAATAACTTAAAAAATAACCAACACTGGATATCTCCTTTCTTTAAAAAAATTCAAAAGGTTGTTTTATTTACAAACTCAAGATGAAAAAATTCGTCCCACTCAAAACAGAAGTTCACCTATTTTTTTAATCTTCAAAAATTCTTCGTTTCTGAGTTCAAAATTGGTAAAATTTTTGTTCGGATATCCTGTATAGCACTTCATCATGAAAGCGCTTATTTTCAAACTTAGTATGAAAACTTTTAAATTAAAAATTTAGATTTCGAGCAATTGAACACAGTGCAGAACGTTAAACGATATCATAAATTTTTTGCCCTAAGCGATTAACGAAACAACATAAAAGTAAAAGTATCAATGTCCACTTATCAAAGATAATCGTTCTTGGTATCGACCCCAACGTATTAATTAGAACATTTCCCGACTTCCTGTTTATAGAGAGGAAGTAACGAAACTTTCAACTTCTTCATTGCAAATCCTTTCGGATCTGAACTGCGAGGTCGGGTGGACCTAATTTGAAGTTCCTGGAAAAGAATGACGGACGATATTCGGTGTGACAAAACTATAAGGAAGTGAAATAAAAACCCCCGGATTTAAGGTGATCGATTAATGGTAATCTAGATCAATATCGAATGGTGATCAGACAACTTTTATTCCTCCATTAACCCTGAAATTTATCGAGAATTCCTTTCTAATGAAAATAGTTAAAAGCAAAATGTATGCTTGCAGAGAGTTTCAGAGCAAAACCAAGACGCGAGCATGAAGGTTTTTTTCTCTTGGCAAAAAAAACATAGTAAGCTGATGGATTGCTATAAAAAAGTGTCTCTATAATGTTTTCATTTCAGCATCCTAGCACAAACTGAAACGGAGATAATGACCAAAGTTGAAATTTTCAAAATATGATAATACAAAAGTATGTTCAACCAAACATACAAGGAAATAACTTGAAACAGAATTGATGAGGAAATTACCATACCACCTTGTTATTTTTCTTCTTGTAATTTTTTCAGCTAACAGTTAACGAAGGAAGGAACAGTTTTCTGCAGACTCAAGACGATATCCTTCAATTTTTTAATCATCCCAGCGAACAATCGTACTGGTGCTAATTAACTGTTAAGAGATTGTTGTTATGGTTGCTGATCAGTAGATCTTAATTGATGCATTCTCAATGGTGATTATAGAGATTTGGAGGACGCATGGGACTGGATGCAATTAGTTCCGGGGGAGATATTGGAATATGGAAAATATCTTCTTCGTCCTCTAATGAAAACCGCAAGTTCCGCTGTGCGACAAAAAAAATTCGCTAATTAACCTTTAAGATGCAATTCGGAAAATAAGGCGGATTGTGACTTTTTCACCGTCGTTCTGAGTTCCTGGTAAACAATTAAAACTTTTCTCTATTTCAGTATCGTAATGAGTTCATTACAGTACTAAAAGTAGTGCTGTAATGAAACTCATTACAGCATTGTTTTCAGTTATATGTTTCGTTTTATGGTTGTCAGTACTGATCTCCGATCGAATTAAGTTTCGAATCAAAACAATTCAAATTCCGTGAACTGTCAAATTTCGTATGTCACACCAACTGCCAAGATACAAAACAAAAGTCACTAATCTGAATTTTCATTTGAATTTCGAAAATATTTCACAAAAATTGACAGAAATAGAGAAAATACCGTCTAATACTCGTTGCAGAAGGCAATTCCAACACTCATGCTTTCGAAAACTCGCTCCTTCGTCGCTCGTTTTCGAACTTCGCATTCGTGTTGGAATAGGAGCTCATTCTGCAACTCGTTTTAGAATATACTATTCTCTATTTCAGGATCGTAATGAGTTCATTACAGTACTAAAAGTAGTGCAGTAATGAAACTCATTACAGCATCTCTCTATTTTCAAATTTCGTAATCTGTCACACCAACAGCCAAGATACAATTCAAATGATACAAATCTGAAATTTTATTTGAATTTCGAGTTATTTCACAAATCTTGTCTGAAATAGAAAAAAATTCTTCTAATACACGTTGCAGAAGGCAATTCCAATACGAAAGCATGAGTGTTTGAATTGCCTTCTGCAGTAGAATTCGAAATTTCCATTCATGATTAATATACGAATGTTGAAGTTGACTCTGACTTTTTATTTCAGAAAACACCCTGTATATTTTTTGCAATTTTTGATTTCTACTCAAAATGACCTTTTCAACGATCAACTCAAATCAAATTTATTTAATCAATCTAGATACAGATTACAGCAATACTTATACATAAAATTTCATAGTGGTTAATAATTAGTCTGTAAACAAAACTAAAAATATTCAAGTGTGTCACACTTTGTATTATACATTTGATTTGATGAAGGAAACGACAATTTCAAATTGAAAGAATGGCAGTCGTTACGATATTTTGTATAATCTTGATTTGGCTTCAATAATTGATTTTTTGAGAACATGAAGATCTCCACATTTAACACTGCTGGTTTTCAACTTTTGTGGGTATTTGAAAGATTGTATATATACCAGATTACTTCTATTGATTTGGAAGATCTAAAAAAAAATCGATTTTCAACGAAGACAATGAAGAGTTTCCATATTGATACTTATACGACTGAAAACGATGAAAAATGCCTTCTGCATTTTTGCATTTTCATTATCTTCATCCTACTATTATTTTATTAACATTTTAGCCTTTTCAAATGCTTCGGTCCGATCTAAATATTCATTTGACATTCTAGAATACATTTGCATTTTTTACGGAACCTATCGAATTGAGAGGAGCATAAATGAAGGATGGCAAGATCTGACAAGGAATAATTTCAAGAAAACATCTCTCTCAATATCATACCACAGGGTCAAATTAGACTTGTTTTGAATAAGTTTCATAAAAATCTTATCGGATCAACTTTTGAATTGTGGGAATGAATTATACAATAACCTTCTCATTAGAAAGAAATGCAATAATTTCAACAAGAAAAGAATTTAATGCTTGTTATATAGGTACGATGTACAGATGAGTCTTTGACTTGCGCATATATTTTAACTGGAAGTACACAATTGGAGTTGTTAAAGGTTTGAGCACAGCTTAATAAGCTGTGGTTTGAGTGGAGGTACAAAAAATTGGAGTTGTTTTCTATTAACGGCAACTCTATAAGCAATGGAATATGGAATGATCAATATAGCCCTTGGCGATATTGAACAATGCTCTGTACTTATATTGCTTTGATTCGTATGTGAGAATTTTTTATTTTTGGGAAGATATCCTTTTTTTTAAATATGCCATTATTTTTAAATAATTACAAATATCAACACCATTTTTCACAAGGGCGATTGACTCGACCATTGATAATTTACTCTATAAAGTTGATAAGCTCCTTATTTTTTATTTTTCTTGTAAGTTTGCTAGGAAAACAGGTATATCGTACTGCTGAGCTGTTTTTCAAATTGGAGTTCAAAAATTCCAAGTTCAACACTTTTTATTAATTATTCCACTATCGACGAACATATTAGGCAGTCAAGAACTAAGGACAAAAATTGGACAAGAACGCATATTGAAATGGAAGTCTTTTTTATTAGTAAACAAGCATTTGTTAGTAACCATAACCTTGGCAACGTTTGCCATTCGCAACAACCCTGTGATCATTGGAATATTAAAATGCATTTTGAAGTTTAATGTCTTTCCAAATTCACCTATTTTGTTATCAAAATAGGGTAGTCATACAAAACACACTATGATATTTGTGTTTAAGGTGATTTAATTTATTTTTTTATGTGTTTTTCACTCACAAAATCAAATATCTCCTTTAACACTCACATCATAAAGGACTATTTTCATTACAGTTCCAAAAGCAGTGCTGTAATGAACTCATTACAATATTGTCTTCAGTTATATATTTCGTTTTGTGGTTGACAGCACTGACCTCCGATCCTATCCATCAATTCAAGAAGCACTCCTTTTGATATCGAAACACTCATTTCAATGAAATATAAATAGTTCCAATATGTGAAAAATACTAAATCACTTCATTCCTTGGTCGAAATAAATACCATCAGTATAAGAAAGATATGGATCTTTTCGACTGTTTTCCCAAACTGTCCACAAAAAAATGTACGGTATTCTGGTAGAATTTATTTCCGTGATAGCTTTTCACCAAACTTAATTAGAATGAAAATGTCAAGAACACCATCAATTCTTGTTTAAAAAGAAGAATTTATTCAAATATTTGAATAAATTACCAAGAATCTGTCATAATTTGTTGAAAGCGCCACCTACAGTTGATTAATCGAATCATTCCTCATATTCTCAAATTGGCGAAATAAAATCTAATCAGCGCATATACCATGTATTTCAATATCTTAGCTTTGTTGATTTTATCGTTACGTCAGCTGTAAAAAAATTGACGTTTCATTTTACTAGCGCTTTAAATAAGCATAAGAATACTTTTACGCAGTAGATTGGATCGAATTTAAACTCAGTAGTAACTATATAGTTTCGATTCGAAAATGATGTTCACGCAAAATTTTGTCAGGATATTATGAATAACTCTGTAAAGTTCAGGATATTATCATATTCTTCTCAAAAGGTCTGGAACAAATTGGCTGCCGTAAGCTATCAAAATCCTGACGTATAGAACATAGAAGTACAAATTAAATGCCACCGTTTTTCGATAGATGGCGCTAGTAAAATGAGATGCTCAAACTGACAGATCCAAGGAGCAAATGGGAGAAATGAAACCAAGTGGTGGTTTGTTTTAGTTTAAAATGGTGCGATAGGTGCTCAGACTCCTCAAGGATAAATATGGAGCATTGTCTTGTGGTGTCCACCCAAACATTTATACATACCTTCTCTATAATCTTTGATGACCATCATGGTTGCAATGAGAATGATAATACTTGGTCTCCGCGTAGGTTGCAGTGACTATTAAAATTAATAGTCACTGTAGCGTAGGTTAACGCGGTGCGACATCTATCTGGCGATCGATAAAATTGCACCACCTTCACTCCATGCTAGCTCAAGTTAAACTAATGCACCAGTTCAGGTCTAGTTCCTGAATTCAGTCTTTTTTAATCAAAAGTCGCTTTTCTAGTCTCAATTTTTTCCTATGCAATTTAGGATTGAATGAAATGACTCATTACTCAGCTAACTCAAATTATAACAGAACCTTTGGAAAAAAACTTATCAGTATGTACTGTGATTCCTATTATAAGTCCACGAATTTTCACATTCACATTTTTTTTACGAATTCCTGTTGCAGTAACCTCAGCTAAGAACTTTCTTGTTTCAATGTGTATTGTATTACTTTAGCTCTGTCAATCAATCAAAATAATATATATCCCAAAATATTCTTTTAAAGTGTTGTCTATCGAATTTTATTCTGCGTAAATTTCGTATACCTAAAACCTATGACAATAAAAAAATTATTAACGAAACACAAAACCACGTCACAATAATACAAGAAAAACCTTTCCAACATTTATTATAAATAAAACATAAGAACTTCACAATTCAAATTTTTAAAAAACATTTCAAACATAGACATATTCTAAAAAACTTACAACTAAAACTGCATTTGTTGAAAAATAATATTTAGATATTCTTAAAATTGGCTATATTTTGTGAGGTCCATCAACAGCACCTGACTCACAAGACAATCGGCAGGCTGAAAATAACCAAATTCAAAAATAACTCCAAGACTCGAAATGTACAGAAAAAAAAACATGAACAAACAAAAATGGATAACTGCCTACAGAAAGTTTGAGATTCCCCAACCTGAGAAAGAGAGTAGCAAAAAATCAGTTCCGTTCTGTTTAGAGCTCATCAGCTCTAGAATGCGGAGTGTCACTCTCACATTGTTAGAATCTCAAACCACTACTCAATTTTTACTGATTTCAGAACTGACAGGTGTTAACCAATAATTATCATGAACAAATAAAGAAACTCACCTCTGGACAAATTCCTATCAAATTGTCAGCGTGCGAGTAAAACTCCTCCTTTAGAGAAATTACGATTGTCTGGAGAGATTCAGTTTTTTCTGTAATATATTTGGCCACTTTTCCAATGTTGGTGTTATCTAAGGCCGCATCAACCTCGTCAAGGACGAAGAATGGGGCTGGTTGATAGCTGTGAATTGCAAAGAGCAGAGCAAGCGCAGCAACTGTTTTCTCCCCTCCTGATAAGTTCGACATAGGTTGAAATCTGGAAAAATGGAAGAGAATCTAGACTATCCTTTTTTCCAACAGGAGTCGAATCGGAACTAAACATTGTCAACAGTTCTTACTTGAGTTAAGAAGGCAAACAGACACATGGAATGTGTGACAAATTTTTAACAAAAAAACCGAATTTAAAACACGAAATCCCAAAACAAAGATGCTCTAGAAAGGAAAAAATAATTGCGTTTTTACCACACAATGAAGTTAGACCTACTAAATGTGCTGCTCCTATGCAATATGTATTAGAGAGTTATCGAAACGCAAATAGAGGCCTAACTTGAATAAAGTTTCTCCTATTTTGACATTTACTCATGCGCATTCGCACAAGATTTCAAAGCGGTCTGTAATGAAATACCTCCTCTATTCAACTTAAATAAAGGACAGCCGTATTTAAATAAAAGATCCCTTATTTTGAAAGTTCTCGCAATATTCTAGGTTAAACAGCTTCTC
Source organism: Hippodamia convergens (assembly GCA_038502775.1). Classification (NCBI taxonomy): domain Eukaryota; kingdom Metazoa; phylum Arthropoda; class Insecta; order Coleoptera; family Coccinellidae; genus Hippodamia; species Hippodamia convergens. Next base: position 20,157,964 of record CM076608.1, read on the forward strand.
ACAATTGTCAAAATAAAGGAAATGTCATAACAAAGTTGTCAATAAATATTCTTTGATAAAATGAGGCTTGTATTTATGTTCCGTTACCTCTCTATTACCGTTCAAATGAACTTTATCAGGTTTATTTCATTATGAATGGATAACACTCTGGGACATCACCACAGCTATAACCCAATTTTCCAACTCATCAAATTACTAAAAATCAATTTTCAGCAGGCCGCAACTTCGATAAGAAATAATAAGAAGGGAAATTGTAGCCTTGAGGTTCTTGCTTTTAAATTAGAATCTTAGAATATTGTAGCGACAGTAGTTTTTGGGTAAGAAAACACACAAAAAAATCTAAATTTTCCAAGTTTCGTTTTTTGTTTCACAGACGTGAAAAAATTTGCTTTACCGCTATAATGATCGCTCATTCAGCTTCGATTTCTTATTTTATAGACCTTGCAACGTCCATTTCTCATGAAGATATCGCCCTTTAAATGAAAAAGGACCTTTTTGTCTTTGATTATCGATATCTCAACAACCAATGATCGCACAGAAAGTTAAAGGTGAGTTTCGACAACCTGAATGAATTCCTCTCGACGGCTATTCATTCCTTTTACGAAAAAATAATTTTTCTCTTCGTTACATGAATTTGAAAATACAATCAATTAATTAACAGGGGGCTTCTGGTATTCCTTTGAAAAATCAAGACCTGGATCGAACATATTGAGACAGCAATAATATGGAGTGTGCCTTTTACAGTTCAATATGTTCACAATAACCCTTCAAAGAGGGTGCAGCCAGCCGTTTTTTCATTTCTCGATCGATTTTTTTTAAAATATAAAAGGGTCGCAATTCTTGCTCTGAAAAGCTTTAAAATTTTTCCAAGCTTTGTACACAATTTTATTGCAGAGAGTGCTTTCATTTCAAGAACAGAAAAAACTTGGAATTCAACAAGAAACTTGGAGCTACATTTTCTTAATTAAATTTTTTCCAGTAGTGTATTTGCCAAACATGCCTTCTCCCCATCTATTATTGTAATATAATTTTCCGTCAAATCTAATAATTATGACTACCCGGTGCCATAATTTCATTTAGTTCATTTGGCAACACTGTATTCGAATACGGCAAATACACTGCGCAAAAAAATTAACGCACATTCTGAAAATCTCAATTTATAACTTATTTTTTATGTTCTCTTGGAAAGGTTTTGAACGAAACAAGACACATTAAATGGAAGAAAAATTCAGGATTTCACCGAATCTTATGTGAAAAAAAAATGAACAACTTTAAAAATACTGAAATGCTGATGAGTGATTTAATACTTGGTGCACCCCTTGCGTTAATTACAGCTCGGCAACGACGGTTCATGCTCAAAATGAGTGATCTTAAAATGTTCTGATCTAATCCTTTCCAGATTTCTCCGAGTGGATTCCTAAGTCATTAAGAGTAGCTGGATGATTTTCTGAACTTCTCAGCCTTCTATTGAGGTTGTCCCAAACCTGCTCAATCGGATTGAGATCTGGACTTCTTGCTGGCCATTTCATTCAAGAGACTTCAACCTCTTCAAGGTACTCCTGAACGATGCGCGCAAGATAGGGTCTGGCATTATCGTCCATAAAAATGAAATTTTCACCAATGTATGGGGCAAATGGCACTACATGCTATTCAAGAATGTTCCTTATATACTTTTATCAGCATTCATAGCTCCATTATCACCACTAGGACTGTGCAAGCAGTCAAAGATATTCCACCCCATACCATAATCGATCCTCCCCCGAAACCAGTTGTATTCAGGAAATTGCACTGAGCATATCTTTCATGTGGACATCTGTATACAAATCCAAACGCGCCCTTCGATGGGCTGGGGTAAGAGCTATGCCTCTTGCCGCGACACGAGGCCTTAAATCATATTCTCTGAGGCGATTTCTTATTGTCTGAGTGCTAATTTGCACCCCATGAGTTTGCTCAAGCTGATTTTGAAGGAGGCGAGCGGTTGCAAACCGTTGTCTCAACGAAGAAACTCTCAAGTAACGTTCTTGAATGGCAGTTGTTACCCGTGGTCTACCCTGTCCTGGTCTTCGGACATTCATACCTGTCTCCCTGAATCGTTGCAACATTCTGGACACACTTGTATGGGAAACTTCAAACTTTTCTGCAATTCTTGTGTATGTCCACCCTTCTTCTCGCAAAAGTACCTCTTGGACACATTCCTCTTGGGTCAAATTGCGTGTTTTGAGTTGCATAGCGATCAAGTGTAGAAAATCAAATGAAAGAAAAACTATTGATCACTAGAATTGATCGAGAACAACTGATTGGAATGGAGCCAATACATTCAAAATCTGATAAAATCATCTTTTTTTATTCCTGCTGGGAAAAAACATCTGTATTGAAGAAAAACGTTGAAAGTGGATAACATATGCATGCATAATGAGGAATGTTCACAGGTATGCAAAATCGATCGAAACTTCGTCACAGTATAACCTTCATGTATATGAAATCACTAGTTTTTGTTTCAGTCGAAAAGACCTAGTAGTTCGGATTTTACAACCCCGCGAATATTCAATTCCTCGCGGCGATGAGACGTCATACTACATACGCAAATCGCAGTCCGTGGGCCGAGAGGCCCTTATATTGGACCCGGCTACGTACTGAACCTCGCAAGTCGTTGGGTGTAAAGTGACGTCACACGGATCCATCGAACTCATGTTTATAACTCGATATCTCGGGCGCTATTTGAAGTATTCAAATAATTTTTGGACACAATATTTTCATTTTCTACGGAGAATAGGAATATAAAGAAATTGAAAAATGTGAACATTCCTCATTCTGATAAAAATAATTATCATTGAGAACACCTTCAGTTGTAGAATAAATTTGAGATTTCCATAATGTGCGTTAATTTTTTTGCGCAGTGTACTTGACCACATTACGGTAGGTGACTCAAATATCCAGATACCCTATAATAACTACCGTTAATTTGTCCAAAATTGGAGAACTCTGTTTTTTTTTGTCATGGATGCCTTAATCAAAACCTAACCAAACTTTCATTAAACTACCCTTGAAGTGCACCCTTTCCAATAAAAAAAAGAATCATCGAAACCGATGGGCATTATATTGGGTTATCCGTCCATTACAGCGCACATACTTAATACAAATTTAGGATTTATCTTCTCTTAGTTGCCATTGTCTGAACTGGAAATAATTGAAATGAGTTCCAACTGCAAGCACCAACTGTCAGATTAAAAAAAAATCATCAAAATCGGTTCACCCAAACGAGAGTTCTGAGGTAACAAACATAAAAAAAAAACAGAAAAAAGGAGAAAAAACATATATGTTTGACATCGGTTAAAAATAGAGTTGGTTATGATGTGAAACTAGGTGAAGAATCCTTACCTTTTTCCGGGAGCCACACAGTTATAGTTGATACCGTCCAAATAAGGCTCTTCAGGATTCTCAGCACCCAAAAACGCCTGCGCAGATTGATTCTGAGCCAACGACTTATAAATCGCATCTATCTCGTTCGACACGTGATCGAAACATTTCGTGAACCTGTCGTATCTCTGTTGTTTTATCCTTTCGAAGGCGATTTTCGCCTTCTTATTCTGCTTTTGGAGATTCTGAAACTCCTCGTTTGTCGATTGGAGTTTCGACTGCGCACTCTCCAGTTTTTGCATGGCCCTCAGATTGGGGCTTGGATTTTATTCAAGGTGTCCGTCAGGGATTTTATCGAGTTTAATAGTTTATCTGCCATTCGTTTGATTTCGTCCTTCTCTTCGAGGTCCTTCAAGTTTTCAGACAACATGTTGTAGTCGATCTTGATTCTGGAAAGAATTGGAAATTCGTTATTGTTTACTGTTTTATTCGGCGAGAAATTTTGATGTAATCAACCCAGCCCAACCAAACTCAATCTCAACCAGCGAGCCAGCCTACCCTTTAACCTAACCTCATACAGCCGAACATATCGCACCCTCGCTACAAAAGTGACACAACTCAAAATTGACTTTTTTCGGTTTATGCTATGAATTATATCAGAAAACGAGCCTAGATTAAATCATGGAAAATTTTTACCCACATCAGTGGGTCCTCCATATATCATATAGATACCTACGTATCAAATTTGGTGTCTATTTCATGTTTCCAATTGATTAGAAAATATTTAGCATTTGAATATTTTCGACTTTTTATTTTGAGTTGTGTCACTTTTGTAGCGAGGGTGCGATATACTAACTGACAAAGAAACTGCAACACCCAGAAAAGACTGTTTGAATTTTTTTTTGGTGACACAGAAATTTCGCGTACACGTTCTCTGAGCATTTTTAACAATAACTAAACATCGATTTTGGATCTTCTCGAATAGCTGGTTTGTTGTAAAAGTAACAAAAAAATGTTTTTATGAAAAAACCTTCACGATTTTTTTTCTCCAAATTTGAATTATTTACTCCTTCCTATACTATCAATGTTTTACAAAAAAAAAAAATTAATTGGAACAGCTACTTCTGGGTGTTGCAGTTTCTGTGTCAGTTAGTACAGGGTGTACCAAGTTCGACGACCTATTAGGCGTTTCTGGAAAACTAGACCTATTTGAAATCTGAAAATTGGTATTATGTTATTGTTTGACATTATCTGAGGAGCTAAAATATTCTTGGAGCCTGAGCACTTTCAATTACGAGTGAAAAAAAATTTGAAAAAAACTTTTTTTGTTTTTTTTTTTAATTTGATAGAGTATGCAATTCAGAATACATTCGTACTCAAATCGTTGCATTCGTCGAAATACTTTCCAAAATATCCAGAAGAATTTTAAGAAAAAAGTGAGATAAGAGTATTCGGTATCATGTTTGTTATTCCTATTCTGAGTATCTTAAGCACAAACCGTATTCACATTTTCGAAGTCGAAGATTGTGGAAATATTGTACATTTCTTGAATTTTGGAAAATTCGTCACAGGATGTTCCAAATGTTGGGTCCAAAATTGGGATCAAGATTGGCTCATAACTTCCGTTTTTCTAATTAGAACCCTATTTTTTTAAGATTGCGTTGGATTCTGCGAAGAAAAATGATGATTGTTTCAACATGTTAATGCTCCTAAAATTAATAATTCTTGAGTTATTTAGGATTTTTTGATTTTATATCGTACGTAGCGTCAAATTCATTAAATCTGTTACATATCAACAATGTTAAATGAATTCAGAAAAGAGGTGTGTCACTAGTGAGTTAATGGAATAATTTATCTTCTTGACCAAGATCATTGTTGATATGAAACAGATTCTATGAATTTGATACTACGTACGACATGAAATCAGGAAATCCTGAATAACTCTAGAATTATTAATTTTAGGAGCATTAACAAGTGGAAATATTATCATAATTTTTCTTTGCACAATCCAAGCAAGCGGAAAAAAAAGGGTTCTAATCTGAAAAACGAAAGTTATGGGCCAATCTTGATCCCAATTTTTGACCCAACATTTGGAACACCCTGTGACGAGTTTTTCAAAATTTTAAAAGTGTACAATATTTCCACAATCTTCCACTTCAAAAATGTGAAAACGGTTTGTGCTTAAGATATCTAGATCAGGAATAACAAACATAATACCGAATACTCTTATCTCCCGTTTTTCTTCAATTTTTTCTCGATATTTTGGAAAGTATTATGACAAATGCAACGATTTTAATACGAATGTATTCACAATTGAAAACTCTATCTCATTCGAAAACAAAAAATAAAAAAAAAATTTCGAAATTTTTTTTTCATCCCTTGTATAACAAACTGAAAGTTGTCAGGCTGTAAAAATATTTTAGCTCGGAAGATAATGTCGAACAATATCATAATCCCAATTTTCAGATTTCAAATAGGCCCAGTTTCCCAGAAACGCCTGATAGGCAGTCGAACTTGGGACACCCTGAATATTATTATCATTCAGGAGAAACCTTCTTCGAGTAAATGAAAGACTTTTCGTAATTATATGAATATCAATTGTTCTAGTAGTTGTGAGATTAGACATCCTAGACAAAGTTTAACTTTCAATACACCACTGGAAAATATTAAGGCATCAAGAAAAAAATCAAAATTTTCTTGGCAATTTTCACTTTGAGAAAAATGGTCGTACAAGAAATAACAAAAAAGGAAATTGCAGCTCCGTGTTTCTTGCTTTCAGAATAGAACTTTAAAATTCAGTAGCATCAGTAGTTTTCGAGTAATATCAGAAAAATCAGCGACAAAATTTTCAAAATTTTTTGGGTTTCTAATTTTGGTCAATTTTTTTTTTCGTTACTGCTATAATAATCGGATACTTCGTTCATTAAGCTTCAATTTCCTTTTCAATAGAACTTGATATGTCCACTCCTCATGGAGATATCGGCCTTCAAATGAAAAAGGTTCCTTTTGTCTCTGATAATCGATATCTCAGCAACCAATAATCACACAGAAACTTAACGGTGGGTTTAGAGAACCTAATAAATTCCCCGGCTTTCATTGCTTTTCCGAAAATTATTTTTTTTTCGCATTAATTTGAAAATGAGGACACCAATAATGTTAAGCGAAATATATCTATACAAATATTATAAATGTGAATGTCCGTGTGTTTGTTTGTCCTGTATGGACTTTATTTTGGAAGGTTTTCATGTAGGTTTCATTCCAATGTCACGAAGAAATGAAAAATATCGGGTTTTCATGAAAAAGTCGGTAATTAACCCGGTTTTTTCAGGTTTTTACGGCCGACGCTTGGTAAACTATAAGAAATAGAGAAACATGGTCAGAGACAATTTTGTAGTACCCAAAAAGTTCTATAAAAAAAAAGTCCGCGACGGCATGTCTAACTGCTGAGGACAACCCACGATTACCATTCTCAACATTTTCAGTTCAATTCGAAATAATGTCCAATTTGAAGAGGGCTCCCGATTGGCATAGAATGAATTTATATATAAATGGATGTGATTATTATCTGCGGCATTTATTCCTGATGAAAAATGCTCTTTACAGTATAGTTTTCTAATGGATACTTCAAAAGTTACCGAAGGTTGAACGAATGCGAATTCAAGCAAGAAATTATTGAATCTACTCAAGATAGCTTTGTCACTTAGTCACGTGCCTGTTTCTCCTTCGATAGGAGGTTATGAATGTGGGGTTGCGGACCTATCAGTACCGTTTTAAATTGAAATATAACGCAGGCGGAGCCGCGGGTTTGAGCTAGTAGTTGATATATCAACTTTTTCCAAAACAATTCTTTCCCGTGTCAACAATAGTTCAAACATTACGGTACACACCTGGCCTCCTTCTCCAAATTCACAGAACTAGAATCGCCTGAAGAGCTTTGCGATTGAGGATCAGCAGCCACAATGTCTTCCATATTACCAACAAGCATCGGAATGGCGATATCATCCATCTGAAAAGAATATCTTGAATAAAATTCTATACTCCATTCACTTTGATAAAATCACATAGGAGGTCATGGTATCGTTTTCAGGAGTTGGTGCACCTGATGAAAAGTCTGTGCGCACACAGAAAATATCGTTAATGACAAAATGACGTTGCCAGTTTGTATCTTTGTTTACATTTTGTTTGAAATCGAAATATTGCAAATAACTAGAAAAGGAATCCCTTCTATCAATTCATATAAACGTTAATTATATTCGTCCATCACATCTTTTCCAATTCATTCATTTTCCGAATAAATTCACATTCTGAGAAATACGTAATTGCTAAGAATGTAGAAAGGGCAACATAGTGTTGACTTGGAACATAAAAATATTTTGACAAACGTCATAACCTCCATTTTCGTTCGATACAGAGTGGAATATGTCAAATTTCCAAGGCCAGAGGTGTGATTTTATATTTGTGAATTGAGTTTAGATCAAACACAAAAAGTAGTTCATTTTACCTTGCACTGCATAAGTATCGTATGCCTTTCGCTCCGTTTGCTCTCGATCTTCCCTTCGAAAGACACTATAGCCTTTTGGGCAGTTTGTACATCTTTGGCGATCGTCCCAACTTCCCTTCTAGCTTTGCCCAACTCTTCTTCCATACCGTCAACTTCCTGCTTTTTGGAAAGTCTCTGAGCCTTCAACTGTTCGACTTGCTGAAGGTCCTTATCGATTTCGTCCCTGTGTTTCTGTTCCTGTTTCTTACCAGCTTCAAGACGTTCCTCCTCATCGTTTACAGTGCGTTCCCATCTGCTTACGTTGTCTGAAAATGAGGTTATGATATTCATGCGAACAAATGGCGTTTCATGAGAAAATTCAATGGAATGAGGGAAATTTGTTGTTTATCGTTGAGTTTGGCAACACTGCCTGCATTGAGTTTCATTTAGTAGTGTTAAGTTCCCCTTGAAATGATCCCTTGCTAAAATTACGTTGCACCAGCTGCTTAAGTGACATTCTAATGCCGAAAACCAACCATAAATTTGAATGCTCCTGTAATGACCACTTGAACATTTGAGGGTCAGATTCTAACCTAAAAGAATTTGTCAAACTCATAAACTGACAGCAGAACATTCGTTGTTTTCTAATAACTTCGTCTAATAATGTAATAATAAATGATGGATTCATTACAATTGGAAACAGACGACTTGCAAGTAGTTGAAATTGTGGAACTAGGATTTGCTAGCCGAATATATGAAAGACATTCATATTTCAATGAATTGGATGAGTTCTCTTTTTTTCCAAATGTTCCTTCTGAAGGAACAGACTGTCTCGCATTTATTGGCATTAATAGAAAACCGACTAGAATATCCTTTGTCCTTACAGATTCCTTCAGTGAATAATAAATTTTCTCTGGGTAGAGATAGTTTTTTCAAACCGGGTTCGGCCAACCAAGTGATGATTTTTCGCAACTTCAGATGTTCAGAGATTGCTACAGATCATTAATGAAGGGAAATCATCTTCCTTATATAAACCAAAAAAAAAAAAATTAAATTTCAACAAGCCAATCTAACGTTGACTGATGCATGAAATCGTGATTTGACAGTAAAGTTAGGTTAAAGAAATGACAACTATAATTTGTAGCAAACCAGAAAATAAAATGGCTTTATTGAACTAGGGTGAAGTTTCACAACATGAAAAACAGAAATATCACTAGAGAGAAATATTTAAGGGTCCATTACTTGAGTGAAAATCGTACAACTGTCAATAAATTTAAGTGATTCTCAACTTTGAGAGACGCTTATGCCCACTTGCACCGTCAAATATAAGTCTGACTTACGTCCAACTTAAATTTGAAGTTAGGTTTAAGACGTCGTTTCTCTTGCACCGCCTCATAAGTCATGACTATTTTGAGCCGCGAATATTCATGGCTTAAGCAAGACTTTAGCCCGTCTCAAATATTCATAAAGTCATAAACGAACTTAAGTTTTGACGTGTTGTTTTTGATTGCGTGAATTTAATAATTATTACGGATAGAACTTTATTGAATGAAATTGATGATCTTTATGAGGATGATTTCGACATATTAGTAATCATTGATTATGGCTTTTCTAGGAGTCTAGAATTTAATAGGCCGATCACTACCATATATGGGCGAATTCGCATTTTTTCGGCGATTTCGGTTGACAAAAAAACTACTGAGATTCATTTTGCCAAGTGATATGTAAGTACATATCTTATGTATGACGATATCAAACCTCAAAGAAGGCAGTTTAAGCCTTGATGATATTGTAGGAATGAGAGTGTATCACCGATTAGTCAACTCCTTACGTGCCTGCGATTCTACGCAGGACATTTATTGGCTGGAGCCGATTTGATGAAAATCTACGAATCTACAGTATCAAGAATAGTTGTTGGAGTTTCAGTATTCATAAAAATGCGTCAGACAGAAGCAGAATTACGTTCCACCCAAATTCAATTTTATCAAATTGCTGGATTTCCTCGTGTTAATGGAGCAATTGATTGTGTGATTATTAATTCTGCAGGTACTATTTACTCTTGTGAACGTGAAAAGTATAACTTCGATGATATTCCACAGGTAGAGAATTATGTCATTCTAGTTACACATAAAGAATTGTTGAAATCAAATCAAATCATTTGCTTCAAATAAAAAAAAATAGTTTGTGCTGTCCCTGTTCGTCAGCGGCCCAAAGTACCTCTTTGTCGTTCTGTGAATCAAAATACTGAAAAAGAAAATGTATAGACAAAATATCTTGTTTGATTATGAATTCGCGTGTTCTTCTTACTTAGTTGTGCTTAGTGCCGACACGAAACCATATGGTCATATCGCATTTCTATTAGAGTAAGATCCCAGGGCCGCCAGACCTCACTTATTTTTGAAGTAACGAATTTTATAGTATAGACAGTCTTATATGTGTTAAATAGTGTGTGCCTACTCGCTAGCTTGGCTAGGCGGCCCGTTCGCAGGTAGCAGGTAGAAAAAGTGGACAAAAACATACCGAACTTTTCTTAAATTCGAAGAACTGATTTTTATATATGTCACGCAGAATATTATGAAAAATAAATATTTCATATTGCCAGACAGTTTCCGTGGGCCGAAATTCCTCCCAGACGCTTCAAATTTCAATAAAAAAAATGACAGGTTAGAAACATTGTGTCATTTTGACAACATTCGGAATCAAACGACAAAATTTCTAGCTCCTCCAAGGATGGAGGTTTGGTCGTTGGGCCAGCAACCCAACACCAAAAAAGTTCACAATGTTGCTGAATTTCTCATTCAACAAGCCTCGGAATAGGACTGGTAGTATTCAACGACGTGAGTGAATGAACTAAAAATGAGAATGATTATTTGAAATGTACAGGGACTATTGAGCACCAGGAGATCATTTTTGCTGGAGTTGTTTGTTACGTAAGAGTTGGATTGGAGATTGAAAATGAAGTAGCAGGACAGTTCGGAGACATAAAAAGTATTGAAAGGCTTGATGAAGAGAACTGGTTATACGGCATCAAGCTGTTTCTTGATGATATGTATTGTAGATTGCATATTGTTAAGCCCAGAATATACATCTACATACATACATAGAAACATTGTTGCGAAATGGCCAGATTCAGCACTTTTGTTAAATTCGAAGCACTGATTTGGATATATGTAACGCAAAATATTATAAATAAATGAATATTTTCTATTGCTAGACCGTTTTCGTGAGCCGTAATTCCTCCCAGACGCTCTAAATTTCATTGAAAAAGAAAACATTGGTAGAAATGGCCCTAAGAGAGAGAATATGACTTGTACCTGTACCTCAAAGAATGTTAAATCTTCAGATATTTGCAAATTAAACAGCATATAGTGCATAGTATTAACTCACTTTGGGTGTCTCTGCTCCTCTCGAACTCAAGATTACTGGTTATTCTGTTGATCTGCTTCTGGAACTCCAATCTTTTCTGCTTCCTTTCTTCTTGAGCCCTCAACTCTCGATCCTCGTACTGACGAATGTTACGAACGCCAATCTCTTGGCAAAACTTCGAGAACACCACATCTTCCACGCTGTTCATTTTCAATTTGATCTCTTCGATCTGCTGCTCTCTGGATCGCATGGTTTTTTCTATGGCTTCGATTTGCGGCTGAAGAAATTGGTAAAATGAAAAATGAAAATAGGTAAAGTGACTAAAAGAAGTTAAGAGAAAAAAAGGAATTCTTTACTCACCCCAAATGATGTCATCTCATCAGTTAATCTTCCAAGTTCAGTTTCAACAGCTTTGATTTGTTTTTTCTGTAAGAAATAGACAATTAATTCGTGGATCTTAACAGGGTGTTTTTGAAGTGTAGATTTTTTTACAGGTGGTTTCAGAAACTGTTATTAAAAACCCACTTAATTTGTTGGAAAATGTAGAATTCTCATCCTTTGAAAACATCCTGTATATGTTAAATGAATTTAGGAGTCGAGAACAAATACACAAAATTGAAACGGTGTGGTACTTACAGTACTTTCCATGTCTGTCTTAGCATAACGCAATCTCGTTTCCAACCCTCTAATCTGAGAATCGACAGTGTTCATTTCAGACTCTTTTCTGGACTTCTTCATGGCTTCCCTGAGCTCTTCAGTCAGTTTCTCTTCTGCTGCTTCAGCTGGGCCATATGCTTCTCATCCCACCGTTTAGCCCTTCGAGCTAAATCAAGTGTACCCCCTGATATGATACCAGATCGTTGATAATAAGTACCGTCCAACGCAACAGCCTGAAATTCAGCAAAATCAGAAAATATACTTCTTATTAATCATTACTTCATGCCAGTTGTAACTTCATAATTTCCAAAATCAAAATATTCTGAAAACCGTACAACGGACGGTACACAGTATCGAGTTTTATCAAGAGCACCTTTTCAGTGTAAAATTTAAGGATGTTCAAGTTCACTTGAAATTTTGCTAAATAAATCTAAGATTAAAAAAGTTATATTCAATACCACTTGGTACGAACCGCGTAACTAGCGCCCTCTATAAGAGTCAGATATAAAAACAAATTCATTGGATGTATCAGCTTCCAAAACATATTAATATAAAATTTCATTACAATGTTGTTTCGGCAAAATCGTGAAAAAATTGTATAACATCAACATTAACATTTTCAATTGTCCAACAATCAATCAAAGAGACTCCACTTACATCGTATCTCCCTCCAAGCTCATAAGCTACCTTATTTGCGTCCTCCGGTGTCTCGCATATCAAGGCATTGTTGGTAACGAAGAGAATGGCCTTGGCTACACTTTGAGGTTCGAACTGAAGCACGTCATAGAGCAATTTCACCCCTCTGGGATCTGTTATACTCCTCAACCTTTCTTTTACAGGCACCGATTGGAGGTAGTCTAACGGTAGAAAAGTTTCGGGCTCCAACATCTGTTCCTTCAGGTATTTGATGCATTGGCGCGCTGTGTGCTCGGTATCCACCACTATGGCCTCCATATATTTCCCCATCACTTTGGTAATAGGAACATTGTAACGCTTATGGATCGGGTGACAAATGTTGATCATACGGTCGTACTACAAAGAGAGAAGATACATAGAGATACATAGATTACATAAGAACAGAAGAGATTCTTGCAGATTCCTGAACATAAACTGTTATAAAACACATATACTCCATTCGCAAATATAAAATCACACCTCTGGCCTTGGAAGTTTGACATATTGCTCTCTGTATCGAACGAAAATGGAGGTTATGACGCTTGTCAAAATATTTTTATGTTCCAAGTCAACACTATGTTGCCCTTTCTACATTCACAGCAATTACGTATTTCTCAGAATGTGAATTTATTTGGAAAATTATAGAAAATTGATAGAAAGGATTCCTTTTCTAGTAATTTGCAATATTTCGATTTCGAACAATATCTGAACAAAGAAAAAGACTGGCAACGTCATTTTGTCATTAACGATATTTTCTGTGTGCGCACTGACTTTTCATCAGGTGCACCAACTCCTGAAAACGATACCATGACCTCCTATGTGATTTTATAAAAGTGAATGGAGTTATAGGCGTCCTACGATATTTAAGAGGCCAGGAGGTAGCTTTAAAATGCGACGTTGTCGGAATGTCTACAGAGGGTGAATCGGGGTGGTACGACCTTGCAGTTGCAGGTTGCAGTACTGTGTGGAAGGTGGAAGCGTAAATGTGTTCGCATTTGTGTTTTTTCGCTATGTGCGTGTGATTTTTTAATCAATAAATAAAGTGAAAATAAGTGTTGCTGTTGCAAGATCAGTGCGTATTGGATTTGTTAATGAATTTTTCGACTTTGAGTATTCATATCTGGAAGAACTATCAACAGGAAGGTTTTTCATTTCAATATTTATTAAAATTTCATTTGGAAATCTTCGATTCTAGTACTATGCCTCGTACTTGTGCAGTGCCCGGTTGCAAAAGCAGCAATAAATCTACTAATGAGAAGAAAAGGTGTCGGTATTTAGACTTCAGAAAGATTCCGCGAGGAGAAGAAAGTGACTTAACGCAATTCATACATAAAGTAGTTTTAAAATCAACGAAGACAGCGTAGTTTGTATAAAACATTTTGTAGATTCCCATATTTTGAAAAATAACTCCTATCCAACCGCCCAAATTTCAGTTATAAATATACCGCGAAAATTTCCTAAATTAACTGATGATGCTTTTCCTTCAATTTTTCCAAATCATCCGAGTTACATGACGTCTTCAATTACTCCAAAAAGCACTGATCCTGAGGAACGGAGACAAAAATTAGTTGTCCATTATGACAATTTTTTCACCGATTGGGACAAACAAGATCAGATCGATTCATTTTCAGAGTTTGGTTGTCATTCAAAGACAAGGCAATCTCACACTTCTTTTCCAACGATAAAGAAAATGACTGTTCAATTCTACAATATAACGTTTTTGTAATGTTTATTTAAGACATATTTCCAGCGTACTTGAGATGTTCATCACGACAAATGTTCACTATGTCAGCAGCCTTCTGAAATTATCTTGAGCAAATTTTCCCAAATTTTGAGAAATAGCTTCTTTACTAATTATTCTATAATGGTTAGTGAGTCCCAAGAACTGCTCTTTCAGACAGAAAATTACTAACTTTTAGCCTTTAGATATCAGAATTGTTTTCGTTTATTCAGAGTTTATCTTTAGTTTCATATAATCTTTTTTAGGATTAAATTCAGAGTTTTTATTTCTTCAGAATTTATTCTTGTTGAATTTCTGTTTCATAGGATTTATTTTGAGTTTAAGGATCAGCAATCAGAATGTAATCGTTTTCGATAACGAAACAATACATTTTTTCCTCTTTTGATGTTTATTCACCTACTTTATTCGCTTCAGAAAGTAGGATAATTTCCATTCTGATTGTAATTTTGAAGAACTCAATTCCACGAGCTACCTCCTAGTGGTGAGTTCTGGATTATTTGCGATAAAAATATTAAGAAATTATTCACAGATAAACGAAATGCTGTTTTGTTTTCTTCCCTACAGTTCTTAATTTCATTGTGAATTGCAATAAATTCGAAATTATTTCGGAAACAGTGTGAATTGCAGAAGAAATCCGGCAACGTCTAACGTTTCGACCTGTTAGATTCAGTAGGCCGAGAGTTATATTAATGGCGGTATTCCGCTTTTTCTTTGAAAGCTACCAACCTGTTATATTTTATGACAAAAACCATACATTTGACATAAAATCACAATATAGCTTTCAATATGATTCTGGTCACCTTTCAAGTACTCGTAAATATTGAAAGATTTCTGTAAGCTGCAGATTTTCAAAAAGCATATGAAAAGCTGCAGTTTTACTAACATAACATAAACTTTTCAATACTCACAACTCCTGGATAGTTGCTCTTGAATCTCTCGACGATTTCTTGCTTCTTCTTACGTCTAGAATCCTCATGCTTATCAGTACGGGCGTCGCCCAACTGTTCCAAAACATCGTCCAGTTGTTTCTGGATCTCTTGTACCCTGTCTTTAGAAGAACCGACATCGGACTGGAGATCGACAAGCATCTGTTTCTGATCCTGTAGAGCTTGCTGACTAGATCTGAAAAATAAATGTTCTTGTTGCGATTCAATCTGAAGTTAGGAGCTAAAGATCTATTTTGTCGTCATATCTTTCTCTGGAGCAATCTTCTCTTAACTGTCAGGGAACAATCTATCATTTAACCTCAGAAAATCGCGTTTTGAATTACACTGTGCAAAAAAATTAACGCACATTCTGAAAATCTCAATTTTAATGAAAGTTAACTCTACATTGACTTTATAACTTATTTTTTATGTTCTCTCAGGAAAGTTTTGAACGAAACAAGACACATTAAATGGAAGAAAAATTCAGGATTTCACCGAATCTTATGTGAAATAAGAGAAATGAACAATTTTCAAAATACTAAAATGCTGATAAGCGATTTAATAATACTTGGTATTTCCACCCCTTGCGTTAATTACAGCTCGGCAACGACGGTTCATACTCAAAATGAGTGATCTTAAGATGTTCTGATCTAATCCTTCCCAGATTTCTCCGAGTTGGATTTCTAAGTCATTAAGAGTAGCTGGATGATTTTCTGAATTTCTCAGCCTTCTATTTGAGGTTGTCCCAAACCTGCTCAATCGGATTGAGATCTGGACTTGTTGCTGGCCATTCCATTCGAGAGTCTTCAACCCTCTTCAAAGTACTACTGAACGATGCGCGCACGATGGGATCTGGCATTATCGTCTATAAAAATGAAATTTTCACCAATGTATGGGGCAAATGGCACTACATGCTCTTCAAGAATGTTCCTTATATACCTATCAGCATTCATAGCTCCATTATCAACGACCGCTAGGTCTCTGCGAGCATTCAAAAATATTCCACCCCACAGCATAATCGATCTTCCCCCGAAACCAGTAGTATTCAGGAAATTGCACTGAGCATATCTTTCATGTGGACGTCTGTATACAAGGGAAAGTCGATCACAATGGAAGTGGCAGAATCTGGACTCATCTGTGAAGAGAACTCTTTCCCAATCGGCCTCTTCCCAATAGATATGCTCTCTCGCAAAATCCAAACGCGCCCTTCAATGGGCTGGGGTAAGAGCTGGGCCTCTTGCCGTGACACGATGCCTTAAATCATATTCTCTGAGGCGATTTCTTATTGTCTGAGCACTAATTTGCACCCCATGAGTTTGCTCAAACTGATTTTGAAGGAGGCGAGCGGTTGCAAACCATTGTCTCAACGAAGAAACTCTCAAGTAACGTTCTTGAATGGCAGTTGTTACCCGTGGTCTACCCTGTCCTGGTCTTCGGACATTCATACTTGTCTCCCTGAATCGCTGCAACAATCTGGACACACTTGTATGGGAAACTCCAAACCTTTCTGCAATTCTTGTGTATGTCCACCCTTCTTCTCGCAAAACTACTGCTTGGGCACATTCCTCTTGGGTCAAATTGCGTGTTTCGCATTGCATAGGGATCGAGTGTAGACAATCAAACGAAAGAAAAACTATTGATCACTAGAATTGATCGAGAACAACTGATTTTAGAATGGAGCCAATATCCAAAATCTGATAAGATCATCTTTTTTTATTCCTGCTGGGAAACGTTGAAAGTGGATAACATATGCATGCATAATTCTGATAAAGATAATTATCATTGAGAACACCTTCAGTTGTAGGATAAATTTGAGATTTCCATAACGTGCGTTAATTTTTTTACGCAGTGTATTTTCTAATATAGGACATTCATTATGAAATAGGTTTTATACTATTATCAGCTCGGTGAAGGTCGATTTAGGTTAGAAACTTAGACTTGTTAGAGTAGTTATTCTTAAGTATTTGAATGTAAAAATTCAACCAGAAAGAAGCAGAATGAAACTGTCAGTATAAGACACTACAATAATAAAAAATTTTTGTTCAGAGGACAATAAATCGTACATATGTATTACTGTAACTTTTTTATATTACCCTCTTGTATTTGTATGTGCAGTACCTCTTATTTATTTAAAATTTGAACATTTTCCGATTTTTTTCCAAATTTTTGCAGAGGTGCTTAATTACAGGAGTTTACGAGAGTTTTACTCAATCTGACCCTGACTCAGCTCCGCCTAGTGGTACATTCATTTCCAAACACGAAAATATTTCATAGTATTCCTCTGTATTCTACCTAAATGCTTTTGTCAAAGTATTTACCTAATGTGTTCTGCTAATTTTTCAATCCTCTTCTCCATCTCTTCCTTTTCGTGACATTTCTGCCTGTGTCTATTTTCGTTATCGGTTCTCATTCGAAGGAGATTGTCCAATTTGTCTTGATCTGCCTTCTGTTCACGATTCACCGAATCGAGTTCTTGCATATATCGCGCTGACCTCTTAGCTGCCTCCTCTTTCAGTCGGTGATACTCGCGTACCTAAGAACATTATATACTAACTCACAAAGAAACTGAAACACCCAGAAAGAGATGTTTAAATTTTTTTTGGTGTAACATAGATGGTATAGCATTTCTAAAAAACACAAAAAATCAAGCTTGTCTGTTCACGATTCACCAAATCGAGTTCTTGCATGTATCGCGCTGACCTCTTAGCTGCCTCCTCTTTCAGTCGGTGATACTCGCGTACCTAAGAACATTATATACTAACTCACAAAGAAACTGAAACACTCAGAAGGACATGTTTAAATTATTTTTTTGGTGAAACAGATGGTATAGCATTTAAAAAAAAAAAAACAAAAAATCGAGCTTGTGTTGGGGTAAATACCTGAGCATCTTCTAGGTGAACGTCCCTACCCTGACTCTGGGATTCTCCAGCAATTTGTTCTTCATATTCGGCCTTAGTCTTCTCAACTTCCGCCAGCTCATCCTCCAATTTTTTTATGTCGTTCATGTGTGCTTCATGAGCTTTTCTTGCTTGTTCAAGCGTCTTTATAGCTCCGTCCAATTTCTTCTGCATGTGGGAAACTCTTTCCTTCGATTTGATGAACTGGGGCCTCTTTTTGGAAATCTCAACTTCCTAGAAAAATTTGAATTTGAATTTATTGAACCAGTTAAAAAAAATTATACAGCAAATACAATGTTTCCAACATACTCTCCCAGAGGTGTACAAAGTTACCTGTTTGTGGGACTCAAAGAAAATAGTTATAATATAAACTAAACTAAACTATACTGAACTAAAACATTGAGAAAAAAACAGTCTTTAACATCAAAGTAAAAGTATTTTTGAGTGCTCTCCTATTCTTTAAATATTTATTTCAGTTGCCAATTATTATTATTGTACTTATATTATTATCCTTCTCTTCTTTTATTCAAATTATATTTCAATACAACTTAGAATAATGAATTTATCCACTCACCACTTCCCTTATGTCTTGTTCGATTTTGGCCAAATCCCTGTTCAGTTTACCGTGTTCTTTCTTCTTTTCCTTCAGAGCTTCCTCGGCTTTTTCCTTCCTCTTTTCGATCTTGTCCAACTCTTTTTGTTTGCCTTTGATCTCCATCTCCAAATTCTTCATTTCTCGTTCGTTGTGGTAAAGCCTGAAGAGTTGATGTTCGACTTGCTTGTCATTCTACAAATAAGAATGATATTTGAAGTGAACAACCGCTCAAGAATTCTGAAATGGGGCATTACCAAGTCATCTTTCAGGCGAGCGTATTTATCAGCTTCTTCTTTCTCCAACTTTGCCTCTTTGCGTTCTGCGTTGATTCCCTTTTTTCGCTGGTAAGCGAAATTTATTTCTTCCTGGGCTTTCAACATCTGTTGCTTGAGCTTGTCGTATTCTTCTTTCAACGCTCCAGAACTAAATGAGTTTTGAAGTTTTATTTTTTTTTTAATAATATTTTAACTCAAAATAGCTACTACAGGGATCAGATCATGTGTAAAGTTTTGATATGTTGCACAAATAAACTCACCCGCTTATTTCTTCGAAGAGACCAGTCATTTCTTTGGGGTTTTTCATCGCTACCGACTCTACAGCGCCTTGAAAAACCAAGAAGTTTTTGGCTTTTACGTTGATCCTAAGTTTTTCCAGTTCACTTAAATACTCGTTGTTTGATACAACCTACAACAATATATGACGATACATTAGAATTACATAATCTATATACATCCTAAATCAACCTTAACCGAGATGATAATAGAATAAAACCTATTTTATAATAAATTTCGTATATTAGAAAATAAGAAAATTTTATATTATTATAATAACATATGTGTTTATTCCTGGCAACCCAGTAGTTTGTCCAGGTAAATCATAGACACCCCTATGTCTGCACATTCTACATTTTTCATACTTTAAGTCCAGTAGAAAATATTCTTGTTACATTGCTGTTGCAAAATTTCATGGAAATTCATTTTTCAAAAAATAATCAAAAAAACTTTGTCTAGGATTTTTTAAACAATCTATTTTTAATTTATCTTCTCATATACGAAATTTATCATGAAATAGGTTTTATTCTTGTATCAGCTTATGAAATATACTGCTGTTTGAAAAAGCCTCCTCAGTCCTTTTTACAAAAAGTGTTATTTTTTTATGGGAAATAGGTGAAGAATGAATAAAGTATATTTACATTTCCATCTATACGATATTCTGAGGAAGATCCTTGTACTGATCTTTGGAATGCCATTTCTTTACCAGTTTCATCGTCCAGCGAGAAAACGGCAGTGACTGAAGCGCTAAAAAAGGAAAGATATTTAGAGAAAAGATAAAAGAAGGGAATGAAATGGTGCAAAACATTATTTACTGCTATTACAGCTGATATTGGCATGCGATTTCGTTGACTATTAATGACAGTTAACAAATAAATTAAAAACAACAACAAACTGCGAATTTTCAACAAACTAACTCGAAAAAAAATGGTGGTACAGAACAATGAAAAATGTGAAACCAAAACCTAAAGTCACCAATTTTTGAATATGATTCGTAAATCGGAATAAATATTTAGTTGGGCTTTCTGCTTATTCTTGCTATATAACCTTCTATAACTCAATCACATTATCCATAAGAAATGAATAATTTCATCATAGATTTTCCTGATTTTCTATATAGGCGACAATACCGCAATGCTTGAAAATATTTCAAATCGAGATATCACAAGAATCCAAACTTCCATCCTACCACAGACCATTTGAGTGACCTTGTATAATTAATTCGAAACAGTTATAATTACACAAAAAAGAATGCATTTATTGTAATGGTTACCTACGTTAACATTTCGTTATATCTGGTTTGCTATTAGAATAGTTATGTCATCTTTTATAATTATTATTGATTCAATTATCGGTTCATTCGAGTAAAAACAAATAATTAAATATTACACGCCCCCGTAATTTCGGTTTTTTTAAATATTGATTATGGTCTCAAATATATTTGTTCAAATCTTTCTGTAAATTTGTTACGATTTATAAAATTCTACTACGTATTACAATCGACAGTTTTTCAAAGAACAACATTGCTGAAAACGGCAAGCCGCTAAAGTGTCTAGTTTCAATGCTACAGGGTGATTTTGGAATTTAGCCAATTATCATAATTAGCTTTAATTTGAGCAGTATTGACGCTACGCTCCCGAAATAAAAACATCTTCAGGGCAGTTTTTTTCAATACTTTTTACCAGTGCTATCAAAGTTTCTGTGCCGCTTCAAATTTTAAAGAAATTAAAAGAAATAATTTTTTTCAAATGGAAACCATAGTGTGCTATGATGTTTTCTAGTTGTCTAGGAGAAGTCTATTTAGAAACATCATAGCATACTATGGTTCCAATTCGAAAAAAAATTATTTTTTAATAAATAGTTTCACTTGCGGTTTTCAGCGAATGTTGTTTCTAGAAAAAAGAGAACATGACATGTGCATATACTTTTCTTCTATCTCGCTTAATTTGGGGGATGTAGTACTAAAACATCAAAATCTGACCACCTGTACACAGTACAGACAAATTTCATCATCCGAATCAGAAATAAAAAAATTATCGGAAGAATCCGTCTGAATTATAACGATAAAATCACGAACAGTACATCGATTCGTTTATGTAATAGTAGCAAACAAAAATAAAATGAGTCAAATCACTTGAATGTACGGTTCTTATCTAGATAAGGATGCTTTTAGCCAGTCAAGGAGAATATTGCAAATAAGTAGGTTATTATTCTCTATGATAACTCGAATATCCACCAATTCAAAAAGGTGTAACACGATATGAAAAGATTATTTCACAAAATCTCGGGCGGGGGAAGATTTCGCAACAAAAAACTTTCCTCAGGGTTAAGGCAATCATAATAAAATCAACTACTCGGAAAACTTGAGGCGGAATTATTGGAAAAATATGCGAACGACATTCAAATAATTTTCAGGGAAACAAAATGAAATTCTAAATATCCAAATTCAACTGACAAATATAATTATCATAAATTAATTATTGATTCAAGAGATGAAATATAATAACAATAGAATAATCGTGATAATTGTAATTGAATAATTGTAAATTGTAACTTCAAATAAACTGATCCACATGAGTCAGGGATATTGACTTGAATTGCAACAAAATATAGTTTAAATGAGATTTTGTGATTAAAATTCAAATTAATATGATTTCAAGTTGTTCCATACTTTTATCCCAACCCTGTTTATTAAACGTCAATGGAAATTTCGAAGTCGAAAAAGTTTTACAACTTGTGAAATAAACTGCTCCACATGGGTTAAGGATATCGACTTGAATTGCAAAAAAAATTGTTTAAATGAGATTTCGTGATGAAAATTCATATTAATATGATTTCAAGTTGCAGGAAATGGAATTAATTTTAGCCTGTAGGTCTGCAGCCTATATAGGGTGGTTATGAAAAATCGAGTAAAATAACGCAATTTTATTCCAAGAGAATTTGAGCATTTTAGACTATCAATACAATGTATGGCATCCATGGGCATCTTCTTTGCATATTACACAAGAGGTTGTTGGACATTTCTTGAAGAATTTGGTTCCATAAACGGGGCAAAAGCTCTCTCAGATCATTCAAGGATTCTGGGGTAGGTTGATAATTATCTAATCTTCTTTGGAGCATATCCCATGCATGTTCTATGCAATTCAAATCTGGTGAGTGCGGAGGTATTGATAAATGTGGAATACCAAGCTTCTCGAGCGCATTCTAAACTATGGCTGCACGGTGCGGTCTAGCATTATCGTCTAGAAATTGAAAAGTTTCTCCAATAGCAGCGTGGAAATTTGGCAAAACATAGCCAATGACATGCTTCTTATAGTGTAAGTCGGTCATATTCCCAGGACAAATGTGTAGTTCTGTGCGCCCGTTGAAACATATCCCGGCCCATACCATAACACTACCCCCTCGGAATGGATGGACTTCTTTGACATAGCGACGATTCATTAGTGAAAAGGACACTACGCCATTGATCGTTCCAATTGATATCGCACCCTTGCCCATTCCAGTCTTTGATGCTTATGGTCACGTGTTAATGGAACTCCTCTTAATGGACGTCTAGAACCTAGATTCGCCTCTCTCAAACGTCGTCTGATGGTTTCGATGGAAACTTGGACCCCATCTGCATTTTGAAGAGTATACCGTAGCATTCTACACGTAGATGTAGGCTTTCTTCTCGCCGAAACGGTGATGAAACGATCCTGAGAAGGTGTTGTTTTTCGTCGCCCACCATGCCTTGGTCTTTCCAACACAGAACCTGTCTCCCTGAACCTATTCCGAAATCGAGATATCACACTTTGGCTGACTTGGAGCCTTTCCGCTACAACAACCTAAGTTAGGCCACCCTGTAGCATTCCAAAAGCCCTATTAGCCTCAGCGTTTGTTAATTTACGTCTTGGCATTTTCTGAAAACTCGTTTCAAATCGAAGCCGTAGATAAACTGACTCCATTTCAATATAAGAACATTCTGAAGCATATGCAAAGAATCAAACCGACCAGATTGACGAAGTGTCTCATACTGATTTTTATTAGATCGATTCAAGTTGTTATTGAGTTTTGAATTACACTGCGCAAAAAAATTAACGCACATTCTGAAAATCTCAATTTCAATGAAAGTAAACTCTATACTCGTATAACTTACTTGTCATGTTCTCTCGGGAAGGTTTTGAACGAAACAAGACACATTAAATGGAAGAAAAATTCAGGATTTCACCGAATCTTATGTGAAAGAAGAGGAATGAACAATTTTCAAAATACTGAAATGCTGATAAGTGATTTAATACTTGGTATTTCCACCCCTTGCGTTAATTACAGCTCGGCAACGACGCTTCATACTCAAAATGAGTGATTTTAAAATGTTCTGATCTAATCCTTCCCAAATTTCTCCGAGTTGGATTCCTAAGTCATTAAGAGTAGCTAGATGCTTTTCTGAACTTCTCAGCCTTCTATTGAGGTTGTTCCAAACCTGCGCAATCTTGCTGGCCATTCCATTCGAGAGACTTCAACCTATTCAAGGTAGTCTGTCTGGCATTATCGTCCATAAAAATGAAATTTTCACCAATGTATGGGGCAAATGGCACAATATATGCTCTTCAGGAATGATCCTTATATACTTATCAACATTCATAGCTCCATTATCAACGACCACTAAGTCTGTGCGAGCAGTCAAAGATATTCCACCCCATACCATAATCGATCCTCCCCCTGAACAGTAGTATTCAGGAAATTGCACTGAGCATATTTTTCATGTGGACGTATGTATACAAGGAAACGTCGATCACAATGGTAGATGCAGAATCTAGACTTATCTGTGAAGAGAACTCTTTCCCAATCGGTCTCTTCCCAATGGATAAGTTCTCTCGCAAAATGCAAACGCACCCTTCGATGGGCTGGGGTAAGAGCTGGGCCTCTTGCCGCGACACGAGGCCTTAAATTATATTCTCTGAGGCGACTTCTAATTGTCTGAGTGCTAATTTGCACCCCATGAGTTTGCTCAAGCTGATTTTGAAGGAGGCGAGCGGTTGCAAACCGTTGTCTCAACGAAGAAACTTTCAAGTAAAGTTCTTGAATGGCAGTTGTTACCCGTGGTGTACCCTGTCCTGATCTTTGGACATTCATACCTGTCTCCTTGAATCGCTGCAACATTCTGGAAACACTCGCAAAACTACCGCTTGGGCACATTCCTCTTGGGTCAAATTGCGTGTTTCGCGTTGCATAGCGATCGAGTGTAGAAAATCAAACGAAAGAAAAACTATTGATCGAGAACAACTGATTTTAGAATGGAGCCAATACATTCAAAATCTGGTAATATCATCTTTTTTTATTCCTGCTGGGAAAAAACATCTGTATTGAAGTAAAACGTTGAAAGTGGATAACATATGCATGTATAATTCTGATAAAAATAATTATCATTGAGAACACTTTCAGTTGTACAATAAATTTGAGATTTTCATAATGTGCGTTAATTTATTTGCGCAGTGTATTTCACAGAGATTTTCTCGAAGACTACATACTTTTCAAAACGATTGAATACGATATCCCTAACTCTTATGGAGCAGTATATTTCCAGCATTATTAATCGAAATCAAACAGGTTAGCCATTTCTGAATTTCCCCCGTATACGTGGAGCTTCACCGAAGATTAATCATGATAGAAATATCTAAATAAACAAACACAGCCGGTTTCGTTCATTCTTAATTGCGGCGAGACCATGGCCATGGCATGACATGACATGACATAAGTAGCCGGCAGATTAGCTCAGATCTCCCTGCGATAATTATTTATCGTACGATTCGCATTCACGTGCCGAATTCTCGATGAGCAACTCGCGGAACAAAGCTCGGACGATTCGAAATGGCGAAAAGCAAAACGGAAACTGACATTTACAACTTGGTGCAGTTTTTCGAAGTTGTGTTCGTGCTTATGATATTCCTGCTGATATTGGGCACAGAATTCGAGATACTGAACGTTCACGCGTTTCATTTTAGCGTGGCAGTGAGTATTTGCATCAGCGCGGAATCGAATATTATACAGTGCGCTCAAGAATTATCGTCATCGTGTGGGTGAGAAGTTGGACTAGTACTTTTAGATTTTCGAGAACATTTTTGTTGTGGTGAATTGTGCTTGGTTTGTGCCGTTAAATTTTATTTTTAATCTCAATTATTGTTCTCGAGACATTTCAATAAAATATGGGAAAATGGGCCAGAACAGTGATTTTCCTAAAATGGAATTCCAATAATTGAAAAAAAATGGGATACACGTGTACTGAGTTGTGCCGTTCGAATTTTTCCGAAAGTCTGTCTGGTTTCCCGAAAAATCGAAATTGAAAAAAAAAATAGCCCAGCACTTTCTTTTTTTCTTCTCACAAATGAATGGACACATTTGTGCTGTCTTGTTCCGTAAATATTTACTTGAAAATGCTCCAGAATTTCTGGCAAATCAAATGGAAAAAAGTCAACACAGCACTTTTCTTTTTTACCGACGAAAATTGTTTTATATGAGTTTTATACAGGGTTATTCACGAATATGACTCTATAGAATATTTTTAGGAAAGACACAAGATTCAGGATTGAAATTCTAAAGGTGAGCTTCAAGTAAGAAGACGACTTCTCGTATATTTTTTTGAAGGTTCTACGACTTCCGGTTTTTCCGGAAGTGACATCAACTTTCGTTTTTCGAATTGGAAAACCCATTTTTTATTGCATAAATATAGATTCTCCATTGAATTCTGCGTCTTTTTGATTCCAAAAGTTTGAATTTTCCCGAGAAAATCCTCTTTAAATGATGAAATACGAAAAAAAAATCTCAAAATTGAACTCTGTTGAAATACAGACAACTCCGAGGTTTTTCATTAAAAATTCTCATTTTTGAAAATCTCCGAGAAGAAAGGCTGATGATGCTTCTTTTCCGATATCGTGATTTTCAGAATATGATACAGGAGGTCACAAATTATTTGTCAAAGTTAGAAGAGAAAAACATCAAAAATTCGTTTTTTTTTCAAATTGGAACCCCATTTTTTCGAAGTATTTTCGAAATTTTCGTCAAAAAAATAATAGGAGCATACGTCCAAGACTTTTATCCCAAAATGAATATTTTTCGAGATAATCAGGAAAAACGATATTGTTTTCAATTTTCAATCTCATTCCGAATGTTTTTTACTGGAAAATAATTAGCGGTCAAGTGAAATTTTTGGAAAACACTGTTATCAAGAAAATATTTTCTATTGTTCAGTTTTCTATCTACCCTAGAGAGGGGGTCACCTTTTTTTGAAACACCCTGTATAAAACAATTTTCGTTGGAAAAAATTGAAAAATGCTAGGCTGAGTTTTTTACATTTTCGTAATTTGCCAGAAAATCTGAAGATGTTTCGTGAAGATATTTACAGCACATATGTCGCACAAATTTTTCCATAAATTGAGAAGAAATAACTGCTGGGCTCTTTTTTTTTCAATTTCGATTTTTCGGGAAACAATATGGACTTTCGGAAAAATTCGTACGATAAAACTAAATGCATGTGAAGCACAATTTTTTCAGTCATTGGAATCCAATTTTTCGAAAAGGGCTGGGCTGGCCCATTTTCTCGATTTTCGAAATATCTCGAGAGTCACTTGGAATTAAGAAAAAATTTCAACGGCTTAAAGCGGCACAAACCCAGCAAAATTTAGCACAACATAAACTTTTTTGAAAATCTAAATCTGCTGAGCCAATATCACACACACATGAAAGTGAGATTTAGATCGA
This sequence comes from Hippodamia convergens, assembly GCA_038502775.1. Taxonomy (NCBI): domain Eukaryota; kingdom Metazoa; phylum Arthropoda; class Insecta; order Coleoptera; family Coccinellidae; genus Hippodamia; species Hippodamia convergens. The sequence goes on from CM076608.1 coordinate 20,184,943, forward strand.
AAAAAATAGCCATATTGAAGAAGTAGCAATGGCTCAATTCTAATTTTCAATATTCTGGATGAGCGAATGTTATCCTTAGCGGAGAGGCTGAAACCTGATTGCATTAGACTTTCTATCTCATATGCTGTTGCTTAATCATATTCAACCCATTGAAAAATTTAGTAAAATTGTATTATTCCACTTCATTATGGATAAATATGATCTGAAGAATATTGTTTGTAGAAAATCTTTCGAAATTTATTTTACCGAGCATTCACATTCAATTGAAAATTAAAACAATTGTCAAGCTCAACAATCGTCTTGAAAAAATAAACTATTTTGTACAACTGCCATTAAAAGTGACACTTTTAATGACAGCAAACAATGTTAAAATTGATTGTTTACGTGGAAGCGTGTTAAAAATATTTTTAACATTAATGGTGAAAATATTTTTAGCACTCCATTTTCTTATGATGAAATCAGATAAGAAAAATTCAGCAATTGCAAATTCTTATTATCAATGTTTAACAATCATTACTTATGAACATTAATATTAATCGTAAAACAAGAACAATCACTAACATTAATGCCCTGTGACGTTAGGGAGCTTCGCAAAACATTATTAGAATCCTCAGCACCATCAGTACTTGTAGAAACTGGAAGTACAATATTGGATGATGATCCAAGAACGGTTGAGGTTGGGAGAATTTTGTCAGCAATGTAATTTCTATATGCAATGGAATGATCAACATAGCCCTCGGATACCGACTTCCAACCACTATGTCTTTTTATATCCGTAATATTTGCTCCTGATTCTGCTAGCAATGAAGCGAAGGATCTTCGAAAAAAGTGTCCTGTAAATTGTTTTGGTTCTGGCAGTTTGAGGAATTCGGCAACAATAGATGGAATTTTTCTAAATGTATTAATACAAACTGGATTGACAGTGCATTTATTATTCATGTATTTCAGGAAAAAACGACGATGTTTGATGACAGAAGGGCGCAGTACAAAGTACTTATGAAAATAGTCAACATACTTCCCAATAATACTGAAAGAACGACTGACTTCCGTTTTTGTATTTGGAAGTTGTATAACCTATGATTCATTTGTAATTTCGATGTCTTCCACTGATAAATTACACAATTCTTCACGCCGACAGGTTCCAAATAATCCAAAAATTGTTGAAACCTTAACCATCAAGTATTTCCCATCTAGTTGCCTCCTTTATAACATTTTCAACTTGTTCACGAGTGAGAATTTTCGATTTTTTGGGACGATATCCTTCACTTTTCCGTTAAAAATATTTACCAACATCCACACCATTTTTAACAAGGGCGTTTGACTTTATCATTGGAAATTCGCTCCACAAAGTTGATGAACTCCATATTTTTGATTTTTCTTCCAAGTATGCCAGGAGAACAGTTTCACTGAAGTTCCCTTCTACATTTTTCAATTTACACCAGGCCAGAAAATTGTTATATGCAATATCGTACTGCTGCACAGATTTTTTAGGTAGGAGTTCCAGATATGCACTTCTTGCAGACTCTTCAATATCCAGAGCAACGACCAAATCGTCACTTTTATCAATAATTGGACTCTCGACAAACATATTAAGCAGTTAAAAACCCAAGACGAAAATTGGACAGGAACGAAATTCAAATGACAGCGTCTTTTCTCATTTGTTATTAATCATAACGTTAGCAACGTTTGCCATTCACAACAACCTTTTGATTATTTGAATATTAAAATGCATTTTGAAGTTTATTGTCATTGCAGTTGTACGAAAAACATTGTATGGTATTTGTGTTAAAAGTTATTTTATTTTGTTCGTGAAATTGTTCAATAAGCTCCGCTCACTTTTTCACTCACAAAATAAAACGTCACTTTTAACACTCATATCATAAATAACTAATTTTCTAACTGTATACGATGGAAAAAGCCAACCTAAAACTTCTCCAACTTCAGTAAAAGACTCAACATTTTTTCTTTTCAGTGGATAATTATGATGACACAAGGACTATTGGTTCTACATGCGGTCACTCCTGTTGTCAAGAAACTTCTAGGAAAGGATAAAGTGTTCAACCACTGGGTGTTAGAAACCATCGGCTTAGTAGGTGCAACTTTAGCCTTTTCTTGCGGATATAAAGACAAGATTGACAAGGATGAAGTACATTTCGAAACTTGGCATGCTTTACTCGGATTGATCGGTTATGCATTGTCAATTTTTAGTGGTTTGAATGGAATACCGGCATTGTACCGAAAAGAACTCAAGGAATATATTCCACCTAATTGGAATAAATATTTCCATATTGCAACAGGAACTCTTGGCTTTATATTTGGTGGGTTAAGTTTATTAACCTCAGTTTATAGTGACTGGTATCTCATAAAGACAAATTCATCCCCAACAAGCTACATATTAGGTATATTCTTGATAACTAGTGTAGTAGCATGGGCATCTGTTAAACCAATAGGAAAAGTAAGAAAAAATTGGATAAAATTGACATCCAAAAACGATTAGAGATTATAACCCTCTTTTTAATAATGAAATAGTTTTTATATTTATTTTGTATCAAAGCAATTTTACTCAATTTAAGAAAAACTGTACAAATACATTATTATATTTTATAAATATTCCTCAAAAAAGGAAAAATTTATTTATTGAAAATTGCCCCAATCTTATTATAAATATGACCCTCCACCAAATATGAGCACCACATATCTATACATATTCACGAGAATATTTTTAGGAAAGACACAAGATTCAGGATTGAAATTCTAAAGGTGATCTTCAAGTAAAAAGACGACTTCTCGTATATTTTACGAAGGTTCTAGGACTTCCGGTTTTTCCGGAAGTGACATCAACTTTCGTTTTTCAAATGGGAAGACACTTTTTTTATTGCATAAATAGATTCTCCATTGAATTCTGAGTCTTTTTGTTTCCAAAAGTTTGAATTTTCCCGAGAAAATTCTCTTTAAATGAGGAAATGAGAAAAAAATCTCTAAATTGAACTCTGTTGAAATACAGACAACTTCGAGCTTTTTCCATCGAAAATTCTCATTTTTGAGAATCTCCAAGAAGAAAGGCTGATGCTTTTTTTCCGATAGCGTGATTTTTAGAATATGATACAGGTCACAAATTCTTTGTCAAGGTTAGAGTGACGAAACGTCAAAAAATCGTTTTTTTTTTAATTGGAATCCCAAATTTTCAAAGCATTTTCGAAATCTTTATCAAAAAATAATAGGAGCATACGTCCAAGACTTTGAGCCCAAAATGATAATTTTTCGAGATATTCAGGAAAAACGATTTTTTCTTCAATTTTCAATCTCATTCCGAAAGTTTTTTTACTGGAAAATAATTAGCGGTCAAGTTAACTTTTTGGAAAACTCTGTTATCGAGAAAATTTTTTCTATAGTTCAGACGAGTGCAGTTCTTGAATTACCATCTGCAATAAGACAGCAACAACTGGTTTAAAGTTCTCAATGTGAGAGTTTACCACAAATTGTATTTGTTGAATAAACTCATATCTATCTATCTATTAGTGGTCAACATAAAAAATTCTCAGGAATGCAGAAAAAAATAATTTGTAATATTTTTTAATGCTTTTGAAAGAATCATTAACAGAACATGTAAGAATTTCATTACTGAAAATTCAAATTTCCCTACCACGACAAAAAAGAAATTCTCCAGTATTGAGAATTTGAGGGAATTATCCTTAGTTTCAAGAAATAAAGAAAAACTGAACTCGTCTGAACTATAAGAAAAGATTTCCCAAAATTTCACTTGACCGCTAATTATTTTCCAGTAAAAAAAACACATTCGGAATGAGATTGAAAATTGAAGACAAAATCGTTTTTCCTGAATATCTCAATTGAGATTTTATTTCGTATTTCCTCATTTGAAGAGGATTTTCTCGAGAAAATTCAAACTTTTGGAATCAAAAAGACTCAGAATTCAATGGAGAATCTATTTATGCAATAAAAATGGGTCTTCTCATTGGAAAAACGAAAGTTGATGTCACTTCCGGAAAAACCAGAAGTCCTAGAATCTTCAAAAAATATACTAGAAGTCGTCTTCTTACTTGAAGCTCACCTTTTGAATTTTAATCCTGAATCTTGTGTCTTTCCTAAAAATATTCTATAGAGCCATATTTGTGAATAACCTGTATATGGCCGCCTGTCCAGGATGAAAGGTCAGGTTTAAAAAAAAAAAAAATTGATCATCTAACATTCTCTAGCACGTCAGATTAAGGTAGGGTGAGTCAATTACATGCTCCCTGCGACCCACTAGAGTTTCTGTTGGCTTGATGATACCACAATTCATGATACAAACACAACAAAATGTTTTGGCTTACCTCAAGTTAGGTGAATTAAAGTTTATGTTTTTTGTGGTGAAATCACCTTGCAAAAAACGATTAAATTCTTACTAGAACAAGCATACAAATTCTGGAATATCGTCAAAGTAAACCGGTAAAAGAGGTCTCTATGACTCTTGAGTAAATCACAATTCATCATCGTGGGCTCCCCAACTATGAGAACACGAACCAAGTAAACATACTTAAATGATCGAATGCCCAACACACATAATATAATACTATGAATAATTATCACAAACCTTCTAGAAATAGGTCTACTAATTGCAGCACCATGAATCAAATCGCTCAGTCTTTTTACTCTCAAGCTCTGTGTTCTTTCCCCCATCACAAAACTGATGGCATCCATAAAATTCGATTTACCTAAAATTATCAACGTTATTTATAATATTAAACGATGAAAAATCTCGTTAATTACCGGATCCATTGGGTCCGATGACAGCATTGAAAGGTTTAAGGGGTCCAATCACTCGGTGGCCCCTGTAAGATTTGAAATTCTCTACCTCGATATATTTTAATCGGGGAGGCATTTTTCCTGAAATTATACGACAATAAGGACTTCTGTGGCTCTGAGTATAGATGCACAAGTAAAGTTAGTGAATAAGAAAGTTTGTATCAGGTATGTTCGGGAATTCTAGGTTGTATACCTGGTTAATTTGATGAAATCTTATAGAAACGATGGTTGCAACCATTCAATTATTCTAAGAATAAGTAGTAAACAACAACAATAATTTTCTACAAATTTCTGTTTGACTTTTGATTTATTATTTATCCACAGAATTTCATCCGTTAAACTAACCAATACGACCATAGATACATAATTAGCGACCTATGAACTACTATAATTTTTTGAAATGAAAAACTCAGAGAGAATCTATTTGAGCCAACTCACAACAAAATGTATTTTATTATCCGAACCTTAGTGTATAACTGATGTCCTATAAAGCTTATTATTAAATTACTCTCATAAAATTGCTTTCAATTTTAATGGGAAAGGCTAATAGATCTAATATCAATTAGGTCTCTGGGTAAGTTGGCGCGAAATTTGTAAACAATTTGCTTGCACAACCTTGATCAAAATCCAAAATATTGTTTCTGTTTAATTCGAGTTGTATTGAATAATATACCAAAACCATTAAATATGTCGTGTAATAGTCTAGATGACGAAGAATTAGAAATTCATGACCTTGAAACTCTGGATGATTATTTGAGGAATTGGGATAATTCTGAAAACAGTTTATATATTTCTAAAATCCCAGAAGCTTGCAAAGAATACCCTTGTTGCTTAGGAATTGATGAGGCTGGAAGAGGTCCTGTCTTAGGTCCCATGGTGTATGGAATTGCATTTTGTCCTATAAATGAGGCTGCCTTACTCGCTTCCTTGAATTGCGACGATTCCAAGGTTTTAAAGGAACAGCAGCGTGACAAAATATTCGAAGATCTATGCAAGAACTCAGCAAAAATTGGATGGGCAATTGAGTTATTATCACCAAATAAAATATGTAACAACATGTTAAGTAGAACTAAACATTCATTGAATCAGGTCTCCATGGACTCCGCTATTGACTTAATCAGAACAGCCAAGAAAAATGGAGTTAATATTGAGCATATATTTGTTGATACTGTCGGTCCTCCTGAAAAATATCAAGCTTATTTGAAGAGTCTCTTTCCGGAATATAAAATTACAGTTGCAAAGAAAGCTGATTCCACTTATCCTATTGTTTCCGCTGCTAGTATTTGTGCGAAAGTAACTAGAGATCATGCTCTTCAAACATGGAAATTTAAGGAAGGCCTTGACATTACCCATAAAGAGTTTGGAAGTGGATATCCCGGTAAGTATCTAATTTTGATTATTAAAAACGAAACATTTTAATTTCTTTTCTTTGAACATTGCGGGTTTCTGATATACTGGATATATCTTCTAACTTTCTTTATGATGAGTATTATATGACTTTTCTCTTTATTACTTGATTTATAGGGGACCCTGTGACCAAAAAATTCTTAGCTGATAATTATGACATGGTATTTGGTTATCCTCAACTGGTGAGATTCAGTTGGTCTACTATACCTAAAATTCTTGAAGAACAAGCGTACCACGTAGAAATTGACGAAGACAGTGATGAGGAAGGAGCTAAAAAACCCCCAGTGAACAACTCCTCGATTACATCATTTTTTAAAGTATCACAGCAAAACGGCACAAAACAAAAAAAGAATATTTCTGATTTCTTCACTCAGAGGTGTTTAAGTCGAGAATCAGGCCTTTGACCATATCTTAGAAAAATAGAACTTAAAAAATGTTATGTATCTGATATTTTAATTATTGTTTAATTCTGGAAATATTATGAGTAATCACATTTTCTGAAATACGGCAATTTTTTATTGTATCCTTCTAAATAAATAAAACTATACAAGACTTGGTAGGTATTTTATTGAAGTAAAACATATTAATTGTGAAGTAGCAAAATTTCGTTAAATTCATAAAATAAGCAGTTGATATTTTCATAAATAATTCAGATTGAATATAAAAGAAAATAAATAACAGTCTCTAATAGGTACAATTTTAACAAAAACATGAGGAAGATATCTTAAGAAATACATAATTTTCTATTGTTTTAATACACATGCACAATGTTATTCTTCTGTAACTACCCATATATATTTCAAACAGCAAATACTAAAATCTATAATTCTACATCTTATCATACTTCAACAGGAAGATCTGACTCAGACTGCCTTTTCACAGTCTTATATTCTTCAATAACAATCCTGATAACTAGGGAAGATGCTGAATTGAATTTTTTTAACATATGCTAATTTTCTTACAACCTGAAATTGGAATCAGCTACAAAATTTCTTTAGCTATGAAAAAATCCAATTGAAACAACTTTTATCTATCAAGCTGTGTATTCTTGTACATTCTCTATTTCAAATATTAAATTTTTCGTTTTTCTCTTTCACTTTCAGCAACTTTTGCTATTAGCACCCATTTCTTCTAGATTTATTAGAAACCTCTCTGAAGCATGAGTCGTGAAATGTGGAAGATTTAAAGCAGAAGTTTTTAAATGGAAACATACTGCTACCACCATGCTTTATGAGAAATCCTAAAATCTTTCTTGTCAACCAACCTTTGGCCAAAGAAATTTTATTGTCAATCGGAATTTCTCAATCGATGTATTTGATTTTATATTGGCATTGAAATTGATTCACAAAGTTCGTGAAGATGTCGAATCAATGTTATTGTCAATCATATCCTTGTTTCAATTTATCATGTTTTTATAATTGTTTATTTGAACAGTCAAAGTAGCCTTCAAAACCCACTGTAAGTTATCAATGATGGTTTTATCATCAAATGCATAGGTATCTATTTTCATTCAGATATTCCTGTTGCACTGATTAAAGCATACAAGTATAGTTTTCCTGTTCAACATTCTGTTTCAAAGTCAAAAGTCGAAGATATTGAGATAAAATTCTACTATTCTATCACCTAAATACATTTGGGGTGCATATATAAAAAATATAAGAATGTAACATCCATGGGTATTGATGCATTCTCAATCTTAACTTTCAAGTGTATATTTCTCTAATTACAAATACATTTTAATGAAATTTAAGTTTAACCTCGAATAGAATTTTCGCAATATATCATTTATTTGTTTTTTAATAAGTTGATTTTGGCTAACAATGCATTGAAGGAAATCTTTGGATCTTTCCAAAAGGAATCCCATCCATCTTCGATTTATTTTCCCAATTAATATCATAGTTTCTCACTTCCTTTTCTGTTGAACTCAATACGATTCCCTCTGTTTCTGCATTTTCAGAACTAATAAGACAATTTTGCGCACAATACATTCATATTAAAATGTTTATTCATGCCCTGCAACAACCACACTGTGCACAAATCATTGAAAGAGTTAAATTTTTTTGAAAATGAACTTCTCAAGCAGAGCTAATTACAAAATATATTCGGGATACCAACAATTCTTTTACGCACGAAAAACAGAAGCTTTTCAAAAAACATTAATTTATATTCGTTCAGATAATTATCATACATTCAATACGTTTTATTTTTCTTTCCTTCCTTTTATTTATATGTTTTTGGGGTGCATTTTTTGCGTAAGTTGGTTCTAACTTTCCATACAATCAAGTATAGGATAATAATGGTAAGTAATAAATAAAAACCAGGGTTATATAAAATCCGATAATCAATTAATACGAAAATATCCCACGATGACTATCCTATCCAATGAAGTTTGAGACTTCAAAGGAAAAAGAGGAACTCAAGGTCTGAAGGAGATATGTACCAATACACTTTTTCGAGGAGTATCAAATTTTCGGCAAACGTTTCCATAAATAGGTATTCTAACACTACGCTTAAGTATTTTAGTCAGGTACTACATATCTATCAGGCAGTCTTGCAAGTTTTGCATCAACACTCCATCAATACGAAAATGTTGATCACCATAAGACAAATTAGTCCCATAATGAAGAACTTCTTCGTACAACTTACCGAAGTCAGCTTCTCTCAAAAATTGTTGTACCATCAATAATTCAATTGAAAATCTCATTCATGTGTGGTTTTTTGTTCACAAACCATGAAAAATTTCACATCGATAAGGCACACATTTGTGCGTGTTATGTTTTTTGTTAGGGTAGAATGAATGTTACCCATTTCCATTAGGAATGAAACAAACCAAATATTCGACGGTGAAAAAAGGATAGGGATGAAATATTGAATCGAAATGGATGAAAGATAAGTATCACGATATTCAAAGGTTGAGATGTTGGGTATAAACTTGACAAATCAAGGATTTCACTATCCATTTATCTGCTGAAGACAAAAACAGCAATTGTGCTGGCTTTCAAGTCTGGATATTATGTCAGTAAAGAATAATTTCGGGAAGTTCAACCGTGTTTACCCATTAGGTATCGCCTACAACAGATTTCTCTGGAGGAACCTTGCCCTTTCAGCTATATAAAAATCTTCAAGCCCACACTTGAAGGCAAAGATTGGCTAACCCAAAACAGAGCTTGGTTACCTGTGATCAACAGTACAAGAGTCAAGCCAACACAGAACACACCACTGGATCGACTGATGGTGAGGAAATCCATAACTTTCCAAGTTATCACTTCCCCTGAAAACTGGTAAAAGGGCACACTTCGACTCCTCTGAAGATACCTTCTATAGTTTTGGGCTATACGTAAGGTTAAGTAATGAATTATTACGCAGATACGAAGAAAACTTTTGGTACTGCATAAAACAAATATTAGAGCAAGATAATAGTGGGCAGCTGTAGCCCAAGATTTTAAAGACCTTTCAATGCACTGCGACCTTAAGGTTCATTGCACAGCTAAGTATGGTACTAACTATAAAATGAGATTAATGTTGTATTGCATTGGTGGATTTTTATCAGTGGTGTGCTGCAGAATGTTCTACTGTAGCTCAATATGTCCCATTATATTGAGCACTCTATATCCTCTGACAGTTTGAAATTTGAATTGTCTATGAAGTTAATTCCGACTTTCATGCCTCACAGATGTGCTCAGAAGGGAACAAATAGCATTATATCTGCTGTTGATTCATTTTGCCGAGCTGTCTCAGATTAATTTCTTTCTATTTGCAAGTTTTCAAACAGTTCTTTTTTTAAGTTTTTTCTACCATCTCCAACTTCACTATAAACTTGCCTTGAAAGAGTCTGAAAATCCCTGATTTAAATAATGCCATATATTGTTCCTTATCTCTCTAAGTTTTTGTTTTCGACTCCCACTTATATCGAAATATTTTGGTACATTCTCATTGCCGTCAACTTCATGCCACCTTAGAAAGAGTAAACTTCATACATCCTCTTCACTTGAATATCTATAACTTTGATCTGAATGTATACACAATATTGTACTTTTTTTAATTCTTCATAGTTTCATACAGATTCGACAAGGCATCAAATTGCTGCAACCCTATTCCTACGGCACACACTTTTGCGCATGACGACAATACTACCCTAACCTCTGTGTTGGCGAGTGCGCACCTAAATGATGGCTTCAGAGCAAATTCTTGGATCAGCGAATATATCTGCGTCAAAACTATCATCAGTCGAGAAAGAATACTCAAATCTTTGATATCGTTCCACATTGTAACTTGTTTCAGAATCTTCGGTTCGAAATTGAAATTCGCAGAAACATGTAAAGCTTTCAAACTACATTGGTTCCTCGCTTGCATCTTCATTGAGAATCCATTTTCGTGAATTCAAACAATTACTTGTGAAGAAGCGAGGAATGAGTTACTTATTGAAATTTTTATTCAACAATGTTACTTGTTGAACATTTAAATATACGACAATAATCCTACATCTAGTTATTATTTGGTGATAAGTTGTAACTTACGTCCTAAACATCGTTTAAGGTCGAAAATGTGTGGAATAACAATGAAAATTCACATACAGTGCTTGAGATGTCACTTTGTTACAGTCATTTATATTGAATGTTGATATCAATAAAACTTGAAACTTTACTGGCTTTTTAATTAACATGAACACAGAATTAATTACTATTAGAAGTCTGGATTAAAGTACGTTCACTTACGACTAATTTACCATTTATCTGATTAATATACCTCATTTAATATAGCAGTTGTAGCTAATTGGAAGCACGAAAAACCAGTGGTTTTCTTCATGGATCTATTTTGGGGCCACCGAAGTTCAAATTCTATGGGAATTCAAACGAGGTGGGGAAAATGACTCCTCAGAGTTAAAAGAGATCGATTTACTGATGATAGTGCAGCGTGAAGATATAATGATTTCATCCGCCAAGTTCAAGGGTCAATCAGAAATGATTTTTTCGTAGTTGTGGACGATCATCGTGCAAGCATGCAAAACGAACTCTTTTTAGTCAGTCCCAAAACAGAATAAGCTTCCAAATGCCACAATACTCTTATTTTTTCTACACTAAATTATCTTAATTACTAATATAGTAACGGAATTCATTAGGCCATCTAGAAATAGAATATTAATCCCACAAGTACATTCAATCCTATATGTGTTCTTAAGTTATGTAATATTATCAAACGAGAACCCCTTCTCAAATTTCATTTAAATTTATTCGGTACATAATAGGTAATACTATTTCCATAGACTCTTTTTCTAACACCGAAAGCGTTTCTAGGACTAAGCTGATCTGAACTATATTTTTTTTGTTTTTTTTTATTAATATTTGTTATCTTTTATTTCACGGTACGACAACGACTTACAGAATCATTTAATATCAATAATACGCTTATCATACATATTCTATAATGATTAATAAAAGTTTTAATAACAGTTACATGTAACTGGTTCACATCGAACGATCATTCTGAAAAAGTTGCATTCCTGATTGCTCAACTATTTTTTTTCCATTTTAATATTTTTTAATATTTCAGAACTTTGTTACTCCGTATTAGCACCACCTGAAGCACAATCCTTATTCAACTGAGGAACAGATCATTCTTTCTCTGTACAAAACCCCACATTTTTTCGAGAATTTTATATTTCAATCTGTTGAACAATTGAGCAGCCTTAAATATACTGCCTCATTATTATAAAGTATCGTCGATGATTGAAGCGTCTATTTTCAAGTGAAGGAATTTAATATTATCTTATTTGCTGTTTTATATTTCTGATTTGAAGTACTAGCAATGAGAACGCAAAATATTTCGATTATCAGTATGATTCTCCTTAATTGTAACAAATTTGAAGAAAGTGTAATGAGAATGTTTAAGCTTACAGAGTAAGTAACATTTTTTTCCAGAACAAGATGCCAGAGAGAGATGTTTTGTTCCATGAAAAAGAAGAATTGTCCCAATGTCAACAATCAGACAATTTAATAATGAAGCAAATAACGTTTGAATGGTAAAAATAATTATAGGGAACAAAAGGTAGGCAAATCCATTAGCCCAACCACTAGCACACTTGATTTATTTGTGGGTGTTTATTAGGTACCAAATATCTTTGAACTTTTTTAATTTGTTTGATACCAAATAAACAGAATTGGGGTCTTTCTTATCTAATCGAATCCATGATAGCATATTCGACTCCCAATATACATCCACTATTTTTTTTTTTAATTTTCTTTCTTTTCAATATTTGTCGAATTATTTTTTTTCATTTTATTTTTTACACACATAAGAATATCCCTACCCAGATGTATCTACACATTCAATAGAAATGTACGAGAATAATCTTATAAGAGGAGTATTTTTCAAAAATTCATCTTGTCAAGTTGCATTACTTGGACAATATTCAATCTTCTTCAGAATGTTCTGTTTAAAGATCTTTATATGTATATCTAGAGAGTTCATACATACACACTTCAATCATGTTTGAACAAAATCAATGAAGCTAAAATAATATACTATAACAAATTCTTATTTAAGATTGTTTGAATAAAAATTAAATCATGAATATTTGAAGTGTGTATGTATTAACTGTTTGACTATATTATTAGTAGGCTAACACCGAGAAGTTTTGAAACATTCAAAATGAAAAATTTGGGTAGGGATCAAATTAAAAAAATTATTTTTTAATTTTTTTTTTCTTTTTTACTTTTTGTGTGGCTTTTTGCATTTTCCGTATTGATTGAAGTAGAAAATTTATGTTAAAACTAACATAGAACATCTAATCCAATTTATAATATTAATGAAGAGCAAATCTATATTCTAGATAGGCTAAAATTATTTCCCTTCTAGAATAAGTGCCGCATTCATTACAATACAGTCAAAAGTTTAATTTTTTTCGAGGAGAAAATGTTTTCATCCTCAGTTTTTTTCCATCTCTTGAATATCAGAGATTTAGAATTTTTATAAAAACAATTAATATTTAGTATCACCAAAACATTAATTGCCATTTCTATCATTCTGAAAATCGTTTCCATTAAGAAAGCTTGAAAGATCAGAATCGATGGCTTGCACTAACAGAGAGTTGCAAGGAAGTCCACGAAAATTTAATGGTTCATTAAAATTCCAATTCTCCTTCAAGGAGAATATGGCATTGGTGAAAACCATGGATTCTCTATTGAATGTAGTATTAGAATTTAAATTTACCATCAAATTTTATAGGACGTTCTTTTAACGATTTTTTGTACCTGTCAGAAATATTATCGTACGAAAAACACGTTATGAAAAACTTCTATGGCTATGTCGGCTCTATGACAGGCGTTTCCCACCATATGGGAACTTTTTTTGAGGGCAGTTACCTATTTACCTGATGTTCCCTAAAAACATGCTGAAAAGTTGAGAAAATATCGGTTTCATTGGTTCCTGAGATAATCACTTACTTAATTATGTACAACATATAGATACTGGGATATTTAATATCACATTTTAATGGAGCATGCACTTTTTATTTTATCGCACGTTTTTTCTATGTCCGAACATTTAAATGACTTGCATATTGTCTCTATGAAAATCGATAATGGATTTGAAACCGATCACTACTCCATCCATGATTTTCTGTTCAGAGTTACTCACGTAAAGTGATACCAGAGGGCATTTTCAGGTATTTCAGATCAAGGTCATTATGATCGTTTGCAAATAGTTTTGGATTCGAAATATTTCCCAAATATCGGTGCCGTATTCTCTTTGTGCCTTGGTTTGTTTCATTCTCAAACATTTCCATTTCTCTTTGTACTCGTCCGTTTATTGGAATAAGAAACAGCTTCATTTACCATCATAAGGAATAAAACAAAACTGAATTTTCTCATTCCAGTCGCAATTGAATATCATAGAAATTCGACCCATCGACTTTCGACAAACTGTCATGTACATAGAAAAATGGAATATAAATGATCGAGAACATTCAACTTACTACGTTATCGGCAGTAGCGGGAAGCAACGTACTTTTAGGCAGAATTATTGTGCGTTAACCTTATGCATAAATGCTTTAGAATATAGTTACCAAAAAAAACTGGAATTATTCGAAATTCCAAGAAACAACTGAGAACATTTAAAATTCCTGCATCTTTTCCATCTATCCTCTTCTATGATTATGAAGTCGATAGGTTTGTTCCAACAGTATCGTACGATGCATGGTCAGAATTCACTGCGCCAAATTCTGACGCTGTATCGTACGATAATTTCTTGAGTTGGAACAAACCTATTGTCGAAAAATAGGACCAGGATATTGGCAATTAGATCTGCTTGAAATATTATTTATCGAACCACTCGCGATCTTCAAAAACAAGAAATTTTGTGCGATGTTACTTGTGCGCCTCGCAGAAAATAAGAAAAGATAAAATTTAGGTGATTCTTATGTATAATTATTGAGATATTGCGTGAAGAGTTTCTCAGACAAAACTGATAATAATGAAGTTTTACACGGCCGAATATTATGTCAGTAAAGAATTCCGGGCTTTACAGCAATAGTCAGGTATTTCACCGAACGTTTCGTCTTGAACTACGGTATGCATCTTCAGAGATGTTTCCTCTGAAGTGCATAATTGGATGAAATACCAAGGCTGAAAAGCTACATTGTTCTTTTCCATGATGAGAAAGACTTTAGATGTTAAATTTTTCACGAAGTTGAACAAGAAATCAAATGAGTTTTTTATAAATGCTGACTAGAGATGAACCTTACTATCTTATCCGATAACAGGAAATTTATATTTCCTTTTTATTCCACCCTGTGTGCGTTTATTTTGAGCGCTGCCAATCGATTCATGAAGAGAACTCAGCAGTCAACTCAGTTTAAAAATAATTAAACCAGAATTTCAACAAAAACATATTATCCTACACCAAAATTGCCTTGACAAAATCTCAATTAAAATTATTCAATAAATTTTAAAAATATATAACGAATGAATAAACAAATTAATCATAGTAACACAAAATAAATTGCTTCATTTTTCATATCAAAAGATGAAGATGAAGGAAAAGACATCAATTGATGTAGGATAAAATGTTTCCAATAATAATAAAAAACCTCTTGAAAAATGCAAGTTAACACTCCTACTATCGACATACCCGAAGTTAACCATCATGATTTGTTACATGCTGCTGTCCATCAGGCAAAGACATCACCACAATGGTTAAAATTCAATCATCAAAATTTCTCTAAAAAAATTACTTTAATTTTTACTTCTCCGATCTTAATACTAATCACTCTAATTCTTGCTCTTATTCGAAATTTTGTGCGAATTTAAATGAATTAACTTGTGCGTGTTTTAATTTCTTGTGCGCATTTTTCGAATTTGTGCGTATTTTTCGAAAAGTACCTTTGAAAAAATTAATGTGATATTAGGTCAAGCAATTATCGTACGATAATTGCTTGAATTGGAACGAACCTATTCTGAAGTGAGAACACTAAAAAGAAAATTAATATGTATGTAGTTTTTGCAGGTATTGAATAAACATTTTTTCATATTAATACATCATGAGTAGAATTTTTTTATCATATCAATTCACTCTGAATTCATCTCGGTACCTTAATCTTCACCAGAAGAGTCATATCTGAAAAACATCCCCAACAATCTATAAAACATTTCACCCCTTTCAATTCAAACAATTTTTCAGTACTTGGAATAGTACATCACAAGGAAGTACGTTCCTTAATTAGCTTTTACGATCTTCCAAACAAAATAGTACACCGAAACTGGGCTTGACACTAAGTTTGGAAAATATGCACCCTTAGAGGGTGAAATTTTCATTTTTCAAATCACCGTTTCCAAAAAATATAACAAATGCAGAAACCTTCTTTCAATTAATTGATAATCCTCAAAATCTTTGTTCCACAATTTTTTGAATATCATTTGTATCACTCCAATCAAAATTCATCCAGTAGAATTTTTGTATTGAATACCATTGCATTTGTTATTGATATTATTTTTCAATCATATGAATTCAATATTATTCATTACTCATGACAGAAGTTACACGATACAAAAGTAGGACTACAAATCATCTGAAAGAATGATTGATGAAAGTTCCTTTGGATTTTTTTTTTCATGGTGAAATGAGAAATTTGAAGAAGGTACTTCTTT
The DNA here is from genome assembly GCA_038502775.1 of Hippodamia convergens. NCBI lineage: Eukaryota > Metazoa > Arthropoda > Insecta > Coleoptera > Coccinellidae > Hippodamia > Hippodamia convergens. The sequence continues at coordinate 20,201,295 of CM076608.1, forward strand.
ATATTTAGGTACTATTTGGACTGCCCTGTTTCTATGTCAAAAAACCTTGTTTGGGAAACCAATTCCATGTGAATCACAACAAAGTCTTGTTGCATGTCAAAATAACCTTTTTTTTTGCTGGGCTGGGTCACAATTATCAGATTCAAAGATTTCACCTTCAAACTATAAATACTTGTTCCCAGATATTTCGACTCAAAAATGATTCCGAATAAAATGAGAAAAACTCACGAAAATATCAAATCAAACAGAAAGTATTTATTCCTTAATTAAAATATTTAAATTTTCGAAACATTGTATAAGTTAAAAATAAATTAAATAAAGACGTCACTCGCCGAACAGTTAAAAAAATAATACTTAATTTTTTTCCAACTACCCTCAAAAGTTGAGATTTTGTGGGGTCGTCATCATGTTCAAGGGATCATAATATGATCAATTCTTCTTATGTCGCCAGATTTTGAATCTTTGGTCATTGGATGATGATTTTGAACAATCAAAAAACATATCCAGTAATTTTCAACCTACAAATCGAGAGGGATTCTCACTATAAATTGTTCATCCCTCCTCAGAAATTGTGTGATTATAATTGAATTTTATTGAAAAGGAATTTAAAATACCGATATTTCAAGGTATTTCGGGATTAGAATATGTCGATCAATAATTAAGATTGTTTTTATACATATGTGTGTACATACTCTATCTATAGAGAGAGAGAAAATGTCCTTCAGCTCTCTACCTATATTTGAGTGTAAGTTTACACTATTAACTTTTTCTTTTTCAAAGACAAATAACCTTTCCATTTGGATTAATGACCTGCGACTTATGGATTCGCGAAATACCTACTTTTTCCAGTTGTGAATGAACATGACACCATTAATTTTTCTTTCCCATCAATGATTAACATTTCAATGACCTACGACTTATGGATTCGCGAAATACCTACTTCTTCCATCACACTTCAAGTTCATCGAAGCACGAAATCCAAAGATTTTTAATCCAAAAATGATCATTTCCGTCACAAAATTCCTTTATTAATTTCAATCAAAAAACATGATTTTCCACATCATCAACGATGTGAAAATTGTTCCAAAAGGGAATATTTAGGGGGAAGTTATACCCGATACTTGTCAGGGAATTTATTGAGGTTCTTTGAATTCACGAATTACACACTTCTTCCAATATTCATCCTATACCATCCCAAAAGGCTACAGGAAACAGCTAATGTGGAATAATTGAATTTTTTCAACTACCATTATCATTTCAAATACATCACAATGTTAACTTCACATAGCCCTCTAAGTGGTACAAGTATCCACAAATAGATTTGTCCCACTTGCATCGAATAAAAAAAAATTCCAATCCCCAACTTTTGTACGAGTTTATCGTGGATTTGATGTGTACCGCACTGCCTCTGTTACACACAAATTCTACGATCCCTTGAACATTCAGAAAACCCCAAAAACTAACAAAGGGCGAACGAAATTCCACACACAATTTTCTCATCTAATACATACTACACTTACAAAAAGTTCGCCGTCGCTTGCAGCAAACACATCTTCAAATTGTTAGCCGCATGCGAAATGTCCAAAACGCCATCTACCATCTCCTGTACCGCCGTCACTGTAGGAAACTGCAAAGCCGCCTGTTTCGTCTTCGCTACGCTCTTGGCCAGAACGTCAGACAGAGCGTTGGAGTAACTCAGGGCCCTCTCCTTGACCTCCTTGCATCCTACGTTCCGATAAACCGTGTCTCCTATATGGACCAGCTTGTGCGCGCTTAAAACCACGAATTTGCTGTGGGCCAGGAAGATCTTAGGAGGCTGGTTGCGCTCTACGGTGTTCAGAAAGGCGTCAACAGCCACCATGAGATTCTTGTGGTGGGTTACGTACTGAGCTCCGAAGAATGTTAATATGTGTCTATCGTTACTGTCTAAGTTGTCGAGGGACTCTTCGTCTTGGTGTTCGATCAAATCGAACCTTTTCTGGAGATCTTTTCGGTTGTCTCTGTTGTTCAATTGCAAGTAGTCGTATTCGTTCGTCCAATCGTTCACTGTGTCTTTCTTGAAGAGCAACAAGCCGTTGCCTTGTATGAAGGAAGTTATCTGTCGTATGTCTTCTGTCAAAGCTTTCGAGCATGACACCAAAGTGTCTAATGCGTCAGGGACGTATCTATCTTCAAGATCTTCACTTACGACAAGCATATCTACGTTCCAATTGGTTGCAGCAAGTTTACCGGTTGCTTCATTGACTGTATGGTAAGACTTCCTCAAACTGGTAACCAAAGGGGCCAACTTGACTGCAAGGTTTTTATCTGAAGCCTTCGAAGCATTCCCTAGAGTCCCTTCTCCGAACTCTGCCAAATCGTTCAGGGAATTTTGAAGCCTGGTAACGGCAAGTTTGATGTCGTATATCGTTTCACTCAGTCTTTCTTTCGTTCTCCATCCGGGCCCCACGAATCCCAGTAGTTTTTTTATGGAACTGGTGGTATCGTTTTCTAATCTCTCCAAGTTCTCGAGGGCCGAATTCAGTTCTAAGGGTAGTTCTTTAGGGTTGTGGGAGGGTGGTACGTCGTACAGCTGAGAGGGTTGGAGGACCAGGTGGGGCCCTTTGTGGTGGTGGGATTTTGGTACGTCGTAGTCGGGCATGTTCGCCATGCTGCTGCGGTTTGAGGATGACATGGAGTCTGCTGCAAGAGAGAATATGCGTCATTTTTCAAATTCAATATTTTCTCTGAAGTACGTTAATACATCTTGGCAATTCAACTTTCTAGTGAGAAAGTTGATTCGAATAATACAATACAATTGTAGCAATAAGTGAAACCCAATAGATTTGAAAGCAATTACCTGGAGGGGGTATTCAAGTAGAAAGGTAGGAAATTCCGATGAGCCATAATTTTCAATACATTTTAGCTCAATCAAAAAAGATTCAAAACAGATTATCAAATTAGGATTATTCTCAGAAATTGAAATTTTTAGATTCAACGTCTTTAGTGAAGTAGATTGTGAATATATAAGTTGTAGTTGAAAGAAATCCATTATTTTTGCATGAAAAACAAGGCCATAGTCAGAATGATTTGATTTAGGTCAAATATGAGCCGTTTTGTTCAATAACTAATTTTTCACCACCAAAATTGTTCGCCATGGACAAGAACAGATAGTCATCACTTGAATAATGCGCCCTCTATCAGCCAACTCCCCCAACTACACTTCATTCATATTATTGAATAACCAGAGATTTATAAACAAGGCTCTCTACCACATTTGACGAATAAAGATAGAAAAAACTGATGCTGGTATTTTCTTTTTACATGGGAATTTTTGTGTAGACCAAAATTATTTGTTTCGTTGAGTACATATTACAACCTCTGGATGTGAATTATTAATCTCGACTTGGGTGCACACACAATATTTTAAATATAATTGTGCACCAAATTGTTGGCAGATTGTAGATTGTTGTCTAAGTGAGCTCGGTTTTTGTTATTGAGTATTTGCGAGTAAATGTTTATACGAGGATTAAATATATCTTTTCTCTTCTTTTTTTTTTGTCAATTTGGTAATAGGTAGGGTATTTTTATTGGAATATTATATTAATAAGAAAACTATGTAATCTGCTCAATAAATGAATAAATAAATAAATAAATAAATAAATAATATTGTTATTAAAGTATATTCGGCATATAGAGGGATATGATCAATTGCTGAGGGTCGGTTATTAAATTTGAGATAAATCTCCTGATTACTGAATGTGTAATATTCCATTATTGGAATCGTTTTCTATTTGTTGTGGTGAAAGTGAGAGTATTAATATTTTCAAGGGCAAAATGAACCGATTGCCATTGCCAGTTTCAAGTTTATGAGACGTAAGACACTGTATGTATCTTTTTGTTATTTTTATTTGAGCCTTATAGATTTAGATCTTGGCTGTAAAGTTCAATAAATAATAATAATAACCAGAAATTATGTTGTACCAGCTGTTTTAGTGTCATTTTGATGGCTGAAAGTAACCTTTTATTTAAGTTCACATGTAGTGACAACTTAAAGATTTGAGGGCGGCCTTCTGACCTGAAATAATTTTTCAAACCTATAAACTGAGTGTAGGACATTTGTTAGGTTCTATTAACTTCCTCTAACAATAAATAATATCGATGATGGATTCATTACAATATCAAACAGATGCATTACATGATGACTTGAAAGTAGTAGAAATTGTGGAACTAGGATTTCCTAGGCAAATATATGAAGTCATTTATATTTCAATGAATTGGATGAGCTGTCTTTGGCCAACCAAACAATGATTTTTCGCAACTTTAGATGTTCGAAAATCGTCACTGATCATTGATGAAGGGAAATCATCTCCTATGTATAAACCAAAAAAAAATTTAATTTCCACAAGCCAATCTAAATCTAACGTTGACTGATGCATGAAATCGTCAAAATGACAGTAAAGTTAGGTTAAGGAAATGATCACTATCATCTGTAGACGGCCAGCCAATGAAATGGCTTTATTGAACTAGGGTGAACTTTAACAGCATGAAAAACTGATATATGACAAGATATAAATATTTAAGGGTCTATTTATTGAGATTCTGTTGAGTGACAATCGTGCAACTGTCAATAAATTTAAACGACCATTATGTTCAAGGGAAGCTTAGTTGAGTAATCATTTTAAGGGAAATTAACGCAAATGGCTTTTAGTGTTCTGAGCAAACTGACACTATTGACCATATTCATCAGCTATCGGTTGCAGCTTTTTTAGTGTTTATTGGGTTGGCGACAATGTATGAATGACATTCATCGTAGTTGTCAATTGTCATTAATTATTTACTCTTTTCAAAATTTGAATTTTAAAATTTTTCCAATCATCTATAGTGAACGGACAGTTTTCAAAATATTTCATCAATCTAGTTAGGTTTCTCCCTAAATTTACTACAATTATTTAACAGATATCAATAATTTTTATTGATAAAACAAATACAAACAATTTTTAATGAAATGGATGTTAGAAGGCTGTAACTATATCTTGTGTATATTCAACATGTCCAAGGGTACAATAATAGGTTCATGATTTTTCTATTTTAGCAACCACAATGTTGGAGGTGGCTGGACATGTGTGGAGCACTGTCAAAGTCATAGCTCTACCGAAGATTCCATATAAAATTTCATAGGTTTGTTTGAGTTTCATAGGTTCCCTAAGAATAAAATACTTGCTAAGCAATAGTAACATTCTCTAGGAATAGAGCTCATTCATTAATTTCCAGAGGAAGAGAATATGCGGTTTACATTTCATAAGGAATTGAAGAGAACTAAAGTTCCTACATTATTCCTGAGGAAACCTATGATTTATAGTAAGCACTATTAATATATTATCATCTTCGAAATGTCTTTCTGTTTGACCTGCTAATAAACATAATGTTAATGAGTAGAAAGATGAAAATGAAAATTTATTGCTTACTAGAAATCATATATTTCCTCAGGAATAACGTAGGAACTTTAGTTCTCTTCATTTCCTTTTGAAATGTAAACCGCATATTCTCTTTCTTTGGAAATTAATGAATGAGCATCTTGCTCTATTCCTGGATAATGTTACCATTGCTTAGCAAGTATTTTATTCTTAGGGAACCTATGAAACTCAAACAAACCCATGAAATTTTAATTTGGAATCTTCGGCAGAGCTACGACAGTGCTCTACACATGTCCAGCCACCTCCAACATTGTGGTTGCTAAAATAGAAAAATTATGAACCTGATATTGTACTCTTGGACATGTTGAATATACACAAGATATACTTACAGCCTTCTAGCATCCATTTTATTTAAAATTGTATGTATTTGTTTTATCAATATAAATAATTGATATGTCTTTTAAATAATTGTAGTAAATTTGGGGACAAACCTAACTAGATTGATGAAATATTTTCAAATTTTGAAAAAAGTAAACAAATAATGACAATTGACAACCAGGATTATCACACATTGTCGCCAACCCAAAAACACCAAAAAAGCTGCAACTGATAGCTGATGAATATGGTCAATTAGTAGATATTTCACGAACAAACAGGGAATTCTGTGTTCACTGTAGTACTGTGGATACACTAGGGCCACCCTAACTGATCAATTTCAGCGGACTGAGATACTTCTCCTTCCCGAAACCGTCCATACTATGGAAATACTTGTCAGTCAATGGGCGCATTCAGCAGAGGCAATTGTTACGGAACTGTTGCCAAATTTCTATGATCTTTTGCTGAACGTTGAGCTATCTATGTAACATGTTGGGTAGCGGTCGCCATTTTTAGTAGCGTACCTGACTTGCGCTCCTTGTCGGTAACGTGTTGTGTGGCTGACAGTTGTGACAGTTCATTACCGCTCTTTCTGCTGAATGCGCCCAATGTTATTTACATCGCGGCAGGCCGAGAAAGTTACCTGTCAAAGAGCTGGCGGAGCTAGACGGGGTCAGCTGGTTCAGGTGATGATTGTGCGGCCTGGGCACGTCGTAGGCCTCCCCGTCCCTAATCACCGGCGACACGGAGGCTGGGGAGGCGGAAGAGCATCTTACGCACCCCGGACTGGCGCCTAGGGTCACATGCCTGGACGGTGGTACGTCGTAGTCGGCGCCACCTGCGCGTTGCGGCGCTCCCGACATGGCTTGGTGCTGCGGCATCGGCGAACAACGGTTGGGCATGTCGTAATAGCCGATCTCATCGTTGAACCTGCGGGAAAGTGAGACCTGGAAAAAAGAAGGTTTCGTGAATTTCGAGTTCTGCTTGAAAGTAATTACCATTATCAGATAGTTTAAGGCTTTCACGACTGGATATAATAATAATAATAATCTATATTAATCCCAAAAGACATAATTAATATGTATAAGACAAGTCAAGGACAAAGACAAAAAATTAAACAATCATAAATCAAAGATCAAAAATATTAATATCATCTAGAAATTCTTTAATACTATAATAGCTCTTTTTGAGCAGTTCACATTTTACTATTTTTTTAAATTTTATTTCACTTAACATTTTAACAGAAAGTGGTACATGATTGTATAAGACTATGGCCTGATATTTATCAGGCCTATTTAGGCGAACACTCAAATTTTGTTGTTACATGTGTAGGAATGCACAGAGTAGCAACATTTCTTGTAAAATATTTATGAAAATCAGATAATTTTACCATTGATTTTTCAAGTTCCTTCACATAAACTAAACATCTATAAATAAGCAATGAGGGAAGAGTAAAAATTTTATATCCACTAAAGAAAGGCTTACATGAATCTCGCGAATTCATACTAAAAATTAATCTTATAATCCTCTTTTGAGCAATAAACACTCTACCCGATTCAGTTGAATTTCCCCATAACATAACGTTGTAATTAAGGTAGCTGTACACTAAACTGTAGTAAATACTTAAAAGGTACTCTACTGAAAATGAGTCCTTAACCCTGCTGATAGCATAATATGAACTACCCAACTTTTTACATACGGAATCCACTTGGTGACCCCATCTCAAAGAGCAGTCCAAGTGCACTCCCAGGAATTTCACCGTATCCCTGGAAGATACCTGTTCCCCCAAGCATTGCAACACCAAACGTTCTGAACTAGGGTTGCGGATTCGGAAATATATACAATCCGTTTTCTTGATATTTAATATCAAGGCATTCATCTTACACCATTCGACAAATTCAGAAATCAACTCACCACAAACTGCAGCCAGTTACCCAGGACTCTGGGCTGAGACCGCCATGGATGTATCATCAACAAATATAATCAATATACTGACAGTAGAGAGTTATCGAAACACAAATACAGGCCCTACTTTATTAAAGCATCCTGTAATAACAGATTCCTTAACGTTGGTCGGATATTTGAGCTATCGAAACGATTCATTTCTTGACAAATTTATTATGACATATCCTTTATTTTGACACTTCTGTTAAGCTGTTTAACCTAAAAGATTGCGAGAACTGTCAAAATAAGGGCTCTTTCATTCAAATACGGCTGTTTTTTATTTAGGTCAAGTCCAGGAGGACCGTTTTTTATTACAGGTCACCTTAACCCATTAATGTCCACTGTACAGGGTGGGCATATTTCGATGTTTTAGCACTACAACTTTTGAACCAGAGGAGATAGACAAAATCTGATACCCCATTCTCGATCTCTTTTTCGGAGAAACTAACAAGAGTAGTATTCATTTTTGGCTACCTTCTTTTGTTTTCGAGTTATAAGCGAAAATTGGAAAAATGGCGATATCGGAAAAAAATTTATATCTCCGCCAATACTGATGATAGAACTCTGAAATTAAAACATTATACAGGAACTTTTCTACGTAGAATCCAGTGGCATGCTCGCCTTTTTTGCAGCATTTTTAATTACGAAGCTATGATCCAAAGTTATGTTTTTTTGAAGAGGAACACTAGATTCCTTTGCCATGTTCTGAAAGCTTGATTTTTTCTGATTTCAAAAATATATAACATCGTATGGTTCGTATCAATAAATCAATATGAGTATAGAAATTGGTGAAGCGTCTATATTCATTTGAGTCTCAATACTTCCTTTGGTTTCAATTGTCGATGAGCAGGAAAAATTTAGTATCGTATAATTACCACAATTTCTTTCTAGTAGACATTTCTATGCTCTTGTTATAGGAAGCTACATTTTTCTGTGCATGTCAACAGTTGAAACCATAGAAAGTATTGAGACACACATGAAAATAGGTTTTTGTCCAATTTCTATACTCATATTGATCCAAACTTTACGATGTTATATATTTTTTGAAATCAGAAAAAATCAAGCTTACAGAAAATGTCACAGAAATATAGTGTTTTCATTTAAAAAAATATAACTTTGGATCATAGCTTCATAATTGAAAATGGTGCAGAAAAGACGAGCATGCCACTGGATTCTACGTGAAAATGTGCCTGTAGAACGTTTTTATTTCAGAGCTCTATCATCAGTATTAGCGAAGATATAAATTTTTTTCGATATCGCCATTTTTCCAATTTTCGCTTATAACTCGAAAACAAAAGAAGGTAGCCAAAATAGAATGAAACTCTTGTTAGTTTCTCCGAAAAAGAGATCGAGAATGGGGTATCAGATTTTGTCTATCTCCTCTGATTCAAAAGATGTAGTGCTAAAACATCGAAATATGCCCACCCTGTACAAACTTGGGTACAACAAAATATTTCGACTTTATAGACATTCATTGTCAAATAGCCCAAGTTAAACGTTCCTAACAGTTTCAAAAACCTCCCCTTACTTGAAAAATAGTAGAGGTTTCTGATTTATCGCAGTTGACTCCGAATTATAATCTAAAAAATGAGCACATATTCTTTAGTTTTGGCTGTTATATGAAGTCAGTACATAGTATCGTGAATAGTGCCTATTGTTTTTGTATAATATGTAATTATATTTCGCATGATGAATGTTTTGTCACACTTGTATTGCATTTTTGTTTCGTTTTTTGGTAATTATAAAGTACCTTGCCCAGTTGTATTTTTTTCATTCACTTTTTGTGATCTTGAGGTAAGGAAACCAAACTTAACCTAACCTGAATGCGGATCGATGTTTTCTTTTTTTATCAAATTTTATTTTTAATTTTTTACAAATTTTTTTTTAAATTTTTTACAATTTTTTTTTTAACTTTTGGTAGAGAAAATGAACCTAACCTAATCTAACCTTGTAAAACTGAACTATATAAGACTATATCAGAGCCGTATTCGAGGTAAATGAAGTATATTTATGAGTTTCATTCATTTTTTTTTTCGAAAATTACTGCCTCCCCAGAGCTGTGATTAAGACTGTTGTATCGAGAAGTCCTATAGATTCACTGTGCAAAATATTTTTAAAATCGGTGACGGGACCTATGAAATTTATAAAAACCCGTTTTTTAACCTAACCATTTTGAACCCTTTGTACTAGCTCAGGTACGCCTACTTTTTCTGTAAATTAGAAAATGTATGTTTCATATACTTATTTCATTTAGGAAACCGGTGGGCATCAATGGGTTAATTTTTTTTTTTTTTGAAAATGTTGAAGCTTTCGCAGGTAAACAAGATTTGATCAAATAATTTTCCAAATACTAAATCAACTTAACCTGAATCAATCTAAATGAAAATGCACAAAATATATATAATTTGAATTCCCTTTTCTTTACTGAATATTTTATTGCATAAATATCTGAATAGTGGAAAGAATTCTTGCTGACAAAATATTAGATGATCGGCCTCTATTCAATTTAAAATAAAGTTATAGGAATGAAAATTTAAATTCAATATGAATAGTTATTGAAAATATTAATCAACAAAATTCGATATAATATTATTGATTCACTCCTTACCAAAAATTGAAGATCATCGCTTGCACAGATAATACAATATAAAATATGATTCAGATATTTGAGACTACTGCCTTGGAAATAGAAATGAAATGTGAATTACTACAATAATCATATTAATCTCTACTGAGACTGAAGACAATGGAATAATGTGAAGCAACATGTTTACTGTATGGAATCAAATGCTTTTTACATGCCATGTGAAGAAACCTAACAGTTTTTCTGAACGCATTGGTCATCATTGTAATTCCGACTGACCGTCGTAAGTACGATTATATGGTATACAGGGTGTCTCAGTAAGAACTGTCGATATAATAACTGAAAAAAGATTTTAAAACAGTTGGCTTATAGTTAGTTATGAAAGATTGTGATTCTTAAACTTTTATTTGTTATGAAAAATCTGAGCTCTCCGCTAATATTCGGCTCTCCAACCACTATCTGCCAAGACGATCCATGCGAAGCGCCGCGCCGGGACACTACCTAGAAGTGTTTCGTCGTATTTTTGAACCCTCATAACTTGAGTTTGGAATATAGCAGATGAACAAAATTCTCAGGATAAAATGCGAAAGCGTTCGAGACAAGCTTGGAATCTTTGAAATGGGAAGTCCTACCCCACCCGCCGTGTTCTCCAGACGTTGCTCCCTCGGACTATCACTTGTTTCCATCAATGACACACGGTCTGGCTACCAGCACTTCCGGTCTTATGAAGACGTAAAAAATTATATAGATTCTTGAATTGATTCAAAGGTTTTTCAACGCGGTATTCGAATGCTGTTCGAAAGATGAGAGAAAGTAGTGGCCAGCGATGGACAATACTTTGAATCATAAATGTATAACCAGTTTTTTCACAATAAAGCTTCGAGATTCCGGAAACGGTGGAAGCAGCAAAGTTGTACACCTAATAGCACACATAGGATCGATGTTGATTTTCAAACCATTATTTGTTATAGAAAATTGGAGCTCTTCGCCAATATTCGGCTCTCCAACCATTATTTTTAAGTCTAAATTGACCGGACTACAACGTTTTGCGTCGGCCAACAGCAACACTTACCGGTTGTTTCGACTGCCAACCAAGTTGCCCGAGCACAAACAACAACAATATCAATCCGGGGGGCGGTTTGGCGGCCAGGTCTTTCCGCACGCAACGACGTCGGCGATGGCGACGCGACTGGGCGAAGCGGGCGTCGCGCGACGTCGCCGTACCCCGAAACGCCGGATACGCTCCGATCGATCCGACGTCGTTTCCAGGAACCCGCCGAACGGGGACGGACTAGTCACCGGATGAAAGAGCGATTTATTGTAGTCATAATTATAATCATTTTTTGCGTTATTTGTGTAGAACAGATCAGAAGTCAAGATGAGAAAAAGGAAAAATTAATAAAGCCGAAAATTCATTTCAAATTTGTACCTATATATTTTTCTTTATTGTAGAATCTGAGTAGGTACATATGGATCTTCCAGGGACAATTTTTTTTATTCCTTCAAATAAATATACACGTATTTTTAAGTAAGTATCGGGTGTTTTTTCAGAGTGATACAGCTTTGAGTTGGCAGTACTGCTTTATTTTACAACCTATACAACATTTGATCTATCCTTTTTGTTTAGGTAGGTTTGACATTTCATTATGAACAGACTTACACCAGAATAAAGTCTGCAAATTGTTGAAATTCTTCATCAAAATAAAGGTTCTGTTCGTCAAACTTATCGTGCTTTTCGTACATTTAATTTGGAAAGGGTAATTCGAAGTTTTTTGAACCAATTTCAGTCTCGCCGATAATGGGAACACTGTGAAACTGAAGATGGTTCAAGAAGGTCACATCTTTCTTCAAATTACCCTTTTTAAAGGGCGATTATGTGCGCCATAAAATGTACGGAAAGCACGATAAGTTTGACGAACAAAACCATTATTTTGATAAAAACTTTCAACAATTTGCAGGCGTTTTTTCTGGTTTAAGTCTATAATGAAATGTCCAACCCTACTAAACAAAAAACAACGATCAAATGTTGGATAGGTTGTAAAATCAAGCAGTCTTGCCAATTCGAAGTTGTATCACCAAAAAAAAAAAACACTCGACAGAAAAATACTGCTACGGATCTTCAATCTGGTGAAGTTTCCAACCAATTCAAATACGAAAATGCCTAATAGAAATGGTCAGGAATAGGTGACATACTTATAAATACATAATTAATAGCGTGCAAGGAGCAATCAGAGATTGAAAGAATTTGATAAAAGTAAGATTCGGCCCCCCAAACCCATTTTGTTTAATCATCTTCATATATAAAACTAAGTCGTCCATTTTGTTGGTTAAACCATTCATAACTCAAGATTGGATGAACTGCTTGTTATGAAGATTTTTTTTTATTCTTCCGGGATTAACATGAAATACATTAAAACTTTTGCGAATAACGCCAGTAGGTGTCGCTACGGTTGAAAGCGTTTTCGTGAAAGTATTATATTTGATATTGATTCGGTGAACTACATTTTCTAATAACATTAACGCATCTGAGTCCATATGTTATTGCACTTATCTTTCTCCCGAACACTACGGAAAATGACGAAATGTTTTTAACAAATCTCCATTCTACTATTATATATGTTAACAATCACTGCGTATTTTAAGTTGCCGAAACAGATGTATTGGGGGCGCATTGATTCTTTTGTCTGGTGACTTCCGACAACCATTAGCGGTAATTCCAAAATCGACGGTTGCGATGAAATAAATGCTTGCCTAAAATCTTCAACTTCAAATTTGGTTTGGTAATAAAGCTCTCAATGATTGCGGTTGGAATAGTACCAATAGATATTTGCAGCCCACAAGAATGCAATGCGTCATGCACCTGCAGAAAACTGAGCCTTTTTTGTAACGCTATATGTGGGGAATGTACAGGTGAAAACTGCCAAAACAGTTGTCCAATTTTCGGCAAGGATGAAGAAATAATTGACAGTGGCGACAGCCATACAGAATCAGATTAATTTTTAACACAAAAAGTATTAATTTCACGTGAATGAAGAGATGAATAAATGAAATGTTTGAATGATATTTTTATTTTTTATTTTGAACAGAAAGGGGTTGCTTTTAGGGGTTGAAAAATAAAAATAACTAAAACTAGCATTGATCCAAGATACTGTTATAAAATTGATTGAAATTAATTAATTATATTAATAGAGACCCATTTTTGCACATTTTATGCTGAAAGGGGGTGTTTATGAAGTCTTGAAGAATATGAAGACCTTCATCAAACTTCATAAAACGCTACTGAGGCCCAAAAATTACTTTGATTCACGTTGGACAAGTTTCTTTTAATTTAGGATAAAGAGGTTGTTTTCACCTCTTGAAAATAATAAGCAGAAATCGGCATGGGGTAGGAGTAGGAGACAAGAAAAGCTTATATTCAAAATTTCATCAAAATCGAAGCATCTTGATAGAATTCGGAGGTACTGCCTAATTTTCGCCCTCATTAACTGGACTAATTGTACAGGACAATTTTATCCCCACATTCAAGGTATTATACCATAATAGTTTATTATAATATTAAAGTTGCTTTTTTATTTATTGATTGGGGCAGTACGAAGTCTAGCGGGTCAGCTAGTAATATATATTTGTAGACTTTGCAAGACCTTAAGTCAAGAACGACAACGATGGTTACTAATGCGAAAAGGAGAGAAACAGGCGATGGGCCTCATGAGGAATTTTGTTTACCGCAATTGTGTGATGTACTTATTATTTGTTGGAAAATATATTTGATTTTTTTAAATAAATCTATAATGAGAGTGTGTATATGTTAATTGAAAAAAATGAAATATCAATAATCAATAGATTTATAAATCATATATTCATGAAATGTTTTACATAGATAGGCGGACTTATCACTCGACTTTCAGATTGTTTATAAAAATTGTTGCTAATATTATCACATTATTATTATTATTCCCAACACAAGCATTGATAATTTTACTTGCAGCCTCAATCAAACGATATCACGAAAACGATACAAAGCGCTCGCTGTAAACACTCGCATAAAAAGTTCACTTGTTGATAATACGGACCCTGTCTCCCCTTCGATACGTGGTTATGAAAGTAGGGTCGCGATGGACCTACAATCTACAATCAGTACCGTTTAAAATTGAAATATTAAGCGAGCGAAGCCGCAGATTTGAGCTTGTACTTTCTATGTTTACCAATTAACAATTTATAATTCAGACAGCTCCTTCTGGGTGTTGCAGTTTCTTCGTCAGATAGCAGGACTTTCGTCGTTCCTTCCTGCGCCTCCCAAGGTTCCCGAACAGCCCATTTCGTCAAAAAAATTTCAAATTAATATACTCTAAAGAAATAAATACAAAAACCTTCAAACTGAAACTTGTTTAAGCATCCCCGGTCTCCCCTACTTTTTAATTTGTGCTTCAACACCTTTTATTTTTCTTCCCTGTGAATGTTTCAAGGTTCCCGACCAGCCCATTTCATCCAGGCTGGAACGGCCTACCGCAATCCGCGGATCCGGGACCCGCGGCTGCAATCAGGGAATGGACTCTTCCGGGGCGTTATTCCGCCCGATATTAGCTATCGATCGGCCCCGGCACCCGGATTCGGACGCGTTGCACATGCACGCCTGCACCGCAGCCGACGTCCTACGCCTTCCGGCAGGAAGCTACGTCCAGGAACGCCGTTACCCCTGGCTACGGCCAGAGATGGGCTCCCGGATTAGTCCAAGAAGGAATACCTGAATAGATAGGTGTACAACTTTAGTTCCGCCGCTTACCGAAATTCGACGCTTTTGTTGGGTATTTAATCAGTTATCCACGAATTTTTGTACTTAATACACCAATAAAACCATTAACCAATTGTGATTTGTTTATTTTCACCAAAGTCAATATAAAAACAATTGAGAAAAATCAATATTTCTCTACATCGACACAAATCACATTCGTCTTAAACTCAACTTACAGACTACCTCTTCTATTCCTCCAGTTTTCACCAGCGCTTGGGCAAACTTTATATTTCGTATGAGAAGCAGACTATAAACAAACAAAATAACAATCAAACATCATCACAAGAACAAACAAAATGAAGAAAATGGCAGAACAATTACAAACATTTAGACTTCAACATCTAGGCTCTCAACCCAATCCACCGCCTCAGGGGAAGCGGTGAAAATTTTGTTGGTACCACCAGGAAGGAATTTCATTGGACATTCGTTCAATATGTGGTCCATTGTATGTCTCGGCTCGCCACATTCGCACTCCCATGAGTCTCCACCATTCGCCACTTAGCCATATCATCACGGCACCTTCCATGACCCACTCTAAACCGATTCAGCCGACATCAAGTCCGTCGAGGTAGGCTCATGCCCTCAGGATCACAACTTGAATCGATAATATGTTCCAGATTTCTAACTGGAGCGCAGTACTCTGCGACGGAGAAGGTCATTGCCAGAGCTGTGCTTCTAAGAGTGTCCGCATCCAGCCCCCATGTTGTACCAGCAAGTTTCGAAATGATATTAATTCTGGACTTAATCTTCAATGCGGTCTTCGCTATGTGTTGCTTATAAGTTAGGGATCGGTCCAGCGTATGTGTGGTTGGGCTTATGTCTAATTCTCGAGCCACCAAGGTAAACGTTGGCTTCCACATGGGCCTGCTTGTTTGAGAGATGAAAGACGCAGACCTTCGACTTGAGTGGGTTAGGTTTGAGGCACCACTTGTTATAATAGTTGGGCACGCTAAGGCCCTTGAAGAGCGTCCTTTGCTGTCTTCGTCTTATGTGCACGGGGTACGCCGATATTGCTAGAAGCGACACTTCAATGGAGAGTCTCATGATAGAGGGAAAAGTAGAGGGAAGACGAGCACGTGGAAGATCACCTAAAAGGTGGATAGACCAGGTTAAGACCCTAGTGGCCACAACCTACCGGAGGCTTCACACATGGCGCAGAACCGAATAACTTGGGCCGAAGAAGTCAGGAGGGTGAATGCATGATGTCGCCATACCCTCACGTAGGGTGAAGGACTGAAGAGAGAGAGACGCCAATTTATGCAGTTTTTACGCTATTGCACATAACGAACTTTACCTAATCCTTATCGCCTTAATACGACCGAACAGCTTTATTGTGAAAAATTGGTTGTAAATTCATGATTAAAACTATACTGCTCCACAAGACTTAGGGATATCGTATTTTGAAAAGTATGTAATCTTCGAGAAATCTTCGCTGTAAAATCATTTAAAACTCAATAACAACTTGAATAGATCCGATAAAAATCAGGATGAGACATTTTGTCAATCTGGTCGCATTTTTTCTGAAGTCTGCTTCTTTGCATATGCTTCATGAATGTTCTCATTTTGAAATGGAGTCAGTTTATCAACGGCTTCGATTCGAAACGAATTTTCTAAAAATGCCAAGACGTAAATTAACGAACGCTGAGGCTAATGGGCCTAACTCAGGTTGTTGTAACGGAAAGGCACCAAGTCAGCCAAAGTGTGATATCTCGCCTTTTGGTTCTGTGTTGGAAAGACCAAGGCTTGGTGGGCGACCAAAAACAACACCTGCTCAGGATAGTTTCTTCACCGTTTCGGCGAGAAAAAAGCCTACATCTACGTGTAGAATGCTACTGAATACTCTTCAAAATGCGGCTGGAGTCCAAGTTTCCATCGAATCCTCAGACGACGTTTGAAAGAGGTGAATCTAGGTTCTAGACGTCCATTAAGAGAAGTTCCATTAACACGTGACCATAAGCGTCAAAGACTGGAATGGGCAAGGCAACATATCAATTCGAATGATCAATGGCGAAGTGTCCTTTTCACTGATGAATCCAGATATGGACGATTTTCAGATTCTCAAGGAATAAGGGTATGGACAATCCCACGCATACCCCGTAATCGTCGCTATGTCTAAGAAGTCCATCCATTCCGAGGGGGTAGTGCTATGGTATGGGCCGGGATATGTTTCAACGAACGCACAGATCTACACATTTATCCTGGGAATATAACCGCCTTACACTATGGGAGGCATGTTATTGACAATGTTTTGCCAAATTTTCACGCTGCTATTGGTGCAACTTTTCAATTTCTAGACGATAACGCTAGACCGCACCGTGCGCGTAGATAATGCGCGCGAGGAGCTTGGTATTCCACATTTACCAATACCTCCGCACTCCGTTTATGGAACCAATTCCCTCAAAAAATGTTCAACAACCTCGTGTGTAGTATGCAAAAAAGATGTCAAGCTGTTATTGATGCCCGGTCATACATCGTATTGATGGTCTTAAAATGCTTGAATTCTCTGGGAAAAAAAATTCGATATTTTACTCGACTTTTCTTAACCACCCTGTACACGCTGCAGACCTACAGGATAAAATGAATTTTATTTCCTGCAACTTGAAATTTGAAATCATATCAATATGAATTTTCATCACAAAACCTCATTTACACAATTTTTTTTTTCAATTTAAGTCAATATCCCTAACTCATGTGAGGCAGATTATTCTTACTACTTTTGTTTCTGAAATACAGGGAGATGATATTATATTTCGAGCCCTGTATAAGATAGAAAAAAATAAAACTGCTATTAATAGATATTTTTACGTAGAAGTCAGTAGCATATTTGAAAAAATTTTTCAGAGCACTGTTTTTGAGATTGAACACAAACTTGGTATTTTTCAAATGGAGCAGCCTGTATATTTCAACGTCAAATTTTTGCAATTATTTTTCTGGATAAATTGATGAACAACAACCAAACTTTTAATGAATATTTATGTTGGTTTTTTCTAAGAGTAAGACATAAATTCTTCCACTTCTTCAATATTAATATTTTTAACAATTTCAAGTTCATGTTGAAGAATGATAATATATTTTGAGTCTATGTTTAAATATAATGAAACAACTTGGTTAAAGTCACATGGCTTTTCAAAAAAGTAATAATTGAATGTAATGTGTGAAAGAATTCATGGCCTACTATTAAAAACACATAATTTGATATGCATTCTTCTAATTTTCAAACTTAAATTTATTGAAAGTTAGGTTGTGATACATCAATGTACAATCTTTAAAATATACAGAATGTTCCATTTGAAAATTGAAAATTCAACTATGCCACTATTTTCTACGTGAAAATATCTATTGAAAGCAGATTTTATTTTTTCTCTATCTTATACAGGACCCGAGAAATAATAACATCTCCAAAAAGTGCACACATTTGTTTTTACCCTATATTTCAGAAACAAAAATAGTTGGAATATTTCTGTTTGTGGATTTAAAAGTTTTACAAAAAGTGACACAGGGTCACGAAAACTGCATGTCTCTATCTTCAATAATAGCTGAGATACAGTGCAGTCTCACCCAATTTGGGACACAGTGTACAGGGTGGGCAAAATTGGTGATACAAAAACTGCAACTTTTAAACCAAACGGGATAGAGCAAAATGAATGGTACATTATGGTCGTCTTTTTTAGAGAAACTGATAATGCCATCAACTTCATTCCACTCACTTTTTTTGTTTTCGAGTTATAGGCCAAAATTGAAATTTGGGCGATTTCAACTTTGGCCATTATCTCCGTTTCTGTTAGTGCTAGAACGTTGAAACAAAAACCTTCAACAGACACTTTTTTCAAAGCAATCCAGTAGCGTATTATGTTTTTTCTCAAGAGGTTTTCTTGTTGAGCTATAACATAAAGTTGTGTTTTTTCCTATGGAAACAATAGTTATAACTCAGGAAGAATCATCAGTATGTATGTATGTATATTCATCATACAAAAGGCTCATTCTAACACTTGCTCATTCATTTTCGAGCAATTTTGAAATCATGAGAAATTATCAATGCCTTACGCACTTGTATCATAAATAACCAATTCTGATAACTGAAACAAGGGAGTACACAAAGAAATGTCTCTTCCAATAATTGTGATACTGGCTGTATGAACTTTTTAGTTTTGAGATGTTGAATAATGAAAACACTTTCGTAACAGTCTAATTTCACTAACCCTGAACTGTCAGCTGTCAATTTATTATTTTTTCAGGTTATAACTTCACAATGAGCGGAAAATATCGAGTGCTATTGAATTTGGAGTCTACTTCCTGCCTTGACTAGTAATATTCTGCCTTAATTTGTCCTCATCTATCTTGTTCAGGACAACAACAAAATTCTCACATATATGGAGTTGACTCCAACAAGTTAAAAAAAAATTACCTGTTCTTGTTGAAGTCTCCTGCCATTGGTTTTATGAAGAGATGAAGCATCAACGGAGAAATCCCTATGTGGAATATCATAAACATTGGGGAGTAGACGAAGTCTATTTCCAGGACAGATGCCCTAGGGGAAAGTAAGATAATTATTCTTTTGGTAAAAAAATTGAATATCAATATTACCTGTCTTCCTCTCAGAGAACATAGCCACCATCCCTCTATGTTAGCCACATTTTGCTCTAAAACGATAAGAAGGTCCCCTTTATTAAATTCGAGTTCATCTGGGGAGTCTGGGGCATTATCGAATAAAGCATAAGCCATACAATTCTGAAAAAACGGTGTGGTATATATACATAGAAAACATTTCGATAAACATGAGTTTTTTCATCAGGTATAAGCTTTCAATTTCGTTTCAGTTGTATTACTTAGTTCAAGATAGTTCACCCATATTATCCTTCAGAACCGAAATCAGGATATTTCTAGGATACGCCTTGGAATTACTCATAATTTTCGACGAACTGCTCATTTATTTATTTACCTGTGATGAGTTTTCTATTAGTTGCGGCATCTTATGATACTGGTTCAAATTTCACTATAACAACAATTCGTTAAACTCAATGGAATGAATAAAATGAAGGCATTGTGCTTTAGGAAAATTGGACTATTGTGACTATTCTATTTTTCTAAATTGGAAAATAAAAAAAAAACATCAGAGCAAACTGGAACGATCACTGCAAAACACAGATGACTGTCATTTTTGACATATCATTTGACATCTGACCATATGTGCTGTCAGCATAGAAGAAAAGATTATAGGGTACTCTATGAATTAAATTATCTGGATATTTCCTATTTAATTCTTCACATGCACGAAAATTTGTAAGAACATAAGCCGTATTCGTCTAGCATCCAGCCGTTCTTGATATTATTTTCAAATAACGTGGTAAATTGTGTTTTTTATTTCAATTTATGTGGATGACAGGTAACAAATTGGCGAATGCGCTGGATCAGTCAGGATGTCTTGCATTATTATCCAATGTTCTAAGTACCAATCCTTCTATCTTCTACCCATTATACTCAACAAGACAAAAAAATTAGCGTAATCAATCTACCTTTCACGAGTGATTCGATGACAGCTCAAAACAGGGCTTCATTTATATAGATATAGATATTAATCAGGCTACCTCCATGAAATAGTTTTTACCCATCAACATTACACAAGGGGTTGCCAAGTTGAGTCAATTTTCATTCAATAATATAGTACAATACGCATAAAATAGACAATTAACTTCAAATTCCATTAAAATGCAAAATATTCAAGATGGGTGCTTCAAGATTCATCAATGCCATGTTACTTCTTGCTTATAACAGATGTACATCGAAATTGTTCTTTTAATCGATGTCCGCACCGTAAAAAGTTTTACGGTGCCCTGAGATATACATATACTGCTCCACAAGAGTTAGGAATATCGTATTCAATCGTTTTGAAAAGTATGTAATCTTCGAGAAAATCGCTGTGAAATCATTTAAAACTCAATAACAATTCAAATCGATCTAATAAAAATCAATATGAGACATTTTGTCAATCTGGTCGCCTTTTTTCTGAAGTTTGGTTCTTTGCATATGCTTCATGAATGTTTTCTAAAAATGCCAAGACGTCAATTAACAAATGCATATCATTAACAACGTTTTGCAAAATTTTCACGCTGCTATTGGTGAAACTTTTCAATTTCTAGACGATAACGCTAGGCCGCACCGTGCAGCCATAGTTGAGAAAGCGCGCGAGGAGCTTGGCAGCTTGGTATTCCACATTTACCAATACCTCCGCACCACCAGATTTGAATTGCATAAAACATGCATGGGATGTGCTCCAAAGAAGATTAGATAATCATCAACCTACCCCAGAATGCTTAAATGATCTGATAAAGGGCTTCTATCCCGTTGATGAAACCAAATTCCTCAAGCAATGTTCAACAACATCGTGTGTAGTATGCAAAGAAGATGTCAAGCTGTTATTGATGCCCGTGGGGGCCATATATTGTATTGATAGTCTTAAAATGCTTGAATTCTCTGGGAATAAAATTTCGTTATTTTACTCGATTTTTCTTAACCATCCTGTATACGCTGCAGACCTACAGGCTAAAATTAATTTTATTTCCTGCAACTTGAAATGATATTAATATGAATTTTCATCACAAAATCTCATTTAAACTACATTTTTTTGCAATATAATTCAAAATTCCTAACTCATCTGGGTCAGTTTATTTCACTAATCCAGTCCTGATAGGATCATCCTACTAATATTATAAATGCGAAAGTTTGTGAGGATGTATGTTACTCTTTCACGTAAAAACTACGGAACGGATTCAGATAACACTTCACATCAATAAAGTTTATTTATCAGATTAACACATAGGCTGAAATTCATGAAGATTTTGTGTAATTTGATCATAATACCACAAATTATCAAGCTAGTCGATAAAATTTCTGCTCTCTGAGAGCTATTAAGGCGTACGCTGCCTAAATCCTTGAAGTTGCACGAAGATCTATCTTCTGTATGGAAGCCAGAAGCCATTACCTATTTCCAAAAGTCATAAATAGCTTGAATTGGATACCCTTATTACAATGCACATTTCATAGTATTTACCAAATTTCTATCGAAATAGAAATATTTGTCGTTTTCAGTACATATAAAATTCAGAAGAACGTTGTCGTTTACACAAATCAGTTTGTATGAATAGTTGGAATATTATCACGATGAAAGTTTCATCTGAATTAAGAACAATTCAGCATCCGAGGGTCTGTAGAAAACTGTATGTAGAGGAGACAACATTGACGACTGTGTTCATTTTGCGTTTTGTCTTATAACCAATTGCGTAAATCGCCGCAAACCTCGCGCCACGGGGGAGCGAGAAACAAGATAGGTCCGAGTATGTATCCCTGAGGCACTCCTCACACATCTATTTCCCACACGATTTTGAGATGTTAGGTTAGGTAAATTAAGAACTATGTTTTCAAAATAAAAGTGAACCTTCACGGATGGAAAAATATATTCAACTGAAGGAAGACAATTTTATTACATTTTTTCATCAGTTGTCTATACACATGAATGGAAGCCAACAAATATTACATTTCACAAATGATTAAATGCAAAACTTAGATGTAAGCATTGTTAACTAATAAATATTACTTGTATAATTTTCAACATGTACACACATCGTGTAACATAATTCCAAGCTTTTCAGTCGTGGTTTTAGGTGAAAATCCCTGAAAGACCAATGCTGAAAAGCATCAAATTATTCTCTGAAACGAATTCACTGAAATAGGTACACAAATGTATAGGTTTGTATATTTTTGAATTGCATGGAAATTATGAAAACTTTAAAAGCTCCCTAAAACTTCAGGGAGCAACTTCGGATTAAAAGATCAGAATATTTGTCTTCTTCCTTATAAATATTTTACATATTCTGTATTGCACCAACATCACAATTTGTTATAATTGGAAGTATTCTAGAATTATATGACAGCCAATGCTTGTTCCAAATCAGACAAAAGACTTCCTGCATCTTCCAAACCGACTGACAGTCTGATCAAGTTATCGGTGATTTTCAATTTTTGCCTTTGTTCAAATGGCACCGAAGCATGCGTCATAACACTCGGTAATTCAGCCAAACTTTCATAACCTCCCAAACTTTCAGCAAGGGTGAACACTTTCAAGGATTGTAAAAATTTCTTCGAGGATTCCAAATCACCCTTTATATAAATAGAAAATATTCCGCTGTGTCCACTAGTTTGTCTTTTAGTCACATCATGCTGTGGATGACTTATTAATCCAGGGTGTAACACTTTCTCAACTTTAGGATGACTCTCGAGGCACTTGGCAATGTGGAGAGAACTCTCAGAATGTTGCTTCATTCTAAGAGCAAGAGTTTTCAAGCTCCTCAACACTTGGGAACAATCAAATGGTGATGGTACTGCTCCCATTGCGTTTTGTAAAAACCTTATTTCCTGAGATAATTTTTCATCGTTTGTCATTATAGCACCCATGACAACATCAGAATGTCCATTAATATATTTGGTGAGGGAATGAACAACAATATCTGCCCCCAATGTCAACGGTTTTTGAAAGAAGGGTGTAAGGAACGTATTATCCACTACAAGAATAACATTGTGTTTCTTTGCAACCTCTGCTACTTTCTGAATATCACACACCTGAAGAGTAGGATTTGTAGGTGTTTCAACCCATATCATTCTGGTGTTAGCCCTCAAATTTTTCTCGAAACTTTCTGCTTCTATCTCCGAAAAACTTGTTTCTATTCCAAACCTACTGGCTACTTTCGAGAATAACCTATTAGTTCCACCATAAACATCGTTGATGCAGAGAATGTGGTCACCGCATTTCAGTAATCCAAGGAGTGTAGTATTGGCCCCCAAGCCAGAACTGAAACAAAATCCGTATTTACCATCTTCTAGCTTTGCGATAACCTTCTCCAAGACTTCTCTGGTGGGGTTACCGCTCCTACTGTACTCGTATTTCTTGAAATCAGCAGGTCCTTGCTGTTTATACGTTGTGGACATGGAAATGGGGGTAACAACTTCCATACAAGACCATTGCTCCGGTTCTTGAGCCTCATGAATGGCAATTGTTGCGAAATCGTCTTGTAAGGGTAAAAAATCTCCAGACATTTTCGGAAAAAAATTCTTGCAGGTGCTGATTTTACTGTAAAATATTTGAAAAATTAATAGATGTGATGGATTTTATCAAGAGTGCGAACAAAATGTTTGTTCTATGATAATTGATTAGATAGTTGGTTAGTTCACAGAGGATAAACGATTACCGACAAGTTATAAAAAATGGACCAGTTGTTTGAATGAATACTAATTTACAGGTTCATTAATCTTATCCAATTTCGTAAAATTGTCGTGAAATGATCTTTGAACAGTAACAAATTAATTCAAGAAATTGTTCATTGTTGCCATCCAACTACGGAATAAAAGCAATTTGAGAACATAATATGCGTTTATGCGTTCTTTTATGGAATTATATTATGGTATTCAAACTAATCAAACTCACAATGTGAAATTATAATGCCACAGCCTTCACACTTGAATTTCTTTAATGATTGTTGCAGCAACTTTCTCAAGATAGAGATATAAAACCAATTTTTCAGGCTCTTTATATACAAATTTTTGTTGTGAAATATTTCGTTAATTCTTATCAAGTGCTTCAGATAAAAATAAATCATTAAAATTCATGATGAATTTCAATTACCAGAATGTTAATTTTGATTTTAACCATAAGTTACAGTCTATTATTCAGTTTTTTCGAATCTAACCATTCATTCCATATTAATCGGTACATATATGTTTTTGATGTGTAGGTGATGTAGAAACACAAGAAAGAATATAAAATATAACTTCCCCAATAATAGGGAGTTTTCTACAGTTTAAGTTACATGGATTAACGGTCGAAATACTTTAAAACAACTTTATAGGGATATGATTCACAATTTCTATTTGGTAATGGCATCAACGAAAAAAATGAATTTCAATTATCATAGCAAACACAATTAAAATCAGAGATACAGATTATACTGGGTGTTTCGAAAAATGGTTGCCCCTCTCTCTAGGATGAATAGAAAACTGGAAAATAATAGGAAATTGTTCAGTAAAAAATTTTCGTACCGCCATCCGTATTCACGATATACAGGGCGTTGAAAAAGAAAAAAAATATACACATTTTCTACGATTTTGCCGAAACTACTGGCTGCATTGTAATGTAATTTTATACATATATGTTTTGGAAGCTGATAATTCTAATGAATCTGTTTTGATGTCTGATCCTCATAGAGGGCGCTAGTTACGCGGTTCGTATCAAGTTGTATCAATTTTTTGATATTAGATTTATTAAGCAAAATTTTGAGCGATCTTACAAATCATTCAATTTTACACCAAAAGGGTACTCTTGATGAAACTCCGATACTGTGCACCGTTTTGGGAATATTTTTTTTGAAAATTATGAAGCAATAGCCGATTTACCTAGTGTTATCCTTGTTTATAAAACAAGGGTATTATCTCATCTATTTTTGTCTTCTTGCAGGAGGTACAAAATCTGGAAATTGATTACCCAAAACGTTTCTAGAACATCCATTGTTTCTATAACATTTGCTCTTTAAAAAATCAGAAACCCCTCGTACATATCGATATATGGCAGATCCGCAGATTTCATCAAACAAAGTGAGGTTATTTTTTTTCTCAGTCAAAGGCAGTTCGAATGATCCTATTTTAGTGTGAAAGTTCAATAAAAATTAAGGATAGATACTGTATTATCTTTCTTTCCCCATTATAGCAATCATGGGAGGATCCAATGTTTTGAAGGAGTACTTTTTTTTCGTTGAAAATAACAAAGATATAGAAGATGGAAATTATCCAGAGGCGTCAGAGTTGATGAGCCGAATTAGAGACACCGATATTTGGAATCATTTCATTGAAAAATCTTTCGATAGTATCGATTTGCAAGAATATTTCACTAGTCTATCGTCGGAAGTAAGAAGTAGAATTTTCAAATTTGGAATTTCTTGTTTTGTCCATTTCGTTCAAGCAAATTTCACAGGCCCTGAATTGACAACCGATGTTACCGAAATTTTCAATGATCCAAAGATAAAGGCAATAGATTTTCCCCAATTCCTAATGCTGAACAACGAAGAGATAAACGTTAATACTAAGCATCCTATTCTGTTAGTTGTGTCAAAATGCATTTTCGAGAAGTGTCTAGTTGCAAATATTGTAAACTCGCTGTGGTCTTGGAGAAGTATCATTATCCATCAGCAGATAATGGAAGAATTGAGCCCTCTTCTTTTATCTCAAGCAGATGCTTTGAAGAAGCAAATCACTACTTTCAATCTCAAAGGTACACAAACATCCCATTGAATTTCTAAAAACTAACCTACTTGAATATTCTTCAGTGGAGCTTCTTGAACATAAGACGACTTTTCATCTATTTATTCAATTACAATTCATTCATTGAATCTTTTTCAAGAAACTTCAATGTAATCTGAAGGATGTAAACAATTTTTGTGGCTCAATAGTTTCTTATTTTAGGATATGAAAAGGCCAAATTTGACATAGAATTCGCTCAGTTATATCTGACTTTTTGTCATGTCGCCAAAGCTAAGGAGCATATCTACTCAGCCGATGAGATATTAGGCGTCCAATACAGTTTGCAAGGAAAGCTCACTAAAAGAACGAAAAACCAGGAAAAGGATACAGCTCAACTGACTCTAGAAATATCAATGTCTTCAGATAATCCAGAAATCACACGTCCTCCTGTTCTCGATTTCGAAGTACCGAAAATTATAAAAACGAATGAAAAAGCATCTAATAAGGAGCCTTCGTCCAAAGTGACGCAAAACGGAAAAATTATAAGTTTTCCAAACACGGAACAAAAATTATTTTTGACTAGAGTTCACGAGATGTTAGTTGCGAAACCGAAGGAAGATCTGCAGATCGAAGAACTGAGACCTTTTATCGATCTTATTCTGAACCAAAAAAACACATGGGCTGTGCGAGTCGCCACTCTTTTACTCAGGAGTATGATCGAGCTCAGGTTCGGAAAGGCAGTGGAAAAAACCCTGGCGCAATGCAGGGAAATTTTGGATTGCTACGACAGACCCAAGCCCCATGTTTTGAGTCGATTCGCTGACGTTTTTAGTACTGGTTTGGTGCCAATGTGGAAAGTCGAGGTCCAATGTGCTGATGTTTTAATGAACTTGGGGTTAGTCAAGCATGCGTTAGATGTGTACAAAAAGGTCCAACGCTGGGAAGAGCTCATAGTGTGTTTTATTCGATTAAAATCGAAACAAAAGGCGGCCGAAGCGATCAAACAACAGTTGGCAGAAAAGGAATCTGTAAAGATGCTTTGTTTGCTAGGTAAGAATTTTTTTGTTTACGGTGAACTATAATAGGCAAGTTAAAATTAACAATAAATTGGAAAAACATTATGGGCCAGTTTCATAATAAACCCCTAAAGTACATTTTAGTTAAAGTGCACTTTAAGCTAAAGCCCACTCTGAAAGTCCACCCAATTTCATAATGAAATCAAATGGGACTTTACGTAAAGAAGACTTTAGATGAAATGTTGGCATAACTGAAATCGTTTCATTTGACCTAAAATAGACAATTGCAGTTGTATTTAACCACAGCCATCTTAAAATTGAAGGAGGTTATGTTATTTTCATGTCCTGTGGATATAACCTTGAAATTTGGGACCTGTTATGATTGAATTTCTAACATGTTTCCCATTAACTGTATCAGCAAAAATTTTTTGATTATGACCTAATTCATTTTCGAAATAATTGATAGGAAACATGTCATTGATATCAATTGCAACACTGCAGTTGCAACCATAATGAGCCGTATGGCATTAATTGTATTCTCATTCCAAATTTCGAAATTTGAAACCTACGATTTCATACTCCGTATTCTCATTCCACTTGTGAAAGTTGATTTTGAAATGAAACACAACATAACTAACCTCAAATGAGTTGACAGTTGGGACACAAGAGGTTAGGAATTAAGGGCTGAAGGATACTTTAGCTGCTAAAGTCCTGAGATTGGGCCTTTAAATATAAAGTGGTTTTAAGAACCTGAAATGTGTTATGAAACTGAAATGTTGAACTTGATGGAGCTTTAAAATTGATTATGAAACTGGCCCTATGTTCTTCTGATTTATTAAAGCGATGTTTACACAAGTTTGCAAGTCTCAGAAAGATGTGAAAATGATTTTACACACCAAAAACCGCGAAATTTTTGGACTTGTTTCAGATTCTGATCTATATCTCCTGATCCATCCATTTTTCGAAAAAACTATTATACAGGGTTATTCACGAATATGGCTCTATAGAATATTTTTAGGAAAGACACAAGATTAAGGATTGATATTCTAAAGGTGAGCTTCAAGACGACTTCTCCTAGATTTTTTGAAGGTTCTAGGACTTCGGGTTTTTTCGGAAGTGACATCAACTTTCGTATTTCAAATTGAAAAAACCATTATTTATTGCATGAATAGATTCTCCATTGAATTCTGAGTCTTTTTGATTCCACAAGTTTGAATTTTCCCGAGAAAATTCTCTTTAAATGAGGAAATACGAAAAAAAATCTCAAGATTGAACTCTGTTGAAATACAGACAACTTCGAGGTTTTTTCATTAAATATTCTCATTTTTGAGAATCTCTGAGAAGAAAGGCTGATGCTGCAGAATATGATACAGGAGGTCAGAAATTCTTTGTCGAAGTTAGAGGTGATGAAACATCAAAAAATCGTTTTTTTCGAATTGGATCCCCATTTTTTTGAAGCATTTTCGAAATCTTCGTCAAAAAATAATAGGAGCATACGTCCAAGACTTTTATCCAAAAATGAATATTTTTCGAGATATTCAGGAAAAACGATTTTGACTTCAATTTTCAATCTCATTCAGAAAGTGTTTTTTAATGGAAAATAATTAGCGGTCAAGTGAAATTTTTGGAAATCTCTGTTATCGAGAAAATATTTTCTATAGTTCAGACGAGTTATGTTCTTGAATTATCATCTGTAATGCGAGGGCAACAATTGATTTGAAGTTCTCAATGTTAGTATTAGTGGAGTCAACTTGAAAAATTCTCAGGAATGCAGAAAAAAATAATGTGTAATAATTTTTAATGCTTTTGAAAGAATAATTAACAGAACATGTGTAACAATTTCATTACTGAAAATTCAAATTTCTCTACCATGACAAAAAAGAAATTCTCCAGAATCAAGAATTTGCAGAAATTATCCTAAGCTTTAAAAAATAAGGAAAAACTGAATTCGTCTGAATTATAAGAAGATATTCTCTCGATAACAGATTTCCAAAAATTTCACTTGATCGCAAATTTTTTTCCAGTAAAAAAACACATTCGGAATGAGATTGAAAAGTGAAGACAAAATCGTCCTGAATATCTCGAAAAATATTTTGGGATAAAAGTCTCGGACGTTGCTCCTTTTATTTTTTGACGAAGATTTCGAAAATACTTCGAAAAAATGGTGTTCCAATTCGAAAAAAACTATTTTTGATGTTTCGGCACTTCTAACTTTGACAAAGAATTTGTGACCTCTTGTATCATATTCTGGAAATCACGCTATCGGAAAAGAAGCATCAGCCTTTCTTGGAGATTCTCAAAAATGAGAATTTTCAGTGAAAGAGTTTTTTTCGTTTTTCCTCATTTGAAGAGAATCTTCTCGGGAAAATTCAAATTTTTGGAATCAAAAACACTCAGAATTCAATGGTGAATCCTAGAACCTTCAGAAAATATATGAGAAGTCGTCTTCTTACTTGAAGCTCACCTTTAGAATTTCAATCCTCAAACTAGTCTTTTTATTGAAAATATTCTATAGAATAATAACCCTGTATAGTGCTTTCAAGAGCATTAAATTTGCGACAAATTGAGCCTAACCAGAGCTCTGTAGGTCGATTGATTACCGAATCACGCCTCTTTGAAAAGTTGTTATATTATTAGTTTTACATCTTTTTCGACTGGGATTGCGTCAAAATCATTGATCTTATGAGTAGAGCTTGTGAAATATAATTTGTAGCAGTGATGGCTCGTCAGAGAATTCAAATTTGAAATTCAAACTATATTTTTCATTATATCTGAATGAATCTGAGGGCAATGTATGATATATTTCTGACATTGGAAAAAAGACATTTCAAACTATTGATTGCAATAAGAAAAAACACAACTTTATGATATAGCTCAGCAAGGAAACCTCTTGGGAAAAAAAAAGTACGCTACTGGATTGCTATGAAAAAAGTGCCTGTATAGTATTTTCATTTCAAAATCCTAGCACAAACAGAAACGGAGATAACGGCCAAAGTTGAAATCGCCCAAATTTCAATTTTTGCCTATAACTCGAAAACAAAAAAAGATAGTGGAATGCAGTTGATGGCATTAGCAGTTTCTCTAAAAAAAATTACTGTAACGTGTCATTCATTTTCCTCTATCTCTCACGGTTAGGAAGTTGTGATTCAGAATCACCAATTTAGCCCACCCTGTACAATCTTGGATCAAGAATCCTCTGAAGATGCCTACAACCCTGTATCTTTTTTCGTGGTTCTCCGATTTTGTTGAAATTTTCACCAGGTATAGTATTGGGACTTGTAATATCAACCTGAAATTAACTTTGCAAAAATACCTGTAGTTTATCCGTTATACAGGGAGAAACAAAACCTTGTTTTATACCCTTCATTTCTAAACACCCTGTGGTGAATTTGAGGCGGAAAATTTGATATCATTAAGTTTTAATTTGAAGTCTGACCCTTTCTTAACAAAATGTTTTTTAATTTACGTCAGTATCTGCTCTTAAAAAAAGATACACATTTTCAAAGAATTTTTATAACAATTTAAAACATTAGAATACCTTATCAACTAGCAATCATAAACAAACATCTGAAAATAAATAGCGTGTATTTCCACCTCGCTTTCTCATCACTTCCACCATATGACGTTGGCATACTTTCAATGCATTTACGAATTGCTTCTGGGGGAATATTTCCCCAACAATTTCTGTTAATGCTGAACAATGCTAGGCCTCACGTTGCACGGGTTGTAACAGAATACTTAGAAGAGGCGAATATTCAACGATAGGTGTGGCCAGCCAGAAGTCCGGATTTATATCCAATTGAACCTGTATCGGCAGTCCAACACCTTACCCGATTTACGAACAGCCCTTCTTGAAGAACGGGAAAATATTCCCCAGAAGCAATTCGGAAATGCAATGAAAATATGCCACGTCGTATGGAAGAAGCGATGAGAAAGCGAGGTGGAAATACACGCTATTCATTTTGAGATGTTTGTGTATGTTTGTTAGTCGATAAGGTACTTTAATGTTTTAAATTGTTATAAAAATTGAAAAAATGCAACACTTTCTTTGAAAATGTGTATATTTTTTTTAAAAACAGATACTGACGTGAATCAAAAAACATTTTGTTAAGAAAGGATTACACTTCAAATTAAAACTTAATGATATCAAATTTTCCGCCTCAAATTCACCACAGTGTGTTTAGAAATGGAGGGTATAAAACAAGGTTTTGTTTCTCCCTGTATAAGGGATAAACTACAGATATTTTTGCAAATTAAATTTCAGGTTAATATAACAAGACCCAATACTACACCTGGTGAAAATTTCAACAAAATCGCAGCACCACGAAAAAAGATACAGGGTGTTGAATTTGACAAAAATTTTGCCTATCCAGAATTTATTGACGGGGAGTGTATTTATTTTGACTTTTGAGTTTTGCTTAGTTCAAAGTGCCACAAGGGAGGAGAGAACTAAGCAAAAGACACCTGCACTCATATGTTTCCAAAGAAATTACTCGGTTATACAAAGTTTTTCCTTGTAATTCTATCCTGTCAGCATTAATAAACATTAAAAAAAAAATTTTTTTAACTTGATTCTGCGTATGTTCATAGGTGATGCAACCGATGATGTCACTTGTTACGAGAAGGCCTGGGAGCTCTCCAAAAAGAGGAGCCACAGAGCTCAAAGACAATGGGGACATTTCTATTTTAACCGTAAGCAATACGCAGAATGCATACCGCATTACGAGAAATCAGTCAGTATCAATCCCCTCCAGTCTCAAGTATGGTTGCGACTCGGCCAAGCAGCGCAGCATACGGAAATGTGGCATGTAGCGGCCACAGCATACAGGAGGTACACAAACTTGGAGCCGGACGGGTTCCAAGCATGGAATAACCTAGCTCAAGCCTACATCAAGATCAACAACAAAAGAAGTGCACAGAATGCTTTATTAGAAGCCTTGAAATACAATTATGAGAACTGGAAAATATGGGAAAATCTCCTGATTGTAAGCACAGATACTTACAGTTACGGCAACATCATAAGGGCTTACCATAAGGTCCTCGATCTCAAAGGGAAGTACCTGAATTTAGAAGCATTGAACATCCTCGTTTTCAACGTTTGTAACGATTTCTCAGATGAACATAAGAGAGCTGAACTGAGACTTCATGACGAACCTGAGAACTTGATGCAAAAATGCAGAGAACTACTCGGTAGAGTCACTTCCATCTACCCCGGCGAAGGCTACATCTGGGAGCTGTATGCTAGTCTGGTGCCCCCGAGTTTACTAAGAGCACAGCGATTCCAAAGGGCTTTCAGAGCGTACACGCAAACTGGATGGGACAAGAGTCCCCAGACGTGCGTGCAAGTGATGTGTTTATGTATAAAATTAGCAGAATTGGTGCTCACTAAAGGTGTAGACCTTCAAGACCATTTGCTCACCTCTGTGAAAATTAATTTAAGTTCTGCTGTTTCGGCGACTAAGAAACACGATTGGGAAGAGTCTAGATCGCTTGTTGATGAAGTTTCGGTCCACCTCGAAAGATTGGTTGAAAAGGTCAAGAAGTTGGCAGAAAAAAATAGTGAGATAAACAATGGTGAAAGACTAGTAATTCGTTAGTGAAGTCTTCAATTCTGCCTATTTTTTTTACTGGTAATTTTAAATTATTCAGGTTGTCATTTCAAAATGAGATTGTTTTGTATCATGGCTTCTTCAACTTTAATATGTTGATCTTTGCAAGACGATTAGTCTGCATATAGTTTTGAAGTGTACTCTTGTGTCTGTGTGATTATTGTTCAAATTATATTTTTATTACATGATTTGTTTTACATTTCTAGAAGTTGAGATCTTGTTGATACCATTTAATTCGAGATCTTCACAAAGATAATGGATGGAACATTCTGCTGCAACCACAAATCGATGGTTGAAAAGTCATTTCACATGAGTTCGTCATTCGCGGTTAACAAAAAACCGGTCGGACTTTTATAATATTTACTCGCGGAAAAACGGCTTATCTGTCATAGACGTTACTTTATTAGTAGCGGTGTGAACTTGGCTACAAGCCCGAGCAGCCAAATTTACGAAGATTACCGAAGTGAAAGCAGTCCGCCAGCGGCGGAGAGTCTTGATTCATTTCATTATTGGCAATAGCATAAAAATAAAAAATTCCAACGCAAAAGTGTACTCTTTCTTTTTTCTAAGAGTGTAAGCTAGAAAGCTTGTTGCAAAAATGCAGAGAATAACTCGGTAGAGTCACTTCCATCTACCCCGGCGAAGGCTACATCTGGGAGCTGTATGCTAGTCTGGTGCCCCCGAGTTTACTAAGAGCACAGCGATTCCAAAGGGCTTTCAGAGCGTACACGCAAACTGGATGGGACAAGCGCCCCCAGACGTGCGTGCAAGTGATGTGTTTATGTATAGAATTAGCAGAATTGGTGCTCACTAAAGGTGTAGACCTTCAAGACCATTTGCTCACCTCTGTGAAAATTAATTTGAGTTCTGCTGTTTCGGCGACTAAGAAACACGATTGGGAAGAGTCTAGATCGCTTGTCGATGAAGTTTCGGTCCACCTCGAAAGATTGGTTGAAAAGGTCAAGAAGTTGGCGGAAAAAAATAGTGAGATAAACAATGGTGAAAGACTAGTAATTCGTTAGTGAAGTCTTCAATTCTGCCTATTTTTTTTACCGGTAATTTTAAATTATTCAGGTTGTCATTTCAAAATGAGATTGTTTTGTATCATGGCTTCTTCAACTTTAATATGTTGATCTTTGCAAGACGATTAGTCTGCATATAGTTTTGAAGTGTACTCTTGTGTCTGTGTGATTATTGTTCAAATTATATTTTTATTACATGATTTGTTTTAAATTTCTAGAAGTTGAGATCGTGTTGATACCATATTCTATCGAAAAAATTTATTTCGTCTGTAATCTCGTCTGTTTCGTAATTCAAATGGCCACCCTGTATATAACTCAGTGATTCTGACACATCCTGTAGAACAAAATCATACCAGAATATCTCAGTTTCGCACATTTTTCATCGTAAGTATTATTTATTATATGTTGACGTCGTGCCACGGACTTATTCGTTATCTGCCAACTTTGTGAGAGAGAAATCAGTTCTGCAAATCAATACTTTTCAATGCAACAATATATCAACGATATTTAATTGATATTCGTTTTTGAATTCGTGGAAGAATATCAGTGCCTTCTGCACTCTCCGCCACTGGCGGACTGCTTTCACTTCGGCTATCTCCGGAAATTTGACAGCTAAGTTCACACCGATTGTGTTAGTGTTCTGTGTGTCTGTGCTGCACATGTTACATGTTTATTTTATGCTCTATGAAACAACTAACCTGCAATTACTGATGCGCTGATGCCATTTTGTTTTTACTTTGTCCTTTACTCAAAAATCGAATAACTGCAATAGATTTCTTGATTTGTAAGTTTCAATTTCTATATTACTGATTCTTCTTACCCTTTGACTGTTAAAAACAATTCCACATAAACCATGAATATTTACGAAGTGCTTGACGAATATTTCCTTGCCATCGAAAACAAAGACCTCGAGAATGGAAATTATCCAAAGGTATTAGAGCTGGTGAAATTAATCGATGATAGGACAATATGGGATGAATTAAATGCAAGATGTTACGATACGTCCGAGTTACAGAAGTACTTCTCATCTTTATCTCAAGAGGAAAGAATCAAAGTATTTAAATTTGGAATATCATGCTTTGTGTATTTTGTACAAGCAAATTTTACTGGACCTGATGTGAAAGATTTGGCTTTCGATGTCTCCCAGACACGAAAATTTTTCCTAGAACGTCTATCTCTGGGCCATGACGAAATAAATCCAAATACTAAATTCCCACATCTACTGGATATTGCTAAATGCATCTTTGAAAATTGTTTGGTAGAAAAGTTTGCGAATTTAATATGGACTTTGAGAAGTTTGATTATACATCAGCAGATAATGGATGAAACGAGCCCAGTTATCTTGTCCCTAGCAAATGATCTAAGAAAGCAATTTCGAGCTCATTCCCTCCCAGGTATGTATATCCCTCAGCATTCTTTCGGTTAATAATAATAATAATAGTTTTTTATTATCATAATCAATATATAGAGCATAACATGAAAAGAGAACAAGTCACAGTTACAACACCTCATCAAGGAGAAAAAAATTCATTCAAATTATATGGCTCTAGATTTAACAAAAACTCTAAAGCGATTTTCTTGAAATTTTTCAAATTGTTAATTGACTGGATAGATATTGAAAGAGAATTGAGATTTTCATGCACATAAACTCGACATTATTCTTGGTGAGAGTTAGTTTGAACAGTGGATACAAATAAGACTGGGTGTGTCTGGTGCAGCTTCTTGTGAGGTATTGGTTGAAGTAGTCGCTGTTCTTTTTTATAAAAAGAAGACATCTATATATGTACAGAGCAGGCACTGTCAGCAGTCCAATTTCCTTAAATTTTCCCTGACAAGTCTCCCTGTATTTCATTTTTAAAATCCTTCGAAGAGTTAGTTTCTGGATTATGAAAATTTTCTCTAAGATGGAGCTGGACCCCCAAAAGACAATCCCATATGACAAAATGGACTGAAAGCTGGCATAGTAAACCACTCTCAAAATTTCCAGGCTCACATGCATTCGCAAAGCAAACAAGGAGAAAGAGGCCAATGCCAGTCTTCTGCTGAGCTGCTCAATGGTTGCGTTCATAAACTTACTCAGAGTAAGCTCCCCTTACTCTGAAGCGTTCACAAACTTGCTTTGTCTTCCTCGGAGTATACTCTATGAGCGTTCAAAAACTTCCTCTGAGTAAACTCTGCATACTCTGCTATTTGGGAGAGTAAACACATACCCTGACAGCTGTGACGTACGATTTTCATTCTGTCCTGCTCCCGCAGACTTTTTGAGACTTGAGTATTATTCGAATAAGTATTTATTTCTGGTTTTGTTTCATTTCAATAACGAAATACGAAACAATTAATTTTCCAAGTGAAACAACTATTCTGTGAAATAAAGAAATATTGGAAAGAATTACTTTAATGATTAATAAATTTAATGAAATTGCTAGCAGTGAATTAACGCAGCTCAAAGTGAACTTTACCAAGAGATAATGGTAAAGAAAAAAAGAGTTTTTCCCTGTATTGCAGAACCTAGAGTGGTCCGTTCATGTTCAAATAAATCGAGACATGAAAAGTCCCACAATAACTGTTTTTTGTACCTGATTTGGAATCTACGTTGATATTTTGTTATATTCGAGAGTTTAGATCTGTCAAGATTCATTCATATTTTGCTTTATCTTTCATATAATATTTTTTTAACTTCTTTTTGTTAGCTTCCTCAAAAGAAACTATTTTTTGTTACAAAGTATTTAAATTTTTTCTGGCTTAGAGTCAATAAAACAACAAAACATGTATAACATTTTTAATTATCTGCTTGCAAGAGAAGATTATAGACAATAATATCCTTTTTCATTCTTTCTGTCTCATTAAAAGTAATTCAAAGTCCTGAGAACATTTATCAGTTTCCTCACAATCATCAAAAAAAACACGTTTGTGCTCTGCTTTTCAAATAAAAGAAAAATTGACTATACTGCGAAAACACAACTGAAAATGTACGACTAGAGAGAATTTATTTCTTAAACTTCTATTATTCATTCATGATAGCAACAATTCAATTTGAAATGATATATAAAAAATGTATATGATGCAAAAGTATTATTCATAACCTATACAAATGTTTGAATTTTGAATGACATTTGTCAGATTAAGTTTGTGAACGACGAGTGTGGAGTAAAGACCGAAGTATATTTCTGATCATATGGCCATACTCTTACTCTACTCTCTGAGTAAGTTTGTGAACGCTGCCAATGTGTTCATGCCACTTCAGATTCTTGTCCAGATAGATTATTTGTAAAATAGAATAAATCGCTTCTATTAATAGCCCACAATGCTAATTTGGATTTATTGAGCGTCATATAGACCTATTAGGTTGCAAAGCTTAGAAAAAACTGTTGTATAATGTATTGTACACCTTTTTATCGTTGGGGGGACAGGTATAGGCTTTCAAAAATGTTGCATGGACATACTCAATGTTTTGAAGTTCCATAAAAATCATAATTTTTTAATACCTGGGCGCGTCAGATGAAGATATATATGGTTCATCTTCATGTCTCAGATGTATCTTAATATGAGGATTACCTTGGGGGATATTAGACTGATTAAAAAAAATCGACATTTTCTGTTTACACGAAAACTACCTCTCTAACCTTCAGGGCATCGAAAGGAGACCTCTGTGAAAATATCAGCTTTAAATATTAATATTTAGAGGTCGCTAATCGATTTTTACTATTTTCCCTACTAATAGCAGGGAAAAATTTTCAGAATATGATAGAGGAGGTCACAAATTCCTTGTCGAAGTTAGAAGTGACGAAACATCAAAATATCATTTTTTTCAAATTGGAACCCCATTTTTTTCGAAGCATTTTCGAAATCTTCATCAAGAAATTATAGGAGCATACGTCCAAGACTTTTATCCCAAAATGATTATTTTTCGAGATATTCAGGAAAAATTTTCAATCTTATTCGAATTTGTTTTTTTTTTTTTGGAATATTAACGGTCAAGTGAAATTTTTGGAAATCTCTGTTATGGAGAAAATATTTTCTTATAGCTCAGAAGAGTTCAATTTTTCTTTATTTTTTGAAGCTTAGGCTAATTTCCGCAAATTCTTAATTCTGCAGAATTTTTTTATTGTCAGGGTAGGAAAATTTGAATTTTCAGTAATAAAATTGTTACATGTTCTGTTAATTATTCTTTCAAAAGCATTAAAAATTATTTCAAATTATTTTGTTCTGCATTACTGAGAATTTTTTACGTTAACTTCATTAATACTCACATTGAGAACTTTAAACCAATTGTTGCTCTCGCATTACAGATGATAATTTAAGAACTTAACTCGTCTGAACTATGGAAAATATTTTCTCGATAACAGATTTCCAAAAATTTCACTTGACCGCTAATTATTTTCCAGTAAAAAAAACACATTCCGAATGAGATTGAAAATTGAAGACAAAATCGTTTTTCCTGAATATCTTGAAAAATATTCATTTTGGAATAAAAGTCTTGGACGTATGCTCCTATTATTTTTTGACGAAGATTTCGAAAATGCTTCGAAAAAATGGGGTTCCAATTTGAAAAAAACGATTTTTTGATGTTTCGTCACTTCCAACTTTGACAAAGAATTTCTGACCTTCAGTATCATGAAAATCACGCTATCGGAAAAGAAGCATCAGCCTTTCTTTTCGGAGATTCTCAAAAATGATAATTTTTAATGATAAAACCTTGAAGTTGTCTGTATTTCAACAGAGTTCAATTTCTAGATTTTTTTTTCATATTTCCTCATTTAAAGAGAATTTTCTCAGGAAAATTCAAACTTCTGGAATCAATTTATGCAATAATAAATGGGTCTTCCCATTTGAAAAACGAAAGTTGATGTCACTTTCCGAAAAACCGGAAGTCCTAGAACCTAGAATTATACGAGAAGTATCTTTCTTAAAAATATCTATAGAGCCATATTCGTGAATAACCCTGTGTCTATTGCTCTTATATTTAGTGGAGGGACTTAACGGGACACAAGGAATCCCTCTGAGTAAATCCAGAAATCCCCGCTTCTTCAAAGGAATCTTCTCAACATTTTTTTTTTTAGATTATATAAAAGCCAAGTTTGATTTGGAGTTTGCGCAGCTCTACATATTACTTCGCCACATAACTAAAGCTGCTAAACTTTTGGATTCTGTTGAGGATAAATTATATGTAGCATATAATTACGGAGGCGAATTAGGGAAAAGAACCAGATACCAATTGGAGGACTTAGCTCAAATGACCCTAGATGTATTTATTTCATGGGATAGTCCTGATACTACTGAAATGAAACGCCCACCCGTTCTTGACTTCGAAGTACCAAAAGATATTCCCCTTAGAGATGACGTGAGACTGGATAAAATAAAATTCGCACATCCCCAAAAAGATGTTGACAAGTTTCCTAACACAGAACAAAAATGTGTTTTAACCAGAGTACAGGAAATGATTATAGCAAAGCCGAGCACCGAGTTACTTAAAGAAGAAATCCTACCATTTCTGGATTTCATTCTCAGCCAGAAGAACACTTGGTGTGTGAGAGTTGTCACTCTAATGCTGCGCAGCAAATACGAGAATACTGTTAGGACTATCAGCAGGAAAATATCACAGTGCGAAGAAATTTTGCAGAGTTATGGAAGGCCGTCGCCTCATGTTCTGACCAGATTTGCCGATGTGTTCAGTACCGGTTTGAAACCAAAGTGGAAGACTGAATCTGAATTTGCCGATGCGTTGCGATCCATTGGACTGGTGAAAGAAGCTTTGGACATGTACTTGAGAGTCCAAGATTGGGAATCCGTGATTATATGTTATACGTTATTGAATTTGAGGCATAAGGCAGCAGAAGTGATAAAGCAGCAGCTGGAGTTGAAGGAAACTCCAAAACTGTGGTGTTTACTAGGTGAGAAAGATATATTTTGTATTTAGGATTCAGCTTGTAATTATTTGATAGAATCTCTTGAAAAAAAAGAACATGACATGTAGATTACTCATTTTCTATCTCACTTAATTTAGGAGATGTAGTACTAGAACATCGAAATCTGGCCACCCTGTAGGTATCTGAAAAAATGTAACTTAACTCATTTTTACCTCTGAGGTGCTGACATAATAAATGAATAAGATAGAGGAATGCAGTTGATGGCATTATCAGTTTCCCTAAAAAAGACAAATGTAAAGTGTCACTGATTTTCCTCTATCTCTTTCGGTTAAAAAGTTGCAGATATCTATTGAAATTTGCATTTTCCTGAAAACTTAATTTGGGTTTTCTCTCCCAGTCTCTGAAACAAGAGACAATTAAAAAAAAATTTAACTAATAGAAGAAAGGCCCCTACGTAAAAATTTTGAGCACTAATATGTCAGGGGCCAAAACTTAACCAGAAGAAATTGTTTCCTAACAATGAACAAAAAGAAAACACTTTGAACTCTGAAGAGTAAAGTTTCGGAGTCCTTCATCAGACAATTTCTATTTTTCATACAACTTCGTAGAATCGTGACAATATTTCGATTTTTTGATTGATATTTATGATGAACATGGATTAATATTGATTACTATATGTTGATATCGTTATTTTAATTTAAAATTCCCTGAAACCAGTTCTCTTTTCAATAAATCCATCCAAATTCGATCTATTCCTACTGAACAATTGGCGAGATTATTAGCCTCATCCAACAAAATACAAGCTGACTCCTTGATTTTTCGTTTATAACCATCAGGTTCCGTCATTAGAATTTTCGTGCCATTCCAATCTGTCATGTGACTGCCGGTATTGGAACACATGATTTGCTACCTGTGATCTACTAATATCTCTATTTTTTATGTTATTCTTATGTTCACGTTTTCTGATTTCTAATGGTCTTGATGTTTCTCCTGTATAAGCTTTTCCACAAATACAGGGAATACTGTAAATACAATTT
Source organism: Hippodamia convergens (assembly GCA_038502775.1). Lineage (NCBI taxonomy): Eukaryota > Metazoa > Arthropoda > Insecta > Coleoptera > Coccinellidae > Hippodamia > Hippodamia convergens. Next base: position 20,242,214 of record CM076608.1, read on the forward strand.
CTTGATTTTTGGTTCTCATTCAAAGATTCAGTTTTTGTTAATGAAGATAGTAAATAATTTTTTGTTCTGAAAACAGTTTATTTGAATTTAGAACCAATTCTTTAAATTTCTTCTGAAAGTCCATGAACATAAGGAATCAAATTTATTGAAATTGGTTGTTCTTGATGGTTTGTTGTTGGTTCCTGATTGTTATTATTGTTTTAACGTTAAATTCTCTCTAAATTTGAAATAAATTTTTTCTTTGAAATTAGTTCGATATTGATCATCCTCAAGAATATCTTCAATGAAATCAATTTCGTCATTTTGTATTTCAGTTATCAATGAAATTAATTACGCTCTATCATAAAGTGTTTTTATAATACCTCTTTTAACACTCTTTTGATGATTAGAATAAAATTTTGTTTCAAAATTATTTGTAAATTTTCTTATCGAAACATCTAAGAAGGAAAGTACATAATTTTATTCCAACTCTATTGTGAATTTTATTGTAGGTTCTTTATTATTGATGTGATGTTTCGATAAGAAAATTTCCAAATAATTTTGAAACAAGTGTGTTCAGAAAAAAGAAACACACAAATTGATATCTAAATTTTATTCTAATCATCAAATGAGTGTTGAATGAGGTATTATAAAAACAGTTTATGATAAAACGCAATTAATTTAATCGACAACTGAAATACGAAATGACGAAATTAATTTCATTAAAGGTATTCTTGAGGATAATCAATATCCAACGAATTTCATAGAAGAAACTATTTCAAATTTAGAGAGAACAATTTTTCGTCAAAACGATAATAACAATCAAGAACCAACAACAAACCGTCAAGAACAACCAATTTTAATAAGTTTTTTTTCAGAAAAAATTAAAAGAATTGGTTCTAAATTCAATATAAGAACTGTTTTCAGAACAAAAAATGATTTACGATCTCCATTATCAAAAACTAAACCTTTGAATGAGAACCAAAAATCAAGAAATTGTATTTACAGTTTTCCCTGTATTTGTGGAAAATCTTATACAGGAGAAACATCAAGACCATTAGAAATCAGAAAACGTGAACATATGAATAACATAAAAAATAGAGATACAACGCAGATAGTAGATAATGTGTGTTCCAATACCGGCAATCACATGATAGATTGGAATGGCACAAAAATTCTAATGACAGAACCTGATGGTTATTAACGAAAAATCAAGGAGTCAGTTTGTATTTTGTTGGATGAGGCTAATAATCTCGCCAATTGTTCAGTAGGAATAGATCGAATTTGGATGGATTTATTGAAAAAAGAACTGGTTTCAGGGAATTTTGAAATAAAATAACGATATCAACATCTAGTAATCAATATTGATCTATGTTCATCATATATCAACAAATGACAATAAAAAAATCAAAATATTGTCACGATTCTACGAAGTTGTATGAAAAATAGAAATTGTCTGATGAAGGAGTCTGATTTAGACTCTGAAATATTACGCTTCAGAGTTCAAAGTGTTTTCTTTTTGTTCATTGTTAGGAAACAATTTCTTCTAGTTGAGTTTTGGCCCCTGACAAATTAGTGCTCAAAATTTTTAAGTAGGGACCTTTCTTCTATTATTCAAAAAATTTTTCTAATTGTTTCTTGTTTCGGAGACTGGAAGAGAAAACCCAAATTCAGTTTTCAGGAAAATAAAAAGTTGCAGTTCAATTCATAATTCGTAACTCATAAATTGTAGGTAAGATTGATAAATGCGAACTGTTCATCATCAAGGAATGGAAAGTACTTTCAGAATCCCACAATCCTTAACAACTGATTCGTTAAATATCAGAAGGAATGAAGTTGATAATTAATTTTTTTTTTTACCACAGGTGATGCTACTGATACCATCAGTTGTTACGAGAAAGCCTGGGAATTATCAGGCGAAAGGAGTCACATGGCAAAAAGACATTGGGCAAATCATCTTTTCGAACGTAAGAAATATAAAGAAAGCATACCCCATTATCAGCAATCGCTTTCTATAAATCCGCTTCAAGCGCCGACTTGGTTACGGCTCGGTTTTGCCGCCCTAGAAACCGAAAACTGGCAAGATGCCGCAACAGCTTATTTGAGATACACCCACTTGGAACCCGAGGGGTACGAAGCTTGGAACAATCTGGCTCAAGCTTACATCGGATTAGGACGTTATCAAGCAGCTGAGAACGCATTAACCGAAGCTTTGAAGTACAATCACGACAATTGGCGAATCTGGGAGAATTACTTGAAAGTTGGCCATCACCTCTGGAATGTCCGATATATGCTTCGAGCCTATCACAAGATACTGGACTTGAGAAAACAATATTTAAACGTTCCAATGCTGAAAAATATTGTCACGTTAGTGAAACTACATTCAGATACTAAACAAGCAAGAAAGTTATTCGCTAGAGTTACTTCTTGCCAATCGTGTCCCGGTATTGTATGGCAATATTATGGGGCCATAACTCCACCCGGACCTCTTCAGGCTTCACGCTTCAACAGGGCCCATAAAGAGTTCACCAAACCTGGATGGGAAAAAGACGTTGCGGCTTGTCATGAAGTTTTGAATAATTGTAACAAGTTGTGTCAGTTGATACTCAACGACGATGTAGATTTGCCCATAGAGACCTTGTGTTCTATAAGACTTAACCTCAAATCTTCGGTGATTGCTGCAAAGAAGAACGATTTTGCACAAATCTCAGGTTTTTTTGAAAAATATGCCGGAAAGGTGGATGAAGCTATGAAGAAAATAGATCGAATTACAGCTGAAGCAAATCAAAAATTGGCCAATCATGGAATTGAACCATCTAAAGAACTGGATTCTTGAGGTTCGCTGAAAAATATCTGTTAAGAAGAAATTATACAAATCAGTACCTAACCTGAATACAATTATTTGAGTTTTTATTTTTTGTTTTTCACAAGAATTCATATATTTTTATATTACTATAAGTATATAATTTCGAGATCTCACTCAATATTTTTAATATTTGAGATTATTCTTTGAATAAGATAAAATTAAAATAGTGGATGAAGTTTCGGTCCACCTCGAAGGATTGATTTTAAAGGTCAAGAAGTTAGCAGAAAAAAATAGTGAGATAAACAATGGCGAAAGACTAGTAATTCGTTAGTGAAGTCTTCAATTCTGCCGATTTTTTTTTACCGGTAATCTGAAATTATTCAGGTTGTCATTTCAAAATGAGATTGTTTCTTATCATGGCTTCTTCAACTTCAATATGTTGATCTTTGCAAGACGATTAGTCTGCATATAGTTTTGAAGTATACTCTTGTGTCTGTGTGATTATTGTTCAAATTATATTTTTATTACACGATTCGTTTAAAATTTCTAGAAGTTGAGATCTTGTTGATACCATATGATTCGAGATCTTCAAAAAGATAATGGAAGGAACATTCTAAGGCAACCACAAATCGATGGTTGAAAAGTAATTTCACACACTTCGTCATTCGCGGTTCAACAAACAGCCGGTCGGACTTTTGTAATATTACTCGCGGAAAAACGGCTTATCTGTCACAGGCGTGGTTTTGTTAGTAGCGGAGTGAACTTGGCTACAATCCCCAGCAGCTGAATTGCCGAAGTGAAAGCAGTCCGCCAGTGACGGAGAGTCGATTCATTTCATTATTGTCAATGGCATAAAAATTCCACAATAATGTACTTTTTCTTTTGTCTAAAAGTGTATCTCTAAAATGCATTTTTTAAAAGATGAAATAAACTTTGATACGTCGAAATTCACTCAAATAATTCCGTGTATTTCGATACAAAAGATAGAGAATAGTTTACAGTTAACGGTTCATATCCTGACAGTCGAAAAATAATTCGGAACTATTCTTCGGAGGGTGGTTTCAGTCTAAAGGTAAGCAATTCAAGGAATTATTTTATCGAATATCTATGAAAGACTTACCAAAGAATAGGTTACATCACATTCCTTCTTGAAATTCTTCCACATACTTTTCAAAAAAAAAATTTTTTTTCTCTGTTTCAGTATCACAATGAGTTCATAACAGTACTGAAAGTAGTGCTGTAATGAAACTCATTACAGCATTGTTTTAATTTTTTTCGTATTCGTTTTGTGGTTGTCGGTACTGAACTTAAATCCTCTCAGTTATCAAATCAATTCAAATTCCGTAATCTGTCAAATTTCATACGTCACAGCAACTGCCAAGATACAATACAAAAGTCACTAATCTGAATTTTTATCTAAATTTCGAGAGTATTTCACAAAACTCGACTGAAATAGAGAAAATATCGTCTAAAACTCGATGCAGAAGGCAATTCCAACACTCATTTCGCATTCGTGTTGGAATAGGAACTCATTGTTTTAGAATATATTATTCTATGTCAATTCCGTTCATTCTGACACATCCTGTAAAACAAAATCATGCCAGAATATCTCAGTTTCGCACATTTTTCATCGTAATATTTATTTATTATATGTTGACGTCGTGCCACGAACTTATTCGTTATCTGCCAACTTGGTGAGAGAGAAAACAGTTCTGCAAATCAATACTTTTCAATGCAACAATATATCAACGGTATTCATGGAAGTTTTTGATATTCGTTTTTGAATTCGTGGAAGAATATCAGTGCCTTCTGCACTCTCCGCCACTGGCGGACTGCTTTCACTTCGGCTATCTCCGGAAATTTGACAGCTAAGTTCACACCGATTGTGTTAGTGTTCTTGTGTCTGTGTTGCACATGTTTATTTTATGCTCTATGAAACAACCAGCGTTGCCAACCGTACTATAATTATAGTATTTATACGATATTTGCTACATCAGGTACTATAAAATTTGGAAGTGTACTATAATTTGATAATATATATCTGCCATAATTTCAGTAGTGCCAATTCGAATATTTATATATATATATATATCGGGTTTTAAACAGATTAAATCTGCATTCCCACGCCTAAACGCCATCTCCTTCTTATTTCAGTAATGCAAATTCGAAAATTTCAGTAATAGCTTTGATTCTAACTATATAGTTTCATAAACAATATTAATGGAAAACTTAATATAGTTGTTTGGGCATTGTTCAGTACTGCTTTCGCCATATAGAAATCGAACTGAAAAAAGCATGTGGATGAAGATTATAGAATCTACTATTATTTATCTTCACTTCGCGAGTAGAATTGGGGAGTCACAGGACAGAAACGTATTCAATTTTAATATTCTGTTTTTTGTTTACTTTTCAGGATCTTGCATTTCTTTTGAACCAACAAAACAAATGTGCCTGTAATAACATGTTCAATCACGTCAAGAAAAAGTAAAACTGAAATTATTTGTATTCTCCTAGAAGATTCTGCTGCTGAGCTAGAACTCGATTTGAAATAATTCCTAATTAATGAATTGTGAGCCATGAAAGTACTTTTTTTATGAATTTTTTCCCTCTAAAATTTTTTTTTCATTGAGATATTCAAATGGTATGAATAAAATAAATGTCCTTGTTTTCAACTTATGGTACTATAATTCTGTCAAATGTACTATATTTGGCCTGGCTGTTGTACTATACTGATACTGATACTCCATCAAGGGTTGGCAACACTGGAAACAATTAACCTGCAATTACTGATGCGACGATGCGTTGATCTGATGCTGATGCGATGCATTTACTTATTACCATTGAGTATTAATATAACTAGAGCCGCAACTTATCTATGGCCGAACCCAGTTCAAGGAATTGAAGCTACTTTCAGATGAAGTTCCTTCTTTGCTTCATAGAGGCGCTTGTGTGTTTCAAGGAAAGCAAATTTCAGCCCCTAACATCTGGTGGTGGGTAGATGAACTATTAGGTTCGATTTCATACCCGAGCTGAACTTCAAGCTGTTGATAATCAGGACCGTCATAGGATATTCAGTATACTATCGCAATAAAGGTCGTCGTTTATGAATAGTCGTGAGAAGATTTTACCTAATCTATTTCAATTCAACTTGATATAACCATTGAGTATTAATATATTATATATTTATACTCCATTGTCAAAATAAATTAGGATATGTGAAACTGAATCTAAAGCGTGAAACACAAGAAATTTGTTATGTGACCTTACTCGATATTTGGTTGATCAAATTAATCGGAATATCGAAATATTCAAATCTAATATGAAGGACTAGGACTCGAACAAAAATGAAAATCCTGTTGAAGAAAAGAATAAGGTATATATCACAATAGGTATATCACATTCAATTCAGGTAACGTTGAGTAGCATATTTTCTGTAGTAATGTAGAATGTTAATCTTTATCCGGTGCTATATAAATAATGACATTTTCGATAAATTTAGGAGGAGTTTAAATTCCTTCGAATATAAAAATACATTACTTCATCAAGGAGTTAAACAACTCAAACTTCTACAAAATTAGCGATCTTCTCACATCGGAATCATTATCTGACCTTTTTTTAATAAATCTGTTGAATGCAGAACTTTCAAACTAAAACTGCTCTGTTTAGAGCAGAATATTTCTTTTGAATTTTTCCAAAAATTAGTATTTTTTTTATTACAGTGTTGAGCTTGGTGAAAATTAAAAAAAAATTTCATCTTGTACAATGAGCTTCTTGGACTCACTTTTATCTATATTTAAAAAAAAATTAGATTGAACTTCCGTGATTGTATGAGTTTTATACATTGTGCAACATATTTCTGAAAAATTCTTGAGGGTGTGCCATCAACAATTTTTCTTTCATTTCCTTTATTTTCAAAATTCCAAATGACAGATATTTCGATGAAATTTTATATTCTTGCATGGAATGCTAACATCTGATTACCCGGTAACATCCGATCAAAAAAATCAGGTGTAAAATCACAAGAGAAACAAATATAAGTGCAGTTTTCGGGCATATTTAAAAGAAAATGCTGCTTAACGAAAGCTGTCTTCATTCTTGAACTCGCATAGTATAGCATTGGGTAAGGGTGCTGGCATTTCGCCCTGCAGTTCATAAACATATACATCATAAAAAGGAATAATAAAACCCTCGGTAAAACCACAAGCTCTCCTGGAGCGTCTTCGGCTCGGTCTTCGGCTATCCGAACGTAATGAAGTTAGCAACTGACGTCATTACATAAATGCACCTCTCATTAGTCAATATCAACACCACGAGAATGCGTGAAGCCATAATGTTTACTAGATTTTTCCGCTATACAACTTCTGTTTGAAACTTTTTTCGATAAACCTTCTAGTTTCCGAGAAAACGTAACTTTTTCGAAATTTTCACGAATTTTCCAAGGTTCCTGAAAATTTGGGAACCTGCATTTTTGACCATGAGTTCCTACTCTAGTGACAATCATTATATCAAAAATGCAGCTCTTTCCGCAAAAAAGTGATTTCAGACCTTCGTTTACTGGACTAAAATTCGGAACCCGAATACTAAATACCTCGGCAAAACGTTTGTCATAAAATTGCTGGTCCGCTTTCCCTTGTATTTCATTGCCTGCCTGCCTTCAAGTTTCGTCGAGTCAAAAGAGGTAATATTTGTCGGATTTTAAGGAAGCACTCAACAAGATGTTGAACAAATTACCGTGGATCCTGAAATATTCTATTTCGATTTATAAAAGTAGGCGAATCGCAACATTCCTTAATATTAAAAAAACGGAATTTTAATAGTCAAAAAATACATGTAGGGTCGGTTTCAAAAAACTTGACTGTGTGATTGAAAAAACCGAGTAACGCACTTGAAAAACAGGTAGAATTTGTTGTGACATGTTCTTTCGAGCATTTAGGCCGTCGTCGTAGATTAGTTCTCGACGTTTCGCCAGTTCGAGTGTCTGGCATCTTCAGGAGTTATATTTCAGGAGATGTTCTCACTGGACTGAACTGCCTGAGTGACTAATCTGACTGACTAATCTACGACGACGGCCTAAATGCTCGAAAGAACATGTCACATTGAACGATGGCCGCGAAAGCCTCAACCAATTCAGGTAGAATTTGTGTTCCAATATTCTCCTTATCGCAAAGTTGACTTTTTTGGGTCATAGAGCAATAAAATTATTCACTCTTCTGCAAGTTTTCTTCTTCATCAGGTGTAAACCTACGAGAATCTCGAGAGGGAATAGTCTGGAAATAGCTGCCTTCCCACCTATTACAATTTTGAACTGATATGTTTTTGAGAATTTCACTAGTGTCCATTATATTCAGTTGAGAACTTTTCCTTTCGTCATGTGTCTTCACAATATTATATTCAAATAATCCAAAATCCAATCAACCGACGAAAAAGCGGTGAAGACCGTACAAGATATGAGGGCCCGCAGAATTACAACCTATTAGCGCCGGGGCTGGCGCTTCAAGCTTCAACCACGAAAATATAATGAACATTTCATCCACATCAATTTCATTCAAGAGGGAAACAAAGAAATTATCTTTTACGTTCAAATAATAGTATATTCTAAAAAAGGTTGCTGAATGAGCGCCTATTCCAACACGAATGTGAAATTCAAAAAATTCAATGTTTCCAGCTGGAACTCGGATTTTTGCTCATAAATTTCTGACCATTGTCACAATTCTACTGATATTTTCTCCTAACTCAGATATTATTACTGTGAGAAGATATACAAGGTGGCCAAACAATCAAGTGGGTGGTTTCAAAATTACTGAGTGTTCAAGATAGATGCTGAGTCAGAGTCCGCTCGCCAGCCGCGAAAGGTTAAGGGTTTGTGGTTTGCAGAATTATCCATAAATATTTTTCATCGTGGTAATTACGTGTTGTGTAGAATTGAAACTTTTAAAATACATTCATACAGAGAGTTTGTCAGAAACAGTGAACTAAACGAGTATAAGATTTCGTATTCTAAAAATTGAAATCTGAAAGTAAAAAATCAATTTGTCTATTTCAGTAGGTCACTGGCTTCACTTGAATTATTCCTCGTGAACGAATGTGGGAATTTCACTCGCAAAAACTAATAGTTTGAGGAAGTAAAAACAATCAATGTAACTCAAAGTCTCTTTTCAAAAACAGAGCCTTCTTGAATTTAAGTTCTCATGAGGTTTTCAAACTTCTATTTTCACATATCAGCACTTCAGAGGTAAAGTGTGTTAAGTCACATTTTTTCAGACACAAACTATCTACAATATTGGATTCATATTAGTAAATTCTAGCTAGTGGAACACATTTTTGACTCCTAGGTATATCAAGTCTCCAAATATTGGCAGAAAACATTCTTTGAAACAATAATCGAACTGAAAAATCTCTCCTTTGTCTAATTTTCATATTGTGACTTAACACACTTTACTTCTGGGGTGCTGATATAGAATATGTCTATCATTGATTGATCAATCACGAACAAGAATGAAAGCAATTTACTTTGTGAAAATTGATAATTTTTTTCGGATATATAAATTCAAACTTCAAATGGTATTGCTTTAAAAATTAAATAAGTCTCAATTCCTTGATTTCTTTGGTACTTCTGACAAGCAATAGGGATAGTTTCTTGGTTTACTAGGTCCTGACAAACTCCTCTGCGTCCGTTCCTCGGCGTTCGTAACGAACCGCAACAAATCCGACCCTGCTTTTGTATCGTAGTACCCGAGGGTAGTAAATATTACTACAGATTGCTGTAAAGGAATAGCTACCAAAATGGGCATGACTGAGCAGCCAGATTGTAGTTCCTATTTCAGATGCTATGTACCGCCACTTGACGGGCAAAAAATTCGGCTTCAAATTGTATAAGGACGTTACGCCTCTTGTTATATTTATACTCAATGTTATTACTATGCTTATGCCATTTTGTTTTTACTTTGTCCTTTGTTCAAAAATCTAATAACTGCAATATATTTCTTGATTTGTAAGTTTCAATTCAATGTAGATTCTGGTTCTTCTTACCCTTCGACTGTTAAAAACAATTCCACATTAACTATGAATATTTACGAAGTGCTTGACGAGTATTTCCTTGCCATCGAAAACAAAGACCTCGAGAATGGAAATTATCCAAAGGTATTAGAGCTGATGAAATTAATCCATGATAGGACAATATGGGATGAATTAAATGCAAGATGTTTCGATACGTCCGAGTTACAGAAGTACTTTTCATCTTTATCTCAAGAGGAAAGAATCAAAGTATTTAAATTTGGAATATCATGCTTTGTGTATTTTGTACAAGCAAATTTTACTGGACCTGAGGTGAAAGAATTGGCTTTCGATGTCCCCCAGACTCGAAAATTTTTCCTAGAACGTCTATCTCTGGGCCATGACGAAATAAATCCAAATACTAAATTCCCACATCTATTGGATATTGCTAAATGCATCTTTGAAGATTGTTTGGTAGAAAAGTTTGCGAATTTAATATGGACTTTAAGAAGTTTGATTATACATCAGCAGATAATGGATGAAATGAGCCCTGTTATCTTGTCCCTAGCAAATGATATAAGAAAGCAATTTGAAGCTCATTCCCCCCCAGGTATGTATATCCCTCTGCATTCTTTCGGTAATTTGTAAAATAGAATAAATCACTTCTATTCATAGCCCACAATGCTAATTTGGATTTACTGAGCTTCATATAGACCTATTGGGTTGCAAAGCTTAGATGATAATTAGAGAAAACTGTTGTATAATGTATTGTATACCTTTTTATCGTTGGGGGGACAGGTATAGGCTTTCAAAAATGTTGCATGGACATACTCAATGTTTCGAAGTTGCATAAAAATCATAATTTTGACATACTTGGGCGCGTCAGATTAAGATATATATGGTTCATCTTCATGTCATCATTAGACTGATTAAAAATAATCGACATTTTCTGTATACACGAAAACTCCTCCCTCTCAGCTTTAAATATTAATATTTAGAGGTCGCTCATAGATTTTTTCTATTTTCCCTACTAATAGCTGGGAAAAATTTTCAGAATATGATAAAGGAGGTAACGAATTCTTTGTTAAAGTTAGAAGTAATGAAACATCTGAAAATCGTTTTTTCAAATTGGAACCCCATTTTTTCGAAGCATTTTCGAAATCTTCGTCAAAAAGATAATAGGAGCATACTTCCAAGACTTTTATCCCGAAATGAATATTTTATGAAATATTCAGAAAAAACGATTTTGTCTTCAATTTTCCGTCTCATTCAAATGTGTGTTTTCACTGGAATATTATTAGCGGTCAAGTGAAATTTTTGGAAATCTCTGTTATATTTTCTTCAGTTTTTCTTTATTTTTTAAAGCTTAGGATAATTTCTGCAAATTCTTGATTCTGGAGAATTTCTTCTTTGTCAAGGTAGGAAAATTTGAATTTTCAGTAATAAAATTGTTACATGTTTTCTATATTATTCTTTCAGAAGCATTAAAAATTATTACAAATTATTTTTTCCTGCATTCCTGAGAATTTTTTACGTTGACTTCACTAATACTCACATTGAGAACTTTAAACAAATTGTTGCTCTCGCATTACAGATGATAATTCAAGAACTCAACTCTTCTGAACTTTGAAAAATATTTTCTCGATAACAGAGATATCCAAAAATTTCACTTGATCGCTCATTAGTTTCCAGTAAAAACACACATTTGGAATGAGGTTGAAAATGGAAGACAAAATCGTTTTTCCTGAAATTCTCGAAAAATATTCATTTTGGGATAAAAGTCTTGGATGTATGCTCCTATTATTTTTTGATGAAGAATGCTTTGAAAAAATGAGGTTCCAATTTGAAAAAAACGATTTTTTCATGTTTTGTCACTTCTAACTTTGACAAAGAATTTGTGACCTGTATCATATTCTGAAAATCACGCTATTGGAAAAGAAGCATCAGCCTTTCTGCTCGGGGATTCTCAATAATGAGAATTTTTAATGAAAAAACCTCGAAGTTGTCTGTATGTCAACAGAGTTAAATTTTGAATTTTTTTTTTCGTATATCCTCATTTTCGGAATCAAAAAGACTCAGAATTCAATGGAGAATCTAATTATGCAATAAAAAATGGGTATTCCCATTTGAAAAATGAAAAATGATGATGTAACTTCCGGAAAAACCGGAAGTCCTAGAACCTTAAAAAAATATACAAGAAGTCGTCTTCTCACTTGAAGCTCATCTTTGGAATTTCAATCCTGAATCTTGTATCTTTCTCGAAAATATCTATAGAGTCATATTCGTGAATAACCCTGTGTATATTGCTCTTATATCTGGTGGAGGGACTTTATGGGACACATGGAATCCCTCTGATTAAATCCAGAAATCCCCGCTTCTTCAAAGGAATCTTCTCAACATTTTTTTTTTTTTAGATTATATAAGAGCCAAGTTTGATTTGGAGTTTGCGCAGCTCTACATATTACTTCGCCAAATAATTAAAGCCAATAGACATTTGGATTCTGCTGGGGCTGAATTAAGGGTATCATATTATATTGGAGGCCAATGTGGGACAAGAACCAGATACGGATTGGAGGCCTTAGCTCGAATGACCCTAAATGCATGTTTAAAACGAATTGGAACTAAAATTAAACGCCCACCCGTTCTTGACTTCGAAGTACCAGAAGATATTCCCCCGAGAGATGATGTGAGACTGGATAAAATAAAATTCGCCAATCCACGAGAAGAGTTTCCTAACACAGAACAAAAATGTGTTCTAACCAGAGTACAGGAAATGATTATAGCAAAGCCGAGAACCAAGTTAGTTAAAGAAGATATCCTACCTTCTCTGGATTTCATTCTCAGCCAGAAGAACACTTGGTGTGTGAGAGTTGTCACTCTAATGCTGCGCAGCAAATACGAGAATACTGTTAGGACTATCAGCAGGAAAATATCACAGTACGAAGAAATTTTGCAGAGTTATGGAAGGCTATCGCCTCATGTTCTGACCAGATTTGCTGATGTGTTCAGTACCGGTTTGAAACCAAAGTGGAAGACTGAATCTGAATTTGCCGATGCGTTGCGATCCATTGGACTGGTGAAAGAAGCTTTGGACATGTACTTGAGACTACAAGATTGGGAATCCGTGATTATATGTTATAAGTTATTGAATTTGAGGCATAAGGCAGCAGAAGTGATAAAGCAGCAGCTGGAGTTGAAGGAAACACCAAAACTGTGGTGTTTACTAGGTGAGAACGATATGTTTTGTATGTTTGATTGAATGAAATTATTTTCGGAATATAGAATTTGATGGATTTGGTGAATCTTCTGCTAACACAAAATGTTTTAATTTTTTTACTAGCTGTCCCGGCAATCAATAAATGAAACATCAACTTTAATATTATAATAAACTATTATGGTATAATACCTTGAAAGTGGACATAAAATTGTCTGGAAGCTGTTATATTTTTTAATGTTGGCCAAGAAGTGTTTAGAATCATTTCCTTTCCCAGAAACTAAAGATCGTAAGGGATCGGGTGGTGGGATCAATTGTGACAATTGGCTTTTAAATAAGTTAGCTGATCCGGCGAACTTTGTTTCTCCTTAGGGATGAATAAAGTTGTACTAACCATTGGTTTTTTTCAAGAAGGAAATATATTAGGTGGAATACAAAAAATTTAATTGTATTGAAACAGGTGTGTACAGGGTGATTGTTTATATTTTACTCAATAGCTATCTCACTTAATATTGGTCGTACAAAAACGTTTAAATGGGCAAATTCGAAGTATTTTTCATGGGCATTCATAATTCAGTACTAAAAAATTCATAAAGGCATCGTAAACCTGGGAATTTGTTGGGAACTATTGTTTTTTAAATAGTACACTCTGTATTTTATTTTTCTAATCCGTAGAGCTCTTTTTTCTGATTTCAAATATATATACGTTATTGTATATATATATTGTATATATATCACCCTGTACATTGTTATTCATACCTCAGAAGAATTCTCTTCATTTAAGAGACAAAGAGGTAACTTTTTTCATATTTTACAATTCCTTCATTGTAATACCTTGAGATGAACAACATTTACAGATGCGTGCGCATAATAATATCTTGCATTAAGTTTTTCCAGTACTTTCTACCAGTGCCATCGAAATATCAGTGCCTCTTCAAATTTAAAAGAAATTAAAAAATTAATTTTTTTCAAATGGAAACCATAGTGTGCTATGATGATTTTCAATAGACTTTTCTTAGAAAATTTCAATAGTATATTCTAAAACAAGTTGCAGAATGAGCTCCTATTCCAACACGAATGCGAAGTTCGAAAACGAGCGACGAAAGAGCGAGTTTTCGATAGCATGAGTGTTGGAATTGCCTTCTGCAACGAGTATTAGACGCTATTTTCTCTATTTCAGTCAATTTTTATGAAATATTCTCGAAATTCAAATGAAAATTCAGATTAGTGACTTTTGTATTGCATCTTGGCAGTTGGTGTGACATACGAAATTTGACAGATCACGGAATTTGAATTGATTTGATTCGAAACTTGATTCGATCGAAGGTCAGTACAGACAACCATAAAACGAAACATATAACTGAAAACAATGCTGTAATGAGTTTCATTACAGCACTAATTTTAGTACTGTAATGAACCCATTACGATACTGAAATAGAGAAAAATATATCATGATACAGTCCGTGTTGATCATTCATGGTGAACACATGTGCATTCTCCGAACAATTTCACGCCGAAAGTCGATAACGATCAAATTATTTCCGAAACGAATAATTTCTGAACAAAATTTCTACCCAGCCAAATATCAACGCCGCAGATTTCGAGTCCTTCTACAGGGCAGAAATGTCCCAGATCAGCGGCTCCTCATCGTACATCTCGGAAGAGGAGGAAAACAATTTCACCAACACCACCACCAAAAAACGTAAAAAAAAAGGAGCCAGAAATACCACTACCTTAAAAAAGAAAAATGAAAGTAAATCCCCAGAAATTTTATTCAAAGAGCTACAATTAATTAGAAAACAAAATGAACCTCAAAAAATGGATGTAGATAAGACAACAGAAAAACAATCAACATCTGACATCATAGCAGATAATGGCCAACAACAGATAAGCAGGAATTCAAGACAACAAAATAACTCAACAAAAAATTTCAACAAAAATTATTCAGCTAAAATGAATGAAATAAGAAATATGGAATATAAAAACTTATTCTACATAAACACCCAAAATACCGACGTGGACAGAATTCAAATGGCAAAAATATGGAACACCAAATTCCCAAACTCCAGAGATGTCATTCTGAAAACTAAATTAGGCTTCATCTTAAAATCGAATAGTGAAAAATCAACGATTGAGAAAGATCTGAAAGAACTCATAGAAGAAGGGAAAATAATTAAATATAAAGAAACATTAAATCAGAGAACACCCAAGGAAAGAAAAGAGCCGCAACAAACTTACTCTGTGGTAATAGCATCGGTGGAAACAAATATTAAAGAAGAAGACATAAGCCAACACCTAACTCAGACAAATATAAAACATAGATATTGCAGAAGGATTATATCAAAAACTTTCAACAAACCTACAAAGTACATCAGAATTATTACCGGCGAAATGGAAGCATTCGAAAGTCTGCTGAATAATGGACTTTTCTATTTGAACCGCCACTATTTAGTCTACCCGAGTCACCCTCCAGAACCAACCCCTATACCCTGTGGAAAATGCTTCCAATTTAACCACACAACAGATAATTGTACAGAAACACCAAAATGCTCCAAATGTCAAGGTTCACACAGAATGACAAACTGCAAAAGTAATAACAAGCCAAAATGCTTAGTATGCGGAGCTGAAGATCATTTAGCCTGGTCTACCAAATGCCCAAAACATCCGAAGAAACCCATTGAAGGCATCCCCAACACTAACATCAAACCACTTAATAAAAAAACAAGGGAAATTGAAGAATTGTCCAAGAAAACCAACAGAATCCATGCTCCCATCTCAGTTCATGATGACATTATAAATACATATTGCAGGAAATTGAACAACCCTAAAAACAAGGACAGAAATGAATTGATCGCAAAACTGAAAAGAAGATTCATTAATCAATATAACATCGACACAACAATTGTTTTTTCTGGAAATCGTTTCTACATCTTAATGTTTGACATGGATGATCCCGAAGAACCTTCACCCACTGAACCAGTAAACAACAATGGTAGCAGACAAATTCAAATCGACAATTAGGATCCTCTACAACAATATGAACAGCTATATGCCAAGAAAACACCTTATCAACAACTTCATAGAACAAAACAATATTTCATGCTCATTATTTGTAGAGTCCAAAATAGATGAAACACACAACGTTAATTATAATGACTGGACTACCTTCACAAAAATAGGTCATAAAATACAGAACATAAGAGGAGGAAGCATAATACAGTGCCTCCCATCTTTGCACGCCAGAAGAGACAACCCACCAGCAATTAGAAACCAAATGAACGAGGTAACACATTTTACAACTCCATTCCAAAATGAAAAACTTCATATTTTCCTGGTATACTTTCATCCAAACAGCACATTAGAGGAAACAGTTTTTACCAAAGCATCACTGTACAAGTACTCAATCATAATTGGTGATTTCAATGCAACGACAAAAAAAAAAACTCGACCAAATCAATGAATTTGTGAAAAATAGCAAGTTTTCCAAGGCTGAAACGGGACCAACATTCATCATGAGCAATAATCAAGACAGCACACCCGATTTACTGTTGTACACGGAGAATATCAAATCAAATATCGTGAAAGTAGAATTAATTCCTGACTTAGCACCAGATCACCTTGGTATGGTGGTAGATATCGATATGCAACTCGAGCCACATGAACAAACAGAAAAAATAACATATAATTACAAACTTTCGAACATTCTTAAAATTAACAAGGAGTTAGAGTTGTTCATAGAAAATAATGAGAATACCCCATTTAGCGAGCAATATATTGAAGATTTCAATAGAAAACTGTCGGAAACCATAAGAAAACATACACCAGTTAAGAAAAGACATATATTTCTACATGAACTACCACCTTACATTATCAAACTCATTAAACATAAAAGAAAAATTTATAGAGAATATTGCAAAAACCCAAACCCCCATTTCAAAAAAGAACTAAATAACTACAATAAAAACATACAACGCATGATACAACAGTACAGAGAAAACAATTGGATTGCAGCTTGTAACAAAATAAATGAGTTGAAAGGTAAAAATTTTTATAATGAAGTTAAAAAATTATCGAAGTACAAACAATTTCCGAATATCCCTAACCTAATAGAAAACAACAAGGAGTATATAACAGATCAGGAAAAGCACAACTATTTGCAGAACACTATGTAAGAAGGTTTAAGTTCGGTGAAGATGACAATTATGATAAAAATGCGAAGACTATGATCGACGAATGGTACAAGAAGTATTTCAGCAACCAAATCCACCCTAGAGAAAGAACAACATTAGAGCATGCAGATTACTACCAACAGCTGCACAATAGTAAAAATAGCTCCCCAGGAAAAGACAACATACCATGGATTATACTGAAAAGACCAGACGAAAAAATTCACCTACACATCATCAAAATTTTTGAATTCTGCATCAATGAAGGTATTTTTCCAGAAATATGGAAAACAGGACAGATCATTAACATCCCGAAGTCCAACTCAAACAAGCAACGAGTAGGAAACTACAGGCCCATCACACTACTACCTGTGCTGGGAAAATTATACGAAAAAGTAATAAAAACAATGCTGACACCCCATATAGAACAACACATTCCAAACTTTCAGTTTGGTTTCAGAAAAGAAAGATCAACAATTCACCCACTCACCATCCTGGTATCAAATGCCCAAAATGCAACTCTAAAATCATACAAAACTTCAGCTATAAGTTTAGACATCGAAAAGGCATTCGACAGCATATGGCACAAAGCATTGTTGTATAAACTGTACAAGCTAGGAGTCCCCACCGATCTGATCAAGTTGTGTAAGCAATTCTTAGAAAACAGAAAATTGGAGGTAAAAGTCGGCAAAAACACTTCTGACTATTTTTGTCCTGAACAAGGAACACCACAAGGATCCCCACTGTCAACTCTGCTCTTCAACATATTTTGTCATGACATAATATTAGAAACCTCCAATGATCTATACATTCTACAGTTTGCAGATGATACAATTCTGATTACACATGCAAAAACAGTGGCTAAGTGCGTAAAGAAACTGCAAGATCTACTGGAATACATACAGAATTGGTTCAAAAAATGGAGAATGAAAATAAATATTGAGAAATGACCATAGAATTTCAACAACGTCACCTACTCTACAACTCGAAGGCAAAACTATTCAACCAGCAGCTTCAATAAAATACTTGGGAGTTCAAATCGATAACAAATTGAACTTTAATCTGCACACTAAGAACCTGAAAAAGAAGGCTATTTCTAGAGCAAAACACTTCAGCAAACTTACTTATAGGAAGCAAGGTATCAGCACTATCACAGCAGCAAAAATTTACAAAACAATTTGTCGCCCACTAATAGAATATGCACATCCAATATTCAACAATTGTAAAAGACCTGCAGTGAGAAACATCGAAGTAGCAGAAACAAAAGCACTAACAACCATCACAAGAATGAGACACCCAAATAATGTACTGTACAATCCGCCAAACGACTTACTCTACTCAAGCATCAACATTGAGCCAATAAGAACAAGACTAAATACCCTATTGAACAGATTCGTAGAGAAACTCAGAAGACAAGAAGATGTATTAGCCCTCTATCAAGATGAATTAAACCACAGTTCCTCAAGAAAACACCCAAGACAGACTCTATATAATTTATTTAGAATTTAAAACAAAATTATTAGTTTTTTTTTTTTTTGTAATAATTAAAATGTAAAAATAATGTTGTTAAATGACAAGGCTGAAGGACCCAAGGTCGATGGCCATTTGCTCCGCAATAAAGTACTGTTATCTATCTATATCATGATATACTTCCTAGCTTAAATATCGAAAAATCCGAAAAAACAGTTTTCGATCAACAAAATCAAAGAGGGTTTTGATTTTGATTCATTTCTTTTCACCTGAGGAAGTCATAGAACTTGAGCCTGGTTAAATTATGTTGACCAAGAGGTTTTTTTTCAGAATTTTTATATTCCAGCTCTGAAGCATATCACGATTATATTTTTGAAATTGTCTAAGAAAACACTATTGAAAATCATCATAGAACATGGTTTTCATTTGAAAAAAACTTAAATTTCGATAGCACTTGTAAAAAGTACTGAAAAAACTGCCCTAAAGATGTTTTTATTTCGAGAGCGTATCGGCAATACTGCGAAAGTTATAACCAATTATAATAATTGGCCAAATTTCAAAATCACCCTGTAGCATGTAAACTAGACACCTTAGCGACTTGTGGTTCTCAGGGAATGGAAAGTACTTTTAGAATCCCACAATCCTTAACAACTAATTCGTTAAATATCAGAAGGAATGAAGTTGATAATTAATTTTTTTTTTTTACCACAGGTGATGCTACTGATTCCATCAGTTGTTACGAAAAAGCCTGGGAATTATCAGGCGAAAGGAGTCACATGGCAAAAAGACATTGGGCAAATCATCTTTTCGAACGTAAGAAATATAAAGAAAGCATACCCCATTATCAGCAATCGCTTTTCATAAATCCGCTTCAAGCGCAGAGTTGGGAACGGCTCGGTTTTGCCGCCCTAAAAACCGAAAACTGGCAAGATGCCGCAACAGCTTATTTGAGATACACCCACTTGGAACCTGATGGGTGCATAGCTTGGAACAATCTGGGTCATGCTTACATCGGATTAGGACATTATGAAGCAGCTCAAGGCGCATTAACAGTAGCGCTTAAATACAATAAAAGCAATTGGGAAATCTGGGATAAATACTTGACTGTGAACTATTACCTCGAGAATGTCGAAAATATGCTTCAAGCCTACGACAAGATACTAAACTTGAAGAAAGGAAGGTATTTAAACATTCCAGTTCTGGGAAGAATTTGCGAGTTAATTCTAAGACATTTCGTTGAACCAGCAACTGTGTTGAATTGGTGGGGTTACATAAAAAGAGCTTACATACTACAAGCAAATGAGATATTCGCTAGAGTTACTTCTTGCCAATCGTGTCCCGGTAAGGTATGGCAATTTTATGTGGCCATAACTCCACAGCCTCTTCAGGCTGAACGCTTAAACAGGGCCCATAAAGAGTTCACCAAACCTGGATGGGAAAAAGACGTTGCGGCTTGTCATGAAGTTTTGGATAATTGTATCATGTGGTGTTACTTGATACAAAAGAAGGATTTAGATTTGCCTATAGAGACCTTGTTTTCTATAAGAGTAAGCCTCAAATCTTCGTTAATTGCTGCAATGAAGGACAATCCCGAAAAAACCACAGTTCTTGTTGAAAAATATTCTGGAATAGTTGATGAAGCTATGAAGAAAATAGATCGAATTACAGCTGAAGCAAATCAAAAATTGGCCAATATTGGAATTGAACCATCTACAAAACTGGATTCTTGGGGTTCGATGAAAAATATCTGTTAAGAGAAAGCTTTCGATACCTGCTATTTCTTAGGTATTTGGAAATTATACAAATCAGTATCTAACCTGAGTACAATTATTTGAGTTTTTATTTTTTTTGTTTTTCACAAGAATTCCTATATTATTATATTACTATAAGTATATAATTTTGAGATCTCACTCAATATTTTTAATATTTGAGATTATTCTTTGAATAAGAAAAAATTAAAATAGTGGATGAAGATTCAGTCCACCTCGAAAGATAGGTTGAAAAGGTCAAGAAGTTGGCAGAAAAAAATAGTGAGATAAACAATGGTGAAAGACTAGTAATTCGTTAGTGAAGTCTTCAATTCTGCCGATTTTTTTTTAGCGGTAATCTGAAATTATTCAGGTTGTCATTTCAAAATGAGATTGTTTTGTATCATGGCGTCTTCAACTTCAATATGTTGATCTTTGCAAGACGATTAGTCTGCATATAGTTTTGAAGTATACTCTTGTGTCTGTGTGATTATTGTTCAAATTATATATTTATTACACGATTCGTTTAAAATTTCTAGAAGTTGAGATCTTGTTGATACCATATGATTCGAGATCTTCAAAAAGATAATGGAAGGAACATTCTAAGGCAACCACAAATCGATGGTTGAAAAGTAATTTCACACACTTCGTCATTCGCGGTTCAACAAACAGCCGGTCGGACTTTTGTAATATTACTCGCGGAAAAACGGCTTATCTGTCACAGACGTGGTTTTGTTAGTAGCGGAGTGAACTTGGCTACAATCCCCAGCAGCTGAATTGCCGAAGTGAAAGCAGTCCGCCAGTGACGGAGAGTCGATTCATTTCATTAGTGAAACCTCTCCTTGCGGACACCTCTATTAAGCGGACACTCCCTTTAACCGGACAAATTTTCCGGAACAATAGCGTTACTTATGTCTTTACATACAAAATCAACTCCTATAACCGGACGCGGACAACTTTCTTGGTTCCAAAAATACTGTGACCTCCCTTAACCGGACGCGAACCTCTAACAACCGAGTTGTATTACGAGTATGTAGTAAAATAGATAGATAACAGTACTTTATTGCGGAGCAAATGGCCATCGACCTTGGGTCCTTCAGCCTTGTCATTTAACAACATTATTTTTACATTTTAATTATTACAAAAAAAAAAAAAGACTAATAATTTTGTTTTAAATTCTAAATAAATTATATAGAGTCTGTCTTGGGTGTTTTCTTGAGGAACTGTGGTTTAATTCATCTTGATAGAGGGCTAATACATCTTCTTGTCTTCTGAGTTTCTCTACGAATCTGTTCAATAGGGTATCTAGTCTTGTTCTTATTGGCTCAATGTTGGTGCTTGAGTACAGTAAGTCGTTTGGCGGATTGTACAGTACATTATTTGGGTGTCTCATTCTTGTGATGGTTGTTAGTGCTTTTGTTTCTGCTACTTCGATGTTTCTCACTGCAGGTCTTTTACAATTGTTGAATATTGGATGTGCATATTCTATTAGTGGGCGACAAATTGTTTTGTAAATTTTTGCTGCTGTGATAGTGCTGATACCTTGCTTCCTATAAGTAAGTTTGCTGAAGTGTTTTGCTCTAGAGATAGCCTTCTTTTTCAGGTTCTTAGTGTGCAGATTAAAGTTCAATTTGTTATCGATTTGAACTCCCAAGTATTTTATTGAAGCTGCTGGTTGAATAGTTTTGCCTTCGAGTTGTAGAGTAGGTGACGTTGTTGAAATTCTATGGTCAAATATGATAAACTGCGATTTCTCAATATTTATTTTCATTCTCCATTTTTTGAACCAATTCTGTATGTATTCCAGTAGATCTTGCAGTTTCTTTACGCACTTAGCCACTGTTTTTGCATGTGTAATCAGAATTGTATCATCTGCAAACTGTAGAATGTATAGATCATTGGAGGTTTCTAATATTATGTCATGACAAAATATGTTGAAGAGCAGAGTTGACAGTGGGGATCCTTGTGGTGTTCCTTGTTCAGGACAAAAATAGTCAGAAGTGTTTGTGCCGACTTTTACCTCCAATTTTCTGTTTTTTAAGAATTGCTTACACAAATTGATCAGATCGGTGGGGACTCCTAGCTTGTACAGTTTATACAACAATGCTTTGTGCCATATGCTGTCGAATGCCTTTTCGATGTCTAAACTTATAGCTGAAGTTTTGTATGATTTTAGAGTTGCATTTTGGGTATTTGATACCAGGATGGTGAGTGGATGAATTGTTGATCTTTCTTTTCTGAAACCAAACTGAAAGTTTGGAATGTGTTGTTCTATATGGGGTGTCAGCATTGTTTTTATTACTTTTTCGTATAATTTTCCCAGCACAGGTAGTAGTGTGATGGGCCTGTAGTTTCCTACTCGTTGCTTGTTTGAGTTGGACTTCGGGATGTTAATGATCTGTCCTGTTTTCCATATTTCTGGAAAAATACCTTCATTGATGCAGAATTTAAAAATTTTGATGATGTGTAGGTGAATTTTTTCGTCTAGTCTTTTCAGTATAATCCATGGTATGTTGTCTTCTCCTGGGGAGCTGTTTTTACTATTGTGCAGCTGTTGGTAGTAATCTGCATGCTCTAATGTTGTTCTTTCTCTAGGGTGGATTTGGTTGCTGAAATACTTCTTGTACCATTCGTCGATCATAGTCTTCGCATTTTTATCATAATTGTCATCTTCATCGAACTTATACCTTCTTACATAGTGTTCTGCAAATAGTTGTGCTTTTTCCTGATCTGTTATATACTCCTTGTTGTTTTCTATTAGGTTAGGGATATTCGGAAATTGTTTGTACTTCGATAATTTTTTAACTTCATTATAAAAATTTTTACCTTTCAACTCATTTATTTTGTAACAAGCTGCAATCCAATTGTTTTCTCTGTACTGTTGTATCATGCGTTGTATGTTTTTATTGTAGTTATTTAGTTCTTTTTTAAAATGGGGGTTTGGGTTTTTGCAATATTCTCTATGAATTTTTCTTTTATGTTTAATGAGTTTGATAATGTAAGGTGGTAGTTCATGTAGAAATATATGTCTTTTTTTAACTGCTGTATGTTTTCTTATGGTTTCCGACAGTTTTCTATTGAAATCTTCAATATATTGCCCGCTAAATGGGGTATTCTCATTATTTTCTATGAACAACTCTAACTCCTTGTTAATTTTAAGAATGTTCGAAAGTTTGTAATTATATGTTATTTTTTCTGTTTGTTCATGTGGCTCGAGTTGCATATCGATATCTACCACCATACCAAGGTGATCTGGTGCTAAGTCAGGAATTAATTCTACTTTCACGATATTTGATTTGATATTCTCCGTGTACAACAGTAAATCGGGTGTGCTGTCTTGATTATTGCTCATGATGAATGTTGGTCCCGTTTCAGCCTTGGAAAACTTGCTATTTTTCACAAATTCATTGATTTGGTCGAGTTTTTTTTTGTCGTTGCATTGAAATCACCAATTATGATTGAGTACTTGTACAGTGATGCTTTGGTAAAAACTGTTTCCTCTAATGTGCTGTTTGGATGAAGGTATACCAGGAAAATATGAAGTTTTTCATTTTGGAATGGAGTTGTAAAATGTGTTACCTCGTTCATTTGGTTTCTAATTGCTGGTGGGTTGTCTCTTCTGGCGTGCAAAGATGGGTGGCACTGTATTATGCTTCCTCCTCTTATGTTCTGTATTTTATGACCTATTTTTGTGAAGGTAGTCCAGTCTAGTAAAATAATATTTGTACATTGGTAAAACTGCACTGTGTAACCGGGGAATTACCGTTTTTCGTTTCAATGCGAGTATGGACTCGACGATTTCATTCGTATTACATTAAGTTTTTCACAATCACCGAAGGTTACGTATTTTATTTTCACCATCAACCAAGTTACTGTTTAATTTTTATTGTGTTATTGAAAAGTGTTACTGTTGAAGTGGCACCTAGAAAAAAACTTCTTAATTTGGGTGAAAAAATGGAAGTTATCAACACTTCTGAAAAGGAACATTTGTCAGTTAGGAAGCTCGCCGAAAAATTCAGCATAGGAAAGACACAAGCCGCCGAAATCATCAAGAATAAAAACAATATTCGTCTGCAATGGCAGTCAGGAAGCAATAATAATAAAAAAAGGGATTTTTTTAAGAGCTGATGGACTTAAAATTGACAAAGTGTGTTTTGATTGTGACATGTTCTTTCGAGCATTTAGGCCGTCGTCGTAGATTAGTTCTCGACGTTTCGCCAGTTCGAGTGTCTGGCATCTTCAGGAGTTATATTTCAGGAGATGTTCTCACTGGACTGAACTGCCTGAGTTCAGTCCAGTGAGAACATCTCACTGGTTACTGGGGAATCATATGTTTTAGCTAGGATGTACTCATTTGAATATGCATATTTCCAGAAATGTTAATGAGTTTCCTGTATTATTATATTCAAAAATAATAATCTGAAAACAGAAATACCTCTAGACATTAAGCGTAAAAATAGGTAAAAAATGAATCAAGAACAAATTTGGAAAGAGAGGATGTGAAATCAAATACTAACAATATTTTGCATAATTATAGGTTTTCTTTCACATCTTGCTGAGCTGGTGTTAGAAATAAATCAAATGAATAAATCAAGAAACTTCATAGGTATAGGCACGCTTCAATCTACAAGATGCAAAATAAAGCAATTTTCGTATTTGGCGCGAATGCGCTTATAACATGGAGGTTCTACCTCCATGGCTTGTAACCGCTACCAGTTACCCTGCTTCGGAACAAGGTTACAGATTTTCAACAGTCACATTATTCTGCAGAAAATTGAGATACTCATCTGCTGTCAACCTCAAAAATTCCCTCAACTGTCTCATCCATTCTCCTATTTCTGACCTGGCCGTTATCCACCATGTTGGAAGAATTCATATATAACTGCAAGTATATAATTTTGAGATCTCACTCAATATTTTTAATGTTTGAGATTATTCTTTGAATTTTTTCTTTCTAAAAGATTAAAATAGTGCATTTTAATATATTGCAAAATTTTTCACTAAAGCTCACTATTTTGGCAAAGCCCAGTAGTTGGCTGTATATTGAAAAAAATATATATTTAGCAAGGGCATGTTTTTATGATTTTAGAGAAACAGAGCTTCTCCTTGAAAATTCTCATTTGTGAAATGTTTTCAGGGTGTTTCAAAAAAAGTAATCCCATTTCTAGGACAGATAGAAAACTGAAAAATAATTTGGGTGTGCTCAGTAAAAAAAAATTGTAACTCCATCCATATTCAAGATAAAGGGTGTTAAAGACTTATATAATTTTTTTACGATTCTGCAGAAACTACTGACAACTTTATACGAATAATATTGAAAGGTGATACATCCAATGAACTTGTTCTTATGACTTTCATAGAGGGCGCTAGTTAAGCGGTTCGTACAAAGTATTACTAAACATAACATTTTTAATATCAGATTATTAAGCTCATTAATTTGAAAATGCAAAATACACAGGGCTTCGGTTTTTTTTTCTAGAAAATCATCAAACATATTGAAAAAAACCAATAATGTTAAGGGTGGATCTCACTGTTCAATATGTTCACAAAAATCAATCAATCCAGCCAGCTGTTTATTCACTCAATCCATTTTTTTTTTAAATCAGGATATACATGGAGATGTAGACTTCAACGATTAAACTGTCATGTTAAGGATACATAGTTGACAATTAAGGTCATTTTGCGTCTTATCGCTGATCAAAGCGACTCTTTGCTTACTAAACACTCCGGTAAATATTATCTAGGTTTTGGATAGTATTTTTAGCAGTATGAACAAATATACAGAGTATTCGTTCTCAGACGAGCCATTCTGTATATTTTTCAAGATTTTATGGAAGAAAAAAAACTTTAAGTAGCTTTCCTTGCATTTTTTCGAATGCATCAATTTTTTTTTACAGTTTTCCTCATATTATTATATTCTATAAAAATTTGAATTTCGAAGGAAACGTGCGGTCATCAGGTGTAGAGTAGCGGGCAGACCGGTTTCTGACTTATTAGTCGTCATCAGTGGCGCTTAACTCATAATTTGAATTTCCACTAACCCGATTTCATTATATTTCGTAAAATGACAAAATATATATCACATATTGTTCTAAAAATAACTTATTTGAAAGGACAGGATGATGTATCAAAGCAGTTTATGATTATCACTGTTTTTATTCAATTCAAGTGAATTTGCAAAAAATAATTCGAGTCATAGGAATGTAACTGTTAATACTCATTAACGCTTCAGAATGGATCCCCTAGATTCATTCTTTTGTTTCTTTCCACCGTTCTTATTTCTTTCTCGATCTCGAATCTTCTCAGATCAGCTCTTTGAAGGAAATCTTGTCTGTCCAAATATCTGAAAAAAGAGATTTTTATTAATGATCTAATCAATAAACTTTCGAAAAGTAAATTCTCACCCATCTTTTCCCTTATTGTAATTATTAAGTTCTTCCTCTATATTTTCATCTTTTTTGAAGCGATCCCAGTCCAATTTTGTTTTCTCAAGGGTGCTGATTTTTTTCTTTTTGCCTAACTGACTTAAAACACTACCTATACCACTCAAACTGCCTTTTTTTACTTTACTCGTGTTTGAACTAGAAGAGGCTCCTGAAATAAATGAAAACCTTTTAGTAGGGGTGCCCAAAAGGCGACTTGTTGATTCACTCAGGCGCGGCAGATCAATATACAGGGGGTTTCCTTGTCCTTGGCTAAGTCCCTACACCAAATATGAGCGCCATATACAGGGTTATTCAAGAAAATGGCTCTATAGAATATTTTTAGGAAAGACACAATATTCAGGATTGAAATTTTGAAGGTGAGCTTCATTTTTAGTATATTGTTAGGATTTATTAAAGCAATGTATACCCAAGTTTGCAAGTCTCAGAAAGATGTGAAAATGATTTTACACCAAAAACCGCGAAATTTTTGAACTTCGTTTTTCAAATAGGAACACCCATTTTTTCATTGCATAAATAGATGTTCCATTGAATTCTAAGTCTTTTTGATTCTAAAAGTTTGAATTTTCCCGAAATATTCTCTTTAAATGAAGAAATCCGAGAAAAAATCTCAAGATTTAACTATGTTGAAATACAGACAACTTCAAGGATTGTTCATAAAAAAATCTCATTTTTGAGAATCTCCGAGAAGAAAGGCTGATGCTTCTTTTCTGATAGTGTAAATTTCAGAATATGATACAGGAGGTCATAAATTCTTTGCCAAAGTTAGAAGTGACGAAACATCAAAAAATCGTTTACTTCGAATTGGAAGCCCACTTTTTCGAAGCATTTTCGAAATTTTCGTCAAAAAATAATAGGAGCATACGTCAAAGACTTTTATCCCAAAAAGAATATTTTTCGAGATATTCAGGAAAAACGATTTTGACTTCAATTTTCAATATCATTGAAATTTTCAGATATCTCCGTTATCGAGAAATTATTCTCTTATAGTTCAGACGACATCAGTTTTTCTTTAGTTATTAAACCTTAGGATAATTTTCGCAAATTCTTAATTCTGGAGAATTTACTTTTTGTCACGGCAAGGAAATTTGAATTTTCAGTAATGAAATTGCTACATGTTCTGTTAATTATTCTTTCAAAAGCATTAAAAATTATTACAAATTATTTTTTTCTGCATTCCTGAGAATTTTTTACGTTGACTCCACTAATACTCACACGTTAACAGAGATTTCCAGAAATTTCACTTATTTCAATTATTATCTATTTTTCAGTGAAAAACACATTCGGAATGGGATTGAAAATTGAAGACAAAATCGTTTTTCCTCAATATCTCGAAAAATATTCATTTGGGATAAAAGTCTTGCACATATGCTCCTATTATTTTTTGACGAAGATTTCGAAAATGGTTCGAAAAAATGGGGTTCCAATTTGAAAAAAAACGATTTTTTGATGTTTCGTCACTTCTAACTTTGACAAAGAATTTGTGACCTCCTGTATCATATTCTAAAAATCACACTATCGGAAAAGAAGCAACAGCCTTTCTTCTCGAAGATATGAGAATTTTTAATGAAAAAATTTCCTAATTTAAAGAGAATTTCCTAAGGAAAATTCAAATTTTTGAAATCAAAAAGACTCAGAATTCAATGGAGAATCTACTCATGCAATAATTAATGGGTCTTCCCATTTGAAAAACTGTAGTTGTTGTCCTAGAACTTTAAAAAAATACGTCTTACTTGAAGCTCACCTTTATAATTTCAATCCTGAATCTTGTGTCTTTCCTAAAAATAATATAATCCTGTATATGACCGCCCGACCAGGATAAAGGATCACATTAGAAAAAAAAATTGATCATCGGACATTTTCGAGAGCGCCATATTAATGTAGGGTGAGTAAATTACATGCTTAAAAGTGGATGTAGCACTAATCTGACAATTTGAGAGTGATGAAAAGAAATTCTCATCAGAAACATTGAAAAAATGTACAAATTTCGGAATATCATCGGAGTAATTCGGTTCTTCGAATATCCCAAACAAAATAAGATGAAATCCTATAGCTACTCCCCCTCAGATGAAAATGTATACATTAAAAAACATTTTTTCTTTTCATCATCTAAGCTTTGCGTCTCTATGATGCACGAGTAAATCCCAATTAATCATTGTGACTTATACCTGATTACCTAATAATCTAGCTTCTACAGAATCTTTCGGTACTTCTTTTTCAACTTTAACTTCCTCCCCAGCAAATTCAAATATTTCAGTAATTTTTACTTTATTAGAATCTGTTTGTTTAATGCTTTCAGGTTTAGATGTAGGATCTGACTTGTTCATAGTCTTTTCTTTCGAATCATTAGGGTCATTTTTTTTTAAACTAGTAGTTTTAGATTTAAAACCAGTGTCTTGAAGAAAGTCTGCCCATAGTGCGTCTGCCTGCTTCTTTTTCTCTTCCTCTGTGAGTTCACTGTTCTGTTGACTTGCATCGGTTTCTTCATCACCTAAAAACATCAACGATTTCGAACTATTCTAGAATAATAATTCTACCAGGGACATCAAAATTCATCAAATTTCTTTTCTCACCTGAATTTGATGCCTCTTTTTTCAGTTTTTTCGATCTGGACACTTTTTTGGTTTTACGTCTTTTCTTCTTAGGGCTACTCTCTGAATCTGAAAGAGGATCTTCAGGGTCCCCGTCTGAATCTACCTCTGAAACAACCTCCTCCGGTTTAGCACCGGGGATGTATTCTTCATCACTAGTATCACTATCTTCTGGAAATTCGTCTATATTCATCTAGAAACACATTTCTATATAAGAAAAATTGGGATAACCTTAGACATATTCACAGTTGAATCATAGATCTAATTATATTAGATCTGGGAATTGATAATACCTGTAATAAGTAAATGCGACAATCTCTAACGTGAATTTAGATTATTGTTTGCTTGTCCAGGCTCGGAGAAATATTATATAAACTTTAAACGTTAAATTATTGATCATTCAAACTTTTTCATCACAATGATGAATCATAGAATTATTTGACATGTATTTAAAGGTGCCATTTGGCGCCACAGATTTGCTTATTTTTATTTCAATTTTTAACTAAGAGCTTCAACAGCCTAAAACTAATGCCCAAGAGATGCCATTTATATTTTGCACGTTCACTAATTATTCTAAATAACTCAAATTAATCCATTGAAAACAGGTTTCAAGTTTCAAGTGCTGAAGAGTGACCAGTGGTCATGGACTACTAGTGTTCTGTGGTGACCACAGATTTTTTTTCCAGAGGCAATGTCTTTGCCGTCTGTGTTAATGATTTTAACCTCAAAAAATATCAATATCGTGTAAGAAAACACGTTTCCTCAGAAATTCATTGAAGTTTCATAACAAAATTGTGATTTTCTTTATGATATCACTATTGGAAGGTTCGAATAACCATGGGACGTAAAGCAGGTTTCACCGAAGACGAAAAAGTAAAAAAAGGACCAGGAAGAAAAGCGAGGAAACAGAAAGATCCAGTCCTACCAAAAGGTAAGTTCAATTCACTTTTTTGTGTGTGTTCATCTCAACTCTCCTTGGTTCCTTCACAATCAAAACGCGTACGACCTATTGCTTGGAACTCGAGGTTGACTCATGTACAATATCATTTTCAGTAGTATACAGAGAATAGTTTTTTATTCAGTTGATGTATGCATGTTTTTATCTTTTGTTTTCTTGAATTTCAGTAGATGGAATCAAAAAACTTAGTAGTCGTCAAGCTAAGAGAGCTAAGAAACGTCTGGAGAAGAAATTGAAACAGGTAGGTAAGAATGAAGAAATTCTGAAAAAGAAAGATAAGAAGAAAGTAATAAATGAGACAGCATTGGTTAATTCAGAAACTGAAACCAAATCACCTAAAATACCGAAAGCAAAACCTGCTCAGAAAAGA
This sequence comes from Hippodamia convergens, assembly GCA_038502775.1. Lineage (NCBI taxonomy): Eukaryota > Metazoa > Arthropoda > Insecta > Coleoptera > Coccinellidae > Hippodamia > Hippodamia convergens. The sequence continues at coordinate 20,272,952 of CM076608.1, forward strand.
AAAAAAGGTTTCGGTGATGACAATGATTCTTGGTTAAAACCAAAACACAGTAAGAAATCAAAGAAACAAGATGAAGATGAGCAAGAATCAGACATTGAGGAGGAGGAACAAGAAGATTCGAATGTCAGTTCAGAAGAATTGTCTTCTGAAGAAGGTACTGATAATGCTAAGGTTGGAAGTTTAAATGATTTGAGCGATGATTCTGACGTAGAGAATGATGACTACGAAGATGAAAATGATAGTGACAAAGATGAAAGTGACGAAGAAGACAATGATGATGATTTACTTCCCATAGAGAAGAAGAATAAAATTCTTGAGAAGAAAGCAGCAAAAGACAAAAAACTGGCTGAAGAAGAATTGGCTCTAAATATAGCTTCACAGGAGAAATTCGAATTTCCTTCCGTTAAAGAAGGTGATGAAGTTCTGAGTTTACAAGATGTTCAGCAAAGAATCAAGGAAGTTATGGCAGTTCTGGCCGATTTTTCGAATCAAAGAGAAAAAGGAAGATCTAGGTCAGAGTATGTGGATTTATTGAAGAATGATTTATGTACATATTACAGTTACAATGAGTTTCTTATGGAAAGGTTCATGCAATTATTCTCTTTACCCGAACTCTTGGAGTTTTTGGAAGCCAGCGAAGTTCAAAGACCTTTAACAATAAGAACGAATAGTTTGAAGACAAGAAGGCGAGACTTGGCCCAAGCCCTCATCAACAGGGGGGTAAACTTAGACCCCATCGGTAAATGGAGTAAGGTCGGTTTGGTTATTTATTCATCTCAGGTGCCGATAGGAGCAACGCCTGAATATTTAGCAGGTCACTATATAATCCAAGGTGCTTCGAGTCTTTTACCAGTCATGGCTTTGGCCCCACAGGAAAAGGAAAGGATTCTAGACATGGCCGCTGCGCCTGGGGGCAAAGCTTCTCACATCGCTGCAATAATGAAGAACTCCGGTAAATTATTCGCAAACGACATAAACAAGGACAGAATAAAAGCCGTCTACGGTAACTTCCATCGATTGGGAGTTGCGAACTCCGTAATAACTACAATGGACGGCAGGAAATACCCCAAAACGATGAAAGATTTCGATCGAGTTTTGCTAGATGCCCCATGTACCGGCACTGGAGTCGTAGCGAAAGATCAAAGCGTTAAAACTAGTAAAGACGAACAAGACATACAAAGATGCTATAATCTACAGAGACAACTGTTGTTAGCCGCTATAGATTGTGTCAACGCTAAATCATCAACGGGAGGGTACATCGTGTACTCCACATGTTCTGTCTTGCCGGAGGAGAATGAATGGGTCATTGATTATGCTTTGAAGAAAAGGAACGTTAAATTGGTACCCACGGGTTTGGATTTCGGAACTGACGGATTCGTCAATTACAGGCATCATCGGTTCCATCCCACTTTGAAACTAACGAAAAGGTTCTATCCTCACACCCATAATATGGATGGGTTCTTTGTTGCTAAACTGAAAAAATTCTCAAACAAAATTCCGCAGCAAACAGAAGTTGAAGAGAAAGAAGAAGAATAGACAAATTTGTTCCAACATCTTTTGTTAATTTATTGAATTTATTTCGATACTGTAAAATAATATTTTTTAAGTAATGAATTGTTTCATTTATTTCTTCTTATTTCCAATTTATGAGTTGTAATCGAAATTTTTTCAAGGAGAACAGTTGACAGTTACATGTTTCGACTCTTCCTACAGCTTTTTGTTTCTCATTCCTATTTGAAATCATTTAAAAAGAATCAACCATCCCTGAAGCTTTGAATTACTGTTTGGGGTTTCTTATCTCAGTTTCAAATTCTGAAATTACAAAAGCAAAATGAACAAACCAAAGAAATGAGAAGTCAAGTCATCATTTTATAGTACATTAAATTTTTTTCTTGGAGGAATTTTTTATATCATTTCTTGATCAAATACTATTTTAAATTATAAGATGATTCTCCAACATGTTATCAATGAATTTCACCATGAAAGCTGTGCTAGGATGAGATATTCATGATACAAGTGCAGAAGGAATTGATATTCTTACATGAGTTCAAAAACAAGCCACGAAGTGGCGAGTTTAAAAAAAAACGAGTGTATCATACATTATTTTCTCTAATTCGCTCAATTTTTATCGAAATTAATTAAAAATTGCCGTAAATAACGTTTAGTTATTTTTGCATTGAAAAATATTGATTGGCAGAACTGTTTTCTATCTAAATTTGACAGATGTTAAGTAAATTCGTGGTAGGAGGCCAACATGTCATCAATAAAGACTTTGTCTACGATTTTATACTATCCATTGATCATATGTTATTTAGAATAATCAACTAGATGAGGTGGAGGAACAAGTCACCAAATATATTACTAGTGAGTTTACGCCCAACTTGTAAAACACTGCTTACAATTTAATTTTTGCTTTATTATCTTCATACAAATCCTTGGAGCAAATGATCCTTGCTTATGCAGACTAGGAACAATTTTTATTTTTGTAGGTCTGAGAATTCATGTTGAGATTGGAGAAGTGAAAATTTTCATTATACTGAAATCTACAATTCCCATCAGTACCAAGGAAAGTTTGATGCCCAAATTCTTCAACGCACTCCTTCTAGATAGAAGCATATAAGCAGTAAAGAAGTTTTTAATTTCAATAATTGTTTATAAGTAATTATAATATAAGTGTTCCATTTCAATAATTGTTTTCATTCTAAAATTCGAAATGTCCCCTACGAACATGCAAATAATTTTATTAATTTAAGTTTGGTTGTATGGAAATGATTTCAGAGATATTTGTAGTACTGATATAGGGATCAATAAGAGGTTTATGTTCAATAGATCTTTTCATGTGGTACTAATATAACCTAATTTGTTCACAACACTATTTAATTTTTTGGAAATCCAAGGAATTTTTTAACAAAGATGAAAAACAAAATGACAATTGAACTATAATAAATAACAGTATACAAAGAAACTGCTAAAATTCTTCGATGAAAAAAAATAATTGTGCCTGTAATGTTTTTATTCTGAAAAATCCACATCCTGTGTTTCATATTCCATCGCAACATCATTTATATTATCATCTTCAAAATGCTTTCGCTTTGACCTGCTGAAAAACATAATGTTAATGAGTGGATGTAAATGAAAATTTAGAGCTTACTAGAAATCATAGGTTTTCTCAGGAATCATGTATGAACGTTAGTTCTCTTCATTTCATTTTGGAATGTGATATGTAAACCGCATATTCCCTTCCTCTGGAAATTAATGAATGAGCATCTTGCTCCATTCCTAGAGAATGTTACCATTTCTTAGCAAGTATTTTATTTTTAGGGAACCTATGAAACTCAAACAAACCTATGAAATTTTAATTTGGAATCTTCGGTAGAGCTACGACTTGACAGTGCTCCAGCCACTTCCACCATTGTGGTTGCTAAAATCGAAAAAACAAGAACCTAATATTGTACTCTTGGACATGTTGAATATACACAAGTTATACTTACAGCCTTTTAGTATTCATTGTATTAAAAATTGTATGTATTTGTTTTATCAATAAAAATTATTGATATCTGTTTTAAATGATTGTAGTATATTCAGGGAGAAACCTAACTAGATTGATGAAATATTTTGAAAAATGTCCGTTTACTATAGATGATTGGAAACATTTCAAAATTCAAATTTTGAAAAAAGTAAATAAATAATGACAATTGACAACTACGATGAATGTCATTATGATTAATCTCACAATGTCGCCAACCCAAAGAAACTTAAAAAAGCTGCAACCGATAGCTAACGAATATGGTCAATTACTGAAAACATTGTTAGAATGAAACAAACATTGTTTTGTTCCACGAGATTTGGCGAAATGAACGGATTTGACACATAATTAGAGATCTAAAACAAGTTGCAGAATGAGCTCCTTTTCAAACAGGAATGCGAAATTCGAAAATGAGTGACTAAGGAGCCAATTTTTGAAAGCAGGATTGTTGGAATTGCTTACTCCGACGAGTGTTATCCGAAATTTTCTCTATTTCAGTCAAATTTTGTGAAATACTCTCGAAATTCAAATAAAAATTCATATTAGTGACTTTTATCCTTGTTTATATAGATTTATGCCAGTTGGTGTGACTTACGAAATTTGACAGATTACGGAATTTGAATTGATTCGAAAATTGAGTGGATCGGAGGTCAGTACTGACAACCACAAAACGAAAAATATAACTGAAAACAATGCTGTAATGAGTTTCATTACAGCACTACTTTAAGTACTGCAATGAACTCATTACGATACTGAAATAGACAAATTTCATTTTACATCATTTCAAAAATGGCTTTTAGGCATTTTAGGAGAAAAACTCTATAAAGTACTCTCAGCTTTGAATGACCCTGTCCAGAAGATCATACTAAAACATGTTCTAGATTGAATAATGAACTGTTTTCGAGATAGATCTTGTAGCTTGATTCACAATGGACGTAACTTAACACAGATATACGTAAAAGTTGAAACTGCAAAAATTGATACGAAAATATTCACAATAGGTTCAATTTTGCGTTTGAATTTCATAAGTCGAATGTTAAATGTAGAAATTACGCAACATATTGTGAACACTTCTATTCTTATTGGGTATGATTACCATTGTTCAAATTTTCGCTTTCCACGTATGTGTTAAACGTCCACTGGGAATCAAGCATTAGGTAGTCAACTTCACATAATTATAGAAGTATCACATGCAAACATTACAACTTCTTTATTCATAGTCTGAATCAGCATACAATATGAATAATAATAGTCCTAAGATGGAACCTTGTGGCACCCCATTTGGAACCAGATGATATTTCTAAAACGGTCTCTACCTCTCTTGTTTTTTCATTTTGTGGGAGGATTTGATAAGCTTCAATCAGAGATAACACTCTGGATTTAATGTCACTTCTCGTATTCCAAATTTGCTTGCAATCTCTTTTGATTTACTGATGATCTGAAAAATGTTTAGTTTATAGGGCACATAGCTTATATGTTCTCTTGATATTATCATTTAAGACCCGAGGTATTGATTTGATTCTTTATTCAAAATATAAAAAAAAATAACGATCTAACTGCAACACACGTTACAGATATATATGTAATCTGTGTACCTTCAAATGGAAACGTTGTTTCCGCCATCTATTTTCTGACACAAAGTTCTACGCATAGATATATATATTTATATCTATATCTATATCTATATCTATATCTATATCTATGGTTCTACGTAATTTCGACTCAGGCACATAAGAATTGATTTTTTTGAACAAAGTTAAATGGCCAGAAAGAGTGATGCAATCTTTTTATGAAAGCTATCATTAAAATAATGAACATTATGAATTTAAACTACGACCTCACACTATGGAAAAAGAAAAAATTGTTATCACTTTTGAGTAGAAGAACGTTAGGAATCTATGACATAACCAAATATTTTATGCGACAGATTTCAAGCTTGCCGTTGCCGCAAAACAAAATTTCATTTCCTGCAGCGACTCCTTCGCAGTTGCACGTGTTCACAAATAGGTGAGTTTGTAACAACTTTTCAACATATCCATTTTTATTTCTACCATCTTCCCCTTTTTTCATTCTTTCTCGTAGTATTCAACTCTTGATATAAAACGTGCTTGAAGTCATTTAATATTTTTCACATCTGCTTATCATATGATGAATATTTGTCTCGTTCGTATGAGCAATGATTATAAAGAATCGGAATAACTGATTACCTTGTTACAAATGAAGAATTTATTCAGTGTTAATGCTTATTCTTGATTCAAGGCGTCCTTTTCAGATTATCTTCAGTCTTGAGCCGTTTCTACGGATTTACACGAAAATTTTATGGGCGAGGTGAGTTTTAAGGTTATTTCAATTATTATTCTTCTTATCCAAATTTTAGAACAATTTTTCTCGAAAAAGTCCAAATGAAATTCACCTTCTCTAACTTGAATCTAATTCACCAGTTCTAGTCTGAAATTCGACCTATAATACTTATAACCTTTTTTTTTTCAATTTTAACCATTTCGATGATATTTGAGAGCACTAAATGCTAACATTTTCATGTTTTTTTCTAGTGATGACTTTGTTATCGCCCCAGTCTGAAATACTGTTGATTGATAAAATCTGATTTTGCTAAATGTTTATTCATTTGAAATTATCCTGAGGGAATTTTATTGAAGATATAGTTTTCTTTTCAGATGAACAAGCTACTCTGTTTTTCTACAACCAATGGCTGGCCTCACATGGAATTCACTTGAGGTAGGTAGAAGAAATAATGATGTCTAATTTATGTTTCCTAATGCACATTATTGAAATTTGTTCTATTTATTCTGTTTCTGAATCTACAGAATCACATATCTGGTAGCATCTTAAATGTGCCCTGGAATTTTGTTTTACTCTTTCATTTTCAACACTACTTTTCATGTTTTTCATGATGATTATAGTTATCCCTGTCATAAAATGATAGTTGATGAAAACGAGTTTCCCTGATATCTCATTCAAATAGTCATTGTTTTATAAAAATTACAGGATAGTTCAATAAAATACTTGCAATTTTTCAGATTTTCCACCCTCTGGCTTTTCGATTTTTGGGACACCATGTAAAGGTGAGTTATGATTTCATCCCCAGATTAATTGTTTATCATTCTAACATGATGTTTTTAATATACGCCATGATCACACCTGATTACAAAATTTTACTGATTAACAGTAGATATCTTTCCAAATGATATAAAGGTGAGAACACTGTTAACATTTTTTTTTCAATTTCAGGATATACCAGATGAGGCGGATTTTAAAGTGGCTTGAAGAACATTTGCTTCAGGGTAAGTAACATTTGAACTTTTCTTTTGATTTTCATGAAGAAAAATTAAGCATTTCTTTTTCGGAATTTACTATTTTAATTCTATGGATGGACTTCAAACTTGTTCGGGTTTTTGTCAGTGTTCCTGAACATCGAAACATTTAAAAGTAAATATGCGAGAATGCCCAACAATCTCTTCAAATCATTCAGTGGCGATTTTTTCCGAAAAATTCCCTGTTGATCAATTTTCCTGATAACAGAAATGCTTTCAACTATGATTATACCAAGACCCTTTTGATTATCAGTGATGTGCCTTTATGGCTGCATGTATTACATGAGTGATGAAAGTTTTTTAATCAACACAATTCAAGAGAAATACTTAAAATAATAAAGTACTCTTTTCCAGATGTTTGCAGTTTTGTTCTTGATCTGCACAATACAAAATCGTGAGGTAAATACTTGATTTAAATATTAGATTCTCAATAATTCAGACATCATTTTCACTATTATAGAATATTTTTATCCAATTCGTTTGCTATTTATTATAATGATGATAGAAAATATATACGCTATAATGATCATTTGATATGATTAGTACTTGCCCTCACTGATATTATTCCCGCTCTTTCTAGATGAAATTTCAAGTTGTTCCCGCATCTAAAGATATTTTTTTTATTTTGCAGAATGAAATGTGGGGATGCTATTAGAAATGGAAAAAATGGTAAGTTATGTTCATCGAAATGTTTGTTTAATAATTTATATATTTTTTTTTTTTCAATTCAATGATGACAAGTTATCGCCCCAGTCTGAACTTCATGATTGATTGATTAGTCTTTCTGATATAAAGTAGGAAATTTACTTGTATGTCTTTTCCTTTATTTTTTTTTCAATTTAGTGTTTTTTTTGCAGACTCCTATGGATCTTTCCGTTTATTGGCTCCAGTGTGTTCAATGTTTATGGTGAGTATAGGCTTGATTGTATTTTTCAAATTTTTAAAAAATTGCAACATTGTTTAGAGGAAAAAAATCGTTGATGTGATACAGCATGATAATAGAAACAGGGATAAATCATAATATAAAATTTTGGCTTATTCCAGATTTTTCAATGTGATGGAAATATTTTTCAATATCATTTCATCTGTAGTTTCTGAAGTTGAGTTGTTCCCTGTATAAAAAATCCATTATTTTTCTAGATATTCATTTGATTCAATTTCTCTGGAATATTTAAGTAAAACCTTTAAAGGTTTCAATGTTTACATTGTTTATACATACAGGGTTATTCACGAATATGGCTCTATAGAATATTTTTAGGAAATACATAAGATTCAGGATTGAAATTCCTAAGGTGAGAATCTCAAAATTGAACTCTGTTGAAATACAGACAACTTCGAAGTTTTTTCATTAAAAATTATCATTTTTGAGAATCTCCAAGAGAAAGATTTTTTCGAAGCATTTTCAAAATCTTCGTCAAAAAGTAATAGGAGCTTATATTTTCCAAGTTATTCAGGAACTCAAAGAAAATATTTTCTCGATAACAGAGATTTCCAAAAATTTCACTTGATCGCTTATTATTTTCCATTAAAAAAACACATTCGGAACGAGATTTGAAATTGAAGACAAAATCATTCTTCCTGAATATCTCGAAAAATATATAGACATATGTTCCTATTATTTTTTTACAAAGATTTCGAAAATGCTTAGAAAAAATGGGGTTCCAGTTTGAAAAAAACGATTTTTTGATGTTTTGTCACTTCTAGCTTTGACAAAGAATTTGTGACCTCCTGTATCATATTCTGAAAATCACGCTATTGGAAGAAACATCAGCCTTTCTTCTCGGAGATTCTCAAAAATGGGAATTTTTTATGAAAAAACCTCGAAGTTGTCTGTATTTCAAGAGAGTTCAATTTTAAGATTTTTTTTCATATTTCTTCATTTAAAGAGAATTTTCTTGGAAAAATTCAGTCTTTTGGAATCAAAAAGACTCAGAACTCGATGGAGAATCTATTTATGCAATAAAAAATGTGTCTTCCCATTTGAAAAACTAATGTTTATGTCACTTCCGGAAAAACCTTAAGAAAATATACTTCTTTCCTAAAAATATTCTATAGAGCCATATTCGTGAATAACCCTGTATATTTTTTCATTCTAATTTTGTGATGACAAGATACCGCCCCAGTCTGAATACTATGATTGATTGGTTAATTTTCCTGACAACTTAAAATATGAAATTTTCGAAAATTCTGTGATGAACAAATCTTTTACCTTCGACTTTTTTTATAGGATACCTTTTCCTGAGCCACTAAAAATATAAGGATGACCCAAATTGTAAGTATTTTTATTTTTTGTATCGAATAAAATTCAGAAAGATCAACTACAACAAATCTTATCCATTTTTTTTATTTAAATTTCGTGATGACCATATACCGCCCCAGTCTGAACACTATGATTGATTGGTTAATTTTCCTGACTACACTAAATAAGAAAACTTTGAAGATTCCCTGATCGAAAGATCTTTCATCTTAACCTTTTTTTTTGTAGATATCATTTCGTGAGCCATGAAAAATTTAGTGGATACAGGATGCCCCTTATTGTGAGTATATTTAGTTTTGTGTCTCGATTCATAGAAATTAACAATAACAGTTCTTGTTCCTGTTGAGCTAAAATGATGAGAAATTGATGAAAGATTTATGGGCTAAAAATTTTCAACATTTTTTTATTCAATGATAAGTTACTGCCTCAGTTTTAAATTAGTGACCGATTGATTAGTCTTTTTGATATGTAGAAAATTTGCTCTAGGCAATGACTCCTTCAATTTTTTTTCAAATTAGTTTATTATTTTTGCGGACTTGTGGATCTCTTTTCTTAAATGAATTCTTGTATGATGATCTAAATATATACGCTATAATGATAATCATAAATGATTATTACTTGCCCTCACTGAATTTACTCTTATTTTATTGATATGAAATGTTAGGGTGACTTTTGCTTCAACAGAAATATTTTTTACAGATTTATATAGGGTGTACCTTTGGAATGCTGATACATATCGACTTTGAAGATTATATTTTCAAAGGTAAGTTCTTTCAATACTGTAAATTTAATAGTGAGACATGTATTCAATGATGACAAGTTTTACCCACTAGTTTGAATTCTATGATATTATGATTAGTCTTTCTGAAGCGAATACATTGAATTATATTCACAATACATCTTCATATAGGCAAAGTTTAAAATTTTATTTCATTTTCAGGAAAAAAAAAAAAAAACAAGAGATTGAGACAAAAATAGAGGGAAATAGATATTTGGTTAGTATTATCACATATTTCCACCATAAATTAATTTCAACATATTTTGGTACATTTAACATTGATGTTTAAATTTTTAAGTTGATTCAATTTTCGTTCAGAACTTTGAATAATATTTATATTTAAATGATGATTTTTTTGACAAGCATATGTCTGATTGTTTGTGTTGATAATTTTTCCTGACAATTCTTCAAATTTAACAGATTTTTTGAAAGTCATATTAGGATTTCATGAATAGTATTTTTTTCAGGTTTGTTCTACTCAGAAAATTTTCAATTGCATATCTTGAGGAAGTAGTTGAAAGCAAAGATGAAAATTGGTATAGTTTTTCCATGAAAATATGATGAACGCAGTCTGGCCAAATCTCCATCAACTTTAAGTAAGCTTTGAATGTGATATATAATTTTTTTTTCAATTACTGAATCGTTTTCTTTGAATGATGATATCAATTACCGTCTGACTCTTGTGATTATTCATTAAGGCTGCATTTATTGTAACTGACGTTTTTTTCGCGAAATTTGCTACTTTTATCTGGGAGTTTGTTTATTTATGTGATATTTTTTTTTTGCAGATCATTGAATTAAGGCAGTTGAAGGGTGCAAACAGCAGTTCAATTTGAAGGTAGGTGAGTGTACTAAGATTCTTTTTTGCAGAAAATATTTGTAGAACAGTTTTTACAAAAATTTTTTTCATCATAAGGCAGTTGATCTAAAGATTACTATTATGCATACACAAGTTTCTAGAAATTTGAAACAACAATGACATTATCAAACATCAATCCTCTATTATGAAAGATTTTTTTCAATTATTTCATCTCTTCGTCCTAATGATGATATCAATTACCGTCTGATCCTTGTGATTATTCATTAAGGCTGCATTTATGCACTGATTCTCATCTTGTGATATCTAATACAAAAAAACAGGGAGTTCCTTCATTAATCAAATACAATTTTCAGGTTTATGGTTGCAGTTTGAGTACAGAAAAAATTTGTTAGAATTCGAAGGTGAGTGATTTCTGATCCTATTGCATTGCCACAAATATTTGCGAACTTTCAATTTATTATTTATTTTTCAATGATGATTATTTTGACAAGCATATGACTGAAAATTCTTGTTGAGAAACTTTCACTGATTTCTTATTGGCTTCTTCATTCACAATATGGTGGTTATTTCACGAAATATCATGAATTTTTTATTTGCAGGTGCTTTCCAACTGATCAATTTTATTCTTATAAGATGTACCATGCAGTGGCAGTCTTCTGGGATTAGAAGGTTGGTATCTTATTTTTTTTAATGAATTGCTGTTTGTTCTATTTTTATTTACATGATGAATTATAGTTATCCCTGTCATAAAAATATTGATGAAAATACATCCTGATGATACGATGTAAAAATTTTTTTTTCTTTTTTGTATTATTTGTCTCAAATTAAATTTTTCTTTCAGGGTTCTTCGATGACAAGTTTGATGTTGATATTCCATTGAAGAGAAGCATGGTCAAAGCTGGTACGAGTTATATCTTTGGACATATAATTTTTAATGTATTCAATGATTTTTTGTGCTTGTTTTTAATTATATCTTTATAACTACAAGTTGATTTACGTTTATCCCTTGAATCTACACTTACGATCAAACCAAAAACTATGGGAATATGCTCCTGTTTTTTTTCAAAATATATGAAAAATATCAAAAAGTTTCACAACGAAATGTGAAATGAACACTGCATGCATTTAATGAAGATTCTAAAAATCCCATATTACTACTCCCATATTACAAAATTTGTATACTTTTTTTTTAATGTTACTAATGTGAATTTAATTGTTTTCTTCTAGGTTATTTCACCTTAAAAACATTTCATATTAATATCACTCGTAGTGAATATACACACAAACTTAAATTTACCTGACTTGAGAAAAGCCAAGACAATTTGTTTTTGTCATCAAACCAATAAAAACCAGAGTGGGTAAGAGATAGAGAAAGAAATGCAAACGCGAAGCGGGTAATATAGGCATTATGTAGATGCGCGCACTGAACTTTCTGGACGAATTTTTGTTACTTCTGCTTGAGGAAATCGCCAGGTTTTATGTTTTTCGTTATGCTTGAATTATTTGCTTCTAAATAAAGAAAAAAATCTGTCACACTCAAGAATGTCAAGACTTTTTAAGTTTTCTGAAACACAACATAACATAGTCTGCTACTTTTGAAACAAAACCGTACTTTCAAGGATAAAATATCTTATTTCCGGCGTTGTATCTAACAAAATGAAAGAACATACGTAAAATTTCATCTTTTCAATTTCAACTTGCAAAAAACCATCTCTTTAATTCTATCATATTCGAAATACTGCGGAAAATCCAGGGAAATTTCTTCATAACACAACTTGGAAGACTGAATCTGCCTCAAAAAATGTTCAAAGCTTGGTGCGACTGAATCACAATCTTCTATTGTGAAAACATATCTTCTTTCGAAGGTCAAATAAACAACTTTCTCTGATGAACTCACATTCAATAAATGTTCCACCGTTTTTATAAAAGCATCGGTAAGTTCATCATCATAAATAACTGAAAAAACAAATCGATTTAATCAAACACTGCACTAACAATATTCTTTAGGAAATATTACCTTCTGCTGCAATTATAACAGATATTTTTTCAAAATTTTCCACCACAAAACTTGGTATTATCTGTGTGTAAAAATCAAAATTCAATATGTGTATTGGATTTTTTACAACCTTCTGATTCCTCTTTATGTTGCTGTTCAGTAAGCTAAACAAATCTCCTTTTTCAACGTCTAAAAATTACATTAAATTGATTACCATTTGGATAATCATCATGGGTATAATTTTCACACCTGTACATATTACACGATAGAACATAGAGGCCACTATGGCTGTGAAACCTACACCTCCGGACAACTCTAAAATGAAATTATCCTTTGGAAATTTATCGCAATTACTGATCAACCAGTCAGCAAGCAATAAAGATCCTCTCCACATCTGTAATCCAACTAAATCCAAAGCCGTACGTTTACTATGTTCTGAAAGGAGTTCATGATGAAAAAATAATTAAAATAATTCTAAATCTCTAACCAATTTCAATAAGTTGATAATTTTCTTTCTTCGATTTTCTACTAACAATTAAATCTCCATCTTTGTCTGACTGAGGTTTTCTAGGAGGGCACTTGAACTTGAATGTAGACACCACATCTAGAGTAGACGAAAACATTTGAGATTTATTTATATAATATAGCAATTGAAAACTCACTTTCAGTGTTCACAATAGGCTTCAGAGAAGTAGTGTAGTCGAATTCGTTGTATATTTCTGAAGTCACCTTGTTATCCATTGAGGGAAAGGTCACTTTTTAATAACGTATAAGTGTGAATGAAGAAAATATATTGAAGCACTTCAAAATAGGACTAATGGAGAATATAAATGGATTGTGTTAAATTTGAGCTTATGCAATGTAAATATACTGAACTTCAACAATTCAATCATGTTCATGTTATTCCTGTCATAACATATTTTTGAAACGCTGTGAATGAGCCAAAAAATTATTTTCAGCCCGAGTTTTCAATTCATCAATTTTATTTAAATTCAAATTTTCCTTTCACTTTCGTAAATTTACTTGGCACTTGCCATCAATGTCAAATGATGTCTATGGTCAAATGTTCCTAGTTTAGGACTGACAAAGAATTTTTGTTTGTGTTCTAGTTTCGTTTTCAGATTGAACATATAAGGAAAATCTAGAAAAGTTTTTATAAAATCCAAGATTTGTTGTGTTAAGGAGATTGAGCTGTCTTAATTAGTTAACGGTTCTTTCAATGTTACACTGGAACGCAGTACTTATCGCTTGACGTTTTTGACAATGAAGAAGATTACTCATCTGACACTTAAATGACTTCACAACAAAAAATGTTATGATCTGTCATTGATGCATAATGTGATGTTCTGTTTTGCAATATTTAAGGTAAAATAGTTTCTATTCCCGAATTCCTATTGGAAATCATACAACATCTACAACATGTCAAAATTTCCAAAATTCTATCAAGGAAAGAAAAACTTCTATTATTTTCTAGAAATATGCCACATTGACACCTATGAATCACCTGATTTTGACAAATTGTAGCAATGATGTTTGCAACAAATTGATATTTTTATGTCTTAATTTTCTTCCAGAATGCCCATACAGGCACCACAGTGGACGGAATTTCTGTCTTGTCCAGTATGCTGCCACACATTTGATGGAGCTCTGAGGAGTCCTATAAGTTTAGGTTGCGGACACACAATATGCAAAGGTTGTTTATCAAATTTGCATAGAAAACAGTGCCCTTTCGAACAAAATGTTATTAGTATAGACATCGAAAATTTACCAATCAACACAGCCTTACTGCAACTGATTATACCTTTGAATAAAAGTGAACATGAGGAATCAATCGACTTTAAAATTATACCAAGAGAATTCACAAGTTTGTATCTTGCATCCAAGAAATGTGTCGAAAAGTTGGCCCTATATCTCAAACCGTTTCCTAACGGAAGTGTATCTGGGGGTGGTAGTATTCTTTCAAGGCCTATGCAAAGAAAACTAGTCACGTTAATAAATTGTCAGCTTGTTGAGGATGAAGGAAGAACCAGAGCCATGCGGGCAGCCAGATCTTTGGGGGAAAGAACAGTGACTGAATTGATTTTACAACATCAGAATCCTCAGCAGCTTTCTAATAATCTTTGGGCTGCTGTTAGGGCTAGAGGATGTCAGTTTTTAGGTCCAGGTGAGTCTTTTTTAATGTATAATGTTTAAGTAATTTTGTGGCATTTGTACAAGAAAAATCAGCATGTGTTATTTTATTTCTAAATAGAATGCAGCCCTGATTTTATCATGAAGAGCATTTGCTGTGACATATTGAATAATTCAATTGAATAAAATTGGTAGTGAAAGTTTTGGAGAAACTTTCAACCGCAATTAGAGAAAATCATATTTAATTGATTATCAACTAGAGATCACAAAAACTCCGAATTATTTTTTGCTAATTACTAGTTACACTAGATTAATTATTTATGTTGTACATATCTCTTTATTTGTTAATTATTATCTTGTGGTGTTTTTGATCTTTTTATTAGTCCCATAAAATCTGGATCTAGCTTATTGTTTTTTTGAAAAATATTGGCTCAATGAATATGATGTTGAAGTAAGTTCAAGAAATTAAAATTCTTGAAAACTTGTCTGTCATTAATTTTCATTGATCTATTTTGGACAATGGATTTTCAAATAAAATTTCTTCTGATATTTATATTCTTCAACATCTTCTGATTTAATTTATCCTTGGCCTATTCTTCAATATAATTTAATCATCTATGTTTCCCTTTTTCTTACTATGCTCTTTGTATCATCTGGAGATCCTTAAAATGTCTGTTTATCTTATCCAAACATATTTCATTCAATAGAGAACAGAAAAACCCTAAGGAAGATTTCATATAGATGGAAACGTCGGCATTTTGAAAAATTCAGATTCTTTAATCTAGGTTCTGGATCATATTACCAAAAAGCAACATTCACGCAACATTCTCATGTCTTAAAATATCCTAATAGAGAACTCTGCAATCTGCAACCCAAAAATTCGAAAAGTTGGTCAAGTGGTACCTCATTGAATAGGACTTTGAAATACTTTTTCAGGACTTCTAACTTGATTTATCATCTCATATTCTTAATTTGGGTAATATACTTTCCAATATCATTTGGCAAAAATTCAATCCATCCGAATTTTTTCTGGTTTTGTGTATTGTAGAATTGGGAGGAAGAACTGTGTCGAAAATTTGAAATTATAAAACTGTGCGCCTTATTTGTTCGATGTGCGATGCGTTAATCAGCCCACTTTCTACGTAATTACCGCGTCATTGGATTTACGAGATTGTGTAGTCTTCCGCTGCTTTAATGGGTTGTTTTTGATAATATTTGATTGTGTCCTTAATATTTCATTTCGCAAAATATTTATTGTGAACACTTTGAACATCAAGAACTACGTTGTACAAATCGGTGATCTGTTCAATCCATGTGTTTGTGTTTGTAAACTTCCATATTCATTAAGAAAAATTGTATTTCTGTGGGAAATTTTTCATTTCTGAAGATCTCGTTGCAGATTTTTTTTAATAAAGTTGATTAATTCGAAATCTGTTTGAAAATAATAAACAACGATAATACAAACTACTATAACAACAATGGTAAGAAATAACGATTAAACTAATGAAAATAAAGAGAATAACAAAGTGCATTGTTGAAAATTAACTGCAGTAGGAGGAGGATAGGATTGGCACTGCTGCCAATTGTTTTCTGAAACTGATACAATACCTAAAAGATTATTGCCATCAAAATTCTAGGTTCTAGGACTTCCGGTTTTTCCCGAAGTGACATCAACTTTCGTTTTTCAAATGGGAAAACCCATTTTTTATTGCATAAATAGATTTTCTAAAGAATTCTGAGTCTTTTTGATTCCAAAAGTTTGATTTTTCCCGAGAAAATTCTCTTCAAATGAGGAAATACGAAAAAAAAATTTCAAAATTGATTTCTGTTGAAATACAGATCGAAGTTTCTTCATAAAAAATTCTCATTTTTGAGAATCTCCAAGAAGAAAGGGTGATGCTTCTTTTCCGATAGCGTGATTTTCAGAATATGATACAGGAGGTCCCAAATTATTTGTCAAAGTTAGAAGTGACGAAACATCAATAAATTGTTTTTTTTTCAAATTGGAACCCCATTTTTTCGAATCATTTTCGAAATCTTCGTCATTCAATCTTGTGTCTTTCCTAAAAATATTCGTGAATAACCCTGTACTGTAGAGTATTCATTCAAGTAGGCTTTCAAGTGAATTCCATTCCTATTTAATGAATAAATGAAGAAAAATATCGATTTTTCCTGAAGAAATCGTCAACAAACCAGTTGATTTCAGGTTTTTACGGTAAACTATAAGATGAACATGATCATGGCTATTTTATCGTGCTCGAAAAACTATAAAAAAGTCGAGGACAATTTCAAAATTTTCAATTAAATTCAAAATACTGTTAAATTTGAAGAGGGCCCTCGACTGGCATGGAATGCATTCATACGAAAAATAATGTGACGCTACAGCGGAGTTTTCTGATGGATATTTCGCGAGATATGAAAGATTGAAGAAATACGAATTTAAGCAAGAAATTATAAAATCCACGCTCATTGTAATTTATGAAATAACAATAACGAAGGCTCATTGGCCAAGGATTTCTTTTACGTTTTATCTTGAATATCTCCCTGTATGCGTCCCTCAATTTTTCGTGTTTTTAGTCACCCTGTATCTGTCAGGAGGTCTTGTTCTTGATGGATTTTTTTCTGATGACTAACAAAGAAACATCTATATCTCGGTTAATTTTCTATATCTTTGAAATTTACCTTCCAGTATTTTCTATAACATTTCATTGGAGCTGGAGACTATTTTTATCTAACGGAAAATCCCGACCACGACATGGTTCTAGTTAGTCATAGATAAAGGTGAATTGATAATTGCATCCATTGACCCTGAAGATTATTTTCATTACTGTTTGACGAGTAGGACTGGTAGTATAGTTATTTTTATGATGATTTCAAATGACGCGTAGTCAAGTTGTAAACTACAAGGTGATTCTGAAACAGTTGGTCGAAATTTGAGACCGTTTAATTGAAAATATGATGAAAAACTTCATACATTTTTTTTCTAGAGTGAATCAGTATTTAACAAGAAAGGTACAAATATTTCTCTATTTCAGTATCGTATTGAGTTCATTACAGTATGTACTCTAGTACATACTGTACTCAAATCAGTTTGAATTCTGCAATGTGTCAAATTTCGTAAGTCACAACAACTGGAAAGACACAACACGAATTTCACAAAACTTGACTGAAATAGAGAAAATATCGTCTAATGCTCTTGACAGAAGGCAATTCAATCATTCAAGCTTTCGAAAACTCGCTCCTTTTAGAATCCATTCTTCTTTCTTTCTTTGCAGCAAACTGATCGATAACCTCATCGTTAAAATTTGGTAAATTTCCACTGAATTTCTCTTCTATAGATAACATCGTCATTTTCATTAATCGAATTTCTCAAAACAGTTTTCAATTCTTGTAAAACTTGTTTCTGCTTCAGCTGTCGTCAACGGAATTGTCGCAAGTATTTGGAGAAGGGAAGAAATGGCAGAAAATATCACAGGGTATCCCAAATTGCTTGATTTTGGCTTTTTCTGGTACTTCCATCTTAGATAGGTAAAAACCTATCTCAGCTATTATTGAAGATAGAGATATGCGGTTTTCGCGAACCTTAGTTACTTTTGAAGCCACATACAGAAAAATTCCAACTACTTTTGTTTCTGAAATACAGGTCGAAAACGAAAATGCGCACTTTTTGGAAATGTTATTATTTCTCGGACCCTGTTTGGGGTAGAGAAGAAATGAAAACTTTTTTTAATAGATTATTTCACGTAGAAGTCAGTTAAAAAAAATTTCCGAGCACTGTTTCAGAAATTGAGCACAAACTTGGAATTTTTCAGATGGTACACTCTGTATATTTTAACGTCAAATTCGTGCAATTATTTTCCTGAATACATTGACGTATTATATACAACCTAACCTCTGATGAATTTCAGCCAAAAAAATTAGTAGAAACCATTCTATGTTTGTTTTTCAATAGTAGGCCATGAATTCTTTCACACATTAATTTAATTATTACTTTTTTAAAAGCCATGCGACTTAAACCTATTTATTTTATTTTATTCAATCATAAACTCAAAATATCACTCTTCAACATGACCTTGAAATTGTTAAGAATGGAACTAATTTTAATATTAATATTGAAATTTTTGATGCATCTTCAGCTTTTATGCATTTGTAGAAGAATTCATGTATATCTGTTTGTGCTCAATCTCTGAATCAGTGCCCTGATTTTTTTTTTAACTACGCCACTGACTTCTACGTAAAATAATCTATTAGAAGCAGTTTTCATTTTTTCTGTATCTCATACAGGACTCGAGAAATAATAAAATCTCCATAAAGTTCACTTTTTCGTTTTCACCCTGTATTTCAGAAACAAAAGTAGTTGAAATATTTCTGTTTGTGGATTTGAAAGTTTCACAAAAAAGTGACATAGGGTCGCGAAAACCGCATGTCTCTATCTTCAATAATAGCTGAGATACAGACCCAATTTGGGACACAGTGTACATTAATTCCAATCTTAATGGAATGAAATTGAAATCCTTTCAAAATTCAGTTCAGGAGTGCATCAAAGTAAAAAAAAATGTTGTGTTGAATTATTCTAAGTTTGCGCTAATTTGTACCGTTGGAATTTATTTTATGACGAACGGTTCTCAAGATATTTCACAGAATGTTTTGTACGAAGCATGTGTTCGTTCAACAAATTTCCTGAAGTATCTTGCGAACCGTATGGAATAAAAAAAAATTCAACGGCACTACCCTAGAACATTTCAGCACAACAAGAATTATATACGTATACGTAGCCTTTTTTAAAATTTTCTTCTTCAATTAAAACATTAATCATTACTTCATACCAGCATCGATTATAACTTTATAATTTTCAAATCAAAATATTCCAAAAACGGTGCACAATATCGAGTTTCATCAAGAGTACTTTTTCGGTGTAAAATTTAATGATGTTCAAGCACACTCGAAATTCAGCTCAATAAATCTAATACCAAAAAAGTTATGGTCAATACTACTAAGTACAAACCGTGTAACTAGCGCCCTCTATGAGTGTCGAACATTAAAAATAAATTCATTAGATGTATCAGCTTCTAAAACATATTCGTATGGAATTTCTTTACAATGTTGCCAGTAGTTTCGGCAGAATCGCAAAAAATGTGTGAATTTTTTCTTTTTCAATATCTTGAATATGGATTTCGTTACGAAAATATTTCACTGGACAAACCCCTACTATTTTCAGTTTTCCATCTATCCTAGAGAGGGGATCGCCTTTTTTTGCAACACCCTGTATATAGACTGTATTTTTCATCCCTTTCAACTATTGATATCTCAGGGGTTAATGATATAAAGTTGCTTCTAAAAATACGATATATTGGTTTAAAAAATAATTATATCAATCAATTCTTTGCAGCCATGCAAGAAGAAGTGTTAAAGTTGGTGCTACTAGCTTTGGAGGATGGATCAGCTTTATCGAGAAAGGTCCTTGTGATGTTCGTTGTACAGAGATTAGAACCCCACTTTCCACAAGCGTCAAAAACAAGCATTGGACATGTTGTACAACTTTTGTACAGGGCATCCTGCTTCAAGGTAAAATTGGCATGAATACTGATAAATCCACATTTCGTTTCTATTCACGTCCTTGAAATATAAGATCTGAAAGAAATCAGTAAAATGCTATCTTCAAATGATCAATAGTTTCCACCAAAAACAACATAACATAACCTATTGAGAGGCTTGAACGAATCTACTTTTGTTCTAGTTTTATTTGTTGATAAATTTAGTCAAAAAGTTCGGTATCAAAAAAGATTAGATTAGATTGTGCAATCTTCTGAATATCACCTGATTATAAAATAGTTTCCGGGTTTGATATCATGTGATCTGTGATTTGGAACAATGCAAGAAAACATAACAAAGTTATATTTGAAAACATTAATTTGATAGGAAAACTTTTGAAGGAAAAAACCTTTTGAAAAATATATTCATCACATAATATAAAATCTGATCAGTAAAATTCTATCCTGAAGTGTACTAGTATAAATATACTATAAGTATACGACTTACAAAATATTATATGTTTACTCCATTCGCTTTCATAAATTCACATATATAGGTCATGGTATCGTTTTCAGGAGTTGGTGCACCCGATGAAAGATCAGTGCACACACAGAATATATCGTTAATGACAAAATGACGTTGCCAGTTTCTTTGTTTGTTCGAAATCGAAATATTGCAAATAACTAGAAAAGGAATCCTTTCTATCATTTCATATAAGCGTTAATTATTTTCGTCCATCACATCTTTACCAATTCTCATTTTCCGAATAAATTCACATTCTGAGAAATACGTCATTGCTAAGAATATAGGAAGGGCAACATTGTGTTGACTTTTGACATATAAATATTTCAACAAGTATACTTATGTAGAAAGGGTAACATAGTGTTGACTCGGAACATAAAAATATTTTTACAAGCGTTATAACCTCCATTTTCGTTCGATACAGAGTGGAATGTGTCAAATTTTCAAGGCCAGTGGTGTGATTTTATATTTGTGAATGGAGTATACAGGGTTAATCACGAATATGGCTCTATAGAATATTTTTAGGAAAGACACAAGATTCAGGATTGAAATTCTAAGGGTGAGCTTCAAGTAAGAAGACGACTTCTCGTATATTTTTTGAAGGTTATAGGACTTCCGGTTTTTCCGGAAGTGACATCAACTTTCATTTTTCGAATTGGAAGACCCATTTTTTATTGCATAAATAGATTTTCCATTGAATTCTGAGTCTGTTTGATTCCAAAAGTTTGAATTTTACCTAGAAAATTCTCTTTAAATGAGGAAATACGAAAAAAAATCTCAAAATTGAACTCTGTTGAAATACAGACAACTACGAGGTTTGTTCATTAAAAATTCTCATTTTTGAGAATCTCCGAGAAGAAAGGCTGATGCCTCTTTTCCGAAAGCGTGATTTTCAGAATAGGATACAGGAGGTCACACATTCTTTGTCAAAGTTAAAAGTGACGAAACATCAAAAAATCGTTTTTTTCGAATTGGAACCCCATTTTTTCCAAGCATTTTCGAAATCTTCGTCAAAATATAATAGGAGCATACGTCCAAGACTTTTATCCCAAAATGAATATTTTCGAGATATTCAGGAAAAATGGTATTGTCTTCAATTGTCAATCTCATTCCGACTGTGTTTTTTTACAGGAAAATAATTAGCGGTCAAGTGAAATTTTTTGGAAATTTCTGTTATCGAGAAAATATTGTCTAATAGTTCAGACGAGTTCAGAAGCTTAGGATAATTTCTGCAAATTCTTAATTCTGGATAATTTTTTTTGTCATGGTAGGGAAATTTGAATTTTCAGTAATGAAATTGTTACATGTTCTGTTAATTATTATCGCAGAAACATTAAAAACTATATAGATTATTTTTTTCTGCATTCCTGAGAATTTTTTACGTTGACTTCATTACTTAACTCATCTTAACTATAGAAAATATTTTCTCGATAACAGAGATTTCCAAAAATTTCACTTGACCGCTAATTATTTTCCAGTAAAAAAACACATTCGGAATGAGAATGAAAATTGGAGACTACATCGTTTTTCCTGAATGTCTCGAAAAATATTCATTTTGGATAAAAGTCTTAGACGTATGCTCCTATTATTTTTTGACGAAGATTTCGAAAAAATGGGGTTCCAATTTGAAAAAAATTTTTTGATATTCACTTCTAACTTTGACAAAGAATTTGTGACCTAGTTTATCATATTCTGAAAATCTCGCTATCGGAAAAGAAGCCTTTCTTCTCGGAGATTGTCAAAAATGAGAATTTTTAATGAAAAAACCTCGAAGTTGTCTGTATTTCAACAGAGCTCCATTTTGAGTTTTTTTCGAATTTCCTCATTTAAAGAGAATTTTCTCGGAAAATTCAAACTTTTGTAATCAAAAATACTCAGAATTCAATGGAGAATCTATTTATGCAATAAAAAATGGGTCTTCCCATTTGAAAAACGAAAGTTGCTGTCACTTCCGGAAAAACCGTAAGTCCTAGAACGTTAAAAAAATATACGAGAAGTCGTCTTTTTACTTGAAGCTCACCTTCAGAATTTCAATCCTGAATCTTGTGTCTTTCCTAAAAATATTTTATAGAGCAGTACTCGTGAATAACCCTGTATATTAACGTGTTTAAGACCTTCCTGCTTATAATATCATATCATGTAACTGTCAATGTTTTAGGAAATAAAATTATATTATATTCTATTCTATTCATAACTCCTTTAAGGTTTCGAAGCGAGAAGGCGATTCGTCCCTAATGCAGTTGAAGGAAGAATTCAGAACGTACGAAGCGTTGCGCAGAGAACACGATGCCCAAATTGTACAAATTGCGACGGAGGCTGGCCTTAGGATCGCCCCCGATCAATGGTCGGCCCTTCTATACGGGGACACGGCCCACAAGTCTCACATGCAGAGCATCATCGACAAGTTGCAAACCCCGCAGTCTTTTGCCCAGAGTGTGCAGGAGCTGTTGATTGCCTTACAAAGAACTGGCGACCCTGGGAAGCTGTCTGCCTTAAGGCCCCACCTTGAGTTGTTGGCTGCGATAGACCCAAGTGCAGGTAAATGTCATACCGACACTTTGAGTAGAACTGAGAGAACATAAATCTTGTAAGGGTGTCGCAAAAATTAAGAAACTTTCGAATGAAGTAGCGAACAATGGTATCGTTATTAAGATCGGTGTTTTTTCTTGTATCATCATGTTCTGGCTGCATTTGAAGGTTAAGTAACAAGATAATCGCAAAAAACTTATATTTGTGTCCCCTAACTTGGAATATCTTAAGAAACAGACTGGAGATTATTACATAGCAAAAAAAGTGTCACACTTCTCAGAACAGAATTCATGGATCAAAAAATACTGAGATATCAAGGTCGATTTGCACCAACATTCCTTAAAATGATTACTTAACTAAGCGTCTCTATGGTCGCTTAAATTTATTGACAGTTGCACTACTGTCACTCAACAGAATCTGAAGTATACTTGATTCACATGTATGCTTACGTTCTATGAACATCTTCAGAAAGTCCTTGAATCTAGGTTGCAGACGGACGCAATTTATGCAGATTTTCGTAGAGCATTTGATAAAATAAATCATTCAGTTTTGATGAAGAGAGGTTGGAATTAGTGGTAATTTGTTGCGTTGACTTGTATCTTATATTCGTAGTGGATCACAGTTTGTCATGGTGAACAATAGTGTGTCTGATGTTTTTTATAGCACATCAGGGGTTCCACAGGGTTCGCATTTGGACCCTTTACTATTCATTATTTATATAAATAACATTGGACAGAGATTTCCGAAAATTTCACTTCACCGCTAATTATTTTCCAGTAAAAAAACACATTCGGAATGAGATTGAAAATTTCATCATCATCGTTTTTCCTGAATATCTCGAAATATATTCCTTTTGGGATGAAAGTCTTGGACGTATGCTCCTATTATTTTTTGACGAAGATTTCGAAAATGCTTTGAAAAAATTGGGTTCCAATTAGAAAATAACGATTTTTTGATGTTTCGTCACTTCCAACTTTGACAAAGAATTTGTGACTGACCTCCTGTATCATATTCTGAAAATCACGCTATCGGAAAAAGAAGCATCAGCCTTTCTTCTCAGATATTCTCAAAAATGATAATTTTCAATGAAAAATCTTCGAAGTTGTCTGTATTTCAACAGAGTTCAATTTTGAGATTTTTTTTCGTATTTCCTCATCTAAAGAGAATTTCCTCATGAACATTCAAACTTTTGGAATCAAAAGGACTCATAATTCAATGGAGAATCTATTTATGCAATAAAAATTGGCTCTTTCCATTTGAAAAACGAAAGTTGATGTCACTTACTGAAAAACCGAAAGTACTAGAACCTTCAAAAAATATACCAGGAGTCGTCTTCTTACTTGAAGCTCACCTTTAGAATTTTAATCTTGAATCTTGTGTCTGTCCCAAAAATATTCTGTAGAGCCATATTCGTGAATAACCCTGTATACTCCATTCACAAATATAAATCACACCTTTGGCCTTGGAAATTTGACACATTCCACTTAGTATCGAACGAAAATGGAGGTTATGACGCTTATAAAAATATTTATATGTTCCAAGTCAACACTATGTTGCCCTTTCTACATTCTTAGCAATTACGTTTTTCTCAGAATGTGAATTTATTCGGAAAATTAATGAATTGGAAAAGATGTGATGGACGAAAATAATTCACGTTTATATGCATTGATAGAAAGGATTCCTTTTCCAGTTATTTGCAATATTTCGATTTCGAACAAATGTAAACAAAGAAACAAACTGGCAACGTCATTTTGTCATCAACAATATTTTCATCAGGTGCACCAACTCTTGAAAATGATACCATGACCTGCTATGTGATTTTATAAAAGAGAATAGAGTATACAAACTTTTAGAACTATTCAATGCAACTCATTTCGACTTAATTCAGATTGTAGATATTATCCACATTTTTTGAAAAAAAAACCTATACCCACATTTTTGATTTTGTTAGTGTAGGTACACTCCATTCACTTTTATAAAATCACACAGGAGGTCATGGTATCGTTTTCAGGAGTTGGTACACCTGATGAAAAGAACACAGAAACACACAGAAAATATCGTTAATGACAAAATGACGCCAGTTTGTTTCTCTGTTTACATATTGTTCGAAATTGAAATATTGCAAATAACTAGGAAAGGAATCCTTTCTATAAATTCATATAAACGTTAATTAATTTTGTCCATCACATCTTTTCCTATTCATTCATTTTCCGAATAAATTCACATTCTGAGAACAACGTAATTGCTAATAATGTAGAAAGGGCAACATAGTGTCGACTTGGAACATAAAAATATTTTGAGAAGCGTCATAACCTTCATTTTCGTTCGATACACAGTGGAATGTGTCAAATTTCCAAGGCCAGAGGTGTGATTTTATATTTGTGAATGGAGTATAGCAACTCTGTTCCTGCATGTTCAACAATCTGTATCTCAAGGATTATCCATTGAGCTTAAGGAAACATGAAAATCCAATTTGACTTGGAGTCCTCATCCTCTATAAACCCTATAAGGATATATTTGATAGTAAATCAAATGCGAAAGGCAGTCATATGCTTCCAAGAGTTCGAAATTATAAAAAGAGTGAATTCTCTTAGGAGTAATATTCACTTCAATATTATCTTCAATTCACTCAATTATTATTGAAAACTTGTTGGTTGGTAGAACTGTTTCCTGTGTCAAAAATGTGACAGAAAATAGATAAATCCGTGACAGGTGACAGGAGAGTTTAGAGTACCAACCATTGCCATTTCTTCGCAATATGTTTACTATCGACTTTTTATCCAAATTGATGAAAAAAAAATTGTTATCCTTCCAGAATCGGCCACGCCTTCTTGGCAAGAATTCAGTGAGGCCTTGGAGGCGGTGCAACAAGTGGTAGCCGGTCTGGTAGAATTCATCCACCAGTACGGAAACCGCAAAGTTCAAGATACCACCCATTCTCAACACGCTAAATACAAGATAAGCATGTGCCGGGATCTGACCTTGAGAGGCAGCTGTCCACGGAGCACCAACTGTACGTTCGCCCATTCGAACGAAGAACTGGAGAAGTACAGGGCCAAGAATCGAAAGACTATGATCAGGAACAAGGAACACAGGATAGACAGCCAGAGCCCTTCGGAGAAGAGTTACAACCAACCCGAGGATTACTACACACCTATACCCAACACTGCCGCTCCTAGTCCTGTTTCCATGCCGACCATGGTGCCAGGGATGGTCCAGGGAATGAGTAAGTGCGAATTTTCTCCCCTGCAGTCGCTAAAACAACAGCAACTATACACTATACTAACTGACGGAGAAATTGCAACATCCAGAAGAAGTTGTTTAAATTTGAATTTTTTTGGTAGAACGTAGTAAGGCAAGGAGTCAATGATTAAAATGAAAATATTCATATCCCTATGGGCGTACATTTAGTTGTTTACTGGCGCTATCGCTTCTCGTTGGATGGACTATAGTTATTTCATTATATCTTAATATATAAAAGTTAAGGCCAGTTTCATAATAAACCCTTAAAGTGCACTTTAATCTAAAGCCCACTTTAAAAGTTCACCCAATTTCATAATGAAATTAAATGGGACTTTACGTAAAGGAGACTTTAGGTAAAATGTTATATGTTAGCATAACTGAAATCGTTTCATTTGACCTAAAATAGACAGTTGCAGTTGTATTTAACCACAGCCATCTTAAAATTGAAGGAGGTTATGTTATTTTCATGTCCAGTGGATATAACGTTCACCTTCAAATTTTAAATATACACCTAAAAATTTGGGAGTAAAGACCAATCCCAAACTTAATATTACAAAAAAATATGGAATTGATGATTGCGGCTGAGAAAAGGGCAATAAGGGAGCATTGCCTCAGATTAACATCATTGAATAAACATAATCTTCGAATAAGCATTTATTTTCACCAATTACATCAGCTTAATTTAGCAAAATGACCTGTTATGATTGAATTTCTAACATGTTTCCCAATAACTGCATCAGCAAAAATTTTTTTATTATCACCTAATTCCTTTTAAAAATTATTGATAGGAAACATGTCATTGATATCAATTGCAACACTGCAGGTGCAACCATAATGAGCCGTATGGCATTAATAATGGTAGTCTCATTCCAAATTTCGAAATTGGAAATCTACGTTTTCATACTCTGTATTCGCATTCCACTTGTGAAAGTTGATTTCGAAATAAAACACAACAAAACTAACCTCAAATGTGTTGACAGTTTGGACACGAGAGGTTAGGAATTCAGGGCTAAAGGATATGTTAGCTGCTAAAGTCGCGAGATTGGGCCTTTAAATATAAAGTGGCTTTAAGAACCTGAAATGTGTTATGAAACTGAAATGTTGAACTCAAAGGAGCTTCAAAATTAAAGGCACTTTAAAATTTATTATGAAACTGGCCCTTAGTCGGCCATATTGTTGGTTACACCCTTAATAACTCAAGATTGGATGAACTGTTTGTTATGAAAGTTTTTTTTGTTGGATTGTTCTACGTCAGGGTTAACATAAAATACCATAAAACCCTGAAAAATTTGGATGAAATGGAAAAAAATAAGAAATAATTTTTTTTCTTGCGAATAACGCCAGTAGATGTCGCTACGGTTAATAGCGTTTTCGGGAAAGTATTATATTTGATATTAATTCGGTGAACTACATTTTCTGATAATATTAACTCATCTGAGTCCATGTGTTATTACACCTAACTTTCTTCCAAACAATACGGAAAATTTTATGATGAAATGTTTTGAACAAATCCCCATTCAACTATTATCGGCAATGTAAACAATTACTGTGTATTTTGAGTTGCCTATACATGCCGATTCACAATCGACAATCAGAAATCTGCCCTATTTATTCTCGCATTCTC